>CM038468.1:4701287-5343766 GCA_021464415.1 Lonicera japonica | reverse complement strand
TTTACAAGAAAACTAAAATCTGTTTTGGCACATTTTCAAAACAAAACAAACACAAAAATAGTTTCCAAACAAGTGGAACTACGAGACTTTGATTTCGTTCTACGAATGAATACGTAGGCGCTCATAAAGCTCGAGTCTGATTTCAAAATGTTGTTTTAACTAAATTTATCCAGAAGGACTACCTTGAAAGCAATTCAAACTACTTACAAGATATCTAAAATAAGAATTAAATACATGATCCATTAAGAGACTGAAAGGGAGAATTTGGTGCTTAACACCTTCCTAATTCGTAACGTAGTTCCCAAACTCTAACAAAACAAGTTATCAAATAAATTTCTGGTTTCAAATATATGAAAGATAGTTCGTTTTTGGATTATCTTTTATACAACCTTTTGTTTGTTTTCTTGCAAAACAAATTGACGACTCTAAAAATACGTTTTTCCATCAAAACCACAAATTCAAAATTAACAATAGAAATCGAGAAGGCCCGGTCGGAGGTCCGGATTCTCATAGGTGGTGGGGCTATGGGGAAGAAGATGACGTCATTATGTTTCACTTTTTTTTTATTTAATGTTTTATGCTTGACAATGGAGGGGCATCTATGTTTGTTTTCTTGCTTTAATAATCTGTGTGTAACAATTTTTATATTATCCTTAATTTATTAACAATTAAAATTTAAAGAGTAGCATAAAACTTATTTATCAATTTGGTACCCATGATAATTGTTTTTTATTCGACTTTGTAGCTCAAATTAATGCACCCTTTATCTAAATTGATAGTTTATTTTATTTTTAATAACATTAAATCGGTAATCTTATTTTTTATACTATATATTAAATATATTCCAAAGTTTGAAATATACACAGTTTATGTAGTGGGGTGCAGGTTGGGGGGATTAAAGCTTTGTCTAAACATGTCCTTTTTTCCTTTCTATCTTCTTTTTAAATAGAAGAATGCATAAAAGAAAGTTTGATGAAGCTTTTCTAATCTCTTTTTTAATTAAACAAAAGGTAACGATTCAATCACATGAAGCAAAATATGGAAGAGTTAAAAATCTGAAAATAATTAATTAAATATCAATATATATAAGACTATATTTAGCTAAATTTGGGATGCTCCCGTACGTAAGAATTCCCACATGCATTTTACTTGTAGTAAAAGTGAATTATGAGATTTTGGTAGTGGGTCTGATTGGTATAGAAAGAAAATTCCATTGCTTAAGCTTAAAATTTAAGATAGCTAAAATAATTATTACCTATTAATAATATTGAAAGTAGAATATTATTAAAAATATTAAAAGTCAAATAGTAGCATTTAATTTAATATAAGATGGCCTAGTACCCATATTGCTATAAGGAATCCAACCCCCTTTGCTCCACGTTGGCAACGACCGTCTTGCATTAAACCACCTCCAACAACACTCATTATTTGAATTATTTTATTATTTTTTTCTATACTATTTTGTTACTTTTAGCATCGCACACATTTGTTTTGGGCACTTGGTCTATTCAAAGCCTCTAAGATTAAGATAGCTCTCTTAAAATATGTAAAAGTCAAATTTAATTATTATATTAAAACAACTAATTTTTTATTTTTTTTGTATTAACATTTTTTTTCCTAGCAGAAATTGTGCCAAGTTAAATGTATGTAACTTTTTTACACAAAGCCAAAGTGTATTTTGAGACAAAGGATAAGGAGTAATTCTTGAGCACAGTTGAACGAAAAAAAATAAAAAGAAAAAGAAAGAGTTTGTCCGGATTGTGCAGTCGATAAGAAAGAAAAAATAGAGGGGATAAATAATTATATTTTAATTCTACCGCATGTGGGAATATATGGTTGGAATTGCATAACTACACTAATGGAATTTTCTTTTTTGAATTGTAGAACTATACTAGTGGATTTTTTTTTCTTTTTTTAAGTTAATTCTTGTACTACTTGCATGAATTCTTGTACACTAGATGACAAGGCTCAATTGTTATCACTAGGCTAAGCCACTCGCTCATAAAAAATTCCTCAGGTGAGACTCAAATTAACCCCGGATTCAGGTGAGCTTCTTTAGAATTAGGCTAACCCCCTCACTCATAAAAAAAATCCCTCTTAAATGTTTGTCATTATATTTACTTATGCTTATTAACTAACATATATCTTTCTATTTTTATCAATATGTTACTAACCCTAAAGAAATTTTATATATCACATTGTCAAGGACTTGGAATGGTAGGAAAAAGAATTTGAAGGCTATTTAAAACATTGACCTCCAATTATGTACTTCTCAAAAACACTGTTGAATGCGAAGCAACAGAGGCTAAATTGTCACAAAGGGAGAAAAATAAAGCAAACAGGTCTCTAAAGACTGATATTCATTGTCTTGGTAGAACATCATACACTGAAAAAACTGAGGAGATGGTACATATGTAGGCTATTTTTAGTATAAGAACGTGCCATTTAAAATTTTATTTAATTTTACTTTTGTCAGCATTTGCAAAAAATCAAGGATCCTGAGAGGCGATCACCTGAACTGACTGAAGTATATATTGAAGCACGAAAACAACCTAAAACAGACCAACTTCACCCCAATGTTGTTGAAGAAATTGTAGGTTAATTTTGTCATAGAACTCCAGTTGTTAATGTTACTTATAACTTGAGAATATTATATATATATGTATGTATATATGTATATAAATTTGTATGTATATATATAATAATTAACCAATATATTTTGTAGCAAAAATTGAATGAGTTGAGAAGTAGCCAAGACTCAGCAAGCTATACATCTTTGGATAATGATGCCTTAACACAAGCTTTTGGCAAGCACAAGAAGGGACGGACTTGTGGTGTAGGTCCAGTGTCAAAAATCAAAGTGAAATCTATCACTCCTATTCGATCAGAAATGCAAAACATAGAGAAGAATGTGATGAACACAATTTTAATTTTTTTTTGAAGAAGTAAACTCAAATATGCAACTTAATATGCAATTTATCTTAAAAGAAGTTTCTTCATTGGGTCAAGTTTTTTCGCCTCCACAATTTTCTCCAAGTTATGCACTTTGAACATGGCCTTTACAAACTCCAAGTCCCTCATCTTCTACAACTCCGTACACAACTCCAAATCCAACATCTTCAACTCATTAACTTATCAAATTAAAATATTTTAGTAACAAAAGGATAATTGTAGAGGGTTTCATAGAACTAGTGGAAGAGGGAACGGTTGTCCATCATTGTCGGATACACGAATTCGAAAGAAAAGTGAAAGTCATCCATATTTTGGGGGATGATAATGAATCTTTTTATCTTAACGTACAAGGGTGGGTCACTACTATCAGAGAAGTTTTAGGTGATTTTATGGTATGGCCAATATATGTTATTCAGTTCTAATTCTAATTGTTATAGTTTGGATATGTTAAACTTGTAGTCTATCATTTGGACATTAATTGTTTGAATACATTTTGCTAGTTATGTGTTCTTTAGCCAACTTTACGGAGTGATAAAATTAGGTTTTATTATATGTATTTTTCTTTTAATGTTGCTAGATATCAGCATTATTAGAATACAATTGAAGCTTGATGTCAAAATACACTATTTTTTATTTACTTTTAAACAGGGAAAAAAATTTGGTTTTCAAAATTTTAAAATAATTTTTTTGAATTTAATTTAATAATTGTCATGGTCAATAACCGTGACAAACAAGTATGACAAAAGTGAGTAATAAATGTTTTATACTTTTGACGGTTAATGACTGTAGCAAATTTTTTATGTTCGTCGTGGTCAATGATCGTGACAAATTATTACGTTCAATGACCGTGGCAATATATATTCATTGTTATAGGTTAAACTCACACTTTTCTATCAGACTTGTCACAGCTTTTGACCGTGACAAATGTGTTTGTCCTGGTGCTACCATGGCAACAAGCAAAACGGTCATTGATCGTGACAAATTCCTATTTTTGGTGTACTGAGATTTTCGATAATTCTAAGCACTTTCTGTTGTATTTTTTTGCAAAATTTTGCTTAATTAGATCAACGCGGCATGTTTTTCTATAAAAGGGCAGCTGTCTCACTTTTTGGAAAAAAATCAATGCTATTTTCCAAGCATAAAAAGGAAGCTATTTACCCATTCCAAAAGCTTGCCTTTCCCTTATCATCAAGTTAACACATAGCGGCTTTGTTATTACCAAGCAAAGAATTAAGTCAATATTAAGATAAAAGTCATCCTTGTTTATATATATATATAAGTCTTCCAAGTTTACAGAGTGCCATGCATTTGTTCTCAACTTTATAGGATCTTTTCGAAAGAGCTTCCATAAATTTTTGACAAAAAATCACTTTTCTCAAAATAATAACAATTATAAGTGTCACGAAATAACTTCTCTAACCATAGCATTTACACATTTTAAAGGATGATTATAGGGCCATGGATCTAATTAAAGCAAGGAAATCTAGATTATTGCTCAAAAACTTTTCTAGAACAAGGAATTCATGCCACTAGCTAATGAACCAAAAACCTTTAATTTTCTCTAACAAAAAAGAAACATTCATCATTTTTCAAACTTCCACAAAAATTTAAAAATGAACTCTAACTAATCACATGGAAATAAACAAAAACAAACCAAGTAAATAATTCATTAAAATGCATGCCCCCAACTTGTAGATAACATAGTCCTCAATGTTAAGAGAATGTGCAAAATGCAGAGTGGTTTTAATCGACTTTTTGATTTCCATGAGACAAAAGTACAGATCAAATTTCAATCACAAAACTATACACACAACTAAGAAATAAATGGGTTAGAATTAAATAAACCATGACATTAAAACATTAAAACCAACACTCAAAAGTTAACATCATGTTCCAAACTAAAAACAACCAAAAAAGAAAGAAATAAATCAAATAATTTAAATAGAGTTTTCAGAATTTAAAACCATATCACATCTCGGGAGGCAGGTGAGGGGGAATTGCATGTTCAAATATTGGAATTGCTCACATAGGAAAGCTCGTTGGGCCTCAATTTCTTTCTCCAATCTCTGTTGGCGTTGGGTCACGATTTCGACCTTCTCATTTAAGCATCATAGTAGTAATTTGCTCGAGTTGCGTCTTTATCACATTTAAATTATCCATCACCGGGTCGGCTTGGACATTAACCGCACCTGAGCTCGTCCTTCCCATACTTCTCGACGTTTCTTGAACCACTGCTCCTGCATCTTCACTCCCCTCCTCTTAATCTTCATCTAGTGGTTGTGGCCGAGCAGTGGAACTACTTGGTCGGTTCTTTGATTGGCCAGCAACTCGAGCTTGGGTGGAACGATTGATTGGCCTTCTTTGCATTTTCGTTTGATCTATATCCCTTTCTTGTACCCTGGATCTCAAGCAAACTCTGGTTAGTAGTACCCCATACTTAATAGTGTCATTGTGGGCGAGTGAATCGCAATCTTAATGATGATATATCTCACCAAGCAAAATGGTTTATTATGTGCAATCGCCTTCATAACAATTGCATGATAGTGATACAAATGCTAGATAAGCGAGTTGGGGTTGATCGCATTAGCCACAACTAACCACAAAATCTTGTTATTGTTCACCAAATCATTCTTATTAAACTGCGGTCCTATCAACAACATTGGTCGTCTTGCTAGAAATGTGGCTAACTTATCATTAATAGGAACCACAACTCTCCTAGAACCCAGGATATCATAACTATTCACCAACAAAGCTAGAATTCCCGTAATCTCACTCACCACATCAATATTGAAAGGAACATCTCTCGCACGTATATGCGCAACAAATGAGAATTGTTTATTGGGAACATGTAATAAACTAGGAACAAATTCTCTACAAAAAGTGAGATTGCGTCAATTACCTACTTGTCGCAAGTACTGTACCCATCTAGGTCGTTACTCGAATGCTTGTAATTACGCAAAATTATCCAAAGCGCTGAGATAAGTTGGTCGCTCAATAACCACTGGTCCACTGCCTTGTTCTTGTAAGCATAATCCCACCATCCATATTTGTGCTTGTTTTGAAACCCTTGGTGCCCGTCTTGCAAAACTTGGAGAGTATCCTACTTAAGTGGGGGATCACCTTGAGGGTTCATTTGGTTCAAGTTTTGGGAATGAAATAAGTATGGAATGGGCATACTTGATTCCTGGAAAGTTTTTTTCTTGGCATCTAGGATGTCATGCCGATATTTGGTTCAATCGAGAATAAGAATGGAATAAAATATCAATTACAAAAATATCCTTATTTTTATAAGATGAAAAGATTTCACCTACTAATTTTTCAAATGAGACAATTACTATAATAAATTATAAAAATTACACATGCCTAGCTAATAACTATCCTAAAAAAAAAATTAAAAAAAAATTTACAACGGGAAAAGAGAAAAAAAAAGTTCCAAATATTATTTTTTTCATTTTTGTGCAGCAGCCAGCGTAACTAAAAAAAAGTTCCAAACAATATTTTTGTACACAGACGGAAAAAGAATTATTTATTCATAAGGAAGAGTGTTACTTTAGTCCTGACATGAAAAATTAAAAGAGATGCTCATTGGTAATACTTTATTCCTTATGATTTAAATTCAAACCATGATCGATCATCAAACTGCCACTTTGCCCACTGTTTAACCATGATCGATCATGACTATTCGCATGATTGATCATCAAATTGTCATTTTACCCACTGCTTCATGATCGATCATGGCTGTTCCATGATCAATCATGCCCTCTGCCAAGGCTTTAACTTGAAACTATTTTGGCTTCTCAAACCACTTGTCTTGATCTAAGTCATTCCGAATTGCTCCAAAACTCCCAATTTATTTTCCTGAAACTCATTAAACAAAATTATGCACATATACAAAAGTGACATTTGCTTGTTAGGCATAGGTTGGATCACCTAGAGGAATGGACTCCTTTAGCAACGAAATTTCCAAAAACGACTTAAGTCTTTATCTGTTAACTTTGAGTTTGAAATTGGTTTATGGATCTTCCCACAGTTACGGACCCAAAATACATAAAGTCAATGTGTGACAATCTTTAAATTTTAATTCATTTTGATGAATCATTAAATAAAGTCAGCTGAGATGATCCTGAGTTAAATATTTATCGTTAAAAACTTGCAGTGAATGGGATCAACCTCCTCTTGAGATGATACCACCAGATTCTATTTCCATTAAGGTATCTAGTTATATCTTGGATTCGTGACTTTTGCTCTATTTCATATTGCCACGAATTTGACCTTTCTTCGTCTTTTCAGGACAACGCGATTGAGACTCCTTTGAAAAAATAATCTGCAGCACTGGAAGGAGACATGCTCCACAAAGTGAGGATTGACTTTAACACTAATAGTTCAATTGCAGCTATAAACTTTGTATTGAAGGTATGTTTTTCAATTTCCCAGCAGTAGAAATTTTTCCCTTAATTTGGTATAGGTATTCATGGATTCTTCAGTAAATTCGTTTTCTTTTCTTCGTTTCTTTATGCATTTTCCACTGAATTTGTTGTTTTTGTTTATCTGTGGATATTTGTTGATGTAGGATGAGGGAACTAGAGCTTGGTATCAGAACAAGGGTAGACTTCAAGGTGCCTCTTATTGATTGTCTTCACAGCAATACCAATAATGTAGGAGCTAAAAAGGGCTACGGCACTTGGCCAGGTTGTATAGAAAGTTCCACAGAATCTTGTTCCATTTCTTCTTATTTCATTCTAAGCAACTCGTTGGGGTGTTCTGATTATCTCCCAAACTCTTTCTTTCTTCCAAAACATTGTTCGGGAATTTTTATGCAATGGATTTCGACCCACGTGCACCAGCAAGGACCAGCTTTTAAAATACTTGAACCTATTGAGCCCAAGTTTTAAAATTACTACTAATTTGTCTATGAAAGAGGTTTATTGGTGAAGCTAATTGGCCGAAAGGACATTTTGGCGTTTTGAAATTGCATTTTAGTCGAGCAGAAAGTAGCAACTCATCAGGGCGGCTAACTGAATAAACCTCCTGCATCTCTGCATATAAAAATATAAAAAAAACATTATGTATTTGTTATAAATCTCTCAACACCCCCCCACCCACCCAAAACAATACCACCCAACATACACACACAAAAAATATATATATCTTTTTTTGAGTTTATCAGGATATACTGTGAAAAGATGTCATCCTCCTGAATACAGTGGTGTCCGACATGCTTCTCTCATCAGAAGGAGCCCATACTAAGGTCGAAGACAGCATTGATGACCAGTGGCGAAGCCAGAAAATTGAGCAACAGGGGGCGAAATTTAATCGAAAATCAACACACACTATATCATATTTAAAGCCATAAAATTTGAATGCAAACATAACACTATTAATAATAAAAGTTCATACAACTTAAATAACAAATGCAAACAATTATGATAAATTACAATAACATTCTATGATTTTTCATATTTTGAAAGTATTGGTGAATGGTGGTAGTAAAAAAATGGTGTAGATATTTAATTAATTAGGTTTAATATTAACAAATTGTTCTTTAAGATTTTGTATCTTACAGTTAGGTCCCCTCAAGTTTATTTTTATGCACATAAGTCCCTAAAAAGTTTTTTTTTTTACAAAAAAGCCCCAACCCAAGGAGGGGCAGCTGCCCCCCCTGCCCCTACATAGCTTCGCCCCTGTTGATGACATAGGAGAACCTAATCAGCAAAAGAGGCTCCTCAATGGCTTCCATGAAGAGCTTTCTATCGTAAAAGAAACTATTTTTGATAACTCTCTGAGTATTTCTGTCAAAAGATGCCCAGATACAGCAAACAATCTTTTGTACATAGAAACTGATCTACCTGGAGATAATGTTGTGCACTGGGGAGTTTGCAAAGATGAGGGTAAAAAATGGGAAATCCCAGCCGAGCCATATCCAGCTGAAACACTAGTTTTCAAGGACCAGGCTTTGCGCACTTTGTTGCAGGTACTTTTTGAAATAGTATTTTATTTGATTTACCTGCAATGTGTTTCCCAAAAGTAAAGCTATTAGCGGATCAAATATTATAAACAAACAACAAAGAAGACAAGCTGCAAGGGGCATACCCCGGGCAATTACACCAGAACTTTTTCACTCACTCCCCAATTCCTACAAACTAACCAATTAGTGTAGTTCCTTTTTACACTTCAATGCCAAGCCTTAGCTCTAACAAACTTAAGGCAAATTCTGCATATGAACATACCCACGTTCTCTTTTATGTAAGGATTTTTGGTATTGAAAAGTAATAAGGACTATACAACTTGAAATATGTATTCTGCCGAGGGAATACTTACACGCTTATTTGGATATAGTTTATACTAGTTCAGAAGTAATAAAGAATGTTCAACTGGAAATTACAATAAACAGGTTTTGAGCAAGTATGATTTATGGCTATATCTTCGTACTCATCCATTGGTTGCTTGTGCACTTGCATTGCAGCGAAAAGAGGGTGGAGATGGCGCTAGTGGATTATTTACTTTAAGTGAAGAATTTGTAGGATTTCTTTTTGTGCTGATGCTAAATGAAAGCACTTGGTTAAATTGTATGGGAAATGACTTTTACATACCCCTTTCAAACTCAAATGGCTTGGGAACTCCAACTATACAACTTCAATATGAAGAACAGGAACAAAAGGATTCTTCTGAAAGTGTGGAATCAGATTCTTCATGCACTGATGGAATTATCGGTGAAATCAGGGATTTAGTTAGTGACATTTCCTCCAAAAAAAGTCAAACAGTGAAGAGCAAAGAAGCACAAGAAATCATCCTTCAAGAAATCGAAAAGCTGGCGGCAGAGGCCTAAAGTATCTTCAGAAGCTCTGTTCCAACATTTTCAGAGATTGCTGTCTCGGAAACTGAGGCAGTAGAACCTCCTGTGAAGATATGTTCAGGAACGGTACAGGTTTTGAAATAGTGTGCCAGGGATTTAATTGGGAGTCTCACAAATCTGGGAGATGGTACATGGAACTCCTAGAAAAAGCTACAGAATTATCTTCACATGGTTTTACTGTTATTTGGTTACCACCACCTATAGAATCTATCTCACCTCAAGGATACATGCCAAAAGATCTATATAATTTAAACTCCAGGTACCATCTTATATACATGCTTAATTTTCAATTCTAATATTATTTTTTTTGAAAAAAAAATAAGAGTTTCAGTCTTTAATTATTCTTTGAAAAAAAAAATATATAAAAGCTTCACCATTATGAGTTTCGGTTTTTAATTATTCTGGAAGGGAAATAGGGTTTCCATTAGATGTATAGTATTAGCTTCAGTTATTCTATGTTTATCAGGTACGGTAGTATTGACGAGTTGAAGGTTCTTGTGAAGAGATTCCATGAAATTGGTATTAAAGTTCTTGGAGATACGGTCTTAAACCACCGCTCTGCACATTATCAGAATCAAAATGGGATTTGGAATATTTGTGGGGGTAAATTAAATTGGGATGATCGAGCAGTTGTTGCTGATGATCCACATTTCCAAGAAGGGGGAAATAAGAGTAGTGGAGAGAATTTCTATGCTGCTCCAAATATTGGTCATTCTCAAGAATTCGTGAGGAATGATCTAAAAGAGTGGTTATGCCGGATGAGGTTACTTATCTTAACCCTCTTTCATTTCTTGGGATTTTTATCTACTACTACTATTGCTATGAAACCCAAGAAAGAAATTATTGGCAATTCTAGTTGTACTTAATAATGTAGCAGTGATTTTGAAGCAAATTATTGAAATGAAAATTAATAAAAATGTTCTTATTGTGGCATATTCTCAGGAAAGAAATTGGGTATGATGGATGGAGGATTGATTTTGTTAGGGGATTTTGGGGTGGTTATGTGAAGGACTACATAGATGCAAGTGAGCCATACTTTGCTGTAGGCGAATATTGGGATTCTCTTACTTATAAATATGGTGAGATGGAACACAATCAAGATGCCCATCGGCAGAGAATTGTTGACTGGATTAGTGCTGCCAGTGGAACTGCTGGTGCATTTGATATCACTACAAAAGGAATTCTTCATGCTGTAAGCATTTGTTCAAAATATTCGCTTTTAGGCTCCGTTTGATTACAAAGATGGAAAAGGAAAATAAATTTAGTTAGTTATGTAGAAAGATAGAAAATAAGGTGAGAGATGTTACTCATTTTATGAGTATAAATCCTTCATCCTTCAATATATTTGGTGGAAAATTTTCACCTACCACCAAGCAAAGAAAATTTCTTCATGGAAAAACTTAAAAATCAAGAGGATATCACCTCTATCACTCAACTTATTTTCCATCTTTTCACCAAAACTAATTTAATTTATTTTCTTTTTCCACCTTACAATCAAACGGAGCCTTAAATCTCTTTTAGTTTACCCAACTTGATGGAAAAATTATAATATGGGGGGACAATTATTGCACAAAAAGGGAACTTTTATTTACTTATCCTTCTTGTTTTATATCTGGTGGTTGTGGGGGCGTAATTATTATACTTATGGAACAGTTCATTTCTATAGGCACTTGAAAGATGTGAATACTGGCAACTATTGGATCAGAAGGGAAAACCTCCAGGTGGCGTTGGCTGGTGGCCATCTCGGGCTGTTACCTTCATAGAGAACCATGATACTACTCAGGTATACTCTTCTTCCATTTATCCTAGGCATTTGAGTGTTTTATGCTATTTGTGTTGCGCCAAACCGCTCACAACCGAGCACGACGCAACGTCGAGGATCTCACAAGCCTAAATGGTTTATCCGAAAGAAGAACCGACACAAAAAAGTACACCCACAATAGAGAAATAGGAAATAAATAAATAATTGCGCAAGACAAGGTTTTACCGTGGTGTCGGCGTAAACGCCACTAATCCACACAGATGATAGCTTCTATTGATAATTGGGAACAAAGAGTGATTACAAGCACACATATAAATTTCTCACAAAAATTTAGCTCTCAACTCACTCTAGGCAAAAAACAACTTATGAATAAATGAGCCAAAAAACAACACTTAAAGGAAAATTTGCCTTGGACCAAAAAATCAGCCCACTGCCACAATCATGCCAAATACACCAAATGTGAGCCAAACTCACAAATCTCCACCTTGGCGAACCATGCAGCTATCCCGTCCAGCAAATTTCACACCTCACTCCCCTTGTTCCTCCATCAATACCACTATAGCATCACACCTGGCCCCGAAGAGCCTCCACCCCCGAACGGATCTTAACACCGAAGAATGTTAACCAAAGTCGAGCAATGCTCAAACTTGGTCGTCGGTACCACCTTCGTCATCATATCTGCAGGGTTATCCTTGGTGCCAATTTTCCTCAAAATTACTTCACCACTCTCGATAATCTCCCGTATAAAATGAAACCGGACATCGATGTGCTTCGTCCGTCCGTGATGAACTTGGTTCTTGGCCAAATGAATAACGCTCTGGCTATCACAATGTACATCGACATTCTCCTGAACCATCCCCAAATCACCTATCAAACCCCGAAGCCACAATGCTTCCTTGACTGCCTCTGTTGCTGCAATATACTCTGCTTCCGTAGTAGACAACGCCACTACACCTTGCAACATCGACCTCCAGCTAATCGGACCACCACTAAATGTGAAAACATACTCCGTGGCCGACCGTCGTTTTTCAAGATCCCCAGCATAGTCCGAATCAACATACCAGCAAATAATAGACCCTTCGGTTTTTTGGTACACCATTCCAATGCTGTTTCCCCGGATTGGCCATGAATCTACTCACAATGCTCACTGCCTGAGCAATATCCGGTCGAGTACACACCATGGCATACATCAAGCTTCCTACCGCACTAGCATACGGAACTTGAGCCATATACTCCACCTCTTCATCTGTTTTTGGAGCCATAGTTGCCGAGAGCTTGAAGTGAGGAGCCAATGGGACACTCACAGGTTTTGAGTCCTGCATCCCAAACCGGACTACCACTTTCTCTAGATATTGCCTCTGAGTGAGGCACAATCTTCCCTTCTTCCTCTCTCTAACTATCTCCATTCCCAGAATCTTCTTAGCTCCACTCAAGTCCTTCATCTCAAACTCGAGACTCAACTGAGCCTTCACCGTGTTGATATCAAACATACTCGATGAACAAATAAGCATATCATCAACATATAAGAGTAAGTAGATAAACGAATTCCCCTTGAGTTTCTTGAAATAAATGCAATGATCAAAATCACCCCGCTTGAATTTCTGAGCCATCATGAATGTGTCAAACTTTTTGTACCATTGTCTAGGCGATTGCTTCAACCTATACAAAGACTTCTTCAGTTTACAAACACAATCTTCCTTGCCAACAACCTTGAACCCCTCCGGTTGAGATATATAAATCTCCTCCTCTAGATCCCCATGCAAGAACGCCGTCTTGACGTCGAGTTGTTCAAGCTCTAAGTCAAACTGCGAAACCATAGCTAATAGCACTTTAATGGAAGTGTGTTTTACCACCGGAGAGAAGACTTCATTATAATCCACCCCTTCTCGCTGTGCAAATCCCTTAGCCACCAATCTTGCTTTATACCGAACATCCGAATCTAGAACCTCGTCTTTCTTGGAAAACACCCATTTGCAACCAATTGACTTTTTCCCCTTTGGAAACTTGCAAAGATCCCAGGTTTCATTCTTGTAAAGAGAATTCATCTCCTCACCCATGGTCGCCTTCCATTCATCACAATGACTATCCGCCACTGCCTCTCGGTAAGAAGTCGGTTCATTGCCATAAACCACCAATGCATATGCCACACTATCTTCATAGCCAAATCGTTGCGGTGCTCGTCGAGCTCTCGGCTCCCTTCCGCTCGCCAAAGACGGTACCTCTCGTTGTTGTTGACTAAACCCCACAATAGGAATCTCTCCATTCTCCGAATTACTATCAGAAGAATCAACCGGATTAGTCACTTCCGATTGCACCGGAATAGTCACCACCGGTGTAGTAACTTCCGTTTGCACCACTCCGCTCTTCTCACTCTCATCGAGAGCCTTTACATTTTCTCCCATAGGCATCTTGAGCAAAGACGCCTCGTCAAATGTAACATCTCTGCTAACGATCATTTTCTGGTCTTGTAGACACCACAACTTGTATCCCTTGACTCCAAATCTTGAACCCATAAAGATCGCTTTCCGGGCTCTTGGATCAATCTTATCTTCACGGACGTGATAATAAGCCGGACACCCAAATATGTGTAATGAATCGTAACTCGCATGAGATCCTGTCCAAACCTCCATAGGAGTTTTGTAATCGACCCCTGAAGATGGCAACATGTTAACAATGTAGCTCGCATAGGATAAGGCCTCCGCCCAATACTGTTTCCCCAAATTTGCATTTGAGAGCATACACCTCACTTTTTCAAATAGGTACGGTTCATCCTCTCAGCTACTCCGTTTTGCTGTGGTGTACCTCTAACTGTGAAATGGTGAATAATTCCCTCATCCTGGCAGTATTCCTTAAACGGATCACTAGTGTACTCTCCGCTGTTATCGGATCTAAGCACCTTGATCTTCCTGCCAAGCTGATTTTCGACCATCTTCTTCCACCTTAGAAACACCCCAAAGACCTCGTCTTTGTGCTTCATGAGATATACCCAAATCCTCCTAAAGAAATTATCTACAAATGTAACAAAGTAATGATTACCTCCTAAGGATTTCGTCTTGGAAGGTCCCCATACATCCGTGTGTATATAGTCAAGCAACCCCTTCGTGCAATGAATAGCCGTCCCAAACTTTACTCGTGTCTGTTTCCCGAGCACACAATGCTCGCAAAACTCCAGCTTGCAGCTCTTCGCACCCTTGAGTAAACCTTGCTTACATAACACTGTCATCGCCTTCTCCCCGGCATGTCCCAATCTCATATGCCATAATCTTGTCGAATCCGAGATTGTACTTGCTCCACCAGCTTCCGTAAAAACTGAAACGCTACCCGTCACTGTACTACCTTGAAGGAAATAGAGATTACCCTCTTTCTTTCCCTTCATCAACACTAAGGCACCAGAAGTAACCTTTACCATTCCATTCTCGAGCACAATCTTGCACCCGTTGGAATCTAAAGAACCCAAATAAATCAAATTCTTCTTCAGATCCGGGATGTACCTGACTTCATTCAGAGTTCTGACTACTCCGTCATGTAGCTTCAACTTGACCGTTCCAATACCCTCCGTCCTACAAACGTGATCATTGCCCATCAAAACCGTTCCTCCATTCACATTCGTCAAGGTATGGAAAAGGTCCTTGTTTGGACACATGTGGTACGAACAACCCGAGTCTAAAATCCACTCGTCCGTTGAGCTTTCCCTAGGAGTAACCATTAACATACTCTCGAAATCCTCATCCCCTGAAGTAACAGAATTCGCAGTATCATCCGTATTCTTCTTCTTTCTTTTGTCTACCCAAGCCTTAGGACAATTCTTCTTCATATGCCCTTTCCTTTTGCACTTGTAACATTCTATGTTATCCAAGTACTTAGTACGTGACTTGGACCGAGAGTTGTGCTTTGCTTGTTTCCGATCATCTGTCCTTCCTCGCGTCACCAACGCATCGGACGATGTACTACATTTCTCCCTCTGTCTCTGCTCATTACCAAGCAGTGCCGAAGAAACGTCCTCATATTTCACTGAATCCTTGCCATATAACAAAGTGGTGCTCAAATGGTCATAGGATTCCGGAAGTGAATTGAGCAACAAGATAGCCTTATCCTCATCTTTCATGTCCTCGTTCAAGTTTAACAAATCAGAAATCATCTTGTTAAACTCATCAACATGCTCACTCATTGATGTACCTCTAGCATATTCAAACCGGAACAACTTCTTCTTGAGATAGAGACGATTCTCTATACTCTTCATCATGTACTTCTCTTCTAGTATCTTCCATATGCTAGCCACGGATTTCTCATGCATAATATAGTATATCACATTTTGAGCTAGATGCAACCGAATAGTGCTACAAGCCTTCAAATCATACTCTTCCCATTCATCATCTGTCATCGTCGTGGGCTTAGCTTTCACACCCAACAATGCCCTGTGCAACTCCTGTTGGATCAAGACATCTCGCATTTGGCATTGCCACATGCCGAAATTTACCAACTTTCCGTCGAATTTCTCTACGTCAAACTTTATCGCTGACACCTTTGAGGTCTTAGAAGTAGTCATCTTCAATCACAAAAGAACTTGATAAACCAACAACGAGTCAAAGATTGAAAAATCTCACTTAGGAATTTTATCAAACACTTGGCGTGCGACACAAAAATCCACCTTTCTCATTTTAGCCTCTGATACCAATTTGTTACGCCAAACCGCTCACAACCGAGCACGACGCAACGTCGAGGATCTCACAAGCCCAAATGATTTACCTGAAAGAAGAACCGACACAAAAAAGTACACCCACAATAGAGAAATAGGAAATAAAGAAATAATTGTGCAAGACAAGGTTTTACCGTGGTGTCGGCGTAAACGCCACTAATCCACACAGATGATAGCTTCTATTGATAATTGGGAACAAAGAGTGATTACAAGCACACACATAAATTTCTCACAAAAATTTAGCTCTCAACTCACTCTAGGCAAAAAACAACTTATGAACAAATGAGCCAAAAAACAACACTTAAAGAAAAATTTGCCTTGGACCAAAAAATCAGTCCACTGCCACAATCATGCCAAATACACCAAATGTGAGCCAAACTCACAATTTGTCGATACACTTCTTGTTATTGATGATCAAATCACTAATTTCCGCACCAGAAAAAGAAAAACAGCGAATGGGGATTTTGTTATTTTCATTATCAGAATGCAGAACACAATTTTTTCTTCTGCAAACAAATGTAGAATATGGATAGTTGTTATGAATACATGTGTTTTATTTATTTATTTATTATTAAGATAGAAAATATAAAAAAAAGAAAGAAAGAGAGAAAGACAGACTAGAGGGGGACTTTTGTGAATTCATATGTTAAGTGGCTGAAAGAAGTTGTCACTAATAGATGTTGTCTGTCTGATCTAGCTTGTTTCCCTTTTTCGTACTTTTTAACTTCTTTTTTTTCCTCTTTCCCTTCTCTACTGAAGGGCCATTGGAGATTTCCTGGAACACCTTCCGTTTTCTGTGATCACATTTTCTCTCACTACTGATCCGAAATTTCATCACTTATCTCCATCAGAAACCGAAACAAAATTCACTGCAGGAGTATAGTAGGTGTTACTAATTTAAATTCATTGCAAGATGTTCTTTTGAATTACTCTGTACCAACAACGACTGGGTTGAACTATCGTTTGTTGCATTAGTTTCTTTAATTATCTTGTCTGTACGTATGTACCTTCAGTACTGCACTATTATTAACCCAACAAAATGATCTTAGGCCTACTAACTTCATCTTTCTTTTTCTTCTCTCTCGCTCATGTGCAAATTTTATGTATGATCTAGGTTCAAATAACCAAACCAGAAAGGGATGTTTATGCAGCAATAGTAATTGATGAAAAAGTGGAAATGAAAATTGGACCGGGTTATTATGAGCCCCTAAAAATGGTCATTAGCCATTGAGGGTGGAGATTACAAGTCTGGGAAGCATCATAAAAAGGCAGAGAGGAACTTGATAAAGTAAAAGGATGATATTTTCACCTTCGAGATATATATAATTCTTCATATTAAATTTGAAACCAGCCACAACGGGGTTTTTTGCACGTGGTGTTGCAGACTTGCAGTTGTGCTCTTCAACTTGCAGAAGCTAGTAGTAGTAGTCGGCTTTTATTTGACATGGTCAAAACTCATTACAGCCTGCGAGGAATTCATCAAGATGTTGAGAACAATGTGAATAAAGTAACGATTGTAGTTATGTCGCATCACGTGAAGTGAGAGAGAGAAAAACCATTGTACTAACAGTTGTGTTGAATATTATGTTATATATATATGTGATTACCAAAGGTGTTCATCATGATAGGAAAGAGAGAGTGCCAAACTCCACGCTGATGTTTGTGATTGTTAAGCTAGCTTGCTGTTAGACCCTAAGTAGTTGGGGTTGGAATTAGCATGACTTGGTTGCACCATTGGCAAGGCATGCCCGGTAGAAATAAGGGGTGCAGGAATTTGGAGGCTTTCTGTGCGGGCAGTTAGGCTCCATTCGAGAAATTCAGTCAAGTGCGTGGGCACTTGGACTGCAGCAACTTATGACACCTGATGTGTACTGCTACCACTTAGTAAGCGAAGTGGCAACAGGGTTGTGTTAGATTCCTAACGCGCTCGAAAATCAGGTTTATCTGTGTACTTGTTTTATTTCTGTTGTTTTGTCCATGTTTAATTGAATAAACTTATTGCCAAGTTACAAAGCAGTCTACCGTTTTCAAAACAAAAGAACCTGATAAAACCATTTACAAAATTAGAAGAGTGAGTACGTTATCATCCGGATAAAATTCTGTTTTCAAAATCCGGACTGATAAGACTTATCTAGGAATTAAAATCAACATATCATGTCTTCTCTATAGACTGTGACGTGTCTGATAACTCTCTTCAAAGAGTTCTAATTCTATATTAAATCAGTCCCGATATAAATCCGAACTTTTACGAAAGTAATCACAACACGAGAAAACCATCATTATATGAGGAAATGATACGGGACACTCTTTCAAACTAAAAGGTTTTGCCATTTGTATTTACATCTTTCAATAATAAAAACATCGGATCTCGGAACACAAAGGCTTTTCATACCCTTTCCCGCTTTCCCTAAAAATTAGGGTTTTTATTCGAGAAGTAGTAGACTATCAGTAAAAGCATCCAAGTTCTTCAACATAAAATAAACATATAAGTCCACTAGAGACCGAAAGGGTGGAATGGGTGCTTAACACCTTCCCAAACCGTAATATAGTTCCCGAACCCTATAGAATCCTGGTTTCGTAGACAAAACGTATAAAGAAAGCTTCTCTTACACGACCCCTTTTTGTCCGTTTTCTCGTAAAACGTACTGGCGACTCTGAATGAACCCTCTTACACCTAGAAACAGGATAGAGGGACACCCGATATGAATTATCAAAACACTCCAAGCAAATGAAACGACGGAATCCGTTCCGACGTTTCAGACCCCCAACGAACGGGGACGAGACCCGGGGGTCGCATTTGCGGATTCTCACACCATTCGAAACAATTATCCAGTGTCAATTCAAGATGAATTGTTTGATCGTTTGGGGAAAGCCTAATTCTTCACCAAAATGGATCTGCGATTAGGGTATTATCAAGTCAGAATTACTAAAGGTGATGAGCCAAAACTTCTTATGTAACAAGGTATGGCTCTTATGAGTATCTAGTTATGCCTTTCGGCTTAAAAAATGCACCTGCTACTTTCTGTACGTTGATGAACAATCTGTTTAGGGAGTACCTTGATGATTTCATGGTGATATATTTGGATGATATTGTGGTATATAGTCGAACCCTTAAGGAGCATGTTAAGCACCTCAGGTTGGCCTTAAAGAAATTACGGGAGGCAAAATTGTATTTAAAATTATAAAAGTGTGAGTTTGGTCAGAAGGAAATCATGTTCCTTAGCCATATAATTTCTGAAGGTAGCGTGCGGACAGACCCAAAGAAAATCCAAGCTATTGTGGAATGGCCTGCTCCCACAAATGACATAACTTAGGAGTTTTCTGGGTTTGACGAATTATTATCGGAAGTTTTTGAAGGGGTATTCTAAGAAATGTGCGTGTTTGACCGATCTGTTGAAGAAGAAGGATATGCCATGGATTTGGTCACCTGAATGCCAGGAGGCATTCGACAAATTGAAGGCGATAGTGTCTACCAGTCCCAGACTTCGTTTGCCTGATTTTGACTTGCCTTTTGAAGTCTATACAGATGCATCGGACTTCACAATTGGGGGTGTTCTTGTGCAGGCAGATCATCTTGTGGCTTTTGAAAGCAAGAAACTTAGTGATACCGAGCGGCGGTATTAAGTCCATGAAAAGGAGATGACAGCTATCGTTCACTGTGTTCATACATGGCGGCACTGCTTGTTGGGTAGACATTTCCTTGTGTTTATTGATAATGTTGCTACTAGTTGCTTTAATTCTATGAAGAAACTAACCCCTAAACAGGCAAAGTGGAATGACTTCATGGCTCAATTCCATTACACATTGTAATATAAATCGGGGAGTGTGAACCAAATTACTGATGCTCTTAGCCGTATGCCAGCAGTGGTTGAGAATGTAGAGTGCAGTACTGCAGTGGTCGGGAGAGTTATAGCAGTTTTAGAGGTTACAGGTGACATATTGCAGCAGATCAGAGAGAGGACTGATCTTAATCCGGTTACCAGTCAGCTAGTGAGGCAGGTGCAGGATGGTTTGATCCGAAGGTTTTGGGGCGAGGATGGCATTTTGTATGCAAAAGGGCATAGATCGTATATGCCAAAGACGGGTGGGTTACAGCAGGTTTTGCTAAAAGAGACTCATGACGCCCTTTATGCAGGTCATCCGGGGCAGGAACGCACACTTGCCCTTGTTTCTGAGAGTTATTATTGGCCCCGTATGAAACCAGATGTTGAATTCTATGTCAGAACTTGTCTTATTTGCCAGCAGGATCAGACGGAGAGGAAGGAAACAACAGGTATTTTGGAACCCCTCCCAATTCCAAGCAGGCCTTGGGAGAGTGTATTAATGGACTTCATCAACGGCTTGCCAAAGGTGAAGGATCTTGTGTCCATAATGGTGGTTGTGGACAGGTTCTTAAAGTATGCTACATTCATTCCTGCTCCAAAAGTGTGTTTTGCTGAGGTTGCATGAGATTTGTTCACGGTTTATAGGTCGGTTCTGGACCGCGCTATTTGAGATGTTGGGTTCTCAATTGAAATTTTTCACAATAAATCATCCTCAAACCGATGGGCAGACAGAATGTGTTAATGCTCTGCTTGAGGAGTACTTGCAGCATTATGTGACCGCAAATCAGTCAAACTGGGTTGATTTACTTGATGTGGCACAGTTCAGTTATAATCTGCATCAAAGCTCTTCTACAGGCCAGAGTCCGTTCGAGTTGGCTACAGGTTAGCAGCCACTCACTCTGCATGAGGTGGCCAAACAGAAATCTCAGGGTCGTTGTCCTGCAGCCTATCGTTATGCTCGAGAAAAGCAAGAGAGGGCTGAGGAGGCCAAAGATGTGTTGGCTAAATCAGTGCGAATGATGAAAAAATGGGCAGATGAAAGTAGAAGGCTAGTTGAGTCTGATGCGAGTGACCGAGTGATGCTGAAGTTGACTCCACAGGTTTGGAAGAAAGTTTGTTGGAAAACCGCTCATAAAGGGTTGATCCAGAGATCACAAGGAGAATTGGAAGGTTGGCTTATCGCCTTGATTTACCAACCCGACTCAAACTCCATCCAGTCTTTCCTGTTAGTTTTTTGAAGAAGTATGTTGAGGATACAAACGATCCTAGCAGGGGTACAAAGACACGAGCTCCTCCAACAATCAAAAAACAGTACACCGAGGTTGCCGAAGCAATCCTAGATCAAAAAATCGAGGGTCAGAGTAAGAAGAATAGTATAACTTACTACTTGGTAAAGTGGAAAGGAAAGGCACCGGAAGAGGCAACTTGGGAGAAGGATACACAGCTTTGGCAGTTTGAAAACTTGATCCACCGTTACTTAGACTCGACCTCGACGACAACGTTGAGGAAATCTAGTGGGGGTGGCCTGTTAGACCCTAAGTGGTTGGGGTTGGAATTGGCAT
This sequence comes from Lonicera japonica, assembly GCA_021464415.1. Classification (NCBI taxonomy): domain Eukaryota; kingdom Viridiplantae; phylum Streptophyta; class Magnoliopsida; order Dipsacales; family Caprifoliaceae; genus Lonicera; species Lonicera japonica. The sequence goes on along the minus strand of CM038468.1, from coordinate 5,322,117 downwards.
GACTTGGTTGCACCATTTCCAAGGCATGCTCGGTAGAAATAAGGGGTGCAGGAATTTGGAGGCTTTTTGTGCAGGCAGTTAGGCTCCATTCGAGAAATTCAGCCAAGTGCGTGGGCACTTGGGCTATAGCAAATTATGACACCTGATGTGTACTGCTACCACTTTGGATATTTCATTAAGTGGTATTATATGGGGCCGGTGTAAGCTGTGGCATGCAATCTCCATGCGGGCTAAGTGTGGGCGTCCGACACAGCATGTGGGTTACTAGAGTTGCATTGTGGGCTTAATGTTACTAGACCGAAACTACATCGTTTTAATGCATGGATAGGCAGCTGAGGAAGCTAGCTACCTGTGGGCAGTTAGTTGTCTAATTTGGGACAAGGGAAACTCCCTTGCACATGCTTGGCACAAGACAAGGTAGTTTTGTGTGGACAAAACTACCTAGCAGTTGTGTTGGTTTCTTGTTTTTAAATTAGACAAGGCAGTTTTGTGTGGACAAAACTACCTTTGCAGTTGTGTTGGTGTCTTGTCTTTGAATTTGAATTCCTTAGGCAGTTGTGGTTGTCAACTGCATGCATATAATTGTGTCTCAGCCAAGTGTGTTTGGCTGTTTAGACAAATTATGAGATTTGTGTATTCCTTGTAACTATTGAGGCAATAGGAAAAAAAGGTTTAGGAGTGTTATCCCTGTAATTGCTTGTTCTTATAAACTGAATTGTGTGTGTGCCTATATTTGCTGGTTGTTTGTGGAAACAATGCAATCATTTGGTAAGCCTCTAACGAAAAAAGAGAATTACCCTGTGACACTTGCCACCGTAGCAATTTTATTCGCCGAAATTTTCACCTTCTAATGAAGAATGTTAAGTGATGAGCTTTTTCTTACTAAAAGTCACAACTGGTTAATGGGTTTTTACTAACTGCAATAGGCTAAATGGTGAATGCAACAACTAGGAAAAGTCACTTTCATCTATCATTCTTGAACAAAATTGTAGAAAATAGAAATTGGTATGTGGGCATCACTCTTATTACTTGTAGATAAGATAGGTACTCAAGGAACTTAAGGAGTGCCAATAATGAAAAGTCATGCTTTAGAGTGATACTAGTTTTCCTTCAGCGAGTTAGTTAATTCATATGGCAAGAACCTTTGCCTAAATTTAGAATTTGATTTTATCTATAAATTTTTTTTATGATTTGAGTACAATTAAATGTAGGATTGTTGGGCATCTATAATCTCCATATTAGTATGATATTGTTCGCTTTGAGCACAAGCTAGCTCTCACGATTTTGTTCTTGGGTTATCATCCAAAAGGCCACGTACCAATTTGAGCATGCTCACGCTTCTAAAGCACTTGGTTCGATGCGGGACTTTGGCTTGCCCACTCAACATTAAAATGTTTGAATAATCAACTTGGAAATATATATATATATATAAGGGATTTGTCTCTCCTATGGGCCTTTGATTAGTGGATTTAAATACAGTAAATGTTTTCTTGTTTAAAATTCAAACAAAAACCTCGCACACTGTATCATTTTCCCTATATAATTGTAGTTGTGTATATTAAGGTGTTGTTCACTTTCCACTTAATTTGCCACTTAAATCTGAAAACTTAAATTTTTTAGATTTAATTGGTTGACAAAGTTGTTCACTAACTAAAAAAATTAAGTGGCCACTTAATTTTTACCACTTAAAACTTAAAATTTTCATCCAAAATTTTAAGTGGCAAAGTTGCCACTTAAATCTGAAACTTAATTTTAAAAGGTGTAAAAGTTCCATTTTGCCCCGTCTTTTAACAAAACCCCTATTTTCTTCCATTATACTAGGGCCGGCAATATTTGACACGACACGCTAACCTGACACGAACTCGACACGGAGTTAGCGGGTTTGGGTCAAGCATAAACGTGTTCGGGTCAATTTCAGGTCAGACACGCTTAACCCGCAAATTAAACGGGTCGTGTTCGGGTTAACCCGCTAACTCGAAATTGACCCGCAATTAACACAATTATTATTTTTATTTTCTTTTATAGCTATATATATATATTATTTTGCCATCTTTCTTGAACAATTATATTCTTATTTGGAGTATTGGTAGTAGATGATAATTATTATGTTTTTAATGATGGATAAAGTACTATTTTTTTTATGTGTATGCTTCGGTGATGGAATTTTATATATTTTGACTCTAGATTATTAATATTGAATTTTGGTATTGGGTGATACTTATTATTACTTATTAAAAATTTACAACTATTATAAAACAAGTTATTTTTTTTACATGAGACTTAATTGTCATTATAATCTTAAAAGGTTAATTGTGTCGTGTCGAGTTGCAAATTTAACATGATCTATTTATTAAACGGGTTAGTCGGGTCATGTCGTGTAACTTGTAAAATAAACAAGTCGTGTTCGAGTTAATATAAATGACACGATTAGTTAAACAGGTCGTGTTCGGGTTGACACTAATACTGTAATACTTGTGTGTTGACACGACCCGAGCACGACATGCGAACCCGAATTGCCAGCCCTACATTAGACCATCTTTAATGGGTAGGCTAAAATTGTAGGTTAAAAAGGTATATTTACACTATCAGTAATTGAAGAGCCGCAATGGGAGAAAGCTAAATTTAGCTTGTACGATTTATGAAGTGTCGTGCAACCATTTTGAATCCCTCCCATGATATATGATCTATTAGCCGAATAATAATTTTGAATTTTTATGTGTCACGATAGATGATATATCGGCCAAGGAATTTTTGAATGATGTGTCGCACAACACATCATATATCGGCCAACTCTTTCAATATTTCTCACGATACATGATGTATCGTGGTATACACCAAACGACACATCATGTGTCGTGAGAATGCTCAAATCTGCCACGACACTTGATTGATCGTGTAAAGTAAAATTTGGTCGGCTTTTAAATTTGACTTTGGTATACACTTTTACCCACCCTTTTAGAAAGTTAGCTTACCGAATGAGGCGATGAGAAAACTAAATTTTGCTGTATAGCCATCCCAATGGAGATGGTCTTACTATGTATTATATATTCTTGAATATTATTATTTAAAAGATTATATAATATACTAATTTCTAGAGATCAGTTATCTTGTTGAAATAAATTTAACTGGTTTAAACAAAGCACTAGTGCAAATTTCTTTAATTTTTTTTTTCTAAAATTCATCTCTTGACCGGATAGGAACGGGTTGTGCCAGACCACCCAATAATATAGTGAATCGTGTACGAATTCAAAAATTATCACCCAATAACTTAATGGGTCGTGTTCAAGTGGAGGCAAAATTTGTCCACATTCATTAAATATGATACCAAATTGACTCGAACCAACTCATTGTCAAGTCTATCCTAATAGTCAGCAAGCCACAACACCTTGGGGTCGTAATTTTAATTTTCATGTTACTTTTTACTTTAAAGTTTCATTTGATACGTTGGATAAAAATATTGAATATGATATAATACATTAAATTAATAATCTTACTTGAATTATTTGCTCCGATATTTTAAGAATAAACTATTAAGTCAAATTAATTTATTCAATACTTTATTCAATTAAGAGGATTTACAAAAAAATATGTGATAAGAATATATAATTTTTTTTCACCTCCAAATCCGGCAGGCCAAACAAAACGTTTTTCACTTCTCTCCCTCTCCAAATTCGCTGGAAGAAGAAGAAGAAGAAGAGATGGTGAAAGGTCCAGGTTTCTACTCCGATATCGGCAAGAAAGCTCGAGGTCATTCTCCGATCAATTGCTTCTGAATTTCGTTTTTTTCATACCATCTGCACACAAATACAAGCACATACGTATGTATATATACATTTACACATCTGATCAATTTATATATCGATTTGTTCTAATGCTCTTTCTAATTTTGTTTGTGTTTTACCAGATCTTCTTTACAGGGACTACCAAAACGACCACAAGTTCACCCTCACTACCTACACTTCTAATGGCATTGTCAGTCATTCCTCTCTCTCCATAATCATATATATTATATATGTTTGTGTATGACAATTTGGAATATAGTCTGTCAATGAATGTTGAGCTAGAAGATAATTAAATGCCTTTGCATCTACATATAATTGACCCTCCTATTTGCTAGTTTTTGTTCTCAAATTGTCTCTTAATCTGCAGGATTCACCCTTCTGTTGTTTTTATATATCATTTTACAGGACCTAGGGTTTTTTTTTGGTGTGTGTGTGATTTCATAAATTTTCTTTGTCGGCCATTGACTGACAAAGCTAGGGATTTGTCAAATAATACTAGGTATTTAATTGTAGACACTTGGATTAGATCTGCTATAAGAACCAGATTTTTTCATTTTTTTTCCCACTGTTTCTTAGCATTCTATGATTAATAGTCCGAATCAGGTTGGCAAAGGGTTTCCTTGTCTTGTATAGTATTGTGTTGTTTGGTTCTACACGAATTATGTATATTGTGAGGCGCATATATCACCCTTTGATTGCATTCTATCTAGTCGAAGAAGAAACTATTAGCCTTTAATTACTGCGCTCCGCTATAACCCCTCTGTTTTGTTGGGTTGTTCATCAAGAGTATCTATGTACGTGTTCATTACCTGTTATTTCTGGCACATGTTCAGCTTATTTGCTAAGCAGTTGTACGTTGTCTTAGGGTTTAGATACCCAGATTTCATCATATTTTTCAATCCTAGAAAGTCGATGGTTGCTGTAGATGAACATGCAGTTGTTATGTACAGGTGGCCGATGATATGTAATTAGAGTTTGGTAACTATCATCCAAATGTGTGACCTAGACTTTATAGCTTGATATTTCCATTCTTAACTTTTACATTTTATGATATTTCAAGGCAACTAGTGTGGAGTTGTTAATTTCATTTATACGTACTCTCTTATACAGCATGCTTGCAGTGCATGCTTAAGTGTTTTTAACTTAATTTATTAGCTATTAGCCTATTACTCACTGTTACAAATTAAAATTGACTTCCCACTTCTTTTGAAGGCACTAATTTCAGCAAAATCAGTTCTAGGAATATAAACTTGTTTTTAGTCATGAAATATGGCACATTGATTATGTCCGGAAAAGAAAATGGACTCTTAATTTGGGATAGAATTACTCACTGTTACAAATTAAAATTGACTTCCCACTTCTTTTAAAGGTACTAATTTCAGCAAAATCAGTTCTAGGAATATAAACTTGTTTTTAGTCATGAAATATGGCACATTGATTATGTCAAGAAAAGAAAATGGACTCTTAATTTGGGATAGAGGGTGTATGTTATATGGTGACTGCGGTTATAAGGATAGAGGGTGTATGTTCTATGGTGACTGCGGTTATTGTCAAATCTTGGCATGCTTACATCGTATGTAAATGGCCTTTATATTTTCCCCTCGACATTTCAGGCCATTACTTCATCTGGAACTAAGAAAGGTGAATTTATTTTGGCGGATGTGAACGCTCAACTGAAGAACAAAAACATCACAACTGATGTGAAAGTGGACACAAATTCCAATGTAAGTCACAATACTTTATTGAGCTGTACAGTTTATTTATGGAAAAGAAAAAGGTCTTTCATGATCTCCGCTTATTTATTCAAAACAGAATCTGTACCTAGGGTTTGAATTATCTGAACTGGCTGGTTGCAGTTTGGTGCTTCTGATCTCTTCAGTTCACACCATCCATACATTGTGTTTTGATCTTCAATTTCAGTTCTGTGTTTTAGCAGTAGGAAGTTACTTTCAATATTTTGTTACCTGAAATTGATTTAACCATTCATACAAGTGCGGTTGAATTGGCTATGATACAGTTTGATAACTTTGTTTGATGAGTAGGTCTCTACGACCATTACCGTGGATGAACCTGCTCCAGGAATCAAGACAATTTTCAGCTTTATTGCTCCTGATCAGAGATCAGGCAAGGTAATGTGTGCCCGTCACTAATGGTCTTCTACTTTTTACATTCTTGTAAAACATATGGCCTAAAACTTGAGCGAAATACATGTTGTTAGAGATTTTCGGCTGTGTGTGCCAAGTCTGACTTACAGGGTTTTTCGTAATAGGTGGAACTTCAATACTTGCACGAGTATGCTGGAATTAGCACCAGCATTGGACTGACTGCAAGTCCCATTGTCAACTTCTCAGGTATGGCTGGTAACAACATGGTCGCAATTGGGACTGATCTCTCATTTGACACTGCTACTGGTAACTTTACCAAATGCAATGCTGGAATTAGTCTCTCCACCGCTGATCTCATTGCCTCTATGACGTTGTGAGTAGTTTCCTTTATTATAAAAGGAGAGGAAAAGAGAAACAAGATTTTCAATAATTTGTATAAGTTTGATCACTTCCTTTGGAACCCTCATTTGTTTTCCCTGTGCCTCTTAGGACCGTTTGGTTCAGGATAATATATTTTTCACTTGGCAAAACTGAAAAGTAAAATGGTGATATATTGTCCTATATATACAGTACTTATCATAATTTTACACGAAAAAAGCTTCTCATCCAAAATAGCTAAAAACACATTTCAGCACAAAAGAACGCTCTCCTGTGGCTTGTAGTTAAATTACATGTGCCCTAATTTTGAGTGTGTATATTATAGGAACTATACTGAAGAAACTGAAAGTATGATTGGTGCAGGAACGACAAAGGCGACAAACTTACTGCATCCTACTACCACACAGTAAGCCCATTGACCAGTACAGCCGTGGGAGCCGAGTTGAGCCATAGCATAGCGAGCAACGAAAATACACTGACCATTGGAACACAGCATTCACTGGACCCACTAACCACTGTGAAAGCCCGGGTCAACAACTTTGGTAAGGCAAGTGCCCTCATCCAGCATGCATGGCATCCAAAGTCGGTCTTCACAATATCAGGAGAAGTGGACACCAGGGCAATTGAAAAAAGTGCCGAGGTTGGTCTCGCATTGGCTCTCAAGCCCTGAATTTATTAGCAATTACTATTATCCACTTGATCTGTGTGGAAATTCGGTCCTGTTTTTTGTACGGAGCGGAGCAATAAGGTAGGTAGAATGAAATGAGCACAATGTCTCGTTTGTTTTTGGTAAGAAAACGCGGAGGTATTTCATTGTAATTAGTACAAAATAATTTTTAGGTGGTGGAGGAACACCAGAACAATCATTTTCCTTCAGTTTTATCCCTCTTTTGTCTGCGGTGAGACTTAGATTTTTCTGTGAGCTGTGTTATGTTGATTAAACACTCGGATTTCTATGCTTTTTAGCTTTGTGAGGGTCAAAAGTTACAATTGCCTTTTTTGTGGACGATTATGTTGTCGCAAGTTATATTTTTATGGGATTTTTTTTTGTATGTTGGAAAATAAAAGACGCATTTGATTGCAAATTTAGAAAATGAGTGGTAAAAAGTAATTTGGTGAGATATTATTTCTCTTTTATTTATGTTCTTGGAAGAACATAAAGAAGTGGTTTTCATGAAAAACCATAACGGTATTAAGTTGCAACATATTACCAAATTATTATTTATAGGAACTTATCATAAAACTTAATGGTATAGCTAATAATTTGTCCAACTTTGCAATCAAATGCAACTAGAGATAACACATAGATAATACATTGGAAAACAAAACGTACAAATTTTACGGTATTTAAACACAACAAAAAAGGCTTGCAAATATTCTGGTGATATTTATATGCTAAGGATAGCCTTTTTTCAATTATTTTCATTTTAAAAAAATCATCATATTTAATGGTTAATAATCCACTTAGTTGGTTTAAATTCACTTGAATTATTGGATTCAAATTTAAAATTTCATATAAACTTTTATATTTCTCTCTCATCAACATTTAAAAAAAAAATTAATTAAAATATTATAACCTTCAATTAAAAAGATGGAATTTAATGAAAATTAATTTTTTTAAAATTTGCTCAGCAATATGTATAAAACAAGATTCATTATGACTATCAAATTGCGTAATTTTTTTTTTTTGAGAAAAATTATTGAATATTACAAAAATTAGGTTACCCGTATTGCCAAAGAAATTATTATTGTATACTTCTAAAGTTGTATATTGCTATTGCTCTAATTAACTATAAGCATAATTGTTTTGACATTATTACCAACTTATTTTTATATATTTATCAAAGAACAATTGCATCACAAAAAATACTCAACTACTTGATATGTTCTAAATTATCAAGTAATAATCTCTGTGTGAGTGTGTGCGTGTGTGCGCGTGTGTGCGCGTGTGTAACATCACTGTCAAAAGTAACAAAGTATTAAAATTTAATCTAACACTATTAAAATAATAAAATATAGTTAATTTAGCTTGGATTAACTGATTAACGGTTTAAAATTGATCCACTGACGTGTTTTCACTTTTGACACAATCTATATATATGTTCAAAGTTTTGTAAGTAGTTATTATTCAATTAAACTTAAGTTAGTAATAATTTCTTCTCTACCTATAGATTAATATTCATTTCACTATAGATAAAATTTATTATTGACGAATTTAATTCTAACATTGATATTCTTAATGTTATACCTTGACGTATAGCACAGACAATACCTAATTTATAGCATTAAAGCATGCCATTAAAGTCAGAGCAACAGTTCCACAAGTGTTAACACATCAAAAGTAAACACCATAAAATAATACTAGAGTAACAATTATTAAAGGCTAGTAGACTCTATGGGGTTGGCCTAGTGGTCTACTAGGTTCTCGTGTGTTCGAATCCCTCCGAGTGCAGTTGCTCAAAAATATTATTAAAGAGTTGCACTAGTTACACACACCACTTTACTCGGTAATACTCCATCTAATTTACACTCAGCCCTATAGAACAAAGCCAATGTGAGAGAATGCCCTCCAGCAGAGATTGCATCAGTGGCGGAGCCAGGATTCCGGTTCAGGTGGGGCCAAAATACAGTACAACAAGAATTTTTTTTTGCATATACAATAATATTCAAAATTTTAACATTAATAATCAAATATATACTGGAATAATCAACATCAATAAACAAATTCTTAATATTCAAAATTTTAAAACAATATATATAAGATTATAAAAAAAATCTAACCTAAAATACCGGAATAAATGAAGAATGAAGACGGAGAGAAGAGCTTTGAAGTACTGCTTGGCTGCTTGAAAAAAAAAACTGAACGGAAGAACTAAGAAGCTCACAGAGGGATTGAATGGAAAAAGAGAGAAAGGGGAGAAGAAGAAACGACCGCACTGGTCTGCTACTACTACTACTGCTGCTTAATTGTTTAAAAGGTTAAAACCTAACCTAATACGTATTATGAACTAAAACCTTCAACTTATACCCTTTATTGCACATACCCCCCCCCCCCACACACATAACTTTCCAACTTAACAAAAAAAACACTTTGCACTCTCACATCTTATTACAAAGCCACCCCTTCATCTTATAAGCTTAATCTCACAAACCACCATTTCCTATAATTACACATTGGCCCCTCATCTTTTTCTTCCCACACGTAACCCCCCATACTCTCAATTTTTTTTCCAAAAGTCCAGGTAGGGCCATGGCCCCACCTGGACCCTTACTGCCTCCGCCCCTGGATTGCATTATATTTTTGTCAACGCGATGTTCCTTCTTCACATCAATACCTCTCCATGCGCTATATATCAACACCCAGAGATAGTATTATACAGGGAATGCCGAAGTGTTTATCCTTGCAACATGAACAACTTTGTAATCCCCTGTAGATGCAGCATATGCTATTCCAGAAAAAACGCATATCATATACACATGGGGTATATAACGTGTTTGGTAATAGGAGTTACAACATCCAATACATTATGGTTCAATTGATGACTATACAAAACTAAACCATTGCAGCTAGCCCAAACTGGTCCAGGAGATGGACACCTTACGTTGGTTATCTTAACACCGCCTTCCATCATTTCCACATAATGGACAATTTTTGGATAGTACTCGCTATGAATGAAGAGGACCGTAATAGATTGGCGAAAATGTGCGATCAATAAAATAAGGGTCATGGACAATATTATACCACTCCAGACTAACATATCCAATCATGTCATAAATAATCTTAGCAGGAAGATGAACAAGAATGTTGAACATGATTTCATTGGAAAGATGAGGTTTTATAATTTGATTATTGCTTCTATTAGGGTAGGATGTAATATTATGATTCAGAGAGGTTTATAGTATTAATCATTAAAAGTACCATTTTGCATTTTCATGCTCTTTGTTTTGGCCCCTCACCATTCTTATTGGTTCTCAACCAAAAGCTCGTTACATTTGCTTTGGCTATTTGTTATACCTTAAATGACCGCAAAGGGTCAATCCAATACATGCTCAATCTTTCTTTCCTCTTTCTACAAGTGACGATAGATTAATAATTTGGATTAAATATATATATATATATATAAACACTCGAAACTGTGGACCTCTCTAACACAAAACGGGCATGCATGATGTTCATTATAGGAAACGACTATCACTTTAGAAAACATTAACGCATCTGAAATTACTTCGTCACTCTCGACAAACTTGGTGAATGTCTAAGAGAAAATCATTAATAAAACTCTAAACATAACAACAAGTTTCAGTTATTTGCTTATTGCCATTTTATAATGTGCAAAAATGCATAGAGTAGATCAATCTAAACCCAATTATGCCAAAAGCTAGACAGTTTGTTGGTCGGAAAATAACCCTAGAGGGGGGTGAATAGGGTTTTTAAAACTTAATGCGGAATTTAAAAACTTTTCTAACAATGTTTAAGTAAAACAAATTTACAAAACAAATTATCAAGGAATGCAAGCAAATAAACAATCTCAAGCAAACAATAATATAACAAGTAAATAAAGAGATTGAGTTAGAAAGATTGAACCGATTTGAAGTTCAAGGCTTTTTGTCCACACGGTTTTGGTTTACCAAACCATAATCCGCGCTCGGTTAGTTCCCCGAGAATTTCCACTAAAATCAATCTCCTTCCGGGTGAAGATCAAACCTCTACAAGTGTAATTCTTCTCACTACACTCTTTACAAATATTGCTTGACCACAATATTTCCACAAGAATCTCTCTCTTGCTAACCTTGTGAAATTTACCTTTCATAATATCTAAACAAGAATTTACCTTCTTGTTTTTCCTATGAGATTTACCTCTCACAATTGAATACAAGTTTTGTTTGGTGATTCACACCAATTTACAATAACTCTCAAGTGTTTAAAAGAATACAATTGAAGCTCACACTAGAGTTACTTGATTGATCAAGATTTATAGCTCAATAAGAATGATTGATCAAAAACAATTTCTTGAATCTTTAGATATTGAAGATAGATGAAGTATGAAGTATGAGAGTGATTCAAGGTGTTTAGAATGAGTCTTGGAAGTCATATTTATAGTCCCAAAAGTGATATAGCCGTTTGAAGGGTTTGGGTGAAGATTTAGACAAAAAAATGCAAAAAGAACAACTCCCAATGGCTATATTCAGGTCATCAGTCGACTGAGCAAGGATCCTTAGTCGACTGAGTGACCATCAGTCGACTGAGCAAAGCCCATCAGTCAACTGATGCCCTCTGCTGGTCTGTTTAGATAGATTGCTCCAGACAGCAAATTTTTCCGATTTGTTTTGATCATATCTCATAATCCAACCATTGGAACTTGATGGAATTTTGGATATAAGTGCTATAATGTGTTAACTAACTGCTGTTCAAATTTCATAATGATCGGATTCCGGGAAGACCTCCTTCAAACCGTTAGATCAAAACTGCGCAAAAACGGGGAGAGTCTAGAAAGGGAAAAATAAACATTTTTTGCAATTAAGTTCCAAAATCAATTTTGATGCTTGGGATAGGTCAAATATATTATCCTAAGACACCTATTTTCATGAGAGCTCAAAATATGCTCAAATCAATTTAATATGAAATTATTTGAAAACCGGTTTTTGCAAGAATGGTGTTTTCAAAGAAATTTTGATTCAAACTGATTTTGATCAATTTAACAATGATGCAAGTTCATGTTTGAGCTATATTATCAATCAATTAAGAAACTTTACATTAATCCTAAGCAAACACTCAATTACCGAATAGGTGAGTCTTCGAATGCTTCGATTTGTTTCTTCAAATTGATTCTTCACTTGAAGCTTTTCTCTTGAAGTTTTAGTATTTGATCCTTGATCTTTTATGCTTCATGAAATGCATTGCTAGCTTGTGAGTGATGAGAATGATCTTCTTTGACTTGTCCAACGCTTGTAGAGGAATGATCTTGATTCGGATATATCGGTTTTAGTCGAATGCTTCGTTGACTTGATCAGATATTGATTGAATGATCCTTGTCAAACTTTCTTTGAGCAATCATGCTATTCTTGATTTTCCAAATAAGAAATCTATAATCTTATATCAAGAACATGTTAAATTACACATGATTGATTTATTGTTATTATCAAAATAAGATTAAGACCTTCAAGGTCAACATAGTTAATTGTGCAAAAAAAATAAAAATTGGTAAGAGCAAGGATTCAAATAACTTAATTGTGCAAAAGCCAAATAGCGTTGCTTACATTAATAGCAGAACACTATAAATATAACTAAGGGTACAATTTAAATAGAGCAACAACAATTTAATTTAATGAAACACCAATAAAAGCAAGCAAATCACAATATAGTTTTAGGGAAGTGGTGGTGGTGGTAATGATAACGCGCTCTTACATATTGTGCACCGAGGAGGAAAGTACAGTGGACTAATAAATTTTGACCAAAACAAAACCAGGCTGTGGATATAGGGACGAATATAGTCAACATTCCTTGGGGCATACTTATCCAATGTAAAAGGATAGACTTGTCCCGTCTTCAAATGTGGACAATGTACGTCCTTGATGAACCTGCAACACGGAAGATCAACACCTCTTCATCTTTCATCCACGCAAATACATATATTACAGGATACTTATTTTTCTACCTGTCAACATGAGCAAGATCCCAATATTCACGAGGAAACACAATACGTTCATAAATATTCCTTTGACCTTTTATATCAATATCGAGCAACCTTGCCTATTTCCCTGTTTTTAGTTTTCTTAACACCCAAGTGTGAACACCTCATTTTGCGACCCCTGCAAAAATCTCGAACTGCAAAGAAATGAACACGCATGCATGCACGAGCATTTTTGGATGCACAAAAACTATGTACGTGTGATACAGGTCAAAGAAGAAAACCGAAAAAACGCCCAAATGAGAAGTTACGAGAATTACAAGAAATTGTCGGAACCAAAAACCGTCAAAACTCCTAAAAACTTGGGAAAGGAGAGTTACGCATTTATGATCATCCTCAAACTTTGAGAGATGTTAGAAATTACCATGAGGAGTAGCATACTCGAAAATCAGCTCGATCCGACTGTCGGATCTCCGAAAATTCAGAAAATCATGAGTTTATTTCGGGTGATCAAATGGAGGTCTTCTCAAAGTTAAGATGGTTTGAAGTTTGGTAAGTAGATAGGCCTTATTGTGGGGAAGAACATATTCAAAATTAAGCTTTGTCGGACATGGGATCATCAATAATCAATTTGTCTATCGTGCAATTCTAGTTGAAATGTCCTTCGTAACAAATTAAAATAAATAGTGGCCTTTCCGAATTCTGATCGACATCAAATTTGGACACAAGATATAAAACATTTGGAGGGAAAACATATCCAAAATTCAGGAAAATCCAATGGTTGAAAGTTCAATTGTCGAGATTGTTGTACGCAAGTATGTTTCATACACGGGAACAAACTCTTTGTACCAAGCCAAGGAGACTGAATCTTTCCTGAACTCCGATCGTCTCCAATTTTTTATAGAGTCTATAAGACTTATATTGGCAATATATATCCAAAAATTATCATGATCCAACGGCTATAACTTGATTTGTCGTACAAACAAGTGACCTTGTCTACAACAACTACCTTTCCTACGCGGAAACAAACTCTTCGTACCAATCAGAGAAAAAGGGAACCTTCCTGAAATCTGATCGACCTGAAATTTTAACACGATCTATAAGACTTCTAGTCCCAATACATATCCAAAAATCAGGATGTTCCAACGGTGGGAAGGTTTCGCGATATGCTCCAAGAGTCCTAATTGCAATCTCTTTTCTTGCTCTCCAAGTATTTTTTCAACTATAAATAGACCCCCTCTCCATTCATATTTATCATCAACAATCAAGGGGATTTCGTGGTACACACCAAGAGACCCTTATTCTCTCCCTCTAAGGAGGCTCAAGTATAATTTTCTCTCTCTTCTTTTATTTATTCGTCAACTTTATAATTCATATTCTTGTTTACATAATTTCTATCACTTAATAGCTTTTCAAAACCCCTTTTCAAATTGTTTTTCAAAACTAAAGTCGTATAATAAATCCTAATCCAATTCCAAAATAATATTATTACTTTCGTACTTTTTCAAAAGCTCGGATTAGCGGTATTGTTATATGAAGGAATCGATAATCGTTACATATTCAATCCAACTCATAGATTGCGGTGTGTGTGTGATAAATACTCGATTATAAAAGCACTAGTGCCATCTATATCGGTTTAATCAATAGTCTATGGTATACGATCGGTCAAGTCACCTCATATCATATCGAGTATAAGATTCCACATTGAATCAATTTTCGAAAAGCCCAATGCTTTACAAAATCACTTGTTTCATTGCATTTATTATTATCAAACTCTATTTTTTCAAATCACATACACACTTATTTTCAAAATCATGGGCGAACTAGGAAACACATCGTTTTCATTCCATCCCAAAAATCCCGATTTCTAAGACAAGCACGAAAAGCTGTAAAGTAATAGCAATAGCATGCAAGAACTGAATTATAACACACGCATATCCTACTTAAGAGACCGAAAGGGCGAATTTGGTGCCTAACACTTTCCCCATTCGTAACTTAATCTCCGAACCTATGAATCAACTGATTTCGCATACATTGTGTATAAGAGAATATTTAGTACATAAATACGTCTCTTTTACACAAACCTTTTTGTTTGTTTAGATAAACAAACTGGGGACTCTTATTCTTTTCAAAATCGATTTTCAAAGCAACAACGGAATCGCCGCCCACGAGGACCCTCGGGCGTCGAAAATGCAGGTTCTCACACCAAGCCCTAACCGATAACCTAGGACGGGAAACCACAAAAGATAAAGAGCTCCCCATCGGTATGTACTTCTTAAATATTCCCCCACAACGAAATTTTGGGGGATGAATTTCTTGGAATCCTTCGGTTTCCACATCTAAAACTAAAATGATAGAATCATTGCCAAAGGAATTCCAGTACACAAACCTTCCAACAAAAACTGATCCCTCCATTTCGAAATATTCCTTCTTCTCAATCTCTCTCCATGAATCATCAATACCTAGAGTTAAAATTAAACAGCGGCGAAGCTTGTAGCCACCCTGATAAGCATGAACCACTTTGTAATCCCTTGTAGATGCAGCATATACTAATGCACAATGACGAGAAGGCAGACGATATTCATTAAATGGTTGCAATGAAGGAAGCCGAACATGCTGCTTGGTAAAAGGATTTGCAACATGTAAAATGCACTGGTTAAATAGATCGCTGTATAATACTAAACCATCATAGCTGGCATAAACTAGTCCACAAAATGGATACCCTATTTTGGTTATCTTAACATCAGTTTCCCTCACTTCTGCAGAATGAGAAAATTCTGGAGAATCCTTGCTTTGAACAAAGAGGACAGTAGTTGACTTAAGAAGATGTGCGGTGATACAATGAGGATCATGGACAATGTTAAACCAAACCGGACTAACATACCTAATCACATCATGAATTATCTCAGCAGGAAGGAGAACAAGGATGTTGAAGATAATTTCCTTGGAGAGATGAGGTATTCTAATTTGATCACTCTTACTAGAATAGGGCATGACATTAACATTCAGAGACATTGTTTAATACACCCACTTGCAATTCTATAAAATGAAAGCAGATCAAACTCTATAAGAGTAAAAAGCATGTTACGTGGTAGGAGAAATTGAACAGTAAGAACCTACGGTGAGAAAAAAAAATGTATAAGTTCTTTCTCAAAGTTTGAAATGATTTATCCAAGAAAGGTGATATTGTTAGGTTTTTAAAAGCAATTTGTGTTGCCACCACACTTCTTGAGAAATAACTAACAAAACAGCTGAGCAACTATAAATAGAGAAAAAGAATCAAGAATGAACAAGTTGTTTTTTAGACACTGGTTTCATAACCAGTCAACAAAGCAAGATATATTTTTGCAATGACTTTGAAATGTAGGAGATGGAAATAGGATAGTATATATACCAACTTGTTTCTAAAAGGTGTGTCCATCTATCTACACAAACCATACACTCTGGCTGGTGTCACAAAATGAATTAACATGCCTATAAATATGCTTACTGCATTAATCTTTTTAATCCCGATAAGGAAATCTAGAAATTATCAACCACCACGAAACCTTGAAGAAATAATTTTTTTGAGAACAGTCTATATGGTTTTACGAACATCCGACACCTACCGATAAATAAGGTCTTTGGCCCTCATATCCCATTGCATGTCCCCAATGCACGTTGGTGTAGGAACCAATCAGGACATGACACATTGACACATATCAGATACATCATATGTACTGCTGTTCAAAACCAAGAGTCTAACTGATAGATGTTTGTCGAGATCAGAAGCATGAAGATTCAATCTTCAAACAGTTAAATTTATGGTTTTGAAAAACAGCCGATACTGATACTTATCACTATCAACCATACACATCAGTTTTTGGCCCGTCCCATAATGTTACGTATCAGTTTAATAAACCTATTCGGATACTATTACCATCAAAATATATCATACAAGAAACGACTTGAACATACTCTCGGTTACAGTAACTTTCTGGTCACAATAATCATCGGATAGAACTTCATCCTTATGGGTCTCCAATTCCAACGAACCACCACCTTCAACGTCAAACTTAGTTCTCTTTGCAATCAATAGCTTCTTATTCTTGTTTTTTCTACTCCCCTTAAACCGGTAAGATCAAATTCAAAGTTCATTTTAGTGCAAAGACAACATTTTGATATTTTTCGCTTCCAAAGAAACAAATAAATTACTCCGAGTGAAAGTACCTGTTGTTCATGCTCCTCTACTAACTCATCAAAACTCTCATTTTCCTTTTCGATTTGCTCGTCCGCACAACTCCGGGAGTCAAGCCTCGACAATTTGGCTGGGTTAACTTCTGATGAATTGACTCCCGTGTTGGGAACTGGCATGTGGATTTTCCCATTCTTCATCTTGCCATCACCATTGTTAATACAGGATCTCGATCTTGTCTTCATTATTCCCCCTATTTGGCTATTTCTTGGGCTGAAATGTGCCCTGGAATGATGTATGCCCTAAATGGTGGATTGATGCACTTTCCGTGGCACGCCGATAGCCCACCCTGTGGACAGGTCATATACGTATACAAAATTTCAAATTTGCATGCGCCCGCCCAAACTCGATTATTTTCCATTATGCTATTTTGAGAAAAAGTCAGTGAATTTGTTTTATTGTTAATGAATTTGAATATTGAATTTAGAATTATAACAATAGTTTTGAATAGGCCTGGCAATTTATAACACGACACGAAATCGACACGAATTTACCGGGTTTGGGTGAACCCTTAACGGGTGCGGGTCATAATCGGGTTGACCGGTCAAATCCGTTTATTAAACGAGTCGATTTCGTGTATATTCGTGAGACCTGAATAAAACTCATTTAACCTCGTAAGAATATATAAGAGTCGATTTTGAGTCGTGTAAACCCGTGTAACCCGAATATAATTTATATATATATATAAATTACTTAATTGAATTATTAGCGGGTCACTAAATGTTATTCGTGTACGACCCGAATCGAACCATTTATCTTAAACGGGTTAAACGAATCGGGTTGTGTCATTCGTTAATTAAACGGGTTGTGTATGAATTTGAATATTTCACCCGTTTATTAAACGGGTCGTGTATGGGTGGAGGCACTTTTCACCCGACACGATTTTAACCCAACACAAAACCGACCCGTACACGACCCGTTGCCAGGACTAGTTTTGAATATGAAAAATGTAGTTTTTGATGGGTGATTTACCTTTTAACCCTATTTATTTACTTTTATTCTACTTTGGCACCCAAAGTTTGCATTAATTCTCCTTTGATACCTATTTGGATGGATTTTGTCCGGTCAAAAAATCAAACCATTAAGTTCTTTTTTTAATATCAAAAATACTCATGTGGCTAGATTTAAATGAAAACGAACCCATTTTCATAAGCCCATATCACACTCGATTCACATCCAAATGATGCGATTTATATATGGTTGGAAAGCTCTTACAACATAGATTATAATTACAATAATAAGCACTTTAAATGCCTTGAAACTGCTACCAAAGTTGATAAAAAAACACTTTTTTAAAAAGAAAGTTTCACGAACCCGATTTCACAAGGCCATATCTCACTCGATATACATCCAAATGATACGATTCACATAAGGTTGAAAAATTCTTGCAACATAAATTATAAATGCACTAATAATATTCAATAATAAGCAACATAAATGCCTCGAAATGGCTGACAAAGTTAATAAAAAATCACTTTTTTTAACGAACTCATTTTTATAAGGCTATATCTCACTCGATTCATGGCTATATCTGAATAGCTTTTATTTGTTTAAACATATTATATCTAAATATTAAACAAATGTTTTTTGAATAAATTTACCATTATTCACTTATTTTATAAATATGATTATATTTAATATGATTATATTTAAAAAGATAAGAAAAAGTAGTTTATTTTTTAAAAAATTAAGATTTCAAACTTAACGGGTGAGATTGCATCTTATTTTTTAACAGTCAAAATGAGTGTTCAGATCTGAATTTTTAAACAAACCAAACAAAATTTAAATCTCTTAAGTCTGATAGGACTAGCCATTCAGACTTAAGAGGTGCAACAACCATCCCTTTACACTATTTTTTTTTAATTTAAAACCACCGTATACTTAAAACCGCCATAAAAGTATAATATATTTTTTGAAATATCTATATAATAACGGGCAATGATTTTTAAATCTCAAAAATATATAAAGGATAAATAATTGTATGATTGAGATCGAAAATGCTTTTTGAATGATTGTTGAATAATTGATAGTGTATTTGGCATAAGTTACGACATTCTATATAATAAAGGGTCATCATTTTTTAATCTTAAAAATGTATAAGTGATAACAAATTGTGCGGATAAAATTTAACATATTTTTTGAATAGTTGATTGTGCATGTGCCACATGTTATAACTAATCACTAGATACCCCGGGATGTTTTTAACTAAATAAAATTCAAAATTTCAATTTCCCTCTCTTTCTCTCTTTCCTCTCATTCAAACTCATACACAAATTAAAAAGTAAAGCATTAAAGGGAGAGAGACCTCTATTAATTTTTTTTTGAAAAATCAAGCCTTTACATTATGTTTTAAGGTTGTTTATGAACAAAATCTAAAATTATTTATACATATATTTTGGTTATTTTGTAATAAAATGTCCAAATATAGAAGGTGTAGTTTATTTTCTTCATTCCCCAATACAATGCCAAATTTTGTCTACTATTTTTGTAACTTCTTGTCGAATATGAGATGCATAATTCAGTAAAGATTGGCCGAAATTGTAATACCATACCAAATTCAGCAATTCTTCACTGAATTATTATACTAAATTCCATAATATGTAGTCGAGTAAAGAAAACGACTGGACATTTAATATTTGAATAATTTACAAAAAATAACCAAAATATATGTACAAGTATTTCAATATTTTGCTCATATATAATTGTGGGTGCCAAAATCCACTGAATGGAATCTAAACATGCATGGTGTGATCAAATTATATGAGAAAAAGACCAAAATTTGTTTGAAGGATAGTTCCTACAGCCAATTTGATGATTGGTCAGACGATATGTCCACGTTGTGTTTGTGTTATTGTATTTGCTCAAAGTATAATAAAATTACAAGGATACAACCAGCTTACTTTCTTTCTCTCTCCCTTGAGTTAATTGCAGCGAATTTCAAACCCTTGTAATGAGCCATACCCTTCCTATTTATAGGTATAAAATTAGGGTTTACGCCATTATAGTTAATAATAAAAGATTAAAAAAGTTAAAACTTTTATACTGGTCCAACACTTTACAAGTATTTTGTGGACCTATACCTTGTACCTTCTTCGGGACCATTTTATCCACACGTGAGGATATCCTCAACAGATAAGCATAACCATCTTGGCTGAAGGATGACCATCTTGGCATGCTATGCCGTTACGAGCACCTCGGCCAGAAGGACCTCTGATAAGCCAGATGGGATGGGCCCATCACAAGAAGCAGGAAGTGTCAACCTTGGGCTATTTATCTTTGGCCCATAGTACATTCTGGCCCAAAAGAGCTCATTTATTTTTGGCCCTCAACAGCCTTAAAACATAATATAATTACATGCGCTTAGTATAGCACAAAGACCTTAATTATAACATAATTTAATTATTATATTTTTTTCCTTGAAACATTATACATCTTTTTTAATTTTACCACAAAAAATTGAGGAGTGTGTAGTTCATTTTTGTACTTTTTTTGCTTGAAATAGCTTTAAGTAATTTTGGTGGTGTAAATAGAATATCCCTATTTCCTTTGACTTTTATGAGAAATGTAATCAATATCATGGGTCAAAGTGTAGCAATGTGTGCAGACGCATAGATTTAACTTAAAATTTTAAAAATAAATAATGAGTTAACTTGATTAATTATTAGAATTGTATAAATATTTATCAAATGATTGCAGTTTCAAATCTTATTACTAACATATATATATATATATATATATATTCCCTATACCATTGTGGTAGGGTAGCCATATTGCTAAATTAATATTTTCTTTGTCAAGATATAGTACTACTTTGAAAGGTTGTACATTATATTGGTAATAAGGCCCTTATGATAAGGTAAAATAGGAAAACTACTGAAAGGTAATAATTAATAGATAATAATAATAATAGTTCTTAATTTATAAATCTTTATGAAACATATGTTTCATTATAATATTAATTAATATTTTTTTTGTCAACTGTTAATATTTAAATTTTAATTTGGCAAAACTAATAAAGAAAAATAATTCTTAATTTATAAATCTTTGTGTATAATTGTTTTTCCATTTATAGAAAAGTATTATCATTATTGTGAAAGCATAAAAATATAACTGCCGAACAAAGCAGGTGGTAAAGATCAAAGTGTCGATTATCTTTGAGACACCAAGAACCAGGCCGATCATACATCATCATGCTTGATCGGTGCACAATCGTGAGAGCAAACTCAAACCTAAATAAATTAGGAGAAGGGTGCACCAAAAATAGGGATTTGACACACAACCTTTAAAAGCACCATAGCCAAATCTCTTGTAGTATGTTCTTCAGCATAGTATATGAAAAGTATAACCCCAAAAAAGGTGGACGTACTTTAGACCTATTATCCATTGGTTAGGAGAACCATCATATACAACAAATCGCTTATTGCGTGTGTGTTAAGTTTATGATTCTCCTTAGAGTTTTGATTTATGCCCTTGCACAGTTCATCTTTATTGTGTACAATTGATTCACCAATTTGTTGACTGCACAATTGGAGATAAAAATATTTCTTGTTGAAGGAATTTTACAAAGAAGTCAATTGGTCCAGTGGCCTTTAGGGCATGTTTTTGAACCAAAGTACATCGAATGAATTATTGTTTCCCGATTTTTTTTTTCAAGTTGTAGAATGAAACACTATTTTTAAATTTTTTATTTTAACTAAATTCTATACGAGTAAGAAATTAAATTAGTTTTTTGTTACTTTTTAAATCTCACTACTATTTTTTTAATCTTTTTTTGAGTTATATTAGATAAATATACAAAAAGGCCTCGAAACAAAAGCTCGCCTAAGGTCCCTCAAAACTCAGGGCCAGCCCTGGGTGTTATGGCCTCATCGGCATTGATGGGTGAGACGCTGGCTTTGAAGGAAGCTTGTAGATTGTTTCTGGTGCAGGATCTGACTGATGTGGTTATTGCTAGTGATTACAAGAATTGTGATCAACAATTTCATGATTCAGACGTTTGAGCGTTACCCCAATATAAGATTATTGACTTTATTAACTTCATCTATGATATGATCCAACACCAGTTAGGCACCGACGTTAATCTCTATAAATGTATATATTCCCACGCACCTGCTTTTTCCTTAGTAAAAAAGCTTACTTTTTAACACCACACCTCTAAATTTTGAATAAGTAGACCTAATAAAGTCATTTTTGTTAAACAGAATGATATACATTTCAAATAAGTTTTAAGCTTTAAGTAACCAGCATACAACATGTGGTCTCTGTTAAAATATAATTGTGTTTCCTTATTATGTTATATTTCCTTAGTTGAGTAGGAGATAAATTAGGCTTGTTTAGTTCTAATCAGTTCCCTTTTTCCCTTTTGTATATCCTTATAAATAGGGTTTTCCGGTATCAATTGAGATCATCCAATTCAATACAATTCATTCTCTTTCTAGAATATTTGACATGGTATCAGAGCTCAAGTTTTGCAAGGTCTCAGGTTCAAATCCTCTTGCTTGCATTTGTTTCCCCCCTTTGTGTTTGTGCAATATGCACATTATTGTTTGTGCACAAAGTGCACCAATTTGGTTTGTCTCTCCACGTGCGAGTGGGGGTTGCACGTGAAGGGAAGTGTTGAAGATCATGATATATATTGTTGACTAACTCGTAGCGATGAGGAAAATTCACAAGGATAAGATGATATACAGGTACACAAAGTTGAGATTTCAATTCCAATTGAGACACTTAATCCTCAAGTTCACTCGAAAATAGAAACTCTAGATAGCATCCAAGTTCAAACACCAGACGTTCAAGTCACATTTGCTTCCTCTACTATTGCTCATACCTTCAATCCACAACTTCCTGGTATTGAAGATCATCGTTTGAGGTATGTCCTTCCACTAGTACTAGTAGTAATGAGTCTAATGTGTTACCCAGTCAGTTAACCTGTGGTCAGCCACCCAAAAGATATATATGAACCTCCCCTTCATGCAAAATCAAAGTATCCAGTTGCTAATTATATTTCCACTAATAGATTATCAAAGTCATATGAGTCATTTGTGAATCAAATATCTGATGTATCAATTCCTAACAAAGTGCAGAATGCCTTAGATAATCCTAAGTGGAGGAGGGCAATGGAGGAAGAGATGGAGGCATTACAGAAAAATAATACCTGGCAACTTGTACTTCCGCCACAAGGCAAGAAGGCTATAGGTTGTCGTTGGGTGTTTACCGTAAAGCATAATGCGGATAGTTCTCTAAATCGGTATAATGTCCAACTTGTAGCTCAGGGGTTCACTCAAACGTATGGGATAGATTAGGATGAGACATTTGCTCCTGTCGTAAAAATGAATACTGTTTGGATCCTATTATCATTTGCGGCGAATTTTAACTAGCCTCTTCGGCAATTTGATGTCAAGAACTCGTTTTTCCATGGAGAATTAGCTGAGGAAGTTTACATGGCTCTTCCACCAGGGTATATGGTAGCTTATCCTAGCAATTTTGTTTGTAAATTGGAGAAATCACTAGATGGACTTAAACAGTCACCTCGTGCATGGTTTGGAAGGTTCTCACAATTCATGAAGAAGGTGGGTTATAAACAAAACAACCCAGACCATACCTTGTTCATCAAGCACCAACAAGGGAAGGTAACAGCTTTGATTATTTACGTTGATAATATGGTGATCACTGGTGATGATACTGTTGAGATTGATAGATTGCAAAGACAGTTGGCCTTCGAGTTTGACATGAAGGACTCAGGTGAACTTAAGTATTTCTTAAGGATTGAAGTAGCTAGGGGGAGTGAAGGGATCTACCTGTGCCAGAGAAAATACATTCTTGACTTGTTAGCAGAGACTGGTATGTTGGATTGCAAACATGTTGACACTCCTATTGAACAGGATCATTGTTTAGCAAAGTATCCGGACTAGATACCTACTGATCGAGGTCTCCATCAAAGATGTCGCGTATGCCAGGCCAGATGTCGCGTATGCCATTAGTGTGGTAAGTCAGTTCATGCATAATCCAAGTGAGAGTCACATGGATGCCGTAGTTAAAATTTTGAGATACTTGAAGTCGTCTCCAAGCAGAGGAGTGATGTTTTTTAAACACAACGACTGTCTCAAAGTTTGTGGCTTCACAGATGCAGATTTAGTCGGGAGTATCACTGATAGAAGGTCAACATCAAGATACTTTACCTTTGTAGGAGGTAATCTTGTTACGTGGAAGAGTAAGAAACAGAAAGTTGTGGCTAGATCTAGTGCTGAGACTGAGTATAGAGGAATGGCTCATGGAGTATGTGAATTGCTGTGGTTAAAATATTTGATGTGTGATTTTGGTTTTGAACCTAAAAATGCTATGCAGTTGTACTGTGACAACAAGGTAGCTATTGATATATCACAGAATCCAGTGCAGCATGATCGTACTAAGCACGTGGAGGTTGATCGTCATTTTATAAAGGAGAAGATATATATCAACCTTGTTAGCTTTCCTTTTGTCTCCACTAAAGAGCAGCTTGCAGATATCCTCACAAAGGGAATTTCCAGCAGAGCGTTTTATGAGTCACTTAGCAAGTTGGGCATGTTCGATATATATGCACCAATTTGAGGGGGAGTGTTAAAATATAATTGTATTTCCTTATTATGTTATATTTCCTTAGTTGAGTAGGAGATAAATTAGGCATGTTTAGTTCTAATCAGTTACCTTTTTCCCTTTTGTATATCCCCATATATAAATAGGGTCTTCCTGTATCAATTGAGATCATCCAATTCATTCTGTTTCTAGAATATTTGACCGTCTTCATGACACAAATCTCAAAACGAATTTGGACGCATGTAAAATTGCTCTAAAAAAAAAGAAAAGAAAAAGGTTTTAGAATAAACTGTTTCACCGAGGTTCATCTCACATTTGAAAAATAAAATAATATTTTTTGAATGAAAATCTATTTGAAGATTAGCAATTAATAGTCCGAATATTTGGTGCATTATGTAGCCATCTCTTCATGAGACAAGATTTTCAGGATATTTTTATCCCCAAGGAGATTTGACGGGGGGATGGACTAATTACAGCTAGGCCGCATTTAAAGGGAATTAAATTTTCAATCAACAGTATGCATCAACTACTGCTATTACATATTCTTTGAGTACAAGTTTCTAATTTAGATATCTTTACTTGGTCCATATTCCGCTCTGTTGTTTGTTTTCTTCCTTTCTTTTCACCTAAAATAATAATAATAATAATAATAATAATAATAATTTATTGCCGTAATTAAACACACTTACCGAGACTACGAAATGGGGAAAAAAATCTATTTTCCGATATTCGATTGAAAATTTAACAAGAAATTTGATTCTCGGCATTATGCTCGAGAGTTGAAAAGAATGGAAGAGAACATGATTTTTTTAAAATTTGTTAAATATTTTAGAAATAAAATAGTTGATAAATTTTCCTGATATTAGGTATAAATTTGAAGGTTCGCCAACGACGAGTCTGATAAATGAACTTCGGAAAACGGCCTACAAGTTTTGCAAAGTGATAGAATAAATAAATAGGAAGCCCAAAACCTATTTTAAGAATTAAGACGGTAGGAACGAAACAAGTCCAGCTTGTGAGGCTTTGTTATAAAGGATTGTACGAGCTTCTTCCTCAGTTTGTTATAAAGGATTGTACAAGTTTCTTCCTCAGATAAAATGTTATGCACAAAGTTACTATGTAACCTGAAGCATGATATAACCAAGATAATCAACATGTACAAGTCGACTAGCTTAGTTGGGAAAGCATCCAACCGACCCTGCGAGATATTTCATTTCGAGTCTCCCAAGGGAGGGTTTTGGGGGTGGGTTTTATGTATTTGTATTTAAATTGAGAGACTTGACCTCAGGGGCTTAGCCATGCCTTGGCTACCCCGGATTGTAGCCCGGGTCTAATTTTTTCAATTTTTTTTAATAGTAGGCTTAAATTTTATTTTTAAATATATATGTCACTACACCAAAACAGGGAATTAGTAACGGTCATTTTTTTTGACCTGTAATGGTTTATGTCCATTACTGGCTTGTAATGTGCAAAGTCTGTTACAGAATTAACAATAGCCGTTACTATATTCAATTAATTATGTCCGAAAATATTTTTATTTCTGTAACAGACATAGTAATGGTTTTTACATGTGGCCCATACATTTTTATTATAAATAACCAATAACTTAAAATATTTTCTCATTTTCAATAAATTGTATATGTATATACATGTGTATAGCCCACCTTATTATATATGTATATGTATATATATGTGTATAGCCCCCCTCATTTTTTTTAATATTATTACTTTACATCTATTAAAATTTTATCCATTCATTTACTACGTACATAGCTAGATAAAAGGGAAAATTATTATATGTTTTATATAATTTTGAATATTTCATATCTACACTTTCAACGTATATAAAAAGTTGGTATCTTTTGTATGTAATTGACTATATTATATTTTGATTTGTTATATTTTAACGTTGTTATTGTTTAATTCTTAACCGGGTCATTTATAATTTCTAGCTACGCCCCTGCTTGACCCTTCATCTTTTAAAGGATAAGGGAAAGTTTAAATAATCAAACATTCAACTCACACAAGCACTACAAGAATTAAACCCACCAAGCACAAATAACATTGTGCAGTAGACTAGGTGATGGAACAAGTAACGAGTACGAATATCACCTACCAAATAATGCACATGACACATTATTTAAGTCAAAATATTAACTCCAAGTCCTCAACATTCACCAAACTGACACTACAATGCACATGACACATTATTTAAGCCAAAATACTAACTCGAAGTTCTCAACACTAACCAAGCTGACACTACAAAGTCTGTAGGAAGAGAACATGCACAGCGAATGCGTAAGACAATAAGAGGCATGAGAACCAAACATATATTACTAAGTGTCACGAGTTAGACTTTCGCTATACCTTATGTGGCACTTAGTACTCTTTTAAACCCGATGAGTTACTAAGTAAGCCTTAAACCCAAAGAAAGAAAGGTGATTCACACAAGAGTGGAAAGTAAGTGAAAGCTTTTTATTATATTCGAGTAAATTTACAATTCTTGGATGTCGGTACAAATGATGTCTTTCCCTATTTATAGGCCTCCACCTTCTCAATGGAGGATGGAGATCTATTATAATCTATGGCCTAGATCAATTCTCGAGAGTATTCTAGGATTTCCATACAACTCCATATTCATCCATTCAATTCTAGAGTATTCTCTAAGTACAAAGTATCTAGATATTCTAGAGGCTTCCAGAGTATTCCATTCTCCTTGGTGTCTTCCTGTAGGGTCCAGAACCTTCTTCAAGCCTTCAAGTTAGTGGTCGGTGACATAAGGCTACCATCAGTAACTACCTGACCTGTGACGCCCTGAATCCTGTTAAGAGGTTTTGACCTCTGGAACCCGGTTAATCACGGTGCCGTACATTGACGGCGGGTGAAATGAATGAAAAATGAAACTTTTAAAAACTTTTTCTTATAATACCGTAGTTAAAACCACATTATCTTTAAAGCTTATTTTTAGAATATTTCGGCATGTGGAGTCCGTTTTCTCAATAAACCAAACTGTGAATATTAATACTAATTTTATACAAACTTTTCTTATTCAATCACAATATAAAACCACTCCACGTATAAAACATTTTATCAAAATTCCACTTGAAGTACAGAGTACATCAAATCCAAAGTCCAATTCTTTGTTTTAAAAGTTTGTACACAAATACATTTGCACATAATCCAATTTATATACAACTTAGTCCTTATCATAAGGACTAGAAATAGTCAGTACTTTAGAGGCATCTAGAAAGGAGAATCACGCGTCATCCCAAAATCCTACCTGCAAAACTGTGTGAAAGCGGGAGTGAACCAAAACCGGGCTCAGTAAGAACTAATATAAGTTTTTATAGAAAGTACACCTTGCCATCACACATGCGCATGCCTTGTAATAAAATATAATACATACTTTTTAATAATGCAAATAGTGCAATGCAACCGCAAACATGCATGCAGAACCCCACTAGGATACACATCCTAGACATCAGAAGCTAACTCACTTAGCTAGCCATATTAACCCCTAAATTCCATAGATGTGTCACTATAAGATTTCTCGTGACTCTTGGGGTTAATGGACATATTTTTACCTTACCGGTTACTAATTTCATACGGTTCGTCATGCTAAGTATGCTCACATCCCACAATGTAATTTACACTGTGTATTTCATGAATCGAACTATTCTACAGTTAATTCATAAATACAAGATTTATTGTCCATAACACTAAACCAAGTATTAGTATTTCCACATATATTATAGTTTATTATGTATCCCGTAATTAGCTAGCTAGAGTTTTTCCGCTAAGGATCCCATTCCGTATCATGTACATATTTGCGTATATGCCATATCTAATACTAGTGGTCATTAATATTATCCACTTTTCACTCGTCAACTTGCACATGTAACGCTAGCTACTACATATATAGGGTGTGATTACAATGAATATATATGCACCATATAGATCAACAATCTCATTTACACATTCATTTCAAAAGTTAGCGAAGGCTAGTATACGTCTCATGGGGGTTTTGTATCAACACTTAAGATTATCATCATTTGTGTGTATTTCCTTATATAATCAAGTATATTGAGTATAATTTAGCCAATCTCTATCATTAATTCAAGGTTAAACAACCCAAACCCAAGTGCAAGCATTATCCCTAGGTTTTGTACCAAAAACCCCCAATTGGTGTGAAAATCTAAATGCAACACACAATAGTCTAGAAAACAAGTTAAATACTATTATTCCCACCTCATATGATGCTTTGAACCAAGCTTGAAGCTTCATGGAGGAGAATTAGTGGCTAGATCTCAAGATCAAGCTTTTGCCCTTTGAGCTCTAATGGTGGATTTGAAGAAGAAGAAGATGATGAATAGTGTTTGTGTGGGTGTAATCCTTGAAATTGGATGAGAAATCCACTATATGATCTTACAAATCTCCCATTTGTCTGTCTAGAACTCTTTTAGTACGTGTGGGGGAAGTATGGCTCGAAATGGGGAAGAAATAATGGTTTGGGTGTATAAAATTTGAGTCAAAACTCTAGAAATTTTGTCTCCAGGGCTCCAAGATCGATCTTGGGAGCTCTCAGCTAAACCTTATTTCCCACAGCACTCACCACTGTTGGTATTTTGATCATAACTTCTTACTCGGAACTCGAATTGGGGTGATCTTTATGTCCACGGAAATTTAATTCAAAGATCTACAACTTCACAAGAGGAACCTTCTCCAAATTATGGATAGATTAATCACATAAGTTCATAAAATACAACAGTCTGCCATTACGTTACCGAACGATCAGATTTTAACGAACGGCCTACTTCGCATGCTGTTTTGACCAACAAGGAGCATGAATTGGCTTTTGGTCTGATAAACGCTTAATATTGTCATTCATACACTCATTTTCAGAGTTGTTTGACGCGTTTATTTCTCTAAAACTACTCGGTTTACCAACTTATTTCGCGATTAGTCTCGTAGCACTTTTGTATTTAACAATGCTTGAAAAGGCACATTTTTGTGTTTATTTTGGTGTCTTTAGATTTCAAGAAATATTGTATTTAATACAATAGTAGAATTTTCCATGGACAAAAAGAATTCAAGAAAGTGGAAGTCTCCATGTGATTAAAAAGCATCCAAGAAAGTGGAAGTCTCCATGTCCATGTGATTAAAGAAAGAAAGTAGAATTGTCCATGTGAAAAAAAAAGAGCATCCAAGATAGTGGAATTCTCCACCAAAAATAAAAAGCATTGTTTATTTTTTAGCATCCAACACAACTCTCCTATTTATAGTCTTCATTGTTGTGTTGGAGAGGGAGTACTTTTATTACTTGTCATTTCTCAATTTATAGAGAGTTTGTAATAGTTATTTTTCTAGAGAGAGAAATGGAGTTCACTTTGATAATTCTTGTCTCTACATTTATTATGGAGTAATTTCTTTGCTAAGGCTAAAAGATGAAGTTTGCAATGCATTAATTATGTAAGTTCAATTCTCATTCCTTTGTTAGTATTGTTAAATACTTTTTGAATCCTTCATCTTCTCCATTTTTTCAACCATTCATAAGCTAGTAAGATAATTTTCATATGATGATTTGACTTTGTATGCCTTGTATACATAGATCTCAAGCATTAATGAGAAAATGATACACTTGTGTATTTCTTACTAGCCTATGTCAATTCTTTCTTTGAATGAGATATTTTTCATTGCCAAGCATGATTAGTCTTTGAATATTCATAGAAACACCATAAATTTGAGATTTTAATCTTTAAATACTTTAATGATATGTTGAGTGCTTTCTACACTTTATGTGATTTTAAGACTCATCATCTTCTTAGTTAAAGTGTTGCCAAAGAGGATCTTTTAAATTTATGTCATAAACAACTTCATTAATCATTTTAAGGATTCAATTTGTATTTATCAAATAAGTCTATATAGGACGGTTTGACCTCCACCTAGACTTCCCAATCTTAGACAAATGAAATGTTATGATTTATCGAGCTAAACTCTTTGTAGTTGGTCATTTTCATAATCAAGTCATTTGCCTAGGGGAAACTAACAATGAGTTCTTCAATGCCTAGTTTAAATTTATGCCTTTTCTTTTTGTGTATTTTAAGTTTGAATCTTGGTTGATATTATATGGGAATGGGTTGCACTTGCTTCACACCCTTTGTCACAAGATAAAAATGAGAGATACACTTGTGTTGATATTTGCTTACACCCTTTCTTTATATGGCATTTATATGGGAATGGGTTGCTTTTGCTCCACACCCTTTTGCTTAGAAATGGGTAAAATATTCAACACTTAGGAATTGCATTGAGAACTTTGAATGAGATTGATTTTACTTAACTTTGCAAAACAAATGAATTCTATAATGCCTTAGCCTTTTCTCATCTATTATTACATCATTTTAATTTTTATTGCAAGACTTTAAAATCAACAACTAAAATCAACCAATTAAATTCCCTTAACAAAACCTTGGACTCGTAATCACCACATCGTCTTTTCGACTATCCTTGTGGTTCGACACTTGGACTTACCAAGTATTATAACTTGACAACCTGCACTTGGGTACCTAAGCACGGAAGTATTTTCGGCGCGTCATGGTCAAAACACGAAAGTTGTATAATGGATTAAAATCTAGACATACGCATAAATGGGGACTTAATCGGATAAGAAATGGAGAGAACTTATGATGTCTCAAAGATGGCTAAAATCCATAAATTGCATAAAGTGAAAAAAATGCTATTAATAAGAAGATTTCAATTCGGACCACCCGAATAGTGAAATGATCATTTATGAAAACTTAACCAAACTAATGTGACATGATAGAGGTGTCAGATCACCTATGTGTAACCCGAATCAAAGATTCGCCCTTCAAAGTGAAGATTAAGCCTTAATGTAAAGTCCCGTAATTGCTTTAATATATTATTTAGATAATATTTTTTTATTTTTTTTAATTTTATTAGATATTAGGTTGGTAATTTTGGCTTAGTGGGAGATTTAAAATTCAAATTTAGAGTTGTATTAGGAAAGAGTTATACTTGTCTCAACTTCCTTATTTACATCGGTCCTAGTATTTGAGGGAGTGGAATTTTGTATGTAGGGGAGATCTTCCACAACGAAAGAGAGAGAAATACTCGAAACCCTAATATTATTGTATTCAACTATTTTAGACGGGGCAGCATCTAAGGCGGAGGGCAGCGGTACAATTAGTGGTCTAGGACAAGACTCTGCCAATCAAATAGTAAATCAAGGTAGGGGACTCAAACTCTAAGCCTATCTTAGTCCAGTACTATGTGTGTTGACGATGCAAGTAGGATATGTGTAAGTGGGATGTATTGGGTTTAATTTCATGAATGGTTTGCAAGCAGTTGGTGTGAGCTTGAGCGGTATTTAGAATTAATACACATCTTCCATCGATAGTGAAATTATACTAATAAGACAAGTGGGTACTTCTATATGCATTCACACCTCCATAAATCTTATACATATATACAAGTAGATGGATCGATAAATGTGTGTAAATTTATATATATATATACT
This sequence comes from Lonicera japonica, assembly GCA_021464415.1. Lineage (NCBI taxonomy): Eukaryota > Viridiplantae > Streptophyta > Magnoliopsida > Dipsacales > Caprifoliaceae > Lonicera > Lonicera japonica. The sequence goes on along the minus strand of CM038468.1, from coordinate 5,289,883 downwards.
TATATTTTCCTTCTGCTTAAATAGAAGTTCCCTTATGGTATTTTTTTTATTTCCAACATATTAATAATATAGGAGCATATATCCACAGTTATATTCTTAAGGTACAGTCACTCCTTCATTTATTCATTTATTCTGGACAGAAAAGGTTTTGAAAGGCTAGTTCTTAATTTATTCTCATATTTTTTTTAGATCATGCTGCCTTTATTGATGTATCACATTTATATACATACTTACGTCCCTTTTTATATCTAGACATTATATGTACTAGGTGTTAGATTAGTTGCTGGGTAGATTGGAAATTCACATATACGTATATATATATATATAAAAGAAATTTGTTTGCATGCCCCTACTAATATATACATCCGAGAAGCATACATGTGTGAAGTTGTTTTCTTTAGTTAAGTAGTGCACAGTAGGGCTTAATAAATTAAGGGTGATTATGTTTTCTTTACTATCTCCTTACATAGCCATGCTTATTAATAGTATATTGAATACCTGTGTTTATACATAAAATATAAGGGTGGTTATTAGTTATCAATTCAATCAAGCAGAAAATATACCACTTGGAATTCGGTCCTACCATTATCTTATTTTATTCTTTTCTTTTTCATTTTTACAAGAACAAGTTTTAATGGGTGAACAGAGCACCAAGAAAGCCTTGTACAATAATTCATATTCACTAGTTCATTTAATTTGGTTATTTAATTTGATACTACCTTTACTGATCATAACTAGGCTTGTGTTTTATTTTATTTTTTTAATTTGTGTTGAGCATCCATTGATTCTACCTCCTTTGACTTATTGAGTAATGTATATGGACTCACATCTTATATAGGATGGATAATAGTAGGGACAGGACATCCCATAATGTTTTGGCCAAATTAGTGTCCTTGAGGCACGCGGGTTACACTTGTACCACGATTGAAAGCACCAAGAACGAGGACTAGCATGCAGCTATGATATGTTGAGAAATTATTAGGTATGATGAGTTGCAGGATAAATTTATGCTAATTGGAGGTTAAATGCTACGTAGGATATATCTACCATGCCTCTTACATTGATATACACGCTTACATATTTACATACATTGTGGACATGGGTTGTATTGGGTTAGGGTAGAGCTAGAATTGTTTTTCCTACTGAGCTTTGCTCACTCCTCAGATTTTGCAGGCTATCAGTAGGTAGACGATTCTAATTACCCGCCAGAGCTTTCTTGAAAGTTAGGGGAGGCATCAAGGAGGCTTTTAGTTTTTCGATCACATCTGAATAAAAATGCTATTGGTTGTAGCCTTAGCTTGATTAGTTGAATGTTTAGTTTGAACTTAGAGAACTTTTGGTTATGGATTATATCAGATAATTATGTTAGGTTATATTTGGATTAATGATAAACTATTATTATCTATCATTTTGGTTTATTTATGTTTAAATTTTTGGGACGTCACACTTAACCGGACTTACAAAGAGGAGTAACTTGGAAAATGGGACATGGGGCATTACAATCTCCCCTCCTTAAGAAATTTTGTCCTCGAAATTCAAGTATAATGGAATGGAATAAGGAGGTGCATACTGTTCCCAAAACATATCCCGTTTCCCCTCCTTAAGAGGATAATTACAGGAAACTCTAAGAACTCTACCAGATAATCCACAATAACATTCATGAGTTAATATAATCCACGAGATTAATTTTTCTCAATATGGATTGACATTGGATTTCAAAGTGATAGGAACAACAGGATTAGCACTTCTAATCCATAATCAAATACAAAAGAGATTTGCCACTGGGTATAAACCACACAACGAGGTATTCACCACGCTTCCACTGTGTCACTTTGTTTAGTTTTTCATCTCCTAACATGTCTATAGGTGGCATCCCCCATCGTAATTAGCCAAAAAGAAATCCATCAATTCACGTTAACTAAAAATGAAAATCGAACTTTAACCTCATAATACAAAGCCAACCCTTGGCACTAGAAACACAAAATCCACAATCACAAACAAGCACTGGATAACTCCATATGTACACCAAACTAAGATAAAAAATTATCATAAGGTGTCCCACTAATGAGGGAGGATCACACATCCTAGCTTCTCACAAACCTTAATAAAATGGCACTCGGGTAACAAATAAAACCATAGTTAAATTAACTCTCAAAGCCTCTAGGATTTTCAAATTCAGGTCCACCCTTAAGAATTAGAAGAAACAAATAGGTTGAACTTGTAAAATAGAACTGGCCACCTACTCATGGGTGTACCATGTTCCAGTTCCCATTGGCGACACTGGACTGGTGATTTATAAGATATTCCGCCGTTGTGCTGCGATTGAATATAATATAACCCATCAGTGGCCCGTTGCTAATCTTGGAGCAAAACTTGTCCTGAGTCCAATGGCGTATTATGAGAAAGGAGAACGATTCTTGAGAAAGCATCAAACATCATAAAATAAATTATCAAATAAGCTACATATAAGAACAAACAATGCAAATATTGTGTAAAATGGAGAGTACTCTCATCCACAAACTCATTTGTAATCAACTGATAAAATAACTACGAATTGATAAATTACGATCCTCACCATTAGTATACACATCAAGGGAAAGCCATCACTTATTTGGATCAAACAAACTTAGCAACCTTTCCACTATCCTCAAAGTGGTATTGGTCCCATTACCTACGCTCGCGGTAGAACAATGAATGGCATACACGCCATTACAATGGGACATCTAGAAAGGGAAACGTATAATGAACAATAAATGTGCATCTACTGAGCAAGTGAAAGATTCTTGTCGTAGAATGATACGGAATTTCAAAGGAAAGTAACCACGACAGATGTTCTAAACGTACATCTACCCATAAACCCCATGAAGAAAAATGAACCTAACCTCTAATACCAACTGGTGATGCCCTGAATTCCGTTAAGAGATTTTGACCTCCGAAACCGGGTTAATCACGGCGCCGTACACCGACGGCGGGTGAAATGTATGAAAAATGCAACTTTTAAAAACTTTTTCTTATAATACCGTAGTTCAAACCACATTATCTTTAAAGCTTCTTTTTAGAATATTCCAATATATGGAGTCCGTTTTCTTAATAAACCAACCTGTGAATAGTAATACTAATTTCATACAAACTTTTATCATTCAATTAGAATATAAAATCACTCCACATATAAAACATTTTATAAAAATTCCACTTAAAGTATAGAGTACATCAAATCCAAAGTTCGGTTCTTTATTTTAAAAGTTTGTACACAAATACATTTGCACATAATCCAATTTATATACAACTCAGTCCTTATCGTAAGGACTAGAAATAATCGGTACTTCAGAGGCATCTAAAACGAAGAATCACGCGCCATCCCGAAATCCTACCTGCAAAATTGTGTGAAAGCGGGAGTGAGCCAAAACTGGGCTCTAGTGGGAACTAATATAAGTTTTTATAGAAAGTACACCTTGCCATCACACATGCGCGTGCCTTGTAATAAAATAGAATACATACTTTTTAATAATGCCAATAGTGCAATGCAACCGCATACATGCATGCTAAACCCCACTAGGATACACATCCTAGACACCAGAAGCTAACTCACTTAACTAGCCATATTAAACCCTAAATTCCATAAATGTGTCACTATAAGATTTCTCGTCACTCTAGGGGTTAATGGACATATTTTTACCTTACCGGTCACTAATTTCATACGGTTCGTCATGCTAAGTATGCTCACATCCCACAATGTAATTTACACCGTGTATTTCATGACTCGAACTATTCCACAGTTAGTTCATAAATACAAGATTTATCGTCCATAACACTAAGCCAAGTATTAGTATTTCCACATATATTATAGTTTATTATGTATCTAGTACATGGCTAGCTAGAGTTTTCCCGCTAAGGATCCCATTTCGTATCATGTACAGATTTGCGCATATGCCATATCTAATGCCAATGGTCATTCATATTATCCATTTTTCACTCGTCAACTTGCACATACAACGCTAACAGCTAAATAAGTTTGGCGTAATCACATGAGGAGTGAATATAATAACAAGAAGAGATATGATACAACAACCATAACAATACTAGAAAATTAAATATCAATCAATCATATCTCTTATATAAAGTATTAAGCTTACACCCGCGGTCACTAGGCTTAGAGCATCGGTTCCAAAGAGACCCCAAGCTCTAAACTAATCATGTCTCCCCCAAGTGAGCGAACTGCTCAGGGACTCAGTCCTTACATGTAATTCATTTGCAGATAAACCCATGCAAGACATTTTTCCGGGGACAACACTCCAAATACTTAACAAGAATAACACCCGTACAAGCACGTTCCTCCAAGAATGGAACTACCTTTGGATTTTTCACCTAAGTGTAGGGCTACTACTTTCTGGAACACACAGTCCCATTGATAGAGCCGCATGACCTAATCCGCATGCCAGGGAAGCTATAAAACGCAGGACTACGAAACTCATCCACAGGAAGGCAATATACATCAATATGATAATATAAACAGGCGACTACCACCGCACTATACTGGGTAGACCTTTCCCTTGTCTACTTTGGGTGGCTCCACTCTAGCTACAACTATTACTGGTACTTCCAGCCTGGTATTTATTTCCCGACACCCCTGGGCTGGTATTTATATCCCGGTATCCCCGGCCTTATTACGGTGCACCTGTATACGTATACAATGGTATTTATATCCCGGCACCCCCGTCCTAGCATTTGTAGCCTGGTGCCCCTGGCCTTGTTATCATAAAAACTGCAAATACCATAATTATCGTATAACTTCAAATATATTAACAAAATCTCAATAAAGGCCTTAATGAAATTCTCAACATAATGATATAGTACTTAATAGTGAATAATTATATGCTTTATTCCAAGCATAAGCATAACTAACGCCATACAAGTTTAATTATTCATCGCATTGACGTCACCATGTCTCAGGTGCATTACAAGCCCATTAGTATAACTCGTGGGATTCAATACCAAGTTAATCATTATCTCACTCCTTAATGTATCCAAGCCATCTAATGTTAATGTATCAGCACTTTTAATTACGTTTCAGAAGCCTAGCATGTCTTTTTTATGGTTCCGAGTTCCATATGTGTATAACATGCTATTTTCTCGATTATGTTTGTGACTAGAAGGATTATAACCCGGCTCTATCTGTGTGTTACATACTACAATAGCGTACTAGTAAGCCATGTACTAGTCTTAAGGTTTTTCACCTCTACAATATAGGTACGGTGCACTGGTATCCTCCGACTAACAATACGACACCCTACACCCCACTAATTCAAGCATATAAGTTATCTAAGGTGTGATTACAATGAATATATATACAACATATAGTTCAACAATCTCATTTACACATTCATTTCAAAAGTTAGCAAAAGCTAGTATACGTCTCATGGGGGTTTTGATTAAGTTAAAATATTGCATTTTTGTATGTATTTAGGTGGCTTAATATGCATGAATTTGATTCTAATTATCCTAAATTGTTAAGATTTGAGTTTTAATCATGAAATATGATAATATATTTGTTTCTAGTGCATTTTACCCTTTTTATAGGTTAAAAATGAATAAGAACGAATCCAGAAGCAAATTCTCCAAAATTAGTCATTGCCGGTCAAATTTGGAGCTGAATTAAGTTCAAGAAGTGAACCGAAAACAATTCCCAAGCTCAAGCATGAAGGGAGTGGTTAGAAGAGATTATGATAAGCCGATAAATGATCCCAAGCGAAGCAAAATTCATTTGAATCAATTCGGGAAATTTTCGAATGAAGCAGAGAACCACCGCGCGCAACGTCTCTGTTTCAGCAATTTTAGGTATTTATCCGTACAGAATTTGAAGAAAACTCCAGAGATAAAAGTTGTAGAGCTCTGAGTTAGCTACGCGTGGGCGAAAATCTTGCGTCAATTGGAGTTCAGAGCACAAAGTTATGGCCGAAATACAAACAGTGCGTCAGAGGAGCAAATTTTAGCGCAAATGAATAAAATAATTGAAGGTGCAAGAAATTATCGAAAGTGGGCCTAGCTCAGATGGTTTGAGTGAAAAGTTTCTTCCTTATGGCATCCGATTCAAGTCCCATGTGCTGCAATATATTTTTGGTCAATTTTCAAGCCTCAAATTGGGCCAAGCCCATGACCCATTAGCACACCTAATTAAATTAGGTTTATAATATATATATAAATCAATCATCATCAAAAGCCCCAGCCGAACAACAGCAGCCAGAAGCCGTGCCCTCTCTTTTTCTCCTTTTCTCTTCATTCTTTTTCTCTCTCTCCATTCTTTTCTTCTTCCTTTCTTTAATTAATTTTTCTTTTACAACATTAAAGCTTCATTTGTGTTGCTTCCATTATTTTTCTTTGGTGTTAATTTGGAGTTAGAGATGAAGTATTCAAGTACATTATTGAAGATTAATTTTAGAATTTATTATTGGTCTACGCGCGTACTTCAATTCCAGGTTTTAATTTTAATTAATGCCTTGTTAATTATTAGTATAAATCTTGCATGCTTATTATTTTATTTAGACTTCAATTTATAAACTTTTATGCGCTGTTTTATTTAATTAATTTATTGAGTATGATATGTTTGGCTAGTTCGTTAGTTAGGGGTATGTAAGGAACGGGTATGCCGACGAGATAATTTTTCGGATCCGAATTTAATTCTAATTAATTTTTCATTGGTTAATAGGTCATTATAAATCTGATTTTTTTAAAATTATTATCCTAGTATGCTAATCACATATTTTTATAATAAATTTAATAAAACCTTTCCGACAAAAGAACTAAACTAGTTTGAATTATTGTTTTTGCGCTAAACCCTAACTAGTCGAGTTAGAGAGCGGTCTATACTCTCTAAATTAATTGGTTATGTATATTTTTAATTTCAAACTAGAGCGCGCTGTTTTTGGTAGTATTTTTAATCCTTACTTTTTGATACCAATTTCGTCAATTTTATTTTTCTACTACCATTTTTAGTTCAAATTTGATTTTAATCATGTTTTAACCTATTTGAATTAAATTATGGCTTTTACTTAATATTTCTAAACTCACTTTTAATAAAAGGTTTTTTAGTGTCAAGCACTATTTCACTTTAATAAACAAGTGTTTTCGGTAAAATTAAGTAATGCGAATTGATTTCATAATTAGTATTGGTACGTATAGCTCATGTCACGCATGAATTATTGCGAAAAATATGAGTTTATGAGATCAATTAGCTTGTGGAAAGTAGGCTGATTTTTAAAGGAAAATTAATTAGAAAATGATTCCTGGTCCATCGAATTGCCCGTTATATTGCCCGGAACTTATGGATGCCCCTAGCGCTTTTTATTCTTAATTTTAATTAAAGTTTTTTTACTCATTTAATTAATTTAGTACACTATTTTTATTATTTAGTTTATTTAGCTCTTCTTATGTTAATGTAGTTTCCGTTAGCATAGTAATGTTTCGCTACCTTTAGGTTTAGTTTCATTTGCATGTTTTATTTAATTATATTGCCTTTAGTTAGTTTAGTTATTGATTCTCATTTTATTCCCTCCATATTTCATCTTTTCTTTATTTTTCTCTTCTTCCTCTTGAAAGAAATTTTCCTAAGTCAAAGAACTACCCTCCTCCTCGTGGATCGACCTCGGACTTACTGAGTTTTTATTACTTGACCGACCACCTGCACTTGGGTGTAATAACTTTGCACTTTTCGAGCGTAGTCAGGTTTGTATCAACACTTAAGATTATCATCATTTGTGTGTATTTCCTTCTCTAATCAAGTATATTGCATATTATTTAGACAATCTATATCATTAATTCAAGGTTAAACAACCCAAACCCAAGTGCAAGCATAAACCCTAGGTTTTGTACCAAAAACCCCCAATTGGTGTGAAAATCTAAATGCAACACATAATAGTTTATAAAAAAAGTTAAATACTATTGTTCCAGCCTCATATAATGCTTTGAACCAAGCTTGAATCTCCATGGAGGAGAATTAGTGGCTGGACCTCAAGCTCAAGCTTTCGCCCTTTGAGCTCCAATGGTGGATTTGAAGAAGAAGATGATGAATAGTGTTTGTGTGGGGTGTAATCCTTGAACTTGGATGAGAAATCCCCTATATGATCTTACAACACGAAATAGTAAAAAAATTTAATCTATACTTATGGATAACGAAAATTATTTTTATTTTTTTTTAAATATGTACAATCTAACATAGTGGAATAGAAACATATTTATTTATTTCCTTCTGCTGTACCTATGGCATGAGAATTCACTAGTAGTAAAAACTCAATTTTTACTTTTTTTTCTAACATAAAATTGTAATAAACTCAAAACTTATTTAAGTAATTTTTTTGATAATTTTAATTTTTTATTCAAAATATTAAAAAGGAAAATTTCTCATTGTCCACCAATAATAAACCTTATTCACTTATCGCAAACAACAAAATAATATTATATAGTGGATCACTTTCCAACCGAATCCATCAAGATCAGTTTAAAATTAACACAAATCAATAAATCATATTCATATTCCAATGTCAACATCGGTAGGTTTGGCAATAGTTGCATTTTCAGTCGTATTCAACTTAGTTATCTTAGATTATTTGTTAAAATAATAAATATAAAGTATCATATGAACACGATTCAAATCAACTGTTGATAAGTTTAGTGAAAAGATCAATTAAGAAAAACAAAAAGTTAGTAACCATTTGTTAAAAGATTAATTAATTAAGGAAAAATATTGTGTTGGATATGCTTCACACAATAGAAAACATGTTACTTATTTTACCACCTATCAATCTATATTTGTATTACTTTTTTTTTGTCACAAATTAAGTCTTATTTTTTTTCTTATTTCTCCAATTAAGGGTTTCAGATAAAATCTATCATTTTTAGGAAATACTCTTATTATTATATTAATTAAAATTTTACAATTTTAAAAGTTATTTGCAAGGGGAAAGAGGGGGAAGGGGAGAGTGTGGGGTTGTGAGTAAGTGATAGGTGTAAGTAAAGAGAGGTAATGAAGTGAGAAAAAAAATACTGGAGTCTTTAGAATATATTTAAATAAAAATAAGTGAGATGTGATTTTAACCATTTGATTGGATAAGAAATTAAGATGCATTTTGACCTTTAAAATATATATGTAGGACAATAGTCACATTAAAAATCTTTCATTACCTCTCTCTACTTGATGGTGGTTAAACCTAATGGTTGAGACGGATTAATTTAACAAAATCCCAAAAGGGAAATTAATCGGAAAAAATTGAAAATGGCAATAAAATCACTTGTAAAAAAAATAGTGCTTTAAGGTTGAAAACAAATCACTTGGATTGTACATATTTGAATTGAGAGGTTCAATGAACCACAACACAACTTTAGTCATTGGATTGGATGAGAAAGATGCATTTTGACCTTTAGATTATCCATTTAGAATAGTAGTCACATCAAAAATCTTTCATTACCCCCTCTACTTAATGGTGGTTAAACCTAATGGTTGAGACGGATTAATTTAACAAATTCCCAAAAAGTGAATTAATCGGAAAAAATCGAAAAAAACAATAAAATCACCTATAAAAACAAATATTGGTTTAAGGTTGAAAACAAATCACCTGGATTGTACATATTTGAATTGAGAGGTTGAATGGGTGATCTTTATATTCTCGGAAAGCTAATTCAAAGATCTACAACTTCACTAGAGGAACCTTCTCCAAATTATGGATAGATTAATCACATAAGTTCGTAAAAAATAAAAATATGCCATTATGTTACCAAACGATCATATTTTAGCGATCGACCTACTTCGCACACTGTTTTGACCAATGAGGAGCATGAATTAGCTTTCGGTCAAAACACAAAAGTTGTATAATTGATCAAAATCTAGACGTAGGCATAAACAGGGACTTAATCTGATAAGAAATGGAGAACTTATGATGTCTCAAAGATGGCTAAAATCCATAAATCTCATAAAGTGAAAAAAATGCTATTAACAAGCCGATTTCAATTCGGACCACCCGAATAGTGAAATGATCACTGATGAAAACTTAACCCGACTAATGTGACATGCTAGAGGTGTCGGATCACCTATGTGGAACCCGAATCAAAGATTCGCCCTTCAAAGTGAAGATTAAGACTTAATCGAACTTACGAAGAGTAGTAACGTGGAAAATGCGACACGGGGCACTACATAACCAAAATAAACCAAACAAAGAGATGGAATAAGAGGATGAAATCTAGGAATTACCCAATCTTCAAATACAAAAGGTTAGTTTGTAGATTGAAAAAAGTACTTCCCGGACTAAGGGAGAGTTTTCGTTCAATCTCAAAACAATCAATGTGCTAGTAATTTAGTTAACAAATTTATAAGCAATAAAAAGAAAGAAATAGTATTTAATATATCATCGAATTGAATTATTTGTTCCTATTGGTCACTGGTCATTACACAAATTGAATTAGTTGTTCCTATTGCTGCGGACACTTTAATTTGGACCCCTCAACTCTAATGGTGTCATTACTCGTAGTAGTGCTTATAACTCTCTTGAGTGAGCCCAGCTGAGGAATAAGGACAAAATTGGATGCTCTATATAAATAAGGCCAAGTAAAGGTTTTGTTTGTTCTTATTACTTGTTATGTTAGCTTTTTTCGTTTAGTTTGTTTGGTTTCCTTTATTCTCTTGTATTTTCTATTTTTTTATTAATATCAGGCTTTGCACCAATTTTCATTTAAAAAGAAACTGAGCAAAATAATTCACACCAAAAAAGCTAGTCTTCAAGAGTGAAAAGTCAAAAGTTCTTGGTAAATTTAAAAGAAGTAACTAATCATTGCTAATTATTTAGTAGGAGTAGCTTTCAAACAGTGGTAATAAAAGTAAATTAATTACAATGGATTAGAAAAATTAAACATATCATTCATTTTCCTAATATCATTCATTTTGATCTTTGTGATATACTCCAGTTTTAGTTAAAAGATTCAATTATTTTGTTGTTTCTTAAGTATGTTATAAAGACCGGCGATTAAAAAAAGCGGCCTATCCTTGCTCAGGTGGCAAGAATCGATTAGTGTGTCTTATTTTGGTGAAATCTTCCATTATATGTTCTCCCCTCTTTCTGCCCTTATCCCCTGATTCTATTTCTTTTTCTTCTAGCCCTTCAGTTCTTTCTTTCTCCTCCCTCTCCTGCTTTCTTTATTGCCTTCATGGCTTCCTGTTCATCTATCTCGGACATTGAATATGCTTGTGCTAATTTCTCTTTTGAGGATGAGGAAGTGGGTGGTCTGATGTTCTCTTCCTCAACTCCAGTTGTTGCTAATACGCCAAAGTAGACCTAGTCTCTTCTTGGCAGAATTCTTACCGATAAATTAGTCAACTTCCCGTCATGCAGCAACTATTTGCTAATGTGTGGCGTCCAGTCAAAGGGTTCCGAATCAAAGACGTGGGTCCTAATTTCTTTCTTTTCCAGTTTTACAACGAGAAGGAGCGTGATTGTATTTTCAACAAAGGCCCTTGGAGTTTCGAGCAAAATCTGTTGATAATAGCTAAGGTTAAAGAAGGATTTACTTTTCGCGATGTGCAACTGTATCTTATGGATATTTGGATTCAAATCCATGATGTTCCTCGTGGCCTGATATCGAAAAAAGTTCGGGATAGATGTTGGGAATTTTATTGGTAAATTTGTTAAATCAGACCCTTATAATTTTGTGGGGGCGTGGAAATCATACATGCGTATACGTGCTACGTTGGACGTTCGTCGGCTTTAAAAAGAAGAATGAAGGTTAAAATGGATGGCGATGAATGGTCCAGGATCAATTTTAAGTATGAAAGATTGCTCGTATTTTATTTCTACTGCGGTTTGCTTGGGCATTCAGACATGTTTTGCGAGAAATTCCTTAGGGTCACGGACCCAAATATTGTTAAACCATATCAGAGTTTTCTGTGTGCTCCAAACAAGAGACCGGTCAATGGCATAGGAGAAAAATGGTTGTTGTTTGGAAGTCAAGAGAAAGTCAATATAGTGGTGGGAGGAGGTGGCAGTGGATCTTACGATGGAGATGGTCGTGGCAACAGAATTACCGCCGAAAACAAAGGTGACCCAGAAATCATGCAAGTTAATTTGCCTTTAGATAAGGCAACTATTTCAAATGTTGATTATGTTGTATCATTTTCAAATTTCAAAGGACATGCCTCCAAATTTTGTGGGATTGATTTCCTTGATTCTAGCCAAAAGATTTCTGTATCACGTTAAACTCAGCCAAATAATGAAAATTCACTTTTAATTAATCCTAATATTGGGGAGCTGATTTTTACTAATCCTAAAAGGAAGAGGAATGAAGATCCGGTTACTAAAAATACCATTTCTGTCACGCCCTGGGAGTGATGGAGTACTCCCTTGGGAGGAGGAAATGTAACTCAAAGGGGGCATCCCACACCGAAAGATGGGGGATCCTTGGAGATCCATATAGGTAAGAAATGGTCGCTAATTAAGTACGAGGCCTTTTGGGGGCTCACTGCCTTCGGATCACATCAAAACTCCGAAATTAAGCGAGTAGGCAGCCAGAGCAATCCCAGGATGGGTGACCCCCTTGGAAGCTGGTCTTGAGCTCCCAGAAACAAAGCCGTGAGGGTAGCTGATCCGGGGCTGAGGCCTGGCTGGATGCTACCCAGAGCGGACAATATCGTACTAAGGTGGGACCGGGTCGTTACAATTTTGATTTCTGAGGAAGTTCATCTTGGGTCGGGTCAACCCGAGCTAAAAAACTCCTATGGTGACCAATGAGTACTATTACTTGGAACTGTCGTCGGTTAGGCAACTCACATATGGTTCAAGAACTCTTGGACCTAGTGTCCAAATACAAGCCCAAACTGGTGTTTCTTATGGAAGTGAAAGTGGGTCAAGCCCACGTAGAAATTGTTCGTAGGAAGCTGGGGTTCGATGGTTTATTTTTTGTTCGAGGTATAGGTATTGGTAGTGTTATTGGTTTACTATGGTAGATAAAAGACTTAGTCTCTCTTATGAGTTATTCTCTCTTATGAGTTATTCTCATAATCATGTGGATGTTAAAGTTCAGTTTTAGGGGAAGTCAGCGTGGAGACCCACAGGCTTCTATCGGTTTCTAGAAAGACAAAGAAGACCTGAATCATGGGAGTCACTTAGCTCAATTTGAATCAAATCAAACTTGCCTTGGTGCGTTATTGGTGATTTCAACGATATTTTATTTCAGTCCGAGAAGAGGGGACATTACCCTCACCCCCTGCCCTTATTGAAGGTTTCCATAATATCCTCAATCAAAATCAGTTGTTTGACTTAAAGGTGACTGGTTATCCGATCACATAGGAGAAAAGCCCGTATAAGGAGAACTGGGTAGAGGAAAGATTAAACAGAGCTTTTGCGGCCATTGAATGGAGAGGCGTGTTCCTGGAGGCAGCGGTGCATAATATCTTAACAGTATCTTTGGGCAATTCAGTATTATTCTTGGATTTATCAGATAAGCTATTTCGGTAGGCTCATCGCTTTCAGTTTGAGATGGCTTGGACTAAAGAACCAAACTCCAGAGAGAAAGTCTTAGAGGGATGGAGCGGATCAGGAGAGGTATGTATTCAAGAAAAATTAGGTGTTTGTGGGTTGCATTTGAATCTATGAGGTACGACTTTAAGACATAAATTCAGAAAAAGATATTCAAAATTGCAGGGATATAATAAACCGACTCAAAGGCACTAGAGACTCGATTTTATTTCACGAATTGAAATTAACACAGACTAAATTGGGCCGGCTTCTAGAACATCATGAGCTGTATTGGAGCCAACGTGTTAAGCAGTACTGGCTAAAAGATGGGGACTTAAATACTCGATATTTCCATTTATCTGCTACCAAACGGCGCAAAGTTAATACGCTTTCCAAACTGAGAGATGCGCGTGGCACCTGGTGCAATTGGGATACGGGGTTGCTGAAACTCATTGCTCACTATTTTTCTGATCTTCTTCAGTCAAAAGGACGCGACAGTGAGGCAATTCTCCGTCATGTAGAGAAAAAAATTTCGCATAATAAAAATACAACGCTGCTGGAGCCATTCACTACTGATAAATTTCAGTTGGCTTTATTCTCTATGCACCTAAACAAGGCGTCGGGTCCTGACGGTTTAACCCGGGTTTATTTGAAAAATATTGGGACATCGTTGGGCCGAAAGTTGTGGAGGCGTGTACCGATTTTATTTCAAATTGTAAGTTCCTTGCGGGTTTTAATAAAAATCTTATCGTACTAATCCTTAAAGTCAAGCGATCAGAGAAAATTATGGAGCTGCGCCCTATTGCACTTTGTAATGTCGTGTACAAAATTGTGGCTAAGGCGGTAGCTAATCGGTTGAAAAATTTGATGCCAAATTTAATCTCGCAATCTCAAAGTGCATTTATCCCTAATCGGTTGATCTCGGACAATGTTATGGTGGCCTATGAGGTTTTACACCACTTGAAACAGCTAAATAAGGGAAAGAAGGGGTATGCGGCTCTCAAACTCGATATGTCGAAGGCTTACGATCGTATTGATTGGGATTTTCTTTGGCGTATTATGCTTAAACTAGGATCTGATGTGAAGTGGGTAAATCTGATAATGCTTTGTGTCTCTACGGTTGAATATTTAGTGGTGCAGAATGGGGTAGAGATTGGCCCTATTGTCCCAGGCTGTGGGCTTCGCCAAGGCTATCCTTTAAGCCCCTACTTATTTATTTTATGCCCTCAATGTTTGTCAAAGCTGCTAAATGGGTATCTAGCCGATGGATTAATTCATGGTTGCAAGGTAGCGAGGCGTGCTCCGATTATTTCCCATCTATTCTTTGCAGATGACAGTTACCTATTTGTTTGAGCTAATGTTTAAGAAACTTCTATGATAAAGCAATGCTTGGAGCTTTATGAAAAAGCGTTCGGTCAAATGATTAATTTCTAAAAATCGTTTATCTCTTTGGCGTAATCTATTCCATCATATGTTATAAGTGTATTTCCTTTGCCTATATCTCTCTACAGTGACCTCGAGAAGATAATGAACTGTTTTTGGTGGGGCTTTAATGACTCTAATTCTAAAGGTATTCATTGGAAGGCATGGGATAAGCTATGTACTCCTAAATCTAATGGGGGTTTAGGTTTTCACCAAATGTTTGACTTCAATAAGGCGATGGTGGCGAAGCAGGGATGGCGCCTTCTTTCAGCCCCTGATTCATTGATGACTAAAATTTATAAAGCTCGATACTTTCCAAAAAGTGATTTTCTAAATGCAAATTTGAATCAAATCAAACTTGCCTTGGTGCGTTATTGGTGATTTCAACGATATTTTATTTCAGTCCGAGAAGAGGGGACATTACCCTCACCCCCTGCCCTTATTGAAGGTTTCCATAATATCCTCAATCAAAATCAGTTGTTTGACTTAAAGGTGACTGGTTATCCGATCACATAGGAGAAAAGCCCGTATAAGGAGAACTGGGTAGAGGAAAGATTAAACAGAGCTTTTGCGGCCATTGAATGGAGAGGCGTGTTCCTGGAGGCAGCGGTGCATAATATCTTAACAGTATCTTTGGGCAATTCAGTATTATTCTTGGATTTATCAGATAAGCTATTTCGGTAGGCTCATCGCTTTCAGTTTGAGATGGCTTGGACTAAAGAACCAAACTCCAGAGAGAAAGTCTTAGAGGGATGGAGCGGATCAGGAGAGGTATGTATTCAAGAAAAATTAGGTGTTTGTGGGTTGCATTTGAATCTATGAGGTACGACTTTAAGACATAAATTCAGAAAAAGATATTCAAAATTGCAGGGATATAATAAACCGACTCAAAGGCACTAGAGACTCGATTTTATTTCACGAATTGAAATTAACACAGACTAAATTGGGCCGGCTTCTAGAACATCATGAGCTGTATTGGAGCCAACGTGTTAAGCAGTACTGGCTAAAAGATGGGGACTTAAATACTCGATATTTCCATTTATCTGCTACCAAACGGCGCAAAGTTAATACGCTTTCCAAACTGAGAGATGCGCGTGGCACCTGGTGCAATTGGGATACGGGGTTGCTGAAACTCATTGCTCACTATTTTTCTGATCTTCTTCAGTCAAAAGGACGCGACAGTGAGGCAATTCTCCGTCATGTAGAGAAAAAAATTTCGCATAATAAAAATACAACGCTGCTGGAGCCATTCACTACTGATAAATTTCAGTTGGCTTTATTCTCTATGCACCTAAACAAGGCGTCGGGTCCTGACGGTTTAACCCGGGTTTATTTGAAAAATATTGGGACATCGTTGGGCCGAAAGTTGTGGAGGCGTGTACCGATTTTATTTCAAATTGTAAGTTCCTTGCGGGTTTTAATAAAAATCTTATCGTACTAATCCTTAAAGTCAAGCGATCAGAGAAAATTATGGAGCTGCGCCCTATTGCACTTTGTAATGTCGTGTACAAAATTGTGGCTAAGGCGGTAGCTAATCGGTTGAAAAATTTGATGCCAAATTTAATCTCGCAATCTCAAAGTGCATTTATCCCTAATCGGTTGATCTCGGACAATGTTATGGTGGCCTATGAGGTTTTACACCACTTGAAACAGCTAAATAAGGGAAAGAAGGGGTATGCGGCTCTCAAACTCGATATGTCGAAGGCTTACGATCGTATTGATTGGGATTTTCTTTGGCGTATTATGCTTAAACTAGGATCTGATGTGAAGTGGGTAAATCTGATAATGCTTTGTGTCTCTACGGTTGAATATTTAGTGGTGCAGAATGGGGTAGAGATTGGCCCTATTGTCCCAGGCTGTGGGCTTCGCCAAGGCTATCCTTTAAGCCCCTACTTATTTATTTTATGCCCTCAATGTTTGTCAAAGCTGCTAAATGGGTATCTAGCCGATGGATTAATTCATGGTTGCAAGGTAGCGAGGCGTGCTCCGATTATTTCCCATCTATTCTTTGCAGATGACAGTTACCTATTTGTTTGAGCTAATGTTTAAGAAACTTCTATGATAAAGCAATGCTTGGAGCTTTATGAAAAAGCGTTCGGTCAAATGATTAATTTCTAAAAATCGTTTATCTCTTTGGCGTAATCTATTCCATCATATGTTATAAGTGTATTTCCTTTGCCTATATCTCTCTACAGTGACCTCGAGAAGATAATGAACTGTTTTTGGTGGGGCTTTAATGACTCTAATTCTAAAGGTATTCATTGGAAGGCATGGGATAAGCTATGTACTCCTAAATCTAATGGGGGTTTAGGTTTTCACCAAATGTTTGACTTCAATAAGGCGATGGTGGCGAAGCAGGGATGGCGCCTTCTTTCAGCCCCTGATTCATTGATGACTAAAATCTATAAAGCTCGATACTTTCCAAAAAGTGATTTTCTAAATGCAAATGTAGGTTTTTGCCCTAGTTTCATTTGGTCTAGTATATTTTAAACATGGGATATTATCAGTTCAAAGCTAAGACGCATAAGAGGATCGAGGGCAAATACGTCTGTGTTCAAAGACCCATGGCTAATGGATGACAACCCTTTTATATTTACTGTTCCAGCAAAAAAACTGAAGCAAATTGTAGTAACAGCTCTTCGAGTTCCAAATAGTACGAATCGGGACTTGGACCTATTACACGAGATTTTCCAAAGCTCTGACATTGAAAAAATTACAAAGATCCCTCTTAGTTTGTTTGTTCAGGATGATAGCTGGGCGTGGGCAAGGAAGAGAAATGGTATTTATTCAGTTAAGAGTGGGTATGGAAGCACTCAATAATCAATCCCAAGCACTCATGTTTTGAATTCAATAAATTGAAAGAAGATTTGATCCTTACATGTGCCACCGAAAGTCAAAAATTTCTTATGGCGTGTTTGCTCGGGTTGCCTCCCATCGATGGTTGCGCTAGCTCAAAAATGGGTCGACGTGTCGCTCATGTGTTCGTCTGGCAATAACAGGTACGAGGATGCGTATTTCTGTAATCAGAGACCAAGCTTTTTAGGCGTCTAATTTTTATCAGTGGTGGAATTTTCACTTAGGTTCCATGGGGGAAGAAGAGATTCAGGTTGCTGCGATGATTCTCTGGTCTCTTTAGCTCAATCGGAATGATTTGGTTTAGAACAACAGGCGTCTAAGTGAGGCAGTGGTGGTGAATCGTGCTTGCCGGTGGCTCACGCAGTGGACTGCAGCTAGAGTGTCGGTTACTGCGGGTGACGGTAATCCCAATGAAGGGGAATGAGGTTTCTCTTGGTGTAAGCCATCTGGCGGGTCTATTAAATGCAATACCGATGCAGCAGTGTTTTCAAGCTTGGGGAAAATTAGGTTCAATTTTATTTGTCGTGATTTGGACGGTTCTTTTATAGCAGCAGTTAATGGGTTCATCGTAGCCGATAATGATCCTTTTCTTGCCGAAGCCCTTAGCATGCGAGAAGCTCTATGTTGGATAAAAGATAGGAATTTTTCTAACGTGTGTTTTGAATCAGACTCTCTACTGTTAATTGCTGCTATACGCAATGATATTATAGACTCTACTCACGCAGGCGCGATTATTAGTGATTCTAAAATCCTAGCTCAGGATATAGTTGGCGCTTCGTTTAGTTTTATTAGAAGGACGGACAACCAAGTCACTCATGCTCTTGCTAAAGCTTCTGGTTCTAATACTGGCTTGGAGTGTTAGGAGAATGTTCCCCCTCCTTTAATTTCTAATTTGTTATCAGTTGATTTTTAATTATATTCTTAGCATAATTTAAAAAAAATATTTAAATTAATCACAATGGAGTGTGGCTAATTTAAATGAATACCCTGTGTAGCATTTAAGCCTCCTCATCTTGAACCTGCTGTTGACCCCCCTCCTATTGAACCTACTGTTGAATGTTAATTCCAAAATAGTTCCCTAGGAGAACTTTCCTATTATACAGCATATTCAAGGTAGTATTGGTACGTAAGCATATTATGAAGAAACAAAAAATAAAAAATAAATAAACACATGAAAAAAAATGAAAACTAATAACAATGTGAATATACTTACACATTGTTGGTCATATGATCCATATTCAACTTCACAAAAAATTTTCCATCATTTTACGTTACGCTGAAGCCCGGTGATCCAACGTTTTCAAGCAAAGCATTTATATTCAGCAAGTATTCATCGCTGTATTGAATTTCATTATCAATCTCAAGTTTTCTGGGTAGCCCCTTCCTACAATCACGATAGATCAATTCCCTAAACTCTTCCATTTTATTCTGCCATTCTATAACAGGCCAAACGTTCGGCTTGACTAGAAATTAAGAGAATAGTGCTAAAACCGCACATGAAAATTCTATAGCTTCATTGATTTTTGCACCAGAAAATATATTATTCTTTAACTTAAAACGACGAAAATTAAAGCAATATATTAAGACAAATATGAAGACAAAACATAAAGTATAAAATAGGATTACACGTTTTGTAATAATTTTTTGGTAGAAAAAGATAACGATCAGGATAGTGTGCGACCTCATAGAAGTTGGATATTTCTTTGGTGCAGCAGGTTGTGTAGTGGAACCCGAAGAAACAGATGGGCCAGAGCTGGGCGGGGGGCAAAGTGGCGCAAGTTGTTAATAATATATTGTATCAAGGATGTCCCAGGCTGGGGGACAGTGTTGGGGCAGGGAGCCAGGGCGGAGCGAGGGCCAGGTGGCGGGGCGGGGGATTAATGCTACGTTGAACTGAGGATGTCCCGGGTTGCAACGCTTGAGATTGCAAAATAATGCTGCATTGCAGATGTTGCTTAGCTGTAACAGTGTGGTCCTGAGTATCATCAAGGTCGGGATTGGGCTCAAAATCAATGTCCCCGGTCTGGATCATGTCGGCGATGACATGTTGTGTTAACGATGTTGGATCTTCTTGGCCGTTTTCATCTTCTTGGTCATCAACCATATTGAAGCCCTAGTTGTTGACTGGGCTTGGCATCTGGTCAATCAGGGCTTTAAAATCCTTCCCCAGAACATCTGAATTGTTCACTTCATTCTCTGGATCAACTTGACGCCCAGCAGCTTCAGTCTCAGCCTCAATCTGTCCCCCTAGCATCGGGTCTGTTGGGTCCAGAATGGGATCTGCAGCAACGCGGTCCTAACTGTAATTATCATCAAACTGCAAGAACTTTGATGAAAAATAGAATCCAAAATGAAGCACTCGCTTAGTGAATTCATGAAGGAAACTAGTGCTCTTATACAATTTCTCATGAAGAAGGTGCACTTAAACAATTTCATTTAACTGAATTCCTTAAGGTTGTGATTATATTCAGTTTTACAACAAACAAAAAAGATACAAATGGATATGCATAAACATATATATATATATATTATGTATATGTATATATAATAAACGGATATAAGAGAAATCGAATTTAACTAACTTCATTAAAGTTGTTTTATGTTCAGTTTTACAACAAAAAAGGATACAAACAGATATGCATATATATATATATAAACTAAAAATGGAGAGAAATTGAAAAACGTATATCTAATAAATATATAATAAAATAAACATGGAAGAGAAATCAAAGAGACCTTACCACAGTATAGTAGATCAAGGACTCTTCGTTGCAACTCCGACTCCGAAAAGGGTATCTTTGAATTAAGGGTCGAGACGGAATGGATGATATATATATATATATATAATATAGATAAGAGGATAAGCTTATAAGGAATTAAGGATATATATATATCATCCGATTTTTTTAAGTTTTTGAAAGTTTTTAATATATTCCTTATACATTATCTTGTCTATATTTGAACATATATATATATATATCAGCCGTTTAGAAGTTTTTAAAAGTTATATATTTCACATGTTTGGAAGTTTTTGAAAGTTACATATATATCATCCGTTTGAAAGTTTCTAATGTATTCTTTATACATTATCTTGTCTATATATATATCTTCGAATATAAACAAGATAATATATAAGGAATACATTAAAAACTCCAAACGGATGATATATATATATATCCTTAATTCCTTATAACATTCTCCTCTTGTCTATATTATATATAAATATACGTATCATCCGTAATAATGTATTCCTTATACCCTTCTCCTCCTGTCTATATTAATGTATTTCTTAATTAATGATAAGTTATGTTGTTAAGTACCCATAATAAAATTAGGGTCAAGAGTAAGTGGGCCACAATATATTATATATTGTATATATATCGTTTTCCTTTCCAAACGGATGATATATATATTCCTTATACAAGAGGAGAAGTGGGTCACAATACATTATCTTGTTTGGAAGTTTTTTACAGAAAAAATTAATTAAAACTCTCTCTTCAAATTATTCTCGCTAAATTGGAGAAAATTGGAGAGAAGAGTTTTTTTAAAGAAAATGCCTATCTCACTGTCTGTGATTTCATGCGAAACTTATAGACAATTGTGGGCCACAAATTTTAAAGAGATAAACAAATGCTATTAAAGAGGCATATCTACATTAATTGCCAATTTTTGTATCATTTACATTTTAACCCAATTAAGAAATACCTACTATCCACTTTAAACATAATTACCAAATTTTACCCTGCTTTTTATTATTAACAGTTTAACCCATATAGATATTACAAATTCCACTTTAAAAATTATCTTTAACTTTTTAAATATAAGTTTAACAACCATCTCATCCCCTCCACCAAAAGAACCAACAAGATGATCATTTATATATATACTCTTAGGAGGAGGATAATTTTTCTGCGTATTTAAAAAAAATAAAAAAAATGTGCAGTTTCAAATTTAGAAAAAAACAAACTGTTTTTTCAAATCAAATTATACATCATGCGGGATTTATTGTTCTCATATGATATATTGAGCATTGTAGGATTTATTTAACAGTTTCTATTTTTGAAAAAAAAAATAGTTTTTTGATTTGGAGAAAAAAAAACAGTTTCTGTTTTTGGAAAAAAAAACACAATTTTTTGATTTAGAGAAAAAAAACAGTTTGTTGCAACTTTTCATAGGCACAAATAATTGTTGTAATCAAAGAAATTTTAGTGACACTTGAAAAGAAAAATATGCAACTTTTTTAAAATTCTAATTACACATGGATTTAATTTATGTTTTAAATTAATTGTGTGCTCTAGTTTTTGGATATCTTAAAATTGATTAAGATCGAATCCGATATTTGTTTTTTGGACAAAATCAATCCACCCAATTATACAATAAAAATAATTTTTATTTTTGATTGTATATTAATCAAATTAAATAAGATTGTTTTTAATCAGTGTACTAATATATGTATTACGTAGGTATACGGTTCTATCTAATCTTCTTTGTACACTAATTGATCAAAATAATGTCTTCTTATATGAGACATAATTATAATATGCCATGAAGTGTGTACATATGTAAGTGGGTGTTGAGGGAGTGAAACCGCGGGGGTGGGGGGACGTGCTCTTTTTGATTAGCAAATATAAATGCAAGTGTTTATATTTGCACCTTAATAGCAAGTAAAAATATGTATGTTGTACAAATTTAGTAGAAGAAAAAAATTATAGAGGGGAATACCTAGATTTTTTTAGAAGAGTAGAAGTAAATTAGCGTGTCGCTTTGGAAGAAATTTTAGTATCTTTGTACGTCATCAGATTTTTTATGCTTGATTCGTTGAAATCGTAGGTTGAAGGAGTATGTGAACATTACCTATTCATAATTGGTTATCGAAAAAGTTAATAATTATATAAATATAATGTGGATGGATTTGTACAAAAGATAAAATAGACTCCTAATCTTAATTATAGTTTTAATTGTAATAGATTTTTTGTTTTCTTATTAAAGATGGAGTTTCAGTGAGAGTGGTCAACTTCCTTAAACTTGTGGTGAGAAATTGAATACTTCTAATTTAGCACATGAAAAACAAAATAAATCATAATTTAGAATATCTTAAAATTTAAATATTTTATTTCAATTAGTTTTTTTTAATATATAAGTAATTAACATAATTTGTAAATGAAATAATAAGAAAATTATCTAATTAATAAACCAAACAATAGGAAATATTTATAGAAGGTTAATAATAGGGGTTAAAATATTACATAAGGTGAAGGTGAGATTGTGCAATAATAAAATTTAAATTAAAAATTTATTTGACTTTAATATGTTAACCAACATGTGGTTGAGACTTGTCTGTAACTTTTAATAAAGTTACAGACTTTGAGGATAGCAAAGTCCATGAAAACTTATTATTGACAATTTTATCTTTAAAATACATAACAAATCTTCAAAATATGATGTTTTCTCTCCTTTTCTTTTTTAACTCACAAACACAAACATTATCTTCTTTCTTAAACCCCCAAATGAAGGAGAGAACTTTTCTCTTTTCTCCGATTAATACTTTCTATTTTTTTTCTTTTCTCTCCTAAACCCCCAAACAAAGTGTAATAAGACTGTAAACATCAATTAATTTCAACGTTTTTTTTGGAATTTATCAGATATACTCAAATCTAAATAAATAATACAATAATAATAAAATAAATAAATAAAATGGAAGCTATGGAACCAAAAAAAATGATTCTTTTCGATGTTGATGGATGGATATACAAATTAAGACTTTTGTAGTGCAAAAATATTTCAGATTTGAACAAAAATTGAATATTTTTTTACCAGATCCATTAGAAACCTGAAAAAAATAAAAATAAAATGTTAGACTATTAAAAAACAATTCTTTACTTCCCAGAATAGTATAAATTCAGATATTACGAAAACAAAAACTTGTACATTAATAGATTTAAACACGTCAACGAAGAAATACAAAAGTAGAAGAAAAATTACATATATTCTATGGATTGCGTCTGGCGAAAAATATGGCTAAGTTGGGCAATGGGTACCCGACCATCAACTATAGATGACATGGTATAATATAGATAAGAGGAGAAGGTTACAAGGAATTAAGGATATATACATCATCCGTTTTTTATGTTTTTGGAAGTTTTTAATACATTCCATATACATTATCTTGTCTATATTTGAAGTTATATATATATATATCAGTCGTTTAAAAGTTTTTGAAAGTTATATATATATCATATGTTTGGAAGTTTTTGGAAGTTATATATATGATATGTTTGAAAGTTATATATATATCATATGTTTAGAAGTTTTTGAAAGTTATATATCATATGTTTGGAAGTTATATATATATATATATCATCTGTTTGGAAGTTTCTAATGTATTCCATATACATTATCTTGTCTTTCTAATGTAGTATTCCTTAGACATTATCTTGTCTTTCTAATGTAGTATTCCTTAGACATTATCTTGTCTTTCTAATGTAGTATTCCTTAGACATTATCTTGTCTTTCTAATGTAGTATTCCTTAGACATTATCTTGTCTTTCTAATGTAGTATTCCTTAGACATTATCTTGTCTATAAACAAGATAATGTATAAGGAATACATTAGAAACTTCAAAACGGATGATATATATCCTTAATTCCTTATAACCTTCTCCTCTTGTCTATATTATATATATCATCCGTAATAATGAGCCCATAATAAAATTGGGATCGAGAGTAAGTGGGCCACAATATATTATATATTGCATATATATCCTTCTCCTCTCCAAACGGATGATATATATATTCCTTATACAAGAGGAGAAGTGGGCCTCAATACATTATCTTGTTTGGAAGTTTTTTACAAAGAAAATTAATTAAAACTCTCTCTCCAAATTATTCTCGCCAAATTGGAGAGAAGAGTTTTCTTAATGAAAACTAATTATTGACAATTTTATCTTTAAAATACATAACAAATCTTCAAAATATGATATTTTATCTCCTTTTCTTTTTTAACTCACAAACACAAACATTATCTTCTTTCTTAAACTCCCAAACGAAGTAGAGAACCTTTCTGTTTTCTCCGATTAATACTTTCTATTTCTTTTCTTTTCTCTCCTAAACCCCCAAACAAAGTGTAATAAGACCGTAAACATCAATTAATTTCAACGTTTTTTTGGAATTTATCAGATCTACTCAAATCTAAATAAATAATACAATAATAATAAAATAAATAAATAAAATGGAAGTTATGGAACCATAAAAAATGGTTCTTTTCCTCGCTGATGGATGGATATACAAATTAAGTCTTTTGTGGTGCAAAAATATTTCAGATTTGAACAAAAATTGAATATTTTTTTGCCAGATCCATTTGAAACTTGAAAAAAATAAAAACAAAAATGTTAGACTACTAAAAAAAAATTCTTTCCTTCCCAAAATATGATAGATTCAGATATTACAAAAACAAAAACTCGTACATTAATAGATCTAAGCACGTCAACGAAGAAATACAAAAGTAGAAGACAAATTACATATATTCTATGGATTGCGTCTGGCAAAAGATATGGCTAAGTTGGGTGATGGGTACCCGACCATCAACCGTAGAGGACATGGTTGATGGTTTGAAAAGTAACAGAGAAAGAGGGATATGAAATGAATTGAAGGAGATGGGGGTGATTAATTTAGGAGTAAATACTATCCATGGCCACTGAACTATTGGCAAATTCTACCAATAGCCACTAAACTTCATTTAGTTTTAATTGGACCATTAAACTTTTAAAAATTACTGCATGTGGCCACCCTATCAAATCCTACTGCATGTGACCCAATTAAGGGTATTTCAGTCAAATACAAAATAATTATTCGTTCCCTCCACTTTTATTTCCTCCAACTAATTCCCCCTAATATTTCCCTCTAAAACTACCCTGTATTTCCCCTTAAACAATTCCCTACGACAATTCCAACATTTCCCCAATATTTCGAACAGAGAAAAAGAAGAAGAAGAGAAAATAGAGATTTCGAGCAGAAAAACTAAGTAGAAAGAAAAGAAGAAGAAGAGAAAATAGAGATTTCGGAAGTAATACCTATCGTTGAAGCTTGAAAAAAACATAAAAGCCTGGAAGGCCACCTGTTTATTGCTTCTGTGGTAAGTTAGCAGATGTTTACATCTCAAGAACTTTCCAAAATCCAGGGAGGAGATTCCTCAAATGTCTAGAGCATATTGGTTGTGGATTTTGGATCTGGGAAGACTTGTATTTGTGGATTATTGAAGGACAAAGAAAACCCAAGAGAGGAAATTGTGTGAAATGGTGGATGGTGGTTGTAGCGTGTGTTATAATTATATGGTTTTTATCAATTGACAAAGAAAGCACTTATTCTTGTCAAATGTAAGCAAGTCTTATTGTCAAATGTAATGAACTACTTATGTAATGCAATGAAATATGTATTGTTTATGAAATCCAATGAAAAAGTTTAATTACTTGACCAATGTCATTACATATGGGATATTCAAACCAAACTGACCACTATCCAATATACCCCTTAATTACATCCCCAAAAATATCAACCAAACTGACCACAACCCCCCAAAAAACAAACATTCACCCCCCCCCCCCAAAAAAAAAAGACAGAAAAAAATAGTGTTCATCACTACAGTGCTGGTGCATATTATGACTAAGATTGACTAGATTATGCTGGTGCAGATTGAATTTTGATTGACTAGCTTGTCTTGGTGTAGCGTGGGCTTGTGATGCTCTTCTCACCTACATTTAAACAATTTTCATTCAATAAGACTACAACCATGTTAATAATTAGCATAAAAAATGTAATAAACTACACTTTTACCTTGCATGTTCCCCTTGATGCCCCACTGCCACTTGTTGTACTCTGCCCCTTACATGTTCTTACATTGTGTCCAGTATTACCACACTTGCTACAAGACATGATAACTCTCTTTTTGCTTAACTTACTCCCAACTTGTGCCATTTGAGAGAGAATCTATGCATGATAGGCGACTTTGGTACAAGACTTGAACTGCAATCAGGAATTTTGTGGGTATATTCACTGAAAACCCTCACGAGACACAACTCATCCTACTAGGGGAGACCTAGGGGTTTAAAGGCTTATTTCATGTGCTTAATGCAACTATTTAGTTTATGATTGTGTTTTCTTTCTTTATTTTTTGTGTTTGTTTTTATAGATATATGTTATTCTATCACTCCATTGTTAAGGACTAGCAATACGTTAATAAGGGGAGGTGAGTGAGCCCATAAATTACATTTCTAATCCCTTAAACAAGGCTCAATTAGTTTTTAATTACTGTTTAAAATCGAAAATTGTATGTAAATTCAATTTAAGAATGAAAAGAAGGCATTGCATTGTATTTCTATGTTACTAAGCCATTTTGCAGGCCTAAAGTAGTTAAGCAACTGAGGTTGTATGCAAGAAAGAAGGTTGAAAGCGAAAAACTATAAGAAGAAGGTTTGAAGAAAAAGTCAATATTCATTTCGAGGCCTAAGGCAAGAAAAACTCCGTAAACTACCTCCAAAGCACTATCAAGAAGAGAAAAAACATGTCCCTAGGGATGAATGAAGTGAATGCAAATATCCAAGAGTGATCCTAAGAGAAAATAAGCTCAATCGAATTAATTTTAGAAGTTTCCGAGCAAAATTGAGAACTGTCGTAAAAAGCCCAAAGTTGTAGCTAATCAAAGTTTTTATCCATTAGGAATTTGAAAAAACCTTTAGAAATAAAAGTTGTAGACCTTTATATTACCTACACATAGGAAAAAAAGGTGGTTCAATCGGAGTTCGGAGAAAAAAGTTATGAGTAAAAAAAGAAGTAGCCAAAAGAAAAAAAAATATTGAGGATTGATCCCCACACCAGGATCGCTTCCCGTCTCATTTTTTGGCCCGTTTTTGGTTTTTAGCTCTTTTTGGCCCTTTTATTCAAGGATTATTGAACCCATGACCAGAGACACTTGTGTACTATATAAAATGTCATATGTTTCATATTTTAGGGTACTCACAATTTAGAATCGATTAACAGAGATGCATAGAGCATCGTAACTTTCTTGAGAGCTTTTGTGCTGAATTTGAAGATTGAACTTGAGAGTTTTTTTTTATTCTTCAAAAAAATTGTTAGGTTAGTTTATTTATGATATTTTGAGGTGGGAACATCAGTGTATTCAATATTAATTCATCGTTCAATCCAGTTTCAATTCAAGTTTCAATTGTGTTCCGAGTAAACCTTAGTTTTCTATTTTATTTCAATTGAATTACTTTTGGTTGTTTGTTTGCTTTTCTATTCATAGATTAGTTATTTTAGATAACATATATTTTGGAATCCACCGTAAACCCTCATTTTAAAGGCTGGCTCCAGGGTTTATAGGTCTATTTTGTCGGTTTGCCGGTTTTTCGTCGATTAATGCTTGATTCTCCCTTTATGTTCAAATAGTTTACCTTTCTTCCATGATATTAATGTGTGATTCATTATTGTTCATTAGTAATATGATTTTTCAGAATTATTAGGTTTTAAGTTGAGTTTGTTCAGTTTTTGTCGGTTTTGAGTTTGTTTACTGTTTTAGCCGAAAAATCTTCGTCTTAAATCGAAATTGAGAAATTTCAAAGCCAAACATTTTAAAATCTGATTTTATACATTATGAATTATTTTTCTACTATTTTCCATGATTTATAAGCTTGTTTTCATGTTTCATTTGATTATGTGCAGTTAAATCCTTTTTAAGGGGTCTATAGTGAAAGATGCATAATTAATCTTTGAATATAATTCAATTTAGGTTTGAATCTAATTTTTCCATTGGTTATATATCACTTTATGAATGAATCAATGAGTATTTTATTATATTTTCATACATTAAAAAATATGTTTCCATAAGTTAGCTTAAAAGTTCCATTTGATTAAGAACCGTAAAAATGTTTTCGCCTCTTTCTTGCCGTCCTCTAGTAAGTATACTGCTCTAAGATCTCTTTCTATTTAATCAGTGCTCTTGACTCTCCTTTTTCTTATATTTCCTTTTTGCTTGTGCATGTAGACCTCTGGTAATTAATCTAGAAAGGGTAAATAGGTGGAAGAGGACTTCTCAAAGAGGTCCTCTAGCCGTAAAGATGTCCAAGACAGATGAGGGGACCTCTAATACTGCGCCACATGCCACTGTGCCCTCAGCTCCAGCTCTTGAGGAAGTATGACCTGCTCCTAAACAGGTCATGGAGACTGAAGACCTCATTGGCTCCTTTGTCGACAAGATGACCAGTACCTTAGCCAACTTCCTCCATTAAGTCCACACAAGATGGAGCTGGGGAGGAATGCAAAGCTCGAGTATGATGATGCCCCTGTTTCCCCTCAGAAAGGGGCTTCTCCTGTCAGGGGCACGTACAAGCCAGTGTTCTCTGAAGATGAAGACGAGCTAAAGGAGCTTGACCCCGAGGTGGCCCATCAACAATCTGCCTTCAGTCGTGGGGCCACATATAATGTTCTAGAGTCCACCAGGACTGACGACTCTGGATTATTTATTCTTAGGGTTACGTTACATCCTTTTGGGGAAGGCATGCTCTAGTACCCCAGATTGGCGGTGACCGGTAGTTTGGTTGGTGAGTTTAGTCATTACATGAGTCAGGTAGTCTCTCTGTTCTTCCCAAATTTTTTTTCTTTTTATTTTCCTTCGAGCTCTTCTGACTGTATTATTTTCTTTTCAGGCCATCTCCCTCTTCTACTCGACCATCCACATAGCTCAGGAGGGGACTTCCAGTTGGCCGCTCTCAGTTGCCTTGGAGAAGGCCTGTGGAGATCTCTAGGAGTTGCGAGCTAAGAATGAGGGGCTTTGGCCCAAGTTGAGAAGGCTAACAAGGAGAATGAAGGCCTTAAGGCAGAGTTGGAGGAGGCACGCAGAGCTGTAGAGCTTGAACGTGCTGCAAGGGAGAAAGCTCAACAGGTCATAGAGCTCGAGTGAAAGGCCAAGGAACAGGCCTAGAAATTGATGGAGCTCGAGCGAGAAGGTCGAGAAGAGACTGCGACAAGCATAAAGGAGCTCCAGTCTTAACTGGAAATCAAGAAGAACGAACTCTCTACTACTTTTCATCAACATGAAGCCACTAAGAACCAGGTCTCTGAGATAGAGAATGAGGCCAAGGACCTGAAAGACTCCATTCTTGCAACTGAGGTCCAAGCCGTTGAGAGCTTCTACAAACAAGGGGGACAATTTGCAAGGTCTGTGACGCCTACATGGCTGGTTTTTACAAGGATTGCGACCTCGCCCTTGACCAACCTGACAATCTTAAGGGTATTGAGCTCCCAAAATACATGGGTGTTACTCTAGAGCTTGAGGCCAAGATTTTGGAGAAGAGGGGTGACGTCCTCGCAATCATCCAGTTGATAAGGGAAGAGGATCCTGACTTACTGGAAAAATGGGAGGCAGGCCTGCCTTCACCTTATAGAGCTGATGGAGATAGCATTGAAGGAGCTCAGTGACCACTGGGGTGCTTAGTAGTTGTAAGATTTCCCTTTATGCATTTCTTTCTCCTTAGTAGTTATGGGCCCGACTCTAAAACGTTTGAAGTTCCAAAAATTGGGCTACAATAGTGGACTCGCTGTTTTTATGTAATGAACTTTATTATATAGACTTACATCATTTTTCAAGTTTAGTTATTTTTTCTATTATTCTTAGTTCTTTTGAAAGACCTTTTTGTAAGTTTAGAGGGCGGAACTTTGTAGCCCCTATCTACCTTTTTTTGTTATTTATGTCATGACGCTAGTCTTCTATAGAGCCTAATGATTTTAAAAAAATAAGAAACTTATTGCCTACAGAAAATTGAAAGTTGAGGACCACATGCTTGACATTTTTTGAATAACTTTTGTATTTATCTTTTTGTTTGAATTATGATGAAAAACAATTATCTTACACTTTAAATATCTGGTACATGAAATACATTGTCAATTGCTACAAGATTCCTATTAAACTCATATTTAATTCAAATGAAATTAAAAATAGAATAACTCAAAACAATTATTAAACGCACATTATCTGGTGATAATTTGATATATTATGTTTTCTCTTAATTCGAAAACAATAACTCAAAACAGAAAATATGTTCTATTCAATCAGAGGCGAAACTACTCAGCGCGGAAGAGGGGGTGGGGGTGGGGTGGATGGCTTGATATTAATTTTTAAAGCTACACTTCTATTTCTTAGCCTTATTAAGTTTATGTTTGCACAAATAGCCCCCAGAATAATTTCATTCAATCCATTTGGCAAAACCAATCCACCTCCAAAACAAATTGTGCTATTAAATTAATTGAACATGATTTAATATTTTTTGGTATCCTATACAACAAGTTAGAGTATTTCTAATGGTATAATTAAAATAATAATTACCATTAATTTTAACAATATTGGCTAAAATTTTTATCCAATGGCATGATAAAAATTCTAAATCTCTTTTCTTTCTCTTCTATGAATAATAATATCATATCATATAACTAATATATATAATAGAAAAATTGCACCATTTGTTGACAGGTGTCCCCCCTCTCTCTCCTTTCTCCTCCCTCAAATTTTGAATATCTTTTCTTTCACTTATCTCTCTCTGGCTTCTCCCTCAGACGTGCCCTCCTTGCTCTCCTCTCTTTTATTTTTAAGACTGCATTTGATAGTAACATGAAAAATAAAAAGAAAAACAAATAATTTGAGTAAGAAGATGGAAAATAAGTTGAGGCATATGGTCAGATGTTTTCTATCTCATACTCATTTTAAAATGAGTATATGTCCTTAATCATTCTTTATGTTTTGTGGAAATATTTTTTTCACCACTACCCAAAGAAAATTTTTTCATGGAAAAAACCAAAAAGTAAGAGTTAATTTCACCACATCCCTCAACTTAATTATTTTCCATCTTCTCACCCAAATTAGTTATTTTTTTTTATTTTCCATGTTACTATTAAACGGAGCCTAAATCTCCTTTCTCTTCCTTACAAAAGAACCGTTGCAGAAACTGCTTTGTCATTATCAAAAGGAAGAAATAATTCTCCGCAAACTACTCCCTCATTATTTAAAGGTTGCAATAACTCTTCAAACCACCGTCGATCTTTCTCTTTAAATGCTCACTATTCTATTTACAAATTTAGTTCGTCTCTCTACAACAAATTATTCAAAATTAGGTATATCATATACTTGCCCCCTCTCTATTTTTTTTTTTCAAAATATTATATATATATATTACTTCCATATACCTACTTATTTATACATGCATTCTCTATGTCTATATCCCTCAGTAAAGAATGACTGAAGATCGGCTAATCCGGATGTTTGTACCATTGAATGCTTCTTGATAGGTTGTTTCTCTTGGCTGGAATGAATACAATGATTATTATATGATATTATGATATATATATAGAAGTTCATAATTGGTTATATGATATATATATATATACTACTTTCTAACAATTTATCTAAAATCTATTACTTTTTTAAGTCTTACTCAAACATGTTACATTAATTTACCAGTTTATTATTTGATCGGGTTCCAATTTTTTAATTTTTCCTACATATCGAGCTCTCTCCCTTCTCCTACCGCTGTTTCTTTTGCATAATCGGTCCATCATATATATTTAATTCGTTCAGGTTTATTCTCTTCACTTCTCTGTTTCTCTCTCTCTCTCTCTATATATAAATAGATATACATGTAGTAATCTATAAACTATTACTTGGTTACATCATCTTACTCGGTCCATATCAAAGGCTTGTTAGTCCCTGTTGCTTATAATTTTTGTTTTTCCCCTTTTGTTAATATCCAAGATAATTTTTGGAAAAGCCATGTTGAAACTAGAATTGCAAAATATGAACATAAAGAAGTTACCAAAAAATTAGCTATCGGGAAATATTAGGTTGAGTCATGGACTAGGTCCCGCTCTTTAAGGCGTTTTGCGACTTTGCTCGATATTTATGCTAGCAGTTGTCAATGGCCACGCTGTCCCGATGATACAACAGCCTAGATAATTCTCTCTATCTTGATTTCCCTTGCACGGTGGAAAATCGAAAAGTTAATTCCCTTTATAACTTACCTGGAATGGGTAAAAGATTCCTGGCAGAGGCAAAAAAGAAAATTGGAGAATTTTTTAATTTTTTATGCTTTAGAAGATAGAAAACAATGGATATAATTTTTTTGTGTTTTCTAAGGAAGAAGACAAAAGTATTTTTAAAAAAGAGAAAAATTCTCCCGTTGCGTTGAGGGAGAGGAGCTATCCAAAACAACGGCAAAAAGACTAACTGAAAAAGCCATTTTAATTTTCAATTTTGAAATTCAAAAAATAAATATTTTTTTTAACAAAAGAAATAATTCCAAATGAATTTTGTCCAAAAAGATAATAGTTTACCTAAGCTCATAGCCCGGGCCCGACCTGGTCTGGTCTGGGTTGGCGCGAGTGCTGAACCACACCATCCAAGTTCTCACCCAATAGTACAAAAGTCTAATACCCAAAGGGCTCAAGCCCTTAGCAAGATTCTTCCTTATAAAAACCCATGAAAAGTTTTCTCTCTCTCTCCTATATATGTAGTACTCAGGGAAACACAAAAATGCTTGCTTTGGTTTTTTTTCTTTTCACTTTTTTTTTCCAAATACCTAAAAGCTCTAACATAAACATATATTTAAGTTCATTACATGTGGAGAATGTTCGAAGATCTTTCTGTTTATGTATTCTAGGCTTGGATACAGCATTTGAACATTGTAATTGTCATATTATGAAGTAAGATAGTACTAAATTTAGAATAATTTACTAGAAATAGGGTTTGGACAATATTCCCTTCTGTTTTCCTTTTATTTCTACTTGGATTTTAATGATAAATACTAAAAGGGGCAATGGGTTTAAAGGGCATCCTACAAAATTAAAACCAATAAAAGGACACCTTACATTACTATTATAAATTAATGACAATTAATATAAAAGTGACAAGTGTCTTACTAAAGTTAAGAAAAGCCCCTTTCTTTTTTGGTTAATTACGAGTTGTGCCATCAACCTCCCACTCCTCTCACACAATTTGCAATCCAGTTCTATTCACGCAATTTTAGTAGCTCAATCTCCTTCATCAACAAAGATCTCCAATCTAATTACTGAATGCTGGTTATGAATTGCATTCCTAGCCATACTCAATTTAGTGCAAAATCGATTTTGCAGTAAAATATTTTTAAAGATTGCACTCGCATTTAGTGCAAAATCGCTTTTGCACTGAAATATTTCACTGCAAAAACGATTTTGCACTAAATGCGCGTGTAATCTTTAGAAACATTTCATTGCAAAATCGATTTTACAGTAAATGCACGTGCAATCTTTAGAAATATTTCACTGTAAAAACGATTTTGTACTAAATGCGCATGCAATTTACCAGAAATATTTGACCTTTTGCACTAAATCCGAGTGCAATTTAGCATAGACAATCAAAGTCTTTTGCATTCAAATAAACAACTTGTAAAGAATAGCAAACATCTTGATATTGTTTATTCCACAAAAATAGAAAAACATCACCATTCATATATCAAAATCAAAATTACATTATTTTAAAATCAAAACTAAAGGAATCCGAAAAAATTCTCAATCATACCAAGAATTTTAAAACTTCAAATATTCGCTAAATATAATTATACTATGCCATAGTAAAATCTAAACAATCGATGCAGTGCACATATTCTTATTGTGATATCCATAACGGTTACACCTTCCACACTTCCGTTTCTTCTTTGTACTTGAGTCGGAGTAATCAATTCGATTCTTTTTAGGATGACCGGATTGAGTTTTACAATCAGGAGGTAAAATTTTTGATACACCAGAGACATTAGTAGGACGGTCATAAGTTGGCACCGGGTAAATTGCATCTGCATAAGAACTCTGAAAGTTACACGTAAAGAAACAAGGATCGCAATAGTCATAAACAATCTCCTATCAGCCAAAATACACAAAACGGCATGCGAACATGGGAAGCCATCAATCCGCCATGAATTACAACCACACTCTTATGTTGAAAGATCTACGCGATAAGACTTTTGCTCTATAACCTCAAAGACGGAATCAGATGATTTGATAACCATCCATATCGAACTCTCATTAACCTTTTTCTTCAAGCATTTTTCAACCTCCGGACACAAGAGAGTTTTCTAATTCCTCGACAATTCACGTTTATCCGACATTTGCTTCATTATTTTCACACAAATTTGATCTAGCATCGTTGTTATAGGAAGATTTCGTTCATTTGCAACCCACGAGTTATAACTTTCAGCCATATTAGAACACATAACACAATATCTTCTTCCCGGAAAAAACGCATTAATCCAATGATCAAGTAACAAACTCTTTGTCATCACGAGTAACAAATAGATCTACACACAAGGGATTAATATCGGACCACCTCTCACACACCAAACGTTTTAGTTCTTCAACACTCATACCGAGAAACAATTGAATTCCAAAAGAACAACCATTCTAATAAACCACGCCTATAATGCATCTATCAAGATCCCTAAAAAATGAGACATAAAAACTTAGAAGCAATACATTGCATAACAAACATGTATGTTCATTCATTCACATATGAAATCACACATTTAAACTAACCAAAACCTACAATATAAGAATCAAATGCAGAAATAATGCACTTAAAAAAACTTAGATCAAAAACTGAAAAACTGCAAAATCAGTTTTGCAGTTTTTTCTGCACAAAGGAGAAAAACGAAAAACATAGCATATACATAGATAGATC
Organism: Lonicera japonica; assembly: GCA_021464415.1. Lineage (NCBI taxonomy): Eukaryota > Viridiplantae > Streptophyta > Magnoliopsida > Dipsacales > Caprifoliaceae > Lonicera > Lonicera japonica. The sequence goes on along the minus strand of CM038468.1, from coordinate 5,254,373 downwards.
ACAAGGATGCTAAAACTACCTTTAAAAACATGAACAATCATTAATTAGTGGATCAAATCTTCCAAATATAATCTAAAACAACCAAAATGAAGTAATATTTCTACAACTTTTGCACAAATATAAGCAAAAAATGTGACAGCTCTCTCTATAATCTAAATATATCATCAAAACTAAAAGAACTGCAAAATCAGTTTTGCAGTTTTTCTGTAGTTGGGAGGAAAAGAAAAGGAAAACAGAGAATTCATCAAATTCTCCATAATCTAAATATACATGGATTGATTGAACACTATTTCCTCAAATCCTCTAAATATAAGCTACAACAAACCAAAACGAAGCAAAATCACAGGTAAAAACATGAAAAAAAAAAGAAGCTATACCTAGATAGTGCTTCAACATCCATGGAACTAAGAAATTTCTTCTCCTTTCCTTTGTTAATCCTATCGATCTAAGATGCTTTCCGTCAATCTAAGATGATAGCATTCCTCTCTTGAATCGTAGTGTAATTTCCCCACTCTTCCAGTCTTCGCCTCTCTCGCTCTTCACTGGTCTGTGCGCGGGATTATGAGTTGGAAGAGGGAAGGGCAGTTTAGTCATTTTAAAATTCTTAAATTATCTAATTTGTAAAAGACAAAATACTTGCAACTAACCTAAAAGCTAAAATTGTCCTTACAATATAACAATAATGTTAAAAAATCCTTCATTCATTAAGCTAATGTATGATGTCCTTTTGTTGTATAAAATTATGAAAGAAGGTCTCTCAACCTATTTTCCCATACTAAAGGCATCAATAGATATTTAACACACTGTGCATGTTAACTATATTGCATTTTTGCATTTCCTCTTTTTTCCAAATATAAATAAATATAACATATATGTGTTCGAATCCGTCATTGTATCAATGCATTCAATTCGATCTAGGAATTTGATCTTCGCTAGCTTCTTTTGTTTTGTCCCGTCATTGTATCAATGCATTCAAATTTCTTTCTGATCGAGGTCATGTTTTTAATATATATTTATATTCCATGGAATATAATGTTTTTTTTTGTTTTGCAACTATATATATATATATATATCTGCGTGCATACACATAAATAATGTTGAATTGAATTGCTAAACTATATATATGATCGAGCGCGAACTTATTCTCTTAAAGTGCTCTACACGTCTATGGACATGCAAATGCCTTTTTCTAATTTTATTTTTCCTGGATCTGAATGTATATATGATAACACACATACACATCAAATAAATGTAAAAATTTGTAACTATTTGTTTAACATTTTTAATTTTGTTGGTCCGCATACAAATAATTAATTGTTGGTTATCAACTGCAATTAAGCAACCCTGCAAATTAAATACAAATAGATTTTGCATCACGATTTTGCTTGAGAAACACAAGGTTTCTAATTTGTTTTCAGTACCTCCCAATCCGTACACTTCTTTCATTTTTAACATATTCATGCTTCTTTATTATATATTGTTGTTGATTTATCATGTAATGTTAATTAATTGGCAGAACATATATATAAATAAATTTACCTATAGTGGCTTCCCAGTGAAATATGAAATATTTCCGTGAAAATTTTCCCCAAGATACTTTTGTAGCAAGGAAAACTTTTATGGCTAGTTTGGTTCAAGATTTAAACCATTCCATGAATGCTACATTCCATTCCGAAACGATTCCCACGTTTGGTTCAAGTTTTAAGTCCGGAATAAATGATTCAAGGTACAAACCTTTCCCTCCAAGTTCTCCCATTTAAATCATAAGGAATAAACCATTACCAAGGGGCATCTTTTTTAATTTTTTCATGTTAGGACGAAAATAACACTCTTCCTTATGAATAAATAATTCTTTTTCCATCAGTGTATGAAAATATTGTTTGGAACTTTTTTTTAATTACGCTGCTGCAAAAAAATGAAAAAAAAAATTATTTGGAACTTTTTTCTTTTCTTTTTTCCTGTTGTAATTTTTTTTAATTACAAAAATTGTAATTTTTGTAGGATAGTTATTAGCTAGGCATGTGTAATTTATTATAGTAATTGTCTCTTTTGAAAAATTAGTAGGTGATGTCTTCTCATCTTATAAAAAGAAGGGTATTTTTGTAATTGATACTTTATTCCATTCCTATTCCCGGTTGAACCAAACATCGGCATGACATCCTAGATGCCAGTAAAATAACTTTCCAGGAATCAAGTATTCCCATTCCATGCTCATTCCATTCCCAAAACTCGAACCAAACGAGCCCTTAAAGTATACATCAAAAGGATGTGATCATGGCAATAGTTGTGAACCATATTCATAGTATAGATTTAGTTTTATGATAGCATAAGTTTTGGTAATAGTTTTTATGAATAAGTTTTTACCATAGCTATTCATTTACAATTACTTTATGATTGTGTATTCTAAAGCTATATCTTTCATGCTTTTTTATAATATTGATGTTATTTCCATGTAATGTTTGACAATTATAATTTCACAAAGCAATTTACAAAGGTTCGCCCATTGGACGGGTTATAAAACTAATTGAATAGTATATCAATATTACAATTTCACAAGAACGAACAAAAAGAATAAATAATCATAGGCGAACCATCCTTAGTACAGAAATGGCTTGCTCTTTATTGTTTACACACCAGATTAACAAACAAATACATCAATATTAATTAACAGCTAAAAATAATTCATCCTAATTTATTTTCTACGCATAGCTGCAAAGTCCGTAGACGCACAAACCTCCTTTGTCGCACTTGTTGCCGCAACCCCCACAATGCCTCTTGTTGGATAACTGATTCACGCACTTGCCATTGCAACAAATCTCACCATACTTGCACTTCTTGCCACATGCACCGCAGTTGAGCCTGTCTGTCTTCACGTTTACGCATTTCTTTTTGCAGCAATCAGGCCCCGCGCTCCCCTTTGCCCGACACACTCTGGGGTACTTGTTGCATGTCATTTTGGCACGTGTTTTTTGGGCAAGAAAACGGCTGGCCCCTCGAAGTGATGTTGTTTGTTCCTCATCGAGGACAGGGGTTTCATCTTCGTCGTCAATAACTTGTTCTTCGGATGGCGTTGACAAAGCGCTAATGATCAACGCCATGAACATGGCTAATATTAAAAAGGACCTTAGATTCTTCATGGTGGTGTAACTTTGTGCTGCGTGTGCGTGTGTGTGTGTGTGTGAGAGAGAGAGAGAGAGAGAGAGAGAATTGGTAATGAGATGGGGAAGTTATATGAAATGTATTGGATGAAATATAGAGGTTGATGAAAAGGGTATTTATACTGAAATTTGTAAGGATTTAAAATGGCTGACTTGTTGTATAGTTAGTGGGATGGTCTTAGTCAGTGGCGTATTATAAAAGAAGTTAGGCTCTCAAAGAAGAAAACTTGTATTGGCGTATTATAAATCAAGCAGCGGAAATTAATTAGAATATTAAAAATTAAAAGTAGATATTTTTATATGCACAACACGTGGATTATTTAGGTAAGGGTCCTCTAACATTTTATCCACATCACAAAATATATAGTTGACTCAATTATAAATAAATTCTATAAAAATTATTTATAGAATTTGAAGGTTTTATAAAAATTCTATTAAAGTTTATAATTTGGGCAATTAAAGGTTGGTACGAAACTGACCTTTTATTTATTAAATGCACAAGATAAAAAAAAATGTGTTTTCGACAAGTGGAATTAATAAATAAATAAATTTGACAAACTCATTTCAATTATATCATCCAAGCAAGAAATGAAGGTTTTCCTTATATATATATAATAACGTTTCTTAATTTAGATGGGGGAAAAAAGAATTTAAAATACTCAGTTGAAAATTATTCAAAGTTAAAAGAAAAACCGTTACAGGAGCACTTTGCTGTGCAATATTGTCTTCTGTTTGACCAACATGTGTTATAATTAGGCAATCAAAGGTTGGTACGATACTGACCTTTTATTTATTTATTTATGTATTTGAGGTACGTACTGACTTAAACACATGTAAATCAATTTACTAATAAAATAACATAAAAAAGGTGACGTATTAAAAATCTATATATGCCGTAAAATAAAGAAAGTTTTTTTAAGAACAACAAAACAACGTAAACTACTCAAAATCAGCATGCAAAATTTTGTTGATTTCGCGACAAGTTAGAGGACAAATCATTCGGGAATAAGGTGAAATTTTCAGTAAAAGCAAGGCATTGCGCTGTCCTGCTGTTAGCAAATCTAGAGATGGTATATTTATTCACGATGGTAAAAATTCCCTTGATAATGTGATGTGTTTGGCATCGTAAGTGGTCTTCTCAAATTTAGAAGTTAGGTAAAAAACTAAGAGACTAACCCATTTTACTATATTAGTATCTTCACAAGATTTGAATTTTTACTCCAATGGGCAAAAATGTTCAGCTTCTCACGTACGTACAATCTTCACAAGATTTGAATTTTTACTCCAATGCCACAAATGCAATTTTCTTTCCTCTTTTCTCTTTAACATTAAATCCTATTTTTCAGGTAGAAAGTTAGAAAATAAGTTAAGTCATGTAATGAGATATACTCCATCACATGCTCATTTTATGAGTAGATGTTTTCCATCCTTCATAATCTTTTGTGAAACTTTTTTCTTCTCCAACCACCAAAGAAAATTTATCCATGGAAAAAATAACAAAGTAAGAAGATATCTCACTATATGTCTCAACTTATTTTCAAACTTTTCACAAACATCAACTGTTTTTATTTTTCTTTTTCATATTTTTATGAAACGGATCCTTAAAGTATTTATAAGACGTGTATTCTACTTACTAATATTAATGGTTTTAGGACTTAAAAGGAAAAAGTGAACTAAGTATATGCCAGTACATCAAGAGAATTTTGTGAATGTGAGCACTTAATTGGCGCATGTTGTTGATTCAGACAGAACAGTTTAATCTAAGGATTTAATAATTTTAAATTAAATAATTAAATTCAAAAATCAATAAGAAAACCAAGCAGTTAATTAATTGTTGTCCCTTCCTCTCCTATATATACTTCATTTTCCTTCCCCAAATCCATTCCTCAGAATTTGTTTTCCGTCTCTCGTACTGTTTGGATATAGAAAAAAATTCAGCATTTGAGCGAAAGTCTTTTGTTTGAGAAAATGAGCAAAAAAATTGAAATTTTATATGCTGGAAATCTGCTAGATTTTTGCGATCAAAATTTCCGAGTTGAAATTCCATGGGATGAGGCGTAATTCTCTAATTCTTGTTTTGGTGAATTTTTTTTATATAATTTAAATTAGATATCTTGACTATCCAAACAAGTGAAATTGTAATTCACTTCAATTCCAAAATTATATATATGTATATATATGATGTCCAAATATGGAAAATTACAATCGAAGAAATTTTAAATGATGGAATTATAAGCTTTGTCATTTACCATTTTTATGAAAAATAGTACTGCTTCATCCACACATAGGGTATAAATAAATAACGGAGTCTGCAGAATTGCTAAATATATATACATGAATGAATAAAATTCAATAATTGAAGCTCTGTTCAATAATAATATGAAAAATAAAAATATTTGATTTGTGTAAAATGTTGAAAAATAAGTTGAGCCATTTGCTGAGATATCTTCTTACCTTGTAACTTTTTCCATAGAAAAAATTTCTTCCGTGGTTGAGGAAGAAAAATTTTCCACAAAAAATATTGAAGAATAGAGGACATCTACTCATAAAAATAACAATGAAATAGAGAACATTTCATTGTATGTCTCAACTTATTTTTCAACTTCTCACACAATTCAAGTATTTTTCTTTTTATTTTCCATATTGTTATCAAGTGGAGCGTTAATTATTGCAATTAGACACATATGATTGAGGGATAGCAACAATATAAGGCGGCCCTAGTAAGGGGTAGAGGGGGGAAATTGCCCCTCATTGGGTTTGAATTTGTTATTGTTATTGTTGCTACAAATGGGGTATTTTTTTAAAATATATAGGGACCTATGTGTAGAAGTACTTGAAACATCAAGGTATCCGATACGTAAGGGGCAAGGGGGGCAATTGCCCCTCCTTGGATTCGATGTTTAAAAAAACTGCAAATGGGGTATTAAAAAAAATATATAGAGGGATCTATGTGTAGAACTTAAAATTTTAGAGTATCTAATCGTAAGAGTTTAAACTTTAGGTGGAATATTTCACTTTGAAAATAATAAAGTAAACAAAACTTGTCCACCTTGTCTCTTGAAAAATAAAACTGCGTGGCTGGCCTTTTCCGAGTCGGCACATGAGTCGTTGTAATTTGCACACTCCCCTACAAGGTCGAGAGAGAGCCATATATCTCTTGAATGCGTAATAACACATGAGAGATGATCCTTCATAGGGGTGGATTTGGTACAATACCGTACCATACCGAAGATACTGAATACCGTACCGAAAATTTGGTATGCCAAAATCCATTACCATTACCATACCAAAACTTCGGTATAACGAAATATTGGTATGGTACAGTTTGGTAGGGTACATTACCAAAAACGTCAATCCTAAAAAAAAAACACTAGCAATTTTCTGGGCAAATATTCAAAATTTAAAATACACATCAACAATAACAACCAAAAATAAAATACACATCTACAATAGCAGATTAGCAGCCAAAAATAAAATATAATGCTATTGGACAAATATTCAAAATTCAAATACACATCAATAGCAAAAAAAAAAAACAAATATACAATTTCAATGTCCTCACAGACAAGAAAACAAATCTATAATAATCTTTCACAATAGTGTGAAGTCCCACTGAAAATTACCTTCAAAATGGCTCGAAAATTGTATTTTTTACCCTTTTTTTCCAACACTACCAAAGTAAATCATTTCTTATATCTACTTTTTACTATTAGTTGTATTTCTTGATTAATTACACAATATTATTATGTTTGCATTGTATTATTGTAATTCAATCATTATAATTGTTCATATTCGCAATTTGAGTCGTATAAAGTATTATAAGTAATGCTATTATATTTGCATTAAAATTTGATGCCTTTAGACATGTTTTTGTGTGTTTTGAATTCCGCCCCCCCTTAACCAAATTTTTGGATTCACCACTGAATATATATAAGAGATCAGTGTTTAGGTTGAGACTAGTTCCAACTAGACATAGTACTTGTGAAGGAGGCGAGGGGTTGTAGAAATCTAGCAACCAATATATGTTTTGTATGGCACACGTATTCTTATATTTATTATTTCTTAATTGATAGCTCCACTTTAATTTTAATATTTTTTTAGATCGAAAACACTAATTTCAGCATACATATAGTAATAAGTAATAATTTATTCTCCCATCCTAAAATATAGTATTATTTCATTTTGGAACATAATAGATATACCACGATCGAATAGTTAATAAGTAATAAAATTTTCTTGACTACTGATTATATGAAAATTATTATTTTCTTTAAAGAGTACATCTTAAAGGAAAATAGATACTCTTGAATAATCCTAATTTGAGACAGAAGAGTTAAGGGTGATTTTAAATACACCCACTGGATTAGGCTTCTCACCCCACCTAAAATTTTTACATTAAATAATTTTTACTTAAAATAACCTAATTAAGATCTGTAAACTCACCCCCACCAAAAGTCTCATGCTATTGCCGCTGTTACCCGAGCGTAATAAAACCCCTTTTTCTCTTATTCTTTCATCCCCTTCTTCTTTTCTCTATCTACAGCGAAACTAATCAGTAGATTCTTTCATCTCATCTGCTGGGAAATTAATTGGAAGAAGATTGAATAATATGATTTTGTCTCACTTCAAAAGTATTTTTCTTCATTAATTTTATTTGTTTTGATAAAGTGCATTTATAATCATCCTTACTCGGTTCTGTGTTTTGGGGAACATCTGTGATTTAGCGCTTTGGATTCCGTGTTCTTGTAGTAAGAATGAAATTTTCGATTGGCTAGTTTTTTCGGCTGTGTTGAGCGCTATTCCACTTGAATTATTGATGGATTTGTTTTATAGGTAATATTGAAGATAGCCAGTTAAAATAATATTTTCCAAGAAATTTAGTTTTCAATATTTACTTGCTTAGAATTAATTTTCATGTAAATTCCACTCATAATCTAATGAATTCTATGCAATTGAATTTTTGTGAGAAGTAATGGAAAATTATTCGTCACTAAATTTTCATTTCTATAGAGGTGTTACTTTTAATAAACTCGCCCCACCTTGGGGTGAGTTTAAAGATTTTTTCAAAAATTAATGGGGTGAAAAAAAAGTTCTCTCAAAGTGGGGTGAGAAGCCTAATCTAGTGGGTGCATTTAAAATCACCCTTATTATTATTATTCATTTAATTTTTTTTTCCGCATTGCGTGCAGATGTAGTATGCGAGTGCAATATAACTATGTTATTGGTATGGTCATTGTATACTAGGGGATTATGACACTAAACTCTTCACTTATCCTGGGTCATAAAATGTTTATATATATAAGTAAACAAATTAATTAAGAACATAATGATATGATCGATCATTTTATTTATAATATAACACATGCAATTTTACAAGAACATGTTGCGCATACACATTGAGCGATGATACAATTTATTAATCGTTTAACACAATCAAACTACAATATATCTGCACGTCCACGAAACTCATTAAATTTATTGCAACAATAATAAATGTAATTCCAAACGATAATTTCTAATTAGCATAGCTGCACAAGCCATACACACATGACCCTCCCTTCTTACACTTGTTGTTGCAGCTGCCGCAATGCTTCTCATCCATGGATGGGTTCACACACTTCCCTCGGCAGCAAATCTCCGAATACTTGCACTTCTTCCCACACTTTCCACAGTTGAGTCTATCACTCGTCACGTTTACACATTTTTTCTTGCAACAGTCTGGGCCGTTGCTACCCTTGCTTTTACAAACCCTAGGGAACTTGTCACATGTCATTGCAGCGCGAGGTTTTTGGGCTAGAAACCGGCTAGGCCGCCCTGGGGGAGGAGGTGGTTCTTTAGTTTCGGGTACATAAAGATCAGAAATTGTATTATTTTCCCCTTGATCAACATGAACTAGTTCTTTTGTACTAGTAGTTGGTGTTACAAAGAGTGGAAGGGTTGTAGTCATTACTAAACAAGAGCTTGAACAACTCCATTTGGTGTTTGTTTGTGTAATGTGTGAGAGAGTTTCAATGATATAAATAGCTAAATTTTGGTATGGGATGATGGGAATAGAAGGAGGGTATTTATAGAGAGAATTAAAGGAGAAAGATATGTGTATGTCGTGTTTTTTAGGCATGGTCTTTATCAATTAATGTGGATACATACACACACATATATATATGCAAGTAAACAAAAATTAGGCTCCTAAGGGCTTGTTTGGTAGCTCTCTTTTTTTTTTTTTCTAGATAAGTTTTTAAAAATGTGGTGTTTGGTTGAATGTTTTGAGTTAAAGTTGGTTTTTTGAAAAGTGAATTTGGTTTTGTTTGATTTTTTTTCAAACAAAGAAAAAAATGCATAAAAAATTTCAAAAAATAGTCACAATGGATCTTATTTTATAGATCTCGATGAGTAGGTTTCAAATATATATTTTTTATTATTTTTGAATTTTTGGATTTAAAGTTATGGCGTTTTAAAAGTTTTTTTAGAGAGAGAAAGTAAAGTTAAAGTTTTTTTGGGAAGTGAAAAAGTAGAGATGTTTGTGAGTTGAGTTTTTAAAATTTGTAGAAAAAAAAATAAAAAGAGAGCTACCAAACAGGGGCTAAGAATTTATTTACATCACAAGTCTATATATGGAAAATGGGGAAAAGGAGATGAATCAACCGTATATATATCTAATGTTATATATATCTATAATCTAGCGATTATACCGGTGTAATTTGAATATTTCTCTCTATACATAAACTAGTGATTACAGAATTAAGCCAGCGCCCTTAATGAAGGGGCCGGCGGGCTAGCTGGGAACTTCTCTGCTAAGAACTTTTTGCAGGCTTTTGTCATGATCAGTTGTGAATTAAGCACCAAGCTTATCAAAGTTTCCTTCTTAATGATTGGGCAGCAAGTTTTAACATGATGTCCGTGAGGATAAAAATAGCTTACTTTAATACTGTATTAAACTAATGTGTAACGATTTGTAAATATATTAATTGGCAATGAAATATTTCAGCCCAAAATTTCCCAATATAAAATTTGTTTTATACTTTTACAAGAGTCGATACACAATATATTATGTATATGCGTGGACGAAATCAAGATTTAAATTTGGAAGGAGATGGGGGTGGGGGGTGGAAGATGTGCGCGCGCTTTGGTGTGAAGAAATTATTTTGAAGGCAATTTGTTTGAGTTTGATTTATAATCCCATGTAACAAATTAGTGGTCGTCATATAGAGGTTGTTATGAAAGGATAGTCTAATGTTATAGCCAAATTAAGTAATTTAATGTGCGAATATTTTATTATATGCATGCTTCTACTAAATGTTACTCTTTATTTTTTCCCGATCTTTTATAAAAGTGATGAATGTAGCATACTTCTATTAAATATTTAATTCCAAAACTATATGCATCCCTTTTTCATTTTTTTTCTTTTTTTGAACAACAAATATCCAGAAGGCCATAGGGATCCAATTTAGTATTGTCTAATTTAAAGACCTCTATTGTTTTCTAATTCCGAATCTATTACACAGGCACTGCTTAATTTTCTTTTTTTCAACTTTTTGTTTTTGTCATTGAAAAAACGAAACAAATTAAATTAACGTATCAGGCCCAGAGATTACATGAACTATATATATATATATATGCCACGTAATATAAATTATTCATGTGCTAGGCTATGAAATTTCTTTGGCGCACTTCAAATTAAAATGCATTTTGCATTATGCAAAGTACATTTGACAGTACATAAAAATTAAAAAAACATGAAATCAATTTCAAGAAGTAAACTTGAATTGGCAAGTAGAAATTAGAGTACACAGTTCAGATGACCACTAAAATTCCGATTTAGTGCCACTTTCACCATCAAACTTTAAAACAAATTATTTAGTCATCTAACTTTAGAGTGAGTACCACTTTGACCATTACATCAAATTTAACTATTAAATTTGATGTATTTGCGTGGCACATGATTTTATGCAAGATCATTTTGGTCATATTGTAACAAATTAACCTCCCATAATTTATGCCAAAATAAAATACAGATAGTGTATAAAGCATATCAATATTTTCAACAAATAACATAACTTCAGCTATTTTATAATTAAAATGATCAAAATACGCTTTAAATAAAGTCATGTGCATTGCACATGATTTTATTCCATTCAATTAAAGAGTCAAAATTGGTCCACCTGATGATTTAAGTGACCAAATCAAAGCCCACATTGTCAATCTATAGATCGAGAGAGAAATAACTAACAAGGACTTAAATTTTGTTTGTAATTCTGAATCAGTTATAAACGCAACATAACAACAACTAGCTTGCATCTTTAATTTGTTGGCGTTAAATTTGACTTTATTTGTTTTTGGGTCAATACGGTTAGGCCCTTAATTAGACTTAGCCAATTCTTTCCCCAGTTTCAAATTAAGTATTGTGTATTTTTGTTCTTGTGTTAACTCCAAAATTAAGATTTTTGTTACGTTGTTAAAATAATTAAGTTTTGTGCTCCATCATTAATTTTGTAGAAATCCGTTTTTTTCTAGAATTTCAAAAGATACAACGAAATTCTTAATTGAGATGAAGGAAGTTTAAAATTTTCTGGCTAGATTAAGTTCCCATGTCATATATAATAATATAAGTAAAATTATCTCTTTTTATGAGAGCTTACCATGTATCTATAATAAATGAGTATTATTTATCTTATATATATATATATATATTTCACCTATTCTCTTAATATAGTGTCTTTTCAAAATTTTCATGTATTTATTCATCCACCAAAATTCTTATTTATATACTTTATAAATTTTTCTGTTATTTTATATAATTATACATACTTCTCCTTTATTCCGCTACGTTTTTATTAGATACCTTTACCTCTTGCATCTAATTGCTAAAAATATGACAAAGAAGTTTATGAAAATTTGAATAAATATCCTAAACACAAATAGTTTTTAGTTTCTCATGTGTCCCCTTATTGTTTTCTTCCTTCTTTGTATTGCACATAAAACTCTTGTTAATGAAAATTCTATTTTTTAAGAATAATTATGATTATTTTTAGACTATAATTTGTTTAATTACTTATACGATTAAAATAAACCATATAAAGACTGCATCGCATATGTCGTAAACTTGTTATTCCATAATAGCTCATGCAGTAAAATATTTATCATTCTGCTAAAACATATTTAATCATATATTTTTATATCATGTAATGCGAATAATATTGTATACTTTGTCTCAAATTAATTTTTGTATTTTCTTTTACATTGATTCTATTTTTCACTTAATTAATACTATGAATATACTTTATCTTTTGTATTGATCAATCTACTGGATTTATTACAATTTTGATTATATCATATACATAAAACATAACTTTTAATTAGAAATAAATCAAAATGAAAATAAGACCCGGCCTAAGTTGCACTTTTTATAGCACCCACCACAATGTGTTTTATCATAGGCTGCATCCACACACCTCCCTCCACAGCACATGTCCGTGTACTTGCACTTGTATCCGCACATCCCACAGTTCAATCGGTCCTTCTTCACGTTAACGCACTTCTTCTTGCAGCAATTTGGCCCGGCGCTCCCCTTAAGCCGATAAACCCTAAGAAACTTCTTACTAGTATAATTTGAAGGAAGATTCCTGATAAACGCATAATACTGTCATGTCTAAGCTCCTTCCCGGAGTCGCTTGACGCGTTTGTTGCTTTAATTCTGCCTAATTATCCACTTATCTCGAGATTAGTGCCTTAGCGAGTTTTGTATCTAACATGGCCTAAGTTGGTGTGTACTTTGTAGTATTCCATGTGTTTGTAGGATTGGAATACAATGGCATTGGATGTGGTGATCAAGAGCAAGCCTAGTAGCTTGCAAAAGTGCTGAGTAAAAAGGTTCCAGACCCATGATCGATCATGGGCAAAGCCATGATCGATCATGGCTTGCAAAATTTCTGGCAGAACAATTCCATGATCGATCATGGGCAAAGCCATGATCGATCATGGCCCCGCGAGTGCACCAACTACCTGCTCCTTTCAGCCTATTTTGAGGGATTATTGTCTCTAGATATTTTCCCTTGTTTATTTTATTATTTCTTAGACTTTTGTGGCTAGTTTGAGGCCTAGAAAAGGGGGGATGAGAGATTATCTTGTTTTACACATTTTAGAAGTTCTAGAGAGAAGGGAGAGCTAATTGTTCATTGTTCTTCATTTCTCCATTGTAAGTGTTTAATTTGTAAAAATGATTTCTTCTTCTATAATATTTGTTTTTGCATCTATTATGGAGTAGTCTATTACTAAGGTTACGGAGGTAAATTGCGATATAATTTTCGGTGATTAATGGCTCAATCCATGTTTAAAGTTTGATAAATATCTGTGAATCCTTTGCTTCATCATATCTTCCATTCTTTCAAGCTTTCTAGGTATTTTCATATTAAATTAAGACTTTATATGCCTTGTATATTTAGTGCTTGGTTGTTAATAAACATACAACATATTTATATGGTTCTAGAAAGCTTGTAGTCTCTTTCCCCCATTCATGGAGTTTTTGTCCTTTTTGTAGAAATTATAAATAGTTCATAAAACTCCATAGATGAATTATAAATTTGTTTAGCTTATCTTTGATTCATTTATTGATATATTGAGTGCTTCTTACACTATATGTGATACTTAGACTCTTTATTTTCTACCATAAGTGATAAATGATGAGATGACAAATTTATCACATAAACTTCATTCCGTTTCATTGTTAGGATTCACTTTTTAATTTTCATTCTTTAAATCATGAGATTTCATACACTTGCTTTATGTTAAATCTTTTTACGATGAGTTTGTTATATTTATCTCGGATTGGCTTCATCGGGAATGGGTTGCCTTGCTTCACACCCGTAGCTAAGAGGTAGGAATGATAACCTCGTCATTGGTGGAATTTCGTTTGTCTCTTTCTTGATATAGCTTCAATCCGGGAATGAGTCGCCTTGCGTCGCACCCTTTGCTATTGAGAGATACACCAACATTCCCCATATCTCGAGAAACCTTGTGTTGAAGTCTTTGTATGAGCTAGTGATCACCGTTTCATAAATCGCAACTAACCTCCAATACCTTGGTGCTTTCTTATTAATTTTCACACCCGATTTACATTTCCGTTGTTTCACAACAAATCCAACTCACAAAATCTGAAAACCGTAAAATCCGTAATCCATTCCATTCCTTTTCACTTATCCCTGTGGTTCGACACTCAGACTTCCGAGACTATATTGCAACTTGACGTGCCTGCACTTGGGCTACATCGAAGCACGTTATTTGAACTGCGTCAAGTTTTTGGCGCCGTTGCCAGGGATAAGGCAAAAGGAGGATTTCGGGTTTTGTACAAAACCATTCTGTAAGTATTTCTCTCTATTTAATTAATTTATTTTTCTCCCTTATTTTCTGCTTTATTTTGTAGAGTTTTCGTGGAGCAATTCGAATAGTTTTTCAAGCCCATGCAAGGGCAATTGTTTGTGGATATTTAAATTAGCCCTCCCCCGTCACCAAGAATGGCAAATCAAGGAAGAATGACAGACCACGAAAGTGATAACGAGGGGGAAGGAGTGAACAACGTTCCTCCGGTTCGCACTATGAGGGATTATCTTCAACGACCTCGGACGACGTCCAACTCGTGCATTGTTCTTCCCGCCGGTCAAGCGGAAACTTTTTCTTTCAAGCCGGGTATGCTTCAACACATCCCTTCCTTCCATGGTATGGAATCTGAGAACCCATATTTACATTTGAAAGACTTTGAAGAAGTATGCTCCACGTTTCGTGAGGCAAACACTAATGAGGAGGTTATGCGTTTAAAATTATTCCCTTTTTCATTAAAAGATAAAGGAAAAATTTGGTTGAATGCTCAAAGACCGCATTCTATTCGGTCTTGGAAAGCACTTCAGTCGGAGTTTTTAAAAAAATTCTTTCCCGTCCATCGGACCAACGCTTTGAGAAGGGCGATATCCAATTTTTCGCCAAAAGAAAATGAAAGATTTTATAAGTGTTGGGAAAGATACAAGGAATTTTTAAACGCATGCCCTCACCATGGTCACGAAACATGGAGCCTCGTAAGTTACTTCTATGAATCCCTTACTCCCGAGATGCGTACTTTTGTAGAGACCATGTGCAATGGTCAATTTTTGAGTAAGAATCCTGATGAGGCCTTGTTGTATTTTGATGAATTAGCGGAGGGTGCCCAAAATTGGAACACCTATACCGAAGAGCCTAAGGCCAAACCTCAAGGAAAGGGTGGGTTGTACCAAATATCCAATGACAATGACATGGGAGTGAGGTTGTTCCAATTGACTAAGAAGGTAGAGGCCTTATAGTCAAGTAAGCATAGAGAGGTTAACGTGGTGTCGTCGAGTCAATTGTGTGTCATTTGTGAAAACACGGGACACACCACCGAGGATTGCCCCACCATTCCCGCATTTCGGGAAGTCCTCAAAAACCCTTCCCAAGTCAACGCCATGAACCAATACAACCCAAACCAAAACGACCCTTATTCTCAAAAGTACAACGAGGGATGGAATAATCACCCTAATTTCAGTTGGGCTGGTAATGAAAGTCAGAACCAGAACCAATACCATCAAAACCAAAGACAACAACAACCTCAAAACTCTTTTGCTCCACCACAAAGTCAAAATCCAAACCAAAACTTAGAAACTTTGTTAAGAACTTTTGTGGATAAGACGGATCGAGATGTGAGTGATTTGAAAACTCAAATGTCTAAGCCCACCACTGCCCTAGCAATCCAAGAGAAGGGAAAATTCCCATCTCAACCTTTAATTAATCCTAGAGGTCAAGCTTTGGTTATAGAGGGAGGAGAGCCTAGTAGTAAAATGGAAGAACTTAAATCCATCATGACCCTTCGGAGTGGAAAACTTATAGATAAGACTATTGTTCCTAAAACTCCCAAGGTGGCGGACATAGTTGAATCTACGAGTGTTGAGGAGTCGGAGGTTGAGAAAGTTGTGAGAGAGGAAAAGAAGAGGGAAGAAGAGAAACAAGGAAAGGAGGATCTTAAGAAAATCAAGAACGGAATTAAGGTCCCTTTCCCGGAGAGATTGAACCAACCATCCAAATCTAATACCGAGATTTTGGATGTGTTTCGACAAGTGAAAATCAACATTCCATTGCTTGACGCGGTCAAGCAAATACCTTCATATGCTAAGCTCCTCAAGGACTTATGCACGACAAAACGAAGGTTAAATGTTAAGAAGAAGGCCTTTATGGCGGAGCAAGTGAGCTCCATCATACAAGGCACGAGAGCCCCTAAGTTCAAGGACCCCAGTTGCCCCACAATTTCGTGTGTCATAGGAAATTGTAGTATAAAAAATGCTTTGCTAGATTTGGGAGCGAGTGTGAACGTACTCCCATATTCTGTATATCAACAATTGGGGTTGGGTGAGTTAAAACCCACGAGGGTTACAATCCAATTAGCGGACCGATCCGTTAAGATCCCAAGAGGGATAGTCGAGGATGTACTTGTCCAAATTGACAAGTTTTATTTTCCGATTGATTTTATCATCCTCGACATGCAACCCGTGTCGAATCCCGCTAACGAGATTCCGGTCATCCTTGGCCGACCATTTCTTGCGACGTCCAATGCCATTATCAATTGCAAGAATGGAATAGTTAAGTTAGCTTTTGGTAACATGACTCTAGACCTTAACGTGTTCCGTTTAAATAATCAAAAAGATGATTATGATGAAGAAAGTGAACACGTCAACATGATAGAATCTTTGGTCCAAGACGACTTTATTGCCAATGTAGAATCGGATTATACGGAAGGTTTTCTAACCACTTTCGAGGAACCCGAGGAATGTATGCAAGTGTTTTCTTTGTTGGATAAACAGGTTAATTCATCCGATGATCATTAAGAAAACACACCCACGTCCACCAAAAAGCTTGAAGGAAAAATCAAGCTAAAGCATTACCGAGCAATTTAAAGCATGCATTCTTAGGAACTTTTCAAGCTCGTTATCTAAATGGATTTAGAAAAGCCAAAGTGGATTCCTCCACTTTTCACCAATCTCTTCACATTGAGGACAATGTCTTCTTCAAGTTGGGGGGTATGCGTATTCCAAAACACTTTTCATTTTTTGTTTGGTTGGCTTTTCTATTTATGCTTGTAAAAATTCCATGGGATTAGAACTTTTGTTCTAATTTTTTTTTTGTGAAGTTTGAAAATTGATGAATGATTGAGTTTGTTCAAATGAAGACTATTGTTTCATTAGCTTTTGGCATGAATTCTTTGATCTAGATAGGAATTTGAATGACAACCTAAATTTCCTTGCTCCACTTAGACTCATATCCCGTTATATTCTCCTGTTCTGCATGCTAGATTGCTTGGGTTGTTTCCAATTCGGTAATAACACTTAGATTTATTTTCATTGAGAGAAGAGAAATTTTTGTCCAAAAGTGATGGAAGCTCTTTCGAAAAGATCCTCCAATGAGAGGACAAAAGCATAGCACTTTGATAACTTGGATGACTTTTATCATAATATTGACTTAAAGCTTCACTTGACTAAATCTTAAGTCTCTTTGTCTAATATTACGGATGGGTAAAGGTTACCATATGGGAAAGGGTGAATAGCTTCCTTCGAGCTCCAATGAATGAGCAGAATTTTGAGAAAATTTCATAAGTGAGACAGCTGCCCCCCATAGAGATGAAAACCGCCTTGATCTAATTTAGCGAAATTTCCAAGTAAAAGATAAAGAAAGTGCTTAGAATCGACAAATCTTTGAGCTTTTATTTTTGAAAAAGTTCTCTCTTCCTTCTTGAATGATTATGACTCTTTGTGTTTATATCGAATTGTTTGAATCGAAGTCTAGTATGTGAGCATTGGAGAATATGGGATTGTGTTCTAAAGGAGATAGGCGAATTAGATGATCATTCAAAAGTCCGTCATTCTGGAAAATTGATAGTAATGCCTCTTGCTTTACAAATTGAAACTTGAAACTTCATTTTCATCGTTCGTCATGATCAAACTTCTGATGTTTGTAGGTATCATTTCTGAAAACCTTCACGAGATGCAACTCGTCTTCTTTGGGAACTTAGAAGTTAACAACTTTTTGTATAGCGTACTGCTTTTGTAATTATTATATTTTTGTCTTGCTAAGGGACTATCAAGAGATAAGTTGAGGGGAGTTGATAAACGCATAATACTGTCATGTCTAAGCTCCTTCCCGGAGTCGTTTGACGCGTTTGTTACTTTAATTCTGCCTAATTATCCACTTATCTCGAGATTAGTGCCTTAGCGAGTTTTATATATAACATGGCCCAAGTTAGTGTGTACTTTGTAGTATTCCATGTGTTTGCAGGATTGGAATACAATGGCATTGGATGTGGTGATCAAGAGCAAGCCTAGTAGCTTGCAAAAGTGCTGAGTAAAAAGGTTCCAGACCCATGATCGATCATGGGCAAAGCCATGATCGATCATGGCCCCGCGAGTGCACCAACTACCTGCTCCTTTCAGCCTGTTTTGAGGGATTATTGTTTCTAGATATTTTCCCTTGTTTATTTTATTATTTCTTAGACTTTTGTGGCTAGTTTGAGGCCTAGAAAAGGGGGATGAGAGATTATCTTGTTTTACACATTTTAGAAGTTCTAGAGAGAAGGGAGAGCTAATTGTTCATTGTTCTTCATTTCTCCATTGTAAGTGTTTAATTTGTAAAAATGATTTCTTCTTCTATAATATTTGTTTTTGCATCTATTATGGAGTAGTCTATTACTAAGGTTACGGAGGTAAATTGCGATATAATTTTCGGTGATTAATGGCTCAATCCATGTTTAAAGTTTGATAAATATCTGTGAATCCTTTGCTTCATCATATCTTCCATTCTTTCAAGCTTTCTAGGTATTTTCATATTAAATTAAGACTTTATATGCCTTGTATATTTAGTGCTTGGTTGTTAATGAACATACAACATATTTATATGGTTCTAGAAAGCTTGTAGTCTCTTTCCCCCATTCATGGAGTTTTTGTCCTTTTTGTAGAAATTATAAATAGTTCATAAAACTCCATAGATGAATTATAAATTTGTTTAGCTTATCTTTGATTCATTTATTGATATATTGAGTGCTTCTTACACTATATGTGATACTTAGACTCTTTATTTTCTACCATAAGTGATAAATGATGAGATGACAAATTGATCACATAAACTTCATTCCGTTTCATTGTTAGGATTCACTTTTTAATTTGCATTCTTTAAATCATGAGATTTCATACACTTGCTTTATGTTAAATCTTTTTACGATGAGTTTGTTATATTTATCTCGGATTGGCTTCATCGGGAATGGGTTGCCTTGCTTCACACCCGTAGCTAAGAGGTAGGAATGATAACCTCGTCATTTGTGGAATGTCGTTTGTCTCTTTCTTTATATAGCTTCAATCCGGGAATGAGTCGCCTTGCGTCGCACCCTTTGCTATTGAGAGATACACCAACATTCCCCATATCTCGAGAAACCTTGTGTTAAAGTCTTTGTATGAGCTAGTGATCACCGTTTCATAAATCGCAACTAACCTCCAATACCTTGGTGCTTTCTTATTAATTTTCACACCCGATTTACATTTCCGTTGTTTCACAACAAATCCAACTCACAAAATCTGAAAACCGTAAAATCCGTAATCCATTCCATTCCTTTTCACTTATCCTTGTGGTTCGACACTCGGACTTCCGAGACTATATTACAACTTGACGTGCCTGCACTTGGGCTACATCGAAGCGCGTTATTTGAACTGCGTCAATTCCTCTGTGCGAGAACGCAGCCCAACCCTCTTAGTGAAGCCACTTCTTTATCTATTAGATAGCTAAAGTCATCATCATCGTAAATTAATGTTATTTGTATCTGCTGACGATGCTAAAACAATTGCCATTGTTGCTATGAGTAGTGTGAAAAGAAGTTTGAGTGACTCCATTGGTTATGTATGTTAGGAGGGAGGAAGAGAGGAGTACTGGTGGGGTTTTGAATGGGAGAAATTTTTAATTTTTTTTTTGTGTGGGGGGGGGGGGGGGGGGGGGGTGCGTGGTGTTGCCAATGACTTTGCCATTATTGAAAGTTGCATTAGCTTATAAGGTTTCATAGACAAATAAAGTATTAGTTCCTCCAGTCTTCAAGTTTTATAATCATAAGTTTAACAACTATATATATTAACTAATAACATAAAATACAAGCAAAAATGTGATCTTAAAATATGCTTCATTACTCTAATGCTTTAGAAATTACTTAAATTTATAGGAGTCTTATAAATGTTTCCTTATACTTACAGAAAAAAAGAGTTGTAATAAATATATATACAGACAGGAAGCAAACCATAAATCATCTCACAATGGCTAAAAGTGCAAGATTCGTTTTGCGCAGACAATAAAAATGACCTACCACACACATTATTTTTCTAGTTCGTATACAACATTTTAGCAAAATATTACAATATCTAGCTTTATCATGTAGTTTAGTATTCTTTGTACATCTTTCTTTATCACGGCTGGGAAATTGTGCTCTTAGATTATTAATTATGTAATTTAGGCTATTTGACTTTTTAATTTGATTTGATTGCCATTTTTAAATAATTCAACACAATTTTAGCTATTAACAAAAACACAGAAAAATCATCAATATTTGTACATGTTATTTGGTTACTATGAATTCTATCCCCAATTTTTTGTTCTAACATACCGTACAAATAAGCTTTCCCTAACTAATTAAATTTTAAATAACATCTGTTGCATGTTTTTTTTTTAATATTTATATTTTTACTAATAATGAAAAAGTAATTTCTGAATTCTTGGTCCTAAAATGATGCTTGCTTTTATTACTGTTATTTCTACTTTTCTCATTCAAATCTTATTTTGGTTTCTCTTGAATTATTTTGATTTTTTGATTTTTGTCTTCAATTTTTTTTCTCACATCTATAGTGGATATCTTGATGAAACAATATTATGATGGTATCTTCATGAAAACAAAATGAAAGCAAAACTTCTGTTCCTACCGGTTACAGATTGAACCACTATTGCATAGTTTTTAATTTGTCCTTTCTGTAGTTCGTTAATTAACAGTTCGTATCTTTCAAAATTACAGCCTTAACCATTTTTTTATACTTTCCAAATTGTTTTTTGGAAGTTTCTTTAGTTGTTTAATTACCAATATATATGAATTTTATATGGTAATTGAATACCATCTATAATATATTCTAGAATCAAACACCAAAATTTGAACAGCTAAAATTGGATAACTTGTTCGTTTTCTAGACTAATTTATAATTTTGATAAAGAACATGAGTTTTTGTGAATTATCTATCAACCAATAACAATTAGTTTCCTCCAATATATCTTTCAATTTTATAATTACAATTTGTAAAAATAAAATCAAAATATTAACATATTCTTCAATAACAAAGGTTATTTTTTACAAGATTTTTATATGTTTTTGTCATTGAAAGAAATTGGATTTAATATATATATATATATAATTTACACGATAAATGATCTCCCAAATCTTGAAAGTTCAAGTTTCATTTCATACATGCAAGAAAAATGACCTTTCACAAACATTGTTATTTAATATTTCCTAAAATATAAAAATAGCAAAAATTAGAATGACACATAGAGGCATTACAAAACAGGACTGGTCCACATGTTTTGGAGAACATGCAAAGTATGAAAATGGGGGCCCCATTCACATTACAAATGTAAATTTTTTTTAAGGGATGGTTTGCTTGTTGGAAAAAAGGTTTGGAAATTGAATCAGTCGTGTCTGTCTAGTAGAAAAAGAACTTTGGCTCTATTAAATTTTTTTTTTGAAATATGCAGCTCTTGCTATTTCTTGACAAATATAATTACTAATTAATAGTCAGCAGGATGAAAGTATTAAAGTTACCACATTATTGATGTTTTGGGATAATAATTAGAGCAGTTCAAGTAATAATCAATGTTAGCTTTTGCAATTTACGGTTTTTTTTTGGTATAAAGGTTGAACATTTATATTTCATATGTAAAACAATATATATATATAAGGACATAAAAATTTAAGCGCCCTAAAAAAAGTTAAAAATTTTGGGGGCTTGAGTAGTCACCCTTCTTCGCCATACCTCTGGACCAGCTCTGCTACTAAAATCTAGCTCTTCTTTATTGTTGAAGTAATTGATTTAGAATTCCCTACTTTTAATTTTATGACTAAAAGAAAGAAAACCAATGCAACACAATCATCAATCTAAAGATATTTTGAGTGTGTACCCTATTTTTAGCCATAATCTGAATTTGCACCTATGTTTTGTCGCAGTTAGTAAATTTTTCTATTTGTTATTGTAATGTTAAATCTTTATCTTGCCAACCAAAATGCTCTGATCACTATCCCAACGTTCTCACTAGTTGTTTTTTTCACCTTATTTAATTCAGATAATGATCGTAAATGTATAGTGAAAGGTGCACTCTATATATGGGTGTTTTAGTATATTAACGTATTGTTACACTTCAATACTTATCACTGTTACACAATGATAAGTAATGTCGGCATTTGGGAAGGGGTAGAGAGGGGAATTCAATCAATGTAATTCAAAAAAATGTAATGATCTTCCAATTACAAAGAACATTGTACTTAGAAGGTGAACAAAGAAATTATACAAAATATGCCAATGCATTACAAAAAATATTATGCAATATCTCAATGCATTAAAAGAGTCACTAAATATAATTTTAACTTTAGAATGTTAAAATATTGATTTGGAATTCTAATAACGTTACTCTTAAATAATTTTAACTACTTTCTAGTGGGGACCAATTCTAATTAATCAAATGAAATATATCATTGTGAACACCTCATTTTGCGACCCCCGCAAGAATTTCGAACTCTAGAAAAATGAGCACACATGTATGCACAAGCATTTATAGATGCATACATACCATATACATGCGATACAGGTCAAAGAAGGAAGCCAAAAGGACATCCGGATGAGAAGTTACGAGAATTACCGGAACCGAAAACCGTCAAAACTCCTGGAAACTTATGAAAGGAGAGTTTCTCATTTCTGATCATTCTCAAACTTTGAGGGATGTTAGAGATTTCCACAAGGAAAAACATAATAAAAAATCAACTCAATCCGACGGCCGGATCTTCGGGAATTCAGAAAATCAAGAATTTACTTCGGGTAATTAAAAGAAGACCTTCCCGAAGTCCAAATGAGCTCAAATTTAGTCAATAGTCAGGGTATATAATGGGGAACAACATGGTAAAAATCAGATTAATCCGATATTTATTTTGGCCGAAATTGCTAAAAAATCATTGCATGTGTAAATCATGGGCTTGTCCGCGGACACGCCCCCTAGCCGATTTTTCATTTTTTCTCGTTTTGGTACTCCCGACTACCCAAAAATTATGAAATTTTATGGAGAGCTAAGAAATATTAATGGGAATGACATATTAAAAAAATTAGCTCGATTCGTCGGTCAGATCTTCAGAAATTCGAAAAACCAAAAATTCATCTTGAAAACTCAAACGGAGGCCTTCTCGATGTCCAAAAATTTTGAAATTTGGATAATATGTGACGCCGCTTAAATAGCGCGTTGCGATAGAGCCCAAGTGCAGGCACGTCAAGTTGTAATATAGTCTCGGAAGTCCGAGTGTCGAACCACAGGGATAAGTGAAAAGGAATGGAATGGATTACGGATTAAATGGTTTTCCGATTTTGTAAGTTGGATTTGTTGTGAGACAACGAAAATGTAAAACGGTTGCGAAAATTAATAAGAAAGCACTAAGGTAGGTGGAGATTAGTTACGATTTAAGAAACGGTGATCACTAGCTCATACAAAGATTACAACACTAGGTTTCTCAAGATATGGGAAATGTTGGTGTTTCTCTCAATAACAAAGGGTGCGACGCTAGGCGACTCATTCCCGGGTTGAAGCTATATCCGAGAAAGAGACAAACAACATTCAACCAAAAACGAAGCCACCATTCCTATCTCTTAGCTACGGGTGTGAAGCAAGGCAACCCATTCCCGATGAAGCTAATCCGAGATAGATATGACAAACTCATCATTAAAAGATTTAACATAAAGCAAGTGTATGTAATCTCATGGTTTAAAGAATGAAAATTAGAAAGTGAATCCTAACAATGAAACGGAATGAAGTTTATGAGATAAATTTGTCAACTCATCGTTTATCACTTATGGTAGAAAATAAAGAGTCTAAGTATCACATAAAGTGTAAGAAGCACTCAATATATCAATAAATGAATCAAAGATAAGCTAAACAAATTTATAATCCATCTATGGAGTTTTAAGAACTATTCATAATTTCTATGAAGAGGGAAAAACTCCATGGATGGGGGAAAGAGACTACAAGCTTTCTAGAACCATATAAATATGTTGTATGTTCATTAACAACCAAGAACTAAATATACAAGGCATATAAAGTCTTAACTTAATATGAAAATACCTAGAAAGCTTGAAATAATGGAAGATATGATGAAAAAAGAAGAGGATTCACACATATTTATCAAACCTTAAACATGGATTGAGCCATTAATCACCAAAAATCATATCGCAAACAACCTCCGTAACCTTAGTAATAGACTACTCCATAATAGATGCAAGAACAAATATTATAGAAGACGAAATCATTCTTACAAATTAAAAACTTACAAGAGAAATGAAGAACAACACCACAATGAGCTCTCACCTCTCTCTAGAACTCTAAGTGTAAAAAAAAACTAGATGTCTTAGCCAAGAAGCTAAGAGAAAATAATATATACTAAAATATTGCAAAATATCTAACTAAATATCTAAAATAACTTGAACCACTAAAATAGTCCATTTTGGGTGTGAAATGGCCAAGTTGCAAGGGCCATGATCGATCATGGTTATGCCCATGATCGATCATGGAAGTGCTCTGCCAGAAAATCTTGCAACCATGATCGATCATGGCTTTGCCCATGATCGATCATGGAAGTGCTCTGCCAGAAAATCTTGCAACCATGATCGATCATGGCTTTGCCCATGATCGATCATGGGTCTGGAACTTGTTCACTCAGCACTTTGCAAGCCTCCGAGCTTACTCTTGATCACTTCATGCAATGCCATTGTACTCCAATCCTACAAACACATGGAATACTACAAAATACACACCAACTTGGGCCATGTTAGATACAAAACTCGCTAAGACACTAATCTCAAGATAAGCGGATAATTAGGCAGAATTAAAGCAACAAACGCGTCATGCGACTCTGGGAAAGAGCTTATGCATGACAATATTATGCGTTTATCAACTCCCCTCAACTTATCTCTTGCTAGTCCCTTAGCAAGACAAAAATATATAATTACAAAAATAAAACACTATACAAAAAGATGTTAACTTCTAAGTTCCCAAAGAAGACGAGTTGCATCTCGTGAAGGTTTTCAGAAATGATACCTACAAACATTGGAAGTTTGATCATGATGAATGGTGAGAATGAAGATTCAAGTTTCAATTTGCAAAGCAAGAGGCATTATTGTCAATTTTCCAGAATGACGGACTTTTGAATGATCATCTAATTCACCTATCTCCTTTAGAACACAATCCCATATTCTCCAATGCTCAAATACCAGACTTCGATTCAAACAATTCGATATAAACACAAAGAGTCATAATCATTCAAGAAGGAAGAGAGAACTTTTTCAAAAACAAAAGCTCCAAGATATGTCGATTCTAAGCACTTTCTTTATCTTTTACTTGAAAATTTCGCTAAATTAGATCAGGGTGGTTTTCGTCTCTATGGGGGGCAGCGGTCTCACTTATGAAATTTTTTTCAAAATTCTGCTCATTCATTGGAGCTTAAAGGAAGCTATTCACCCTTTCCCATATGGCAACCTATACCCATCCATAATATTAGACAAAGAGACTTAAGATTTAGTCAAGTGAAGCTTTAAGTCAATATTAGGATAAAAGTCATCCAAGTTATTAAAGTGCTATGCTTTTGTCCTCTCATTGGAGGATCTTTTCGAAAGAGCTTCCATTATTTTTGGACAAAAATTTTTCTTCTCTCAATGAAAATAAATCTAGGTGTTATTACCGAATTGAAAACAACCGAAGCAATCTAGCATGTGGAGCATGAGAATATAATGGGATATGAGACTAAGTGGAGCAAGGCAATTTAGATTATCATTCAAATTCCTATCTAGATCAAAGAATTCATGCCAAAAGCTAATGAAACAATAATCTTCATCGAACAAAATATCAATCAATCATCAATTTTCAAACTTCTAAAAAAAAAAAATTGAACAAATCTCTTCTACTCATGGGAATGACTGATAGCAAGCCAAACAAAATAAACACAAAATAACGTACCCCCCTCCACTTGAAACACACATTGTCCTCAATGTAAAGAGAACAACAACAACGCACGGAAGGGCTACAATGACTTTGCTCTCCATGAGACAAAAATAAGAGATAAACAAAAACTATTCACAAAACGGGTTAGAATTAGAATTCAAAAGCAAAAACTATAATATTCAATCATTAAAACCAAGTTCTAGAGTTAACATCAAGTCTCAATTCTAATACAACCCAAAAGAAATAAAATAAAACTAAGCATAAATATAGGTACTTAAAGAGTTTTCAGGCTATCACATCATCATCACATATCAGAAGGTGGGGTGGTGGAAAACGACCATACAACGCCTCGAACTGCTGGCGTATGAACTCCTGCTGAGTCGTCATCTGAGCTGCAACTCGTGCCTCGACCTGAGCTGCAATATCTGCCTCCAAACGGTCCTGACGCAATACCATAATCTCTACCCTCTCGTTGACGCTAGCAAACCCGGTCTACATCAAAGCAGTCATCTGCTCAAACTGCTCTCTAATGAACTCCCTATTGTCATCCACAGGCCCAGAGCTTGCCCTTCTTCTACGCCTTGACTACCCCGGAACATCCGCTCCTGCTTCCTCTGCCCCTTCTTCTTCGCTATCCCCCTGTTGTGGTGCGGCTGTGGAAGAACTTGGCCTATTTCTCAGTTGTCCGGCGGCTCTAGCCTGGGTGGACCTGTTTATCGGGGCCCGCTGTATCTTTCTGACATCGGTGTCCCTTTCTTGGACACCCGCCTCCAAACAAATGCGGGTCAGAAGCACACCAAATTTTATCGTTTCGTTATGGGCTACCGTGTCATAGACTTTCATGATTTTTCGCATTATGTAGCGAACCAAACAACACGGCCTATTGCGAGCAATTACATATAGAACATAGGCATGATAGGTGTACAAATGTTGAATGTGCGAGGTGGGATCTAACGCATTGGCTACAACAAGCCACAGGGTCCTGAATTGTGGTGCTAAATTGTTCCTATCGAATTGCGTGCCAATCCAAGTCATTGGACGACCGGCTAAGAACGTAGCCAACTCGTCATCAGTGGGGTATAAAATACGGGCTGAATGAGGGAGGTCATAGCTGCCATCCGGCAATGCCGGAATCCCCGTGACTCTACTAACAACCTCGAGGTTGAAAGGAACAGTTCTCCCACGTACGTGGGCAACATAGGCATAAGCAGCATTGGGCACACGCACCAAACTTGCTACAAATTCACGACATAGAGTGAGATTACATTGATTACCTGGTTGTCGCAAATATTGAACCCACCCCTCGTGTCTTTCGAATGTTCCCATTTGAGGGAAATCGTCCAAGGCACCAATAATCACAGGCCTCTCGATCATCACAGCCCGGTTCCTGAAAGCGTAATTCCACCAATCGTACTCCTGACAGCTACGGAACCCGCGGTACCCACCCCTCGCGGCTTGAAGCTCTTCTGGCTTGTTAACTGGAGTAATGGCAGCCATTGATGTGGGGAGAGGGGAGAAATAGAGAGAAATTTCAAAATTTTGGGGAGTAGGGCTCGAAATTGGGGGTTTGGGGTTTTTAGAGAGAGAAAGAGGTGTTGATAGTAGATGGGTTTGGAGTTTGGGGGTGAAATTGAGAGTTTATGGAGGTGGAAAGGCTAGGGGAGGGTTTGATATGATGATTGTTGAAGGTTTGAAGAAGGGAGATGGAGAGAAATGGGGGTTAGAGAGAAAATGGGGCACGATTTTTGGGGTTTAGAAACGGCTGCTCTGTTTTTAAGAGGGACCATGATCGATCATGGCTTTGCCCATGATCGATCATGGAAGTCTACTGCCGCAGGAAAATTTCACCATGATCGATCATGGTTTTGCCCATGATCGATCATGGAAGTGCACTGCCTCCTCAATTGGATCCCATGATCGATCATGGGTATAACCATGATCGATCATGCCTTCAACAAAAATTTTCCCATGAGATTTCTTCACTTGAAACACCTTTCCACTCCCCCCAACTTGGTCCAGCTCGATCCAATCTCGCCCAAAAATTCCTGAAACTCAAAAATACTACAAAAAAACATTATTTACAGAATCGACCTATGCTTGTTAGGCATAAGTCGGGTCTTCGAAAGGGGTGGACTCCTCTCGAATTGGGAATTCTAAAAATGGCTTTAAACGTTGTCCATTTACTTTAAAAACATAGCCGGTTTTGGGATCCTCAACTTGCACAGCCCCAAAAGGAAATACATGACGGACAATGTATGGGCCGGTCCAACGAGACTTCAATTTCCCGGGGAAGAGATGCAGACGAGTATCATAAATAAGAACTTTGTGCCCAAGTTTGAATTCTTTCCTTAAAATAGATTTATCATGAAAAATTTTGGCACGTTCCTTGCTTATCTTCGCATTATCATATGCATCTCTTCTCAATTCCTCGATTTCATCAATTTGCAACTTACGGTCAAGCCCGGCTTTTTCGAAATCACAGTTAACCATCTTAGTTGCCCAGTATGATTTGTGTTCCAACTCTACTGGCAAATGACATGGTTTTCCATATACAATGCGATAGGGAGACATATCTAGAGTTGTTTTGTACGCAGTACGGTAGGCCCAAAGTGCGTCGGTCAGTCTTAATGACCAATCCTTGCGGTTCGGGTTTACCGTTTTCTCTAGAATCTGTTTGATCTCCCTATTTGCCAGCTCGGCTTGACCGTTAGTCTGAGGGTGATAAGCGAGCGATACTTTGTGATTTACACCGTACTTTTGCATTAATGATTGAAACGGTTTATTGCAAAAGTGAGTACCGCCATCGCTTATTATTGCCTTGGGGGTGCCAAAACGTGCAAGAATGTGTTCTTTCAGAAATCGGATCACCACTTTGTGATCGTTTTTCTTACACGCTTGGGCTTCCACCCATTTCGAAACATAATCTACGGCAACTAAAATATAAAGATTACCGTAGGAGGATGGGAATGGTCCCATAAAATCGATGCCCCCAACAGTCGAAGATTTCGATCATCAGAATTGGGTTGAGAGGCATCATATTCCTCTTGGAGATCCCTCCAAGCATTTGGCATCTTTGACATGCCTTGCAAAAGCGTTGTGCGTCCTTAAAAAGCGACGGCCAATACAATCCACTTTGCAGAATCTTCGCGGTGGTCTTCTTTGCCGAGAAGTGTCCTCCGCAAGCCTCAGAATGACAGAAAGATAGAGCTCTCTCCACTTCTTCCTCTGGGATGCACCGTCTGATAATCTGATCCGCACAATACTTAAACAGGTACGGTTCATCCCAATAGAATCGACCCACTTCACTCAAAAACCTTTTTCTATCTTGTGCGCCCATGACTTTGGTATCTTGTCAGTTACAAGATAATTTACAATGTCTGCATACCATGGGAGCGTCGAGATTGCCAATAATTGTTCGTCTGGAAACGAATCTTGGATCGGGCTTTCTTCAATGTTGTTCGTAAAAGTGAGTCGAGACAGATGATCGGCCACCACGTTCTCGACTCCCTTTTTGTCCTTGATGCTTAAATGAAATTCTTGCAATAAGAGTATCCACCTCAAAAGCCGCGGCTTGGCATCTTTCTTTGTGAATAGATACTTCAATGCCGCGTGATCCGTGAAAATCACAATTGGCGATCCTATCAAATAGGATCGGAACTTGTCTAGGGCGAAGACAATTGCTAGAAGCTCTTTCTCTGTCGTGGTGTAGTTCATTTGCGCATCATTCAAGGTCCTACTTGCATAGTATATCACACCCGGTTTCTTGTCTTTTCGTTGACCAAGAACCGCTCCCACCGCATAGTCACTTGCGTCGCACATAAGCTCGAATGGCAAGCTCCAGTCCGGTGTCTGCATAATCGGCGCAGTAGTAAGCATATGCTTCAGAGAGACAAAGGCTTCCTCGCACTTGGCATCCCACTGAAAGGTGCATCCTTGAGAAGTAGACTACACATGGGCTTGGAAATGGAACTGAAGTTCTTGATAAACCTCCTATAAAACCCGGCATGTCCTAGAAAAGATCGAACATCTTTGACATTCTTCGGTGTAGGAAGTTTAGCAATCAACTCAATTTTAGCTTTATCCACCTCGATTCCTTCTGAAGAAATGATGTGCCCCAAAACAATTCCCTTGGTAACCATAAGATGGCACTTCTCCCAGTTCAATACCAATTGTTTTTCCACGCATCTTCCCAAGACCTGTTCCAGGTTAGCCAAGCAATTGTCGAATGACTTACCATAGACGGTAAAGTCATCCATAAAAACTTCCAAAGTCCTTTCCACCATATCGCTAAAGATACTTAGCATGCACCGTTGGAAAGTGGCCGGTGCATTACATAGACCAAAGGGCATTCTTCGATAAGCGAAGGTACCAAAAGGACATGTAAAGGTGGTTTTTTCTTGATCATCTAGGTCAATCTCAATTTGATTGTACCCGGAAAAACCATCGAGGAAAGAGTAATATTCATGACCCGCTACCCTCTCTAGAGTTTGATCCAAAAAGGGGAGGGGGAAATGATCTTTACGAGTAGCCTCATTGAGTTTACGGTAGTCAATACACATTCGCCACCCGGTGGTGACTCTTTGTGGAATCAACTCGTTTGAGTCGTTCTTGACTACCGTAAGACCCGATTTTTTCGGTACCACTTGAGTTGGACTAACCCATTTACTATCCGAGATTGGATAGATGATCTTTGCATCCAATAATTTCAACACCTCGTTCCTAACCACTTCTTGCATGTTAGGATTCAACCGGCGTTGAAATTGCCTTGATGTTTTTGCCCCATCCTCCAAGTGAATTTTATGTGTACAAATCAAAGGGCTTATTCCTTGGAGGTCGGCAAGAGTCCAACCAAAAGCTTTTTTATATTTACCAAGCAAATGAACTAACCTTCCTTCTTGGTCATCCGAAAGTTCGGACGAGATGATAACTGGGAAGGTATCTGAAGCTCCCAAAAAGGCATACTTCAAATTGCTCGGCAATAGCTTGAGATCCATTTTTCCTTCAAGCTTTTTGGTGGGAGATTGTGTGTTTTCCTCTTTCTCCAAAAACTCAACCTGTTTGTCACACAAGGAAAACACTTGCATACAATCCTCGAGTTCATCGGAAGTGGTTAGATAACCTTCCATTGACTTCGATTCGAAATTTGCCACAAAGTGGTCTTGGATACATGACTCTATCATGTTTACGTGTTCACTTTCCTCATCATCATCGTCGTCTCTTTGATTGCTCAAGGAGAACACGTTTAGCTCTAAAGTCATGTTTCCAAATGCTAACTTCACAATTCCATTCTTGCAATTTATTATGGCATTAGAAGTAGCAAGAAATGGTCGCCCAAGGATAACTGGAATCTCCTTAGCGGGATTTGACACGGGTTGCATGTCGAGGATGATAAAGTCAACGGGAAAATAAAACTTGTCAATTTGAACAAGCACATCTTCGACTATCCCTCTTGGTATCTTAACGGATCGGTCCGCTAATTGAATAGTAACCCTCGTGGGTTTCAACTCACCCAACCCCAATTGTTGATATACAGAATATGGGAGTACGTTCACACTTGCTCCCAAATCTAGCAAAGCATTTTTGATCCTACAATTTCCTATGACACACGAAATTGTGGGGCAACCGGGGTCCTTGAACTTAGGGGCTCTTGTGCCTTGCATGAGCGAGCTCACTTGCTCCGCCATAAAGGCCTTCTTCTTAACATTCAACCTTCGTTTTGTCGTGCATAAGTCCTTGAGGAACTTAGCATACGAAGGTATTTGCTTGACCGCGTCAAGCAATGGAATGTTGATTTTCACTTGTCGAAACACATCCAAAATCTCAGTATTAGATTTGGATGGTTGGTTCAATCTCTCCGGGAAAGGGACCTTAATTCCGTTCTTGATTTTCTCAAGATCCTCCTTTCCTTGTCTCTCTTCCTCTCTCTTCTTCTCTTCACTCACAACTTTTTCTACCTCCGACTCCTCAACATGCGTGGGATTAACTATGTCCGCCACCTTGGGGGTTTTAGGAACAATAGTTTTGTCTACCTCCTTACCACTTCTCAAGATTGTGATAGATTTGAGTTCTTCTATCTTGGAGCTAGACTCTCCTCCCTCTACTACTTGAACTTGACCTCTAGGATTCGCTAAAGGTTGAGAGGGGAATTTTCCCTTCTCTTGGGTAGCTAGGGCGGGTGGTGAGTTTAGACATTTGAGTTTTTAACTCACTCACATCACGATCCGTTTTGTCCACAAATGATCTCAACAAAGCTTCCAAGTTTTGGTTGGGATTTTGATTCTGAGGTGGAACAAAAGTTTTGAGGTTGTTGTTGTTGCCTTTGGTTCTGATTATATTGGTTGTGGTTCTGACTTTGATTTCCTCCCCAACTGAAATTGGGGTGATTCTTCCATCCTTCATTGTACCTTTGAGAATAAGGATCGTTTTGGTTACGGTTTTGGTTGTACTGGTGTAGAGCATTGACTTGGGCGGGATCTTTGAGGACTTCCCGGAAAGCGGGAATGGTAGGACAATCCTCGGTGGTGTGTCCTGAATTTTCACAAATGACACACAACTGACTCGAGGATACTACGTTGACCTCCTTAAACTTACTTGCTTCCATTGCCTCTACTTTCTTAGACAATTGGAATAACCTCGCACCCATGTCATCCTCATTAGACACTTGGTACAACCCACCCCTTCCTTGAGTTTTTGCTTTGGGTTCCTCGGAATAGGTGTTCCAATTTTGGGCACCTTCCGCTAATTCATCAAAATACAATAAAGCCTCATCGGGATTCTTACTTAAGAATTGACCATTACACATGGTCTCAACAAACGTACGCATATCAGGGGTGAGAGATTCATAGAAAAAACTAACAAGGCTCCACGTTTCGTGACCATGGTGAGGGCATGCGTTTAGAAGTTCCTTGTATCTTTCCCAACACTTATAAAAAGTTTCATTTTCTTTTGGCGAAAAATTAGATATCGCCCTTCTTAAAACATTGGTTCTATGCACGGGAAAGAATTTTTTTAGAAATTCCGCTTGAAGTTCTTGCCAAGACCGAATTGATTGTGGTCTTTGAGCATTTAGCCAAATTTTTCCTTTATCTTTTAGGGAGAAAGGAAAGAGCTTTAAACGCATGACATCCTCATTAATATTTGCCTCACGAAATGTGGAGCAGACTTCTTCAAAGTCTTTCAAGTGCAAGTATGGGTTTTCCGACTCCATACCATGAAAAGAAGGGATATGTTGAAGCATACCGGTTTTTTTTTTTTTTTTTTTTTTTTTTTTTAAAAAATTAAGGGAGGTCTAAGTCTCTCCCTTAATCCTACAAATAAAGAAAAACCCTCCCCTCCCACCCCATGAGTCGAACCCTTGACCTCAAATCAAGGGTGGAGGTTGCATACCCGGTTTGAAAGAGAATGCTCCGGCTTGGCCAGCGGGAAGCACAATGCACGAATTCGAAGTTGCCCGAGGCGGTTTAAGGTAGTCTCTCATGGTCCTAACATGAGGAACATTGTTGGCACCTTCCCCTTCATTATCGCTCTCGTGATCCGCGGCTCTACCTTGGTTTGCCATTCTTGGAGATGTGGGAGGGCTAATTCGAATATCCACAAACAGTCGCCCTTGCATGGGCTTGGACAATGATTCGAATCACTCCTTGGGAACTCTACAAAATAAAACAGAAAATAAGGGAGAAAAATAAATTAATCAAATAGAGAGAAATACTTACAGAATGGTTTTATACAAAACCCAGAATCCGCCTTTTGCCTTATCCCCGCAACGGCGCCAAAAACTTGACGCCGCTTAAATAGCGCGTTGCGATAGAGCCCAAGTGCAGGCACGTCAAGTTGTAATATAGTCTCGGAAGTCCGAGTGTCGAACCACAGGGATAAGTGAAAAGGAATGGAATGGATTACGGATTAAATGGTTTTCCGATTTTGTAAGTTGGATTTTTGTTGTGAGACAACGAAAATGTAAAACGGTTGCAAAAATTAATAAGAAAGCACTAAGGTAGGTGGAGATTAGTTACGATTTAAGAAACGGTGATCACTAGCTCATACAAAGATTACAACACTAGGTTTCTCAAGATATGGGAAATGTTGGTGTTTTCTCTCAATAACAAAGGGTGCGACGCTAGGCGACTCATTCCCGGGTTGAAGCTATATCCGAGAAAGAGACAAACAACATTCAACCAAAAACGAAGCCACCATTCCTATCTCTTAGCTACGGTGTGAAGCAAGGCAACCCATTCCCGATGAAGCTAATCCGAGATAGATATGACAAACTCATCATTAAAAGATTTAACATAAAGCAAGTGTATGTAATCTCATGGTTTAAAGAATGAAAATTAGAAAGTGAATCCTAACAATGAAACGGAATGAAGTTTATGAGATAAATTTGTCAACTCATCGTTTATCACTTATGGTAGAAAATAAAGAGTTAAGTATCACATAAAGTGTAAGAAGCACTCAATATATCAATAAATGAATCAAAGATAAGCTAAACAAATTTATAATCCATCTATGGAGTTTTAAGAACTATTCATAATTTCTATGAAGAGGAAAAACTCCATGGATGGGGGAAAGAGACTACAAGCTTTCTAGAACCATATAAATATGTTGTATGTTCATTAACAACCAAGAACTAAATATACAAGGCATATAAAGTCTTAACTTAATATGAAAATACCTAGAAAGCTTGAAATAATGGAAGATATGATGAAAAAGAAGAGGATTCACACATATTTATCAAACCTTAAACATGGATTGAGCCATTAATCACCAAAAATCATATCGCAAACAACCTCCGTAACCTTAGTAATAGACTACTCCATAATAGATGCAAGAACAAATATTATAGAAGACGAAATCATTCTTACAAATTAAAAACTTACAAGAGAAATGAAGAACAACACCACAATGAGCTCTCACCTCTCTCTAGAACTCTAAGTGTAAAAAAAAACTAGATGTCTTAGCCAAGAAGCTAAGAGAAAATAATATATACTAAAATATTGCAAAATATCTAACTAAATATCTAAAATAACTTGAACCACTAAAATAGTCCATTTTGGGTGTGAAATGGCCAAGTTGCAAGGGCCATGATCGATCATGGTTATGCCCATGATCGATCATGGAAGTGCTCTGCCAGAAAATCTTGCAACCATGATCGATCATGGCTTTGCCCATGATCGATCATGGAAGTGCTCTGCCAGAAAATCTTGCAACCATGATCGATCATGGCTTTGCCCATGATCGATCATGGGTCTGGAACTTGTTCACTCAGCACTTTGCAAGCCTCCGAGCTTACTCTTGATCACTTCATGCAATGCCATTGTACTCCAATCCTACAAACACATGGAATACTACAAAATACACACCAACTTGGGCCATGTTAGATACAAAACTCGCTAAGACACTAATCTCAAGATAAGCGGATAATTAGGCAGAATTAAAGCAACAAACGCGTCATGCGACTCTGGGAAAGAGCTTATGCATGACAATATTATGCGTTTATCAATATGTAGGTCTTAACTTGGGTAATAACATGCTAAAAAAATAGATTAATCCGATATTTATTTTGGTTGAAATTGCAAAAAAAATCACACGTGTAAATTAGGGGCTTGTCAGCGGACACGCCCCGTGTCCGCGTACAGGCACTTCCAGCCCAGCCCATTAATTATTCTACATCTATAAATACACCTGCACTGACCCCATTTGAAGCATCAGTCAGCTCTGGGACTTCGGGAACAGTGCTATAAAATCGTATTATACTATTTTCAAGGCTCTCGTGTATTTTTTATTTTAATTCGGCTTTAATTTTTTTATATGTCTTTATTTTATCAGTTATAATTGATAAATTGAATGTAAAAAATTGCTGTTTATCTCAAAATCAGTCCAAATTTCATATTTAAACCCTGTTTTCAAAACCGAAGGCGTAAAACGAGCTATAAACCATTTTAAACATATTTTTTTTTTTTAATTAATTTCACAAAATCCCAGTTTTATCAGTCTCAATTTATGAAGGAATCAATACACGTTTGTATCCGATTTAATCTATAAATCGCGGTGCTTACGTAAATATCCAATATGAGAGTACTAGATTCATCAATGCCGGTTTAAACTATTAAACTTTGGTACACTATTGACGAACGAATCTCGAGAATTGTCGAATATCCGATTCTAAATCGAATTAGCTTTCGAAAAGTCCTAAATCTTTCTAAAAACACTCGTTTTGCTATCTATTATTATCAAAATCATCTTTCAAATCACACACACACACACACACTAGTTTTCAAAACTAAAGGGCGAATTACGAAACACATGGTTTTCATCCCTACTCCAAAATCCGGTTTCTCCTAAAATTATGGGCTGAGACTCAATTACATCAATAAGCATGCGAATGTTCGATTGTGATTCCACGCATATTCTACTTAGAGACCGAAAGGGAGAATTGGGGTGCCTAACACCTTCCCGATTCGTAACTTAATCTCCAAACCCTTTGAATCAACTGGTTTCACATTAATTGTGTTTAAGAGCGCGTTTAATCCATAAATGTTCCTCTTTTACACAGACTTTTGTTTGTTTAGTAAAACAAACTAGCGACTCTGATTCCTTTGTAAACCGTCACTTTTTTCTTATAATAAAACTAATCGTTTTCTAAAATTTGAACCGGGAAACCGAAGGAATCGTCGCCGCGAGGGCGGGGCATCGAGAGCGCGGGTTTTAATAATTATGTAGTAACATTTGTGAACTATTTGTCTAGTATTATTCTCCAATTAACTAAATCATAATGGTTAATATTGAATTATCTTCCAAAGAATTAGTTTGTTACTGAGAAAGGTCTTATAAGTATTTTATTACTGAACAAACTGTTAGTCAGCATATTAAATTAGTACAATGGGATTGAGTATATTCTCATGTACTCGGTGTAATACAATCAAATTATTGTTAGAAACAAAAAAAAATACACTGACTTTGCCCTATTGCACAGAGTAATGTGCAAATACTCGGCCCTATTGTACTAAATCAATAAGGGGTGGCAATAGCCTCACCTTTAATTAAATGACTACATACCGGGATAGTCCATGTAACACCCTAATTGATAGGACACCACTCATAATCAAGGCCTAGAGTGTCACTAACCCATCTTGGATTTACTAAAATCTATATTATAAAATAGCATGTTTGACTCCAAAAGTCTATTGATCCAATGGCTTCAAATATATATGTTTTGGTATATATTAATTTTACACCGTTAGATTAATCTTATACTCACATTAAGATATCACATCACACTCACACCATTAATATACACACAATATTTTCACACTCTCCCACTTACACACTTTCACACTCAACTATCAAATCTCAACTCTCCCACGTCACTTTTAACTCTCCCACGTCAAATATTTTCACACTTACACACTTCCCCCTCTCTCTCTCTCTCTAACTTTTTTTCATTTTCATTTTGAAAGCCTTTACTTCCCCCCCCCCTCTCTCTCTCTAACTTTTTTCATTTTCATTTTCATGGATGATAAAAGAAAATCACTCCCTCCGACAGCTCCTCATTCGCCGGAGCAACTGTCTACGTCGCCGAAGCGACCTCCCCCTCCGCAGTTGCCACCTACGTTGCTCACTCCGTCGGTGACGCCTCTTCTATCTAGAGCTCGGCTCTCCGTAGCATCTGTTTCCGGCACCAAAAACGGTAAGCTCTTGCTATCTCTACCTCCTCTCTTTTTTATTTGTATATTTTTATTTGTGGGTTTAATATAAGATTTGATTTGTGGGTTCATTACGCCGGTGACGCCTACGCCTACGCCACTCATTACGCCGGTGACGCCTCCGTCCGCCGGTTACACCGCCGTCCCACCTCCATACCCTCTGTATCCGGCACCAAAAAAGGTAGTCTTTGTATGTTTTTGAAGATTTGTGTTTTGACATGTTTTATTATAAATCTGTAACGTACTTTCCTTTCTTTCTTTTTTTTTGGCAAAAGGCAATGTGAAATAATTTGTTGAACATTTTTTAGATTTTGGCATGTTGAATGATTGAAGAATTTTTTAGATTTTGAATAATTTGGTTTTGATACCACGAGAAGCATTTTATACATGCCTGGAAAAAAAGTGGGTAGCTTGGTTATCAAATCGAATTTAGCTATTTTCAAAGTATTATTTACAGTAATATTTGCTTTGACATGTTAAAAAAATAGTTGTGCATTTGCTTTGACATGTTAAAAATTGCTTCTTATTTTATTAAAGAACCCATTTCTTTTTCCCCATAACCATGCTTATATGTGTACCATTTGTATCGGAAAGAAAAAAAGAATAAGAAAATAATTTGGAGTGAACAAACCATGAAGAAATGATAATATATAGTTGGGCCTTGGCGTTTTTTTTTTTGGAAATAGTTGTTGATTTTGATTTTAAATAAATAATTAAGAGTTTTTTTTTTTAGAATGTCCTAAATTTTAAAAAGTATTTATCAAAATTCGAAGTAATTTTTTTTAAATTATAAAGAAATTAGTTCATTTTTAATGGTGTATCATATCCAATAGTGGTGTATTAATTAATTAATATTAATATAATATCTAAGATCTCATGGTTGGTAGAAGTAGGTGTGATTTTGATAGGAATTGAGCTGTGTGATCTCATGGTTGGTAGAAGTAGGTAGAAGTAGCGGTGTAAAATGGAATAATGTGTGATGGAGAAGGATGGTACGGGTTCCTACCCACTATGTTTTAGAAAAATGGTTTTTAATAAAAATGATCTGTGTGGAGAAGGAGGGTCCTAGCAAATCAAGAATTAACATTATTAGTTAAACTTAAAATCTCGAAATGATAAAAATAATCCAACGGACATGTATGAAAATCAAGAATGGTTGAAAATAATCCAACGAGATTTTCAAAAGTTTATTTTGATCTCGAAATGTATGTTCAATAATTTTCACAAAAATCATGCATATGGTTGATAACACACAGATCATTCTAAAACAATTTAAAAACCTGCTATGATTCTTAAACACACATATGATTCTTACTAAAAATATTTTTAATTCGGTCATCAAATAACACACATATGTTTCTTACTAAAAAAATTAATACTTATTTTTTTTTTATTTTCAACAAATCATTCTTATTAAAAAAAATATTCCCTCTGATAGATAGATATAAGCAAACACACAGATCATTCTAAAACAATTTAAAAAAATTGATGAAATTAATAAAGAATTTAACACACTAATTTCTAAAACAAATATTTTTAATTCGGTCATCAAATAACACACAGATGATTCTTATTAAAAAAAATTAATACTTATTTTTCTTTATTTTCAACAAATCATTGTTATTAAAAAAAATATTCCCTCTGATAGATAGATATAAGCAAACAATCTGGGGGAAAGAAAAAAAAGGGCCATATGATTATAGCCCTTTTAATCTAAATTTTAATTTCCTTTTACATGTCATACCATGGTAACATTAATTAAATTTTGTATTACAATAAAAATAATATTTCATTTGTCCACAAATAAAAAATCGGATTTAACTTTTCCAATTTTTAAAGCGTATTTATTATTACACATTTTGATATGTTGATTATTTTTGGAAAAAAATAATAATAATGAATTGTTTAATTATGACTTCTCTCCTCTTATGCGCGTCTTTTTAAATGTGTTGCACATTGTATGCAGCCTCCATCTGTCAAGAAGAAATAAGAAAAGAGCCAATGGGTGGATTTTTTTTTTCCGCAATCAAATTTGAAGGAAATACTTTGATCCACGATAAAAAAAATTTATTATAAATTCATCAATTTTTATTTATTTAATAAAAAATACTTTTATTAAAAAAAATATACTTTTATCCACAATCAAATTTATTTTTCCACAAAAATATCCACATGGATTATCCTCAAATATGAAATTAAATCATAATTAAACAAAATTTATTATAAATTCATAAATTCCCGTAGGTTACATGAGTACATGGATTTTTTTTTTTGTAATTTTTTCTGTATGCTTTTTTGAAATTTATTTTTAGTATGCTTTTTTTCGTAACCATTCTTTCACTTTATTAACCAAATTCTTCAATCTTTTTTTTTTTCTCTTTTTTCCTTTTTTTTTACTTATATTAAGGCTAGGGTAAGCACTTCACTTTCATGAATGCAATTTGTTGTTTGAATTAGTCATGTTTTATTATTATTGTTTAAAAACCGTTAAATAGATTTATTATCTTCCCATTTGCTTTTATGCAATTTTTTTTTACTAAATCATCATGTATAATCTCAATTTCTTAATTCAAGTTTATTGACTTTGTATAAATTTATGATCTTGGGTGTATATTTTAATTATGTTATCTCAATAAACTTGCTTTTATGCAAGTTTATTGGCTTTATTTAATTATGTTATTTCAATTTGTATAAATTTATTTTATTAAAACTTTGTTTATGTTATTTCAGTTTGCACTTCAACAAATTCTCCATTTTGGATGCCTACAAATTTAGCAATATATGGACATGTAAGAGTTTTATTTTTTGTTTAGTATGTCATTTATATGGAAAAATTAATCTTTCGATTAAGAAATAAATTTTTCGTCTCAAAGGTTGATGCGGAACTAAAAGGGACAGTATGTGCTCTACAGAAACAAAATGTAGGCATTGTTATACGCGAGGAGTCAGAGATTATCCGAATTGCCAAAGAGGTTAAAAATAAATCACTCCCACCCAATCATCTTCTTTTTCTATAGATCTTCTTCTCCATTGATACACCTTAATCTTTAAATTTGGAATTCAGATCTAGAAATGATAACACAAAAAGATCATCTTTTTTTTTTTTTTAAGAACTTCTTCTTCTTTCACATTGTTATTGACTTTTATTTATTATCATGGAAAACTCAAATAATGTAGAACAATAAAAGAAAGCTCCCAGCAGATTACGAGGGCAAAGGAAAAGGGAAAGAAAACAAATCTCGCTCCGTGCTTACCCCTCCTCCTATGGTATGTTATTACTTATTGTATTTTGTTACTAAAATTTCTAAGAATAATTATTTTGTTATTATTTTATCCAGATTATTATAACAACTAAAATTTATATGAATAATTCTTTTTGCATTGGATAAAATAGATATCTGACAATTACCAGATATTATATACCTCTTAACCCTCATTATCTCCTTTTCAAGGTGAATGGCATCTCTAGATATGTTATAGCAGCTCACGCAAGGAAGCTGAACAAATGTAACCCTAGGCAAAGTGCGCAACGTTCACGACGCGAACAAGAGAAACTAACCAAATTAAGTAAAGCAAGACTCTTTCCTGATTTAAGTGAAAACAACGTAGTTTCAAAGAAGTCTAAGTTCACAATGAATCTACAGCCTATACCTTTTTCTATAGATCTTTTATCTACTAAAATAGGTCCACCAACAAATAATTCCATATCGTGTGATCAGTTTTCTGGGGATATTATTGAAAGTCACCCAAACTCTACCTTCGCGACATTGTCTCAACATGATATAGACTCTGTGCAATCATTGCCGGATAACATAATGCTCTTGCAAACACCTGCTCATGTGGACCAACATAATAATTCCTCATTGGACGTGCTTTGTCACACAAAGTCTCAAAATCTACCCACATGTGCGCAATCAATGCCGAATCTTCCTCATACAGTCCAAGATAACATAATTTCCGGTTTTATCAATTCTTCCATTTCAAGATATGATAGGTAATGTAAAGTTCAATTAAGTAAATAAATTTGTATTTTCGATTCTATTTTCAATTCTAATTTTGCTATAAAACCAAATAAATTTGTAGGCCAAATCCAATATCTGAATGTCGAATTGATGATCCTTCTGCTCTTCCTGAAACTGTTATTATAAATAATGAGCCATCACCAATGTTGTATCCGTGTCGTCATTCTGTGGGTAAAATGGATAATGAATGTCCATATTGTAAAGCCTTGCATTGGGATCTTGAAAAGTTAAGTGTTTCCACTAACCACCGCTCTGTTTACGGGACATGTTGCCTATCAGGGAAGATTCGATTACCTAAGTTACTTACCCCTCCTCCAGAACTTCAAGCATTATATGATGGTGATGATAGCCAATCTGTGTCATTTCGAACCAATACTCGGGCATATAATGCAGCTAATGCTTTTACAAGTTTAGGGGTTCAAATGGATGATAGAGATTTACCCGGTATTGGTCCCATGCCTTTCACTATCCATGGCCAGTTACGTCATCGAACAGGAACACTATTCCAACAGTCAGGTCAAGATCCAACCTATGCTCAGTTGTATATACATGATCCAATGTCGGCCTTGAACTTTCGTGCCAAAAGAAATCCTCATTTGCGAAGAGATGTTTTAAACATTATCCAAGATTGTCTTGATCGAAATAATGTATTTGTTACGAAATACCGACAAGTTGCTGCTATTCTTAATCGTATGACTCCTGAGGTTCAAGAATTACCCGCCTACCTACATTTTAGTGAGATAAAAGATCAGCGTAGGTACAACTTACCAACAACAGATGAGATTGCACTAATTTTACCAGGAGATGGAACTGAAACCAGTGGGATGAGAGATATTATTGTTCGTTACAAAGGGAGCGATGCTTTAATGCAAATTAATGAGTGCAATCCAGCTTATTTGCCCTTGCATTATGTGTTGTTGTTTCCTTACGGTGAGCTTGGGTGGGAACCTGGTTTAAAGCAATGGGACCCCGTTCTAGGTGAATGGTCAAACACAAGACTTACCCAATTTCAATTCTTTTGTTATCGTCTTTTTCAACACTTGGGAGAGTATTCAACAATCCTCCGAGGGCGAAAACTCTTTCAGGAATTCATTGTAGATGCATGGGCTGCAACTGAGCAAAATCGTTTGAACTATTGCCGACTAAATCAGAGCAAGCTTCGAGCTGAGATTTACAAAGGCCTTACCGATATCGCTGCAGATGGCCATGACCCTGATCAAGTTGGAAAACGGTTTGTCTTGCCATCATCATTTACTGGTAGCCCGAGACAGATGTTCGAGATTTTTCAAGATTCTATGGCGATTACTCGGTACAACAATCATCCAGATATTTTTCTAACTATGACTGCAAATCCTAGGTGGCCGGAAATCACTGAAGCTTTGCTACCGAAACAAGACGCTACCGATCGACCTGATTTGGTTGCTCGAGTTTTTGAACTGAAGAGGAAGGCCCTTATGAGTGATATCGTGACTGAGAAAGTTTTTGGGGAAAAGGTGGCCCACGTGTTTACTATTGAGTTTCAGAAACGAGGGTTACCACATATGCACCTCCTTATATTTCTTCGAGGCGAAGATAAAATTAAGAC
The DNA here is from genome assembly GCA_021464415.1 of Lonicera japonica. Lineage (NCBI taxonomy): Eukaryota > Viridiplantae > Streptophyta > Magnoliopsida > Dipsacales > Caprifoliaceae > Lonicera > Lonicera japonica. The sequence continues at coordinate 5,210,599 of CM038468.1, read as the reverse complement.
ATGTGACCAAGTGAATAAATTTGTATGTGCCGAGTTCCCAAATGCAGTTGAAGATCCCGCACTTTATGAAACAGTCAAACATTGTATGGTGCACGGTCCCTGTGGCGCTCGAAACCCAAACGCACCATGTATGGAGCGAGAAAAGTGTACAAAGCATTACCCAAAAGAGTTCGCAGAGGAAACAACGATGGACCAAGACGGTTATCCTATATATCGACGTCGTAATGATGGTCGAAAGCACGAGATCAGAGGGGGGCAGGAAGTTGACAATAGGGATGTTGTACCTTATAATGCATATCTCTCTAGAAAGTTTAACTGTCACATTAATGTCGAAGTATGTGCTGGTTTAAGATGCGTAAAGTATATCAATAAGTATATTTATAAGGGTCACGACCGCGCTACGATTGTGTTAGGAGGGGTAGATGAGATTAAACATTATTTGGATGCACGTTACATTGGACCTCCAGAGGCTGCATGGCGGTTGTTTGGCCACCCTATGCATCAAGAGGTTCCGAATGTCCAGCGGTTGGCACTGCACTTGCCTGGAATGCATAATGTCATATATGATCCATCAGAACGATTGGATAGTATTATTACAAGGGCTGCTATCGAAAGGACAACCCTTACTGGCTTTTTTTCATGTTGTGCATCAGATGAGCGTGCACGAGATTATACATATCAGGAGTTCCCACAATATTATGTTTGGAAAAAACCAGAAAAGGTATGGAGACCAAGACAACATGGGCGTGCAATCGGTCGGATGTATTTTGCGAGTCCGAATGAAGGTGAAAGATTTTACTTACGGTTGTTACTAACTGTTGTGAAAGGACCTCAATCATATGAATGGTTAAGAACAGTCAACAATGTCTTGCACCCTTCTTTTAAGGCCGCTTGCGTTGCAAGAGGACTTTTGGAAGGCGATGATGAATGGATTCAATGTCTCACAGAGGCTGCAGTAATGCGAACTGGTGCACAATTGAGAAGTTTATTTTGCATTATCTTGACGCAATGCTCTCCAAAGAGTCCAGGTGCTTTATGGAATCAATTCTGGGTGCACATATGCGATGATCTTTCTTACAAGATTCGTATAACGTATCATATTCCTAACCCAAGCGACACACAGATTGAAGACTATGGTTTGTACCTCCTAAATCAGTTGCTTCAGGAATCAGGCAAATGTTTAAAAGACTACCCGCCTATGCCATTACCAACTGGATCCTGGAGTACAATAGTGGGAAACAGGCTCATATGGGAACACATAGAGTTGCAGATAAATGTAGTTCAAGAAAATGTAGAACTTAACGTTAACAGGCTCAACATTGAGCAACGAGCTGCATATGACGCAATCCTTTCTTCTGCTCTTGGTAATGAAGGGACTACTTTTTTCTTGAATGGGGGTGCGGGCACTGGAAAAACTTTTTTATATAATACAATTGCCTCAAAATGTAGAAGTTTAGGGCATATTGTCGTAACTGTTGCCTCATCTGGAATTGCTTCGCTACTGTTGGTTGGGGGTCGGACAGCTCATTCAACTTTTAAGATTCCACTCGATGTCCTTGAGAACTCTTCATGCGGCTTCAATAAGAAATCTCTGCAAGCAGAATTGTTTAGGCAAACGAAATTGATTATTTGGGATGAGGTACCAATGCAACATAGACATTGTGTTGAATCTGTGGACCGATCATTACAAGATATTTGTGGTAATCAGAAGTCTTTTGGTGGTATTACTGTTGTTTTGGGCGGAGATTTTAGACAAATTTTACCGGTTGTGCCAAGAGGAGTCCGTGAAGTAATTGTTTCTGCCTCACTGAGACGGTCTGTGTTGTGGCGTCAAGTGCGTGTTTTGACATTGACTGAGAATATGCGCCTAGATTCAGCAGAATATGGCCAAACTATTTGGGCCAATTACTTAATAGAGGTATATTTTCCTATAGTACTATTCAGAGTAATCTATTTATATAGTTTTTTATACTTGCATTCTAACAATTTCGTTTCTTCTAGATTGGGTCCAACCCAAGTGAGATTGTACAACTTCCAACATCGATCACGAGGTGTCGAAGCTTACTTGATTTGATATCAACTATTTACCCGTTATCGAATGATGCAAGTACTGTAACACCAGCATTTCTTAATGAACGGATCATACTTTCCGCGCGAAATGACGATGTAAGTGATATTAATGCAAAAGCTCTAAATCGTTTTCCAGGAGAGACATTTACCTATTTGGCAACGGACAAGATGTGTGAAGACGAAGGGATGGAACATTCTATTTCAAATCATTATCCTAATGAGTTTTTAAACTCACTCAATCCAACAGGATTGCCTCCCTTTCAGCTTGATTTAAAAGTGGGTTGTCCAATAATGTTATTACGGAATATTGCACCCAAGGATGGTCTTTGTAATGGTACGAGATTGATTATTGAAAGGTGTAGTACTTTTGTAATTGAGGCTAAGATTTTAACAGGAGATAAATTTGGCAACTTAGCATTCATTCCAAGAATTTCTTTGACTCCTTCATCTACAGAATTGCCCATCAAATTTACACGTCGCCAGTTTCCCGTTCGATTAGCATATGCTATGACCATTAACAAATCTCAAGGTCAATCGGTCAAATTTGTCGGCCTCGATTTACGAACCCCTGTATTTAGCCATGGTCAATTGTATGTGGCGTTGTCAAGGTGTACGAGTTCTGATCGTATTAACATTCTTTTACCGCTAGAAGATACAACGAGAACCACAAATATCGTCTATCCCGAAGTTTTGTTATGATGCATCATATGCATGGTATACTACATGTGATGTTTTTATCTTTATATCATTTTTTTATTTTAATATTCTATAAAATTATGCTTGAAAATTACTTTGAACGCATATCAACATTTGTAGGATTGGGATGACGTGGCTGCGGAGTGGAAGAGGATTAACAATACAGATAGGCGAGGCTGGGGAATACATAATCGGGTAAGTTGACCGAATAAATGTAAATATTATATTACTTTGTTTTTTTATGCCCATCCCAAAATTATATTAATAAGCTTAGTCATACAAAACAATTATAGCTACAATTATACAACACCACTACTCACTACTTTTTACACCTTAAGCTTGGAATACTCATTCTATCTAACTGCATTCAAGAAGACTTAATACTAGCTCGATCTATCTTAAAAATATTGTATTTATTGAATATTTTTTTTTCAAATGTGTTGTAGATTTTCATACGCGTTAGTGCACAATGGCCAGACTATGTGGACATAGAGACCTCAACATTTTGTAGACTAATGCTGAGGATGCTTAAAGAGAAGGGTATTAGCCGATGATTGATGATTTGGCTACTTTTTTTTTGTATATGATTTTGGATATACTTTTTTGTGAATGCTTTTGTATCCAAAAATATTATGATAGTTTTTTGTATCCAAAAATATACTTAGGCAACTTTTTTTGTATATTGTTATCACATATTTAGGTCACATACTCAGGTAACCTTTTTTGTATATTGTGGTCACATATTTAGGCACTAAGGGGTCAATTATATTCAAGCATACAGGAAGTGACAGTTAAATATATTGTGGTCACTTAATTTGGTATTGGGTATACCATAAATATCATGCCATCAGTTTCTTTATTTGTTTAACTGAATTTATATATGTTTTTATTTTATTCAATTAATACTTTTTATAATATTCTCTATTTTATCGTGCCGGACAGCACGGGTATACCCTAGTATGTGTATATGTAAATGTCCAACTAAATTTCAAACAGTAATATCATACATGTCAATCAGTAAGATATAAGACAACATTACTGCTCATAAACATGTATACAGACATGTTACCGTTATACACAACCAACTAAGTAATTTCAAAAATAATATATACCACACTCTGGGATAGCCGTGGCTTCCCGCGATAACATATACTTGATAAAAATACATTTGTATCAGAGCCAATAACTCGTTCCCGATCCTGTCGCGTCCCTATCCTCTTTAGACTCCTGAATACCTGTAGGTTCTAAAAAAACGAGGTAAGCATATCGCTCAGTGAGGGAGGAAAGGAAATGGTACAACTTTGAAAACATTTATTTAATTGTGACCCTAAACATAGTAATCTTTTGAAAAACTAAGAACGCGTGCGGAGTGAATTAACCTAAGTATATTATTCTCTGGTATATACGAAAAAACAATTTTATTGACGTAGCAGAATTTAAAATAAAGAGTCTACCAATTTTAATTTTGAAAGTTTGTTTAATCTTGTCTAGCATGCATATGAAAAGCCAACAATCAATCACAGATAATCAAGACAAGATTTAACGAGGTATCCCTGTAATGTAGAACTAATCCTCAACAAACAATTCCACTATAAAATCACAAAAGGTACATACTCGATTAATCCCTAACCGACTAGACATACAAGCCTTGAATCGCACAAAAACAACTCTAGTAGTAACTTTTAGTGTAGCAGCTTCCTCCTCGAATCTCTCGATTTAGAACATAGCGTATCGCACGCCTCGGACTCTCTCCAATCTCCTTGATAGCCTCACGCTTCTGAACGAATTAGGAATTCTTTGTTCTTGAAGAAGAACAATCAATTTGGCATGAGAATTAATTCAAACCCTAGGTGGTAGTTTTATGAAAATAGCTCTTGAATGGTGTGTATATTGATTAAGAAAAGAGCCTTCGTGAACTCTAGGCAAAGGGTTTAATTTATAAGAGAAATTTTATTAAGTTTCCTTTTTGAAATAGGAAATGTAACCCAATAGATAAGAATTTGCGATAAAAATAGATGCGCAGAAAATCCTTTACGGACTGGTACACATTAGCAAAATGTATACTGGTCCAGCTTTAAACACCGGACCGGTCCACATTAACAAAATGTGTACCGATACGCCCTTCGAAGAAAACCAGATTCCATGGAATTTGACTATAACGCCGGACCGGTACACATTAGCAATTTGTGTACCGGTACACCCTTTAAAAAAGTGGAAAACACAATTTTGAAAACCAAATGACCATGGAATTTAAATCACCACTTAGACATGAATCTAAACATTCATACCAAGCTTACCATTAACATGAATCGACTGCAAGATCTTCGAAAGCTCTCTGGATGAGTGTGATCTTTAAATTCACAAAGATGCACCAACGATTTACATATTAAACTTGTGTGTTTTGACAAGGAATAAAGCCAATACAATTTAGACCTTACATCTTTATCATAAAACAATTTAATCATTATTCTTGACAGTTCATAAACAACTAATTCATAATGATGCATGCTCATGCATATGCAGGTTACCTCCCTTTGTGTCAACCCATTTCCAAACCTTGATGATACGTGCGAATGAGAATCCACGCCAACATGTCCTTATGAAATCCATCTGCTCTAAGAGAATATAATATAACCATAGTTCTTTTCAACAAGAATCCGAACTGAAGTCATAGTATAGAATCCGTTACCTCAAGACGGCATACCATCATCATCATACCTAGGAAGTGGAACAACCCGTCCATCTTCTATAGAAAAGAATCAAACAAATGGTGCATTGCCAATGCCTAGGTTCCCGGGTCTTTCGCCTGTGGCTTATAGGCGGCCAAACAATTCCCCCAAGAGTTTAGGGATTTTCAACCTAAGGGCACCTGGCCCCACTTATTTTTCGTCTGGGCAAGCACCATTAAGATAGATATTCATACATAATTCATAGTATCATGGTCATCCATGACCAAATACAATCATCACCAAGAAATCCGTTAACCAATCATATCTAACGAGAATATATCAAGATAGAAATGAAGCCTCCGTGAATTGCCATGTGAAATAAGTATCCTTGTAGCATCCGAACAGAAATATATATATATATATAATGAAGCTTTCAGCATCATAATAAGAGATATACGCCCATACGATAAGCCATAAGGGAATCCTAGCTTTCTGAAGGATCTTCAAGATTGCGGTTGACACAATAGTGATGCACAACATGCATACATGCTCTTTGTGACAACTAAAAACAAAACATGCCACTTAAACTTCGTTCATCATGTATCCGTGTTCCTCAATGTATACATAACCTATTTACAAATCCACTTGAATACAAACCAAGCATTTTTATCCAAGGAACATCGCTTACAAGTCTACATTATATAGATACCAAGTTCAAGCGGCACATCTTATTCCAATTCATGCATCATATGTAAAATATAAATTACATATGCCATATAAACTCTATCAAATTCATATCAATGTTGTTTGGTGTATACGAAACCCTTTACTAATCATTTTCTTATCAAACCAACACATATACATCCAAAGAACATCCATTTGAATCAATAACATGTAATCATAGAGCTTAGGTGGCATATCTTGCTTAAATACATGAATTCGTACTTCAAATAATCATATATCATTGATATCAATAGGTAAAATCATCATATTTAACATATAGTCAACATATAGGCATAAAACCTCTCAATTTTTAATAAATAGAATCATATTATCAAAATTAAGAGTTATAAACAAGCTTACTATGTTTCAAAACCCAGAAGATCCCCCTACCTCAAGTTGTAGACCAAAAGATAGAAGAAAAGTTGATAATCGAAGCTTTGTCTGGTCAAACCCCGAATCTTTAGCATCACCACGTTCCTAGAATAACAAAACCCCCAAATAGATGAAGTCTAGACTTCTTTAGCGCTACTTTAGCTCACACTCGAGCTCCCATAGCGGTTAATCAAGGAATGAGATGATGAATAGCACCTTAGAGATGGTTTTAGATGATCTCAAGCTTTGATCCTTGGCGCAGGAGGATAGATGCGTAAAAATTCCTTCCTTTCTCTCTCTAGAATCCTCTAGAACTCTCTTTAGGAGTGTGTGAAATTTTGCCTCGAAAATGGGTTGAAAAATGAGTGAAAATGGCTTTAAAACGAGCTTAAGTCGGTAGGAATAGTTAACTGGCGGACCGGCATGCAAAATATCCAATACCAGTCCGCGGGGCTCAATTTTCCCAAAAAATTACTACCGAACCGGTATGCAAAAACGCCATATCGGTCCACGCTATAACTTTGGGGCTTTGAAGCATTGTTCGCATTTTGGCAATAACATTTTGGCAATAACATTTTGCTCGAAACTCCGATTGAGGTGATCTTTATGTTCACAGAAAGGTAATTCAAAGATCTACAACTTCCTAAATAAAGTTTTCCCAAATTATGAATGGATAATCTCCAAAAATTTGCCGAAGACAGCTCTCTGTCGAAGGGCTACTGAACAAACAGAATTTATCGACGAGCCTACTTCGAACCCTGTTTTGACCAACGAGGAGTACGAATTGACTCTCGTTCAAAACAAAAAAGTTGCAGAATGGTATGAAACCTAGATACTAGCGTTAACAAAATCTTAATCGGATAAGAAACGAAAAAATTACGGTAGTTCAAAGTTAATTAAAATCAACGAATTGCGAAGAATCAAAACTTCCTATTTACCAACCGAAATCGATTCGGACCACCCGAATTATCAAACGATCACTCACATGAGTATAAAGGAGTTAATACAACATAATAAGAAGTCTTAAAATACTACGAGGCTCCATTCCACGAAATTTTACCCCTTCCTTGTTCAAAGTTAACATTTAAGTCCTTTTTTCACCTCAACCAATATAATTAAATTATACTACACCTAACCCAATTAAAAACACATTAAAATACGGGGTATTACAATCCAAGTAAAATAATGGGTGTGGCCTGAAGTTTTCAGAAATAGTTACCACCTAAGAAAGAGTAACGTAGGAAGTAATGTCTGAAAATTACCAAGTTAGCAAGAGACTTGGCAATTTTGGAGCCAATTGGAGGGACCCAAAATGATTGGGTCCAAAATAAATAAATGGGCCCAATCATATAAGAACATGTGGGCTTGGCTCAAATCCCAGAAAGGGGTGATCATGAAAGCAAATAATCTATCACAAAAGATAGAACATTCTAAAAGTTCTCAAAATTATTACCGTGTCCATGAGAATAACTAAGCGCCTTAAAGATTTGGACGTACAATACAAACGAAAGACTACAAGATGAACAAGAATAAAGGATAAATAGAAGTTGTTGTACTAGATTTATTGTTATCTTGTACGGTCCAAATCAAAGACAAATTGTACCAATAATTCCTTATAAAAAGAAGGATATGAGCCATGTAAAGGGATAGAAGAATTCTTATGAAAGAAATACAAATATCCTAGGCTAGAGTATGGATGTAGGGACATTACTCAACCACCATATATATTCGTTTTGTGTGATTGTCTGCTTTACTTTTTTTTCGTTGCTTTCCACAAATTCATTTCTAAGCTTCATCCACGTCATCACGTAAAAGTTCCATCACTCCATGATCAATTCTTTTTTTTTTTCTTCCGGTACAAGGATAAATGGTCAATTTTAATTGGATTCATTTTATCTATAACTTGAAAACAAAAAAATAAAAATAATTGAGTAAATGTAGTGGTACATAAACACGTATATGGACACCTTCCATCTTTTCTATTAACGAATTTTTTTTAGTTCCTCCATGCAATATATATATACTTCTCACTGATATGAATGAGGGTTTATTTTAATGTATAAGAATATCTACTATTTTATTTGAATGAAGGTTTATCTTAATGTATAATAATATCTACTATGATATAAAGTTGGAAGGTATTTTGGTAATTATGAAGTCATATCAGATTTTCGTTGTTTCTATAAGTTTACTCTCGTGGCATTTTATTTCATTAAAAGAAAAATTATTTAGCGTAAGTAATAAGATTGGAACCCCTACTTCTAGTAGAGATACTTGAACTCTCAATACTATGCTACATATTTGTTTATTAATAAATTTTCTTTAAATTAATTATACTTCAATCGCACACATATTACATGTGCACAAAGTATATATAATAATTTGTTAACAGGGGAGAGTGATGAAAGAAAAAATACAAAAAGGGAGAGATATACTTTGGAAAAGAATGGAAAGAGATTATATATGAACTTACCCAAAACAAATTGAGAGAAAGATGTAAGAGTATTTTTAGGTATCTGACCACATGATATATAATTAGAGCATCCACAATACTAACATAAATTTAATCTACCAAAAATATGGATACGTAAGTATGTATATAAGTATATATGTCTGGACATATAAGTATGTATCACTTATATGTCTAAAAACATTTTACTATGTGGCACTAAAAATATGTTCATGGTTGTAAAAATATTTTAATGATTTAAAAATGAAATATCAAAGTAAAAATAATTTTCTTCTTTTTGCCACATCACCTTATATAACTCTATTTTAGAGTGATTTATCCGGACACGCCGAATCTCTCTTTCTCTCTTTAGAAATTAAAAATGAGCATGATATAGATCTCACAATAGTTTCATTTTGAACCATTGATTAATTAAGTTAAAATTTGTGTTTTACTAAAAATATCAAAATATTAGTTACTTGTAATATGACACGTAATATACATTAAGACCATTTCATTTGCATGCACAAAATGAAAATTGCACTTTGAACCACTATAAGATCGATGCACATAATGAAAGTTGCTCTTCCAACCACGACAAGATGATTTCTTAGGCATATTTAGGTTGTATTTTTCTTTCCAATTAGTGTTTGTGTTATTACTTAAAGAATTGTCATAGGATGAAAGTTAGCTCCAATTGGCATTACAAGATGATTTTTGGCATGTTTAAGTTGTGTATATATTATATATTTTACTGGTTTGTGTTATTTCTTTAAATAATTATTGAAAGTTGTATTTATGGAATTAGGATGTTGGAGGAAATTAAATGTGGTTTTTAATTATGACGGGGGAGAATACGGGTTTGTCAGAAGGTATGGTGATAGTGATAGTGGGAAGCGATGATAATTAATTAACTCAAATATAAATTAGTTTACACCATTTTCAAGTGGTGGATAAAGTATCTCTAATGTAATTTTAAATTGGATAAAAATGATACTATTCAACTTAATTAGTGGTTGATAATACAAATTGTTTATATTGTAAAATTGGTAGATTGATTATGTCCAAAAAAAAATGATACTATTAACTTTAAAATATCCCAAAAAGGAAACATTTGAATAAATGCACAAGCAAGAACTAATGAGGTTATGGGGCAACGAAAATTTACTCCCCAATTTTACATGAATGGTAAGAGTAAATTTACGCTATATTCAAAAAGTAGTGCATAAGAACTATGTATAATTTTTTAAGTGTGCTTAACAATCACAAAGAAGTTAACAAGTTGTTTAGGTTAAAAAAATTGGGCAGACCTTACAAATTGGAAGACCCAAGAAACGTAAATTTTAATGGGCCTTGTTAGGCGTATATGAAAAAGGGAGCTAAAATGTCCATTGCAGTATTTTTGGGAAAATAAGATATTTTTTATTTTATTTTTTCACATTTTTAAGTTGGCCCTTATTTTACATGCAAAAATCGATTTATGTCCCTATTTTCATAAAGATTAGAGTTTGTCCTTACGCTAGTGATAATCTCAAAGAAATATGTAGAAACAACGAGTTAAATTAGAGGATTACACTAAAAAAAATAATTAGAAATGTGTACCAATTTTTACGTAATTCTTTCACCGAGCTTCCTGCAGGCAAAAGACAAATCCTCATAACTATGAAAATACGGAGTAATTCTAAATTTAGAACCAGAGTTAAGTCAAAAGATCATATTTATTTAATTTTACTTTAATTGTTTTCTTTTGGAAAAAGTTCTTGTCAAAGATTGGAGCAATATCAATTCTAGAGAAGTTGGTTCTCGATCTCTCAGGAAAAAGATGATGAACCTTTTATTTTAACAAGTAAATACATGAAATAAGATAATTTTCACCATACTTTTTTGACTTTTACTTTATTATTTAGTTATTTTTTAAAAAAAATAAATTATTGTAAACTATTAGAGTGAAATCAGTTAGAGAGAAGTTTGTACTATAAAAAAAAGGATTATGAACCGTTTACTTTGGAAAGGTAAATAGATGAAATAGGATAACTTTCACCGTATTTCTAAAAAGATTCATCCGTTTACTTTTGAAGGGTAAATAAAAGAAATAGACAAAATTATAACCTCTAGAAAATGTACATATATATTGATTTTCTAATAAGCACTTGATTAAGTTTTGTATTGGATGTCAGATATTACTATAGTATTGTTGTTACATCGAGAAAGTTTTACTATTCATATTTTTTAATTAAAATATAAAGGATGGAAATAATAATTCACACTACAACTAGATTTATTGGATGAAATTAGACCAATGCAAAATAGAGAGGAGACAAATCTTAGAAAAGTATAGTAGTAAATTCATTTTTAACACGCTATCAAGAATTTCCAATTTAGGAAATATTATACAAAATATAAAAAAAAAAAATCAACCAACAAAACTTTTTTACAAAATAAAAATAAAAATTAATTTGCTTAAAAAATTATTAAAAAATTTATCAATTTAGATAAGCCCTTATACAAAATCTGTATATCTCAGATTTTGATTGGTAAAACTCCCACTATTTTACTAATTTGATAAAATGTAAAAACAAATTTTCATATTATGTATCCATTTTTTGAGTAAAATTTTGAATTTTTTAAATTTATTGAATCAAATGTGATAACACTTTGGTTGATTTGGAGATGAATCCTCTAGATTTAGTAATGCTTCTTCTGCTTTTTACCCAATCATCTTATTTAAATTAAATTATATTTAATTTCCTCTAATTTCTTATATAATTGAAATTATTAGTACCATTCTTTTCTAAGAAATAAAATAAACTAAGAATAATTAAATACAAAATAATTAACACTAAATATGTTTTGAAATCATCTTATAGTAATTGGAAGTGCAAGCTTCATTTCGTGTAGGCTGAAATGACATGTTTCACTTTGTGCATGCAAATCGAAAGTGGTATAGCACATAATATCTCCCATCTAAAATTGGAGGTCCCACTTTGACTTTTAAACTTTGCTAAAAAAATTTAAAAAATCAAAAAACAAAAACGAATAAAAAAAATTCATCTTAATCTAGGATTAGAAATTAAATTATCTATCTTCATTTTATACATACTAAAAACAGGAAATATGACTCAACTCTTAAATTTTACACAAAGGAAGTAAGTTAGTAGTGATTCATATGATACTCATTTCAATTTTCTAAATAATAAAAAAAAGGATTGAATTACACAAATGCGCCCTAAATTAACTAAAAAAATTAAAAAATTCAATTTCCACCAAAATTAATTTTTTAAGACAAATTGCTTCTTTTACATTCAATTTGTTGCAATCAAATCCAATAAGTTATTTATGACAAAATTTGTCATCAGTATCTAGCATAAGCTTATCATGTGGGTGTTTTAAGGGTATTTTTGCCGAACCAAAAAATTCCACGCCTATGAATATCCCTACAATCTTGAACTTTTCCCTCAAATAGTAGGTCTAAACTTGATGTGGATAATAAATATTTATGAAAGTCACAAAGTATTTGAAAGCGCCTAAATAAATTGTCTGAAGGCTCCACAAATCGAATGAATATAATAAAGAATACCTTTGCTTTTGTGAGCCAAGTATTGAACTGAACTCCAGTTACCTTACCCATCGCACAATGTACTTATGAAAATTAAGCTTATGTCTGTGAACCCCTTTTAATAAGTTTCATCCATGAAATTCTTCCATGGCCTGTTGGCTCATATAGCCAAGCCTGAAAACTCTAAATTATGCGTGCAGAATTTAAGGATTATATAGTCTAGGTTGATTTTAGGGTTTTATTAAAAACAATTTGAAATTTGATAAGCAGATTTAAAACCTTAGGCCGAAACAAATTTTAGTATTGCTGAAACTTGTATTGTGTTTTCTGGAAATTATATCAATCAAGCAACGAGGTATACTTATTTACATATGACTAATCATCGGGACAAACGAGATATCCCTACTTGACTTATAAGAACTAGCTCCACACCACTTATGCAATTTTCTCTTTATCTCTTGATCGAAGAATCCTCACCACAGCTCGGATTGGCAAATCCTTCCCCACATCTTTTAATTTATCTATCTCGAAATACCCTCAACGATCTTGAACTAATCCTTTAAAACCGTCTACGATTTCGCTTATCATGTTACCACCTTTCACTTCAATAACAACCAAAGCTTCTCTGTTTGACCCGACTTAAAGTGCAGCCAAAACCACTCCCACTAGACCTTTAAAACACTTTGAAACCCTAGTTCTTTGAAAAGAAGAACAATGGATCTCTATGGCTTGAACAAAACCTAACATTTGGATAGTTTTTGCCTCGAAAAGCTCTCTAAAATCGTGTTAGAATTGTGTGTTTTAAACCCTCAAGATGGTTATTATTTATAGAAGAAGCCTTGGCCAAATCCTTTTTGAGAAAGGTTAAAAATACTAAAAATTGTAAATATAGTGAAATTACGAAAAAATACACTGAAACAAAAATTGCACTGGCCGACCGGTTTGGCCTTTTGGGAATCTAGTTAGCACATAAGGCAAGGGACACTGGTAATAAGAATCTGGTTTGGCATTTTCCCAAAATTTGCCAATTTTTCTGTTTTTAGGGTTTTTCGCTCATTTTTCACCATTTTAAGTCCATTTGAAATCTGATTCAACCCAAATTTTAGAAAAAACTTTTGAAACATATTTAACATGAAAAAAAGTTTTCTTATCTATTTGAATCGGTCGAATGCAACGGGCTCGAAAAAAATGTCAGCTTTAACATTCGACCACCACCTATATTTTGAATCAAATAACCTTACCTTATTATGTTTTATTTAGATTGTGTGTTTGGCTTCTCAATAAGTCAGGTAAGCTTCCAGTGATGTTGTATCTTCGAATCTTCAGTTGACGCACAAATGATTACAACGAAAAATGTATTTTTGGTATCAGAATCAAGCTAACTAAAAGTATAAACCTTACAAAGCCTCACATGCTGTAACACTAGCTTGCCAACGTCCACTTACATGGACACCTTATGCTCTCGACTAATAGCAATGCTAACAACTTTGCATGTACGTATTTTGCATCATCGCCCACGAGGATTTCAATGTTATTGCAAGCCTTGTACTCAATAAACCAATCACGATTCGGGCATCTGTAGGAGCATCGGGAATTAGGAATCCACCTGCTAGTTTTATATGATTCACCACAACAGTAAGGACTTATGTGCTATCATTTTTAGTCAAAAATTCTTCAACCTCCTTCGATGCAATCCCTTTTCTGTCTTTCAACTTCGGTTAACTCTTCTTGATGTACCCATGCTTATGATAGTTCTACAACTCAAACTATTATAACCTCATAGCTATAACTTAACCGTGCCTTGATTCTTAGCACCCTGTGACCTTGATCACCCACTTAATCCACCATCACCTTGGCTACCCGCTTTCACTAGAAGATGTACCTGACCTATTTCCACCATTATATTCTTCTTCATGGTCACATGCGAATGGAAGTCTTACACAACATCATCGAACTTGAATAACAAAAGGGTTACAACACGTTTTGCAATATCACAATAGTGCCTTTTTGTTTATTTTTATATTTTGTTTTCATACACCATTTTATATGGTTCAAAGCTTATATTAAGAATATAGGCATTCCAACGATTTTTTACATGCATGGGGAAGTATTCATAGTACCTCCAAAATTATAACAAATGAGACAATTAAGGATCTGTTTGATAACAAAATGAAAAATGATAGGAAAACCGATTAATTTTGTGGGGTTGAAAATAAGTATAGTGATGTGGGAGGATACTCTTCATCTAATTCACATTTTTATGAGTACATGTCCTCCACAACCCAAAGATTTTTTTTTCCCCTTTTTTTGGGAAATTTTTTTCTTCAACTCGACCCTAAAAAAAATTGTCATTGAAAAACCAAACATGCAACTGATAAAAATACATTGTCTTGCTAACCATTTTCCATCTTGTAATTAAGCATAGACTAAATAACCAATGGATTCTTTTATTTACACTCGAGACTTCCAACATAACAATTATATCATGCCGTGACATTTCAATGGTTAGAGTTGATTGTTATAAGTATGCATTTTAAATGGACCCCACATCTTTTATGCCATATATAGGTCCTTGTGTAATTATTATGGTACTGGGTGTTTTTACCCGAATATAGTACTGTTTTAAGAAGTTGTATTGTGTATTTCTAATATTATATATTGTTTGGCAATATTACGACCCATTATTATTTACCCTCGTATTCTGATAAACGCATAATATTGTCATGTTTAAGCTCTTTCCCAGAGTCGCTAGACACGTTTGTTGCTTTAATTATGTCTAATTATCCACTTATCTTGAGATTAGTGCCTTAGCGAGTTTTGTATCTAACATGGCCCAAGTTGGTGTGTATTTTGTAGTATTTCATGTGTTTGTAGAATTGGGATACAATGGCATTGCATGAAGTGATCAAGAGCAAGCCTAGATAGCTTGCATAAGTGCTGAGTGAAAAGTTCCAGGCCCATGATCGATCATGGCAATGGTTTCCAAAAATTTTGGCAGAACACTCCCATGATCAATCATGGGCAAAGCCATGATCGATCATGGCCTGGCGAGTACATCAACTACCTGCTCCTTTCAGCCTGTTTTGAGGGATTTTTGTCTTTAGATATTTTCCCTTGTTTATTTTATTATTTCTTAGACTTTTGTGGCTAAGTAGAGGGCTAGGAAAGAGGAAGAAGATTATCATCTAATTTTTACACACAAGTTCTAGAGAGAAGGGAGAGCTAAAGTCTTGTAATTTCTTCTTTCTTCTTGTAAGTTTACTTTGATTACAAGAAATTAATACTTTTTCTATAATTCTTGCTTTGAGTATTATGGAGTAGTCTTTTACTAAGGTTACGGAGGTTGATTACGATATAATTTTCGGTGATTAATGGCTCAATCCATGTTTAAAGTTTGATAAATATTTGTGAATCTTTTTCTTCATCATATAGTCCATTCTTTCAAGCTTTCTAGGTATTTTCATATTAAACTAAGACTTTATATGCCTTGTATATATAGTGCTTGGTTGTTAATGAACATACAACATATTTATATGGTTCTAGAAAGCTTGTAGTTGCCTTCCCCCATCCATGGAGCTTTTTCCTTTTTGTAGAAATTATGAATAGTTCTTAAAAACTCCATAGATGGGTTATAAATTTGTTTAGCTTATCCTTGATTCATTTATTGATATATTGAGTGCTTCTTACACTATATGTGATGCTTAGACTCTTTATTTTCTACCCTAAGTGATAAACGATGAGTTGACAAATTTATCCCATAAACTTCGTTCCATTTCATTGTTAGGATTCACTTTCTAATTTTCATTCTTTAAATCATGAGATTTCATACACTTGCTTTATGTTAAATCTTTTTCACGATGAGTTTGTCATATCTATCTTGGATTAGCTTCATCGAGAATGGGTTGCCTTGCTTCACACCCGTAGCTAAAAGGTAAGAATGATGGCTTCATCTTTGGTGGAATGTTGTTTGTCTCTTTCTTGATATAGCTTCGAGCCGGGAATGAGTCGCTTAGCGTCGCACCCTTTGCTATTGAGAGATACATCAACATTCCCCATATCTCGAGAAACCTTGTGTTGAAGTCTTTGTATGAACTAGTGACCACCGTTTCTTAAACCGCAACTAACCTCCACTTACTTTAGCGCTTTCTTATTAATTTTCACAACTGTTTTACATTTCCGTTGTTTCACAACAAATCCAACTTACAAAATCTGAAAACCATTTAATCCGTAATCCATTTCATTCCTTTTCGACTATCCCTGTGGTTCGACACTCGGACTTCCGAGACTTTATTACAACTTGACGTGCCTGCACTTGGGCTAACCGCAACGTGCTTTTCTAGCGGCGTCATATTCTTCCATGAAAACCCACCTGGTTATTTTTTTTCAAAAATTAAACTTCCAAAGATGCCCAACTTCTTATCCAACCTTTCATATGATAAATGAATTCAACTCATAAAAGAACTTGTAGGCTTTAAAAAAAAATTGGTAGGCTCTATTTGATAAACATATGAAGAAAAAAAAATTTGATTGCAATATCAATGATTTTCGTGATAATTTGAAAATGAGTTGGGATGTTTTTTAACGTTTTACTTTTCGATTGAAAAAATTTCTTTGGATGGTATTGAAAATTAATTTTCCACAAAAAATGAAGAGGGATTTGCAACATCTACTTTTGCTTGAAGCTTTAACTCAAGTGGCATTGGCCCTCACGTCCGACTTGGGAGATTATAAATTCCATTCCCCTCTCCATAGAATTTGTAGAACTTACGATGGAAGGGACTTTAGACCTTCCGTTTAAACCATTTTTTTTAACGGGTGACATCTGCTCAAAAAAATAAAGTATGAGACAAAGAACTTATCACCACATTACTAAACTCATTTTCCAACTCATCACAAAAATCAATTGCGTTTTGCTATTATTTTCCAACATGTTATCGAACAGAGCCACTGTGTATTGTTTTATCTTTGCTTATAAAATGTAATCAAAGTGAACTCTATGATATTTGTGTTTGAGACATTTTCCACACCCATTACTTACATAATATTTATATTCTTATCATTAAATTGCAGGTAAGAAAAACTACTCCAGCTTTATTATACAACAAGCTCATTAATTACACAATACTAATCAATAAGGAGTAGATCAATGATGATAAAACATTAATTAATGGAACATAGACTTAACTGCTAATTTTTGTGTATGCAACAATATTAACTGAAGCTGTAGCCCAGTTGAATTCAAGAGCAGGAATGATGATTGGTATCTCCAACATTCTGGTTGTTCTCCATACATCTCTTCAACATTAGCGCAATGATAATTTAACATTACCATCAACGTCAAACATCAGTTAATTAGATATGTGATTGCTGCGAACCAAGACATAATACATTATAGCAACAAATTAATGAAGGATGTACGTTAACACGAACAAAATATGTTAGTTTATATATATATATAGAAGAAATGCGCGCTTGGGGTCATCAAATAGTTTTTTTTTTAAAAATTATTTGAAAAATAGAAAGTGCATTTTTTAAGCATGAGAGACAATTAAATATGTATCAAATATTAAATGCATGGTTAATTATATGTAAAATGTATTCATGCTGTATACATAGACTTAATTGTAAACATCTTCTCATAGTCCATTTAATAATGAAAATGGAAAGAAATGCCAATTGATTGCTTTAAATATTTGGAAATTGATTTGAGTGATTTGGTGATAATGTTAGCTTATTGTTCTGTTTTTCGACGGCATAAAAGTTTTTGGGCGGTGAGAAAGGAATTTTTTTTATAAGAAATAAGGAAAATGTGAAACATGTATTTATAAAATGAAAATATCTCACCAAATTACTTATGAGCCATCATCTAATTTTTCCTAAAAAAGAAATTGTTTTAAAACTATTTTTCAACTTCGTTATCAAACGGACAGTCATAATAAGAAAAATGTGTTTATCTAGTATAAATATATTTATATAATTAATTTTTATTAATTTTTTAAAATAATTAATATCCACTCTTATATATAACACTATTCTTTGGTTTTTTCCATTTTTTTTATAAACCATAAACATCTTAAATCAACAAAAGCATTAATTGCTTTAAATACTTGTATTCTAGTTGTAAAATGTCACGGCTTTACCTATCTATTCTTCCTATTGAGAAATTCTTGTTAACCTAATTAATTGCTACCAAATTTACCATCTATCTAAATTCAAACTCATACTCAAGAATAAACTTTTGTGCCAAAAGAAAAAGACAAACAAATCAATTCTAATCAA
Source organism: Lonicera japonica (assembly GCA_021464415.1). Lineage (NCBI taxonomy): Eukaryota > Viridiplantae > Streptophyta > Magnoliopsida > Dipsacales > Caprifoliaceae > Lonicera > Lonicera japonica. The sequence goes on along the minus strand of CM038468.1, from coordinate 5,191,785 downwards.
ATTATAAATTATAATTGATGGATGGTGTAAATGAAGTCGGAAATCAATAGCATTAGAATTCTAATCAAAACCAATGTCTTATATATTTTTCTGAAGACAAGAGAAATCCTCAAATAATTTGGTACGCTGTTAGCATTCGCAATCCCAAATGTTATATGGTTATTTAATCCTAAATTCTCTCAACCAAATTAAATCAAATCATATCGTATCTCCCCTTAAAAATAAAAAATAAAAAATCAAACAAACAAACAGTTTTGTTAAATCTAAACATAACATACATGTTAACTTAGGCTGTTGTTAGAGATGACTGTTTTGCTCGTACGATAAATTTAGTTTCTTCCAATTTCTTATTTTTACAATAGAATTTTTTTTTAATATATTTTAATGTAACTAATAACATAACTTAATAATGAAAAAGAAGTTATTAACGCTGTATATATGGTAGAGCGCTGTATATATGGTAGAGCAAATACATTGTGAATAGCTAGAAGATCCCTATTATAATCCTATTTGATTCAAATGATCTATCCACACACAATATCTAGCTTTAATTTTATATATTATGTTATTTTCTTAATTCAAATACAACAAAGATTAAAATGAATAAATTTATTAAATTTATCAATTTACAATAAACTAACTGTGCACTAATAAGTAAATTACCCTTTGTACCCTCTAACACTTCTTTCAAATTCATAATACATAAATTTTCTACTACATGTTAGAATTCTAACTCTTAGCAAAAGGCATCACTTAATTGTTCCTCCAATACATATGGGTGACAGTGGCGGAGCCAGAATTTTATTTTATTCCGAGCTAGCATAAAGTTAAAAAATTCATAATAGCGTTGTCATCTATTTACCATACATTTTTTACGATCGTTGCAATCTTTAATAAAGTTTATACTCCGAATTAAGGTAAAAAGAAAAAAGGGTTAAGACGCGAAAGATATATCACATAGGGATTGTTATTATATGACGGCCCCCTTCAAACCAATGCACAAAGAAGTTGTTATAATCAAAATTTTGAATTTATAATCTTAAAAATAAAATTTTTGTTTTAAATGTTTGATGAGAAGCAGTTGGTTTATTCAATAATAAAGCACTAGAAAGTTGTTTGGTTGGAGGTTCGAAATCCCTTCCACTCTTTTTAATTAATTATAAATGGATACATTTATTACTAAAGTAATTATGTTTATTTACATTGCTTTTAAAAATTGAACAATATATATACTTTCAAAGTTGTATATTATTCTAACAAAAATAATAATTATTTTAATAATAGTGTCACTCTTATAAATTATAGTAAAATATACAGGTTTAAGTTTAAACAATTGGCTAGGTTGGATTTTTGTGAACAATGGGAAAAAAAATTGCTTTCAAGGAATGGGCTAAGTCGAGATATGCGGAGCGGGAGAAAATCCGTACATTGAAATATTATTATTATTATTATTATTATTATTATTATTATTATTATTTTCAAAAATAGAAGGAATGATATGTTTGTAAATTTAAAGGCAAATATTTAATTAATTTAATGGACGGAATTCACTCCCGACTAAAATGAGCTTTTAAATATAAAAGCTAGAAGAGGTGACCTTTTAAATTTAAAAACAAAAGTGAGCTTTAAGACAAGATATATAAATTGCTTTTTATTTGTCCACGCATCAAACTTTATATTTTAAATTTGATCTTTGAAATTTTGAAATTTTTTGTCACTCGTAAATAGCTTGAATTATCTTTGATATATTCTAATGCAACTACTTATGACTCATAGTGCAAGGGGGCATCGCCGCTCTAGGTTATTAATTTTAAAAGCTATACTTTTATTTTTAATCTTTATTTTTCATTTATGTTTGCACAAATTGCCCCCTTCATATTTTCATTTAATATTTCCAATAGAAAAATCAAAAAAGTAAGAGAATATCGATCTCACTACTATTCAACTTATTTTCGAACTTCTTATTAAAATTAATTATTTTTGCTGTCATTATCCATCTCCTTATCAAATGGAGCCTAAAAAATCAATTAATTTCAGCATCAAACAATCCCTTGTTTTTAAGAATCAAAGGACAATACATAATTCTTTTCTACATGATCTCTTACTTTTGTATGGCAAAAAAAAGTATATATTTAAAAAATATATATATAATTTTGCCAACAACCTTATGTTTTAAGCTTACATTTCACCTAGTTATTTGGCAACCTTATATTTTAAGCTTACATTTTCAACTAGTTATTTGGCAAAAGGCATCACTTTATTATTATTATAATCGCTTAGTTTGCTCCAATTTCCCAATTCTATAATTGTAATTTTAACAAATAGTTCAAATAAAAGGTGAGCTATTAAAATATGTATAGGCATATATGTTAAAATATAATTGTGTTTCCTTGTTATGTTGTGTTTCCTTAGTTGAGTAGGAGTTCTAATTGTGTTTCCTTGTAATGTTGTGTTTCCTTTGTTATGTTGTGTCTCCTTACCTAACTCTGCTCTTCAGGGAGAGAATTCATATTTTGAAGAGCTATCTCACAGTGAATTTCACAATGAGGAAGAAAATTCGCAGGTAAAAGATGATATACAAACATATCAAGTTGTTGAAATTCAAGTCCAGACGCCAGATCAGTTTATCCCTTCGACTATTACCCTCGATCCACAACTCCCTGGTACTGAAGATCATTCATTTGAGGTATGTCCCCCCACTAGTACTAATGAGTCTAATGTGTTACCCAGTCGGTCAACCCGTGGTCAACCACCCAAAAGATATGAACCTACCCTTCATGCAAAGTCAAAGTATCTCGTTGCTAATTATATATCCACTGGTAGATTATCAAAGTCATATGAGTCATTTGTAAATCAAATATATGCTGTATCGGTTCCTAACAAAGTGCAGGATGCCTTGGATAATCCTAAGTGGAGGAGGGCAATGGAGGAAGAGATGGAGGCATTACAAAAAAACAAAACATGGCAACTTGTTCCTCAACCACAAGGCAAGAAGGTTGTAGGTTGTCGTTGGGTGTTTACCGTAAAACACAATGCGGATAATTCTATAAATCGGTATAAAGCCCGACTCGTAGCCCAGGGATTCACCCAAACGTATGGGATAGACTACGATGAGACCTTTGCTCCTGTTGCAAAAATGAATACTGTCCGAGTCCTATTATCATTTACGGCAAATTTTAATTGGCCTCTTCGGTAGTTTGATATCAAGAATGCGTTTCTCCATGGCAAATTAGCTGAGGAAGTTTACATAGCTCTTCCACCAGGGTATGTGGCAGCTTCTCCTGGTAATTTTGTTTGTAAACTAGAAAAATCACTATATGGACTCAAATAGTCACCTCGTGCGTGGTTTGAACGGTTTTCACAATTCATGAAGAAGGTGGGTTATAAACAAAGCAACTCAGGCCATACCTTATTCATCAAGCATCAACACGGGAAAGTAACAGCCTTGATTATTTACATTGATTTTATAGTAATCACTTGTGATGATACTGTTGAGATGAAGGATTTGGGTGAACTTAACTATTTTTTAGGGATTGAGGTAGCCAAGGGGAGTGAAGTAATTTACTTGTGCCAGAGAAAGTACATTCTTGACTTGTTGGCAGAGACTGGTATGTTGGATTGCAAACCTGTTGTGAGAATCCGCAAATGCGACCCCTGGGTCTCGATCCCGTTCTTGGGCGTCTGAAGCGTCGGAGAGGATTTCGTCGTTCTATTTGCTTCTATTGGTTAATAATTCATATCAAGTGTCCCTATGTTCTATTTCTAGATGCAAGAGGGTTCATTCAGAGTCTCCAGTACGTTTTACGAGAAAACGGACAAAACAGTTGTGTAAGAGAAAAGGCTACAGATAAGCCTTTCTTTACACGTTCGTCTACGAAACCAGGATTCTATAGGGTTCGGGAACTATATTACGGTTTGGGAAGGTGTTAAGCACCCATTCTGCCCTTTCGGTCTCTAATGGTCTTATGTATTTATTTTATGTTGAAAAACTTGGATGCTTTTACCGACAGTCTACTACTTTCCAAGTGAGAAACCCTAATTCTTAGGAAAAACGGGGAAAGGGATAAAAACCTTTGTGTTCCGAGATCCAATGTTTTGTTTTTGGAATATGTAAATACAAGTGACAAAAGTTTGTTTAATTTTAAGAGTTTCCCGTATTATTTCTCGAATAATGATGGTTTTCTCGGGTTTTGACTTATGTTGGAAAAGCTTAGATCTTGTATCGGGACTAATTTAATATGGAATTAGAACTCTTGAGGGGAGTTTTATCAGACACGTCACAGTCTAAAAAGACAGGATATGTTGATTTTAATTCCTAGATAAGTTTTATCAGTCCGGGTTTTGAAAACAGGATTTTATCCGGATGATAATGTACTTATTCTTTTGATTTTGCAAACGGTTTTATCAAGGTCTTTTTGTTTTGAAAACAGTTGACTACTTTGTAATTTGTCAATAAGTTTATTCAAATAAAACGTGTACAGAACAACAGAAGTAAAACAAGTACACAGATATATAATTTAAATACTAGAAGAGATTTTCTTTACCTTCCCGACGAGAATAATAATAATAAGAAAGAAAATATAATATGGCAGAAAGATCTCCGGCGATAATAATCTTTTCCTTCTTTAGATATTTTCGAGAATTCGATTCACGTCGAATGTCGAGAATAGATTCGATAATTCTTCAGAGATAAAATGATAATAGAGAATACTTGATAAAAGAACAAAAAATCATATTGAAAACATAGAATTCTTAGATCCCAAGTTCTGTCTTTGAACCCTTGGGGGTGTTGGCCTATTTATAGTGCGGGGGAAGGATTGTCGCGCGATATTTTCCCAGAAAGGGCAAGTGTCACGCGACATGTTGACCAATGTCGTGCGACAAACGGCTGAAGTGATGTTTCTGACAGACTGATGTGTCAGAGAGTGGATGGTCTGGTGTCAGAGGGGTTTGTCGTGCAACATAACAGTGATTGTCGCGCGACATAACAGTGATTGTCGCGCGACACACTGATATATCATGCGACAATCCCACTTGAAAACAGGTTTGTTTGGCCAACAAACCCTTTCGGGGCAGTTTCGGGTGCTCGGGTCGATCCCGGACTCCAAAAATAGTACTTCTCAAAGGTCGTTAGGGTTCTTGCGAGGTTCACGGATCGGGGTGTCTACAGACCCTCTCGACTCAAGTTTCTTGCTTGCAAGGAATTGAGGCGACTGGAAGAGACCGTGATCCATGGCTCTCGCAAGAACTCTAAGGAAGTGTGCGTATGCAAAAAAGTATCGTGAATGCCTCTTGGCGAGGGCTTGTGTTTGGTTTTGCCTTCGGAGAGGACTTGTGTTACCTCCTTGCCTTTTTTGAGGACTTTTATTTGCTCCACTTGCCTCAGATGGGAGGACTACCACTGCTACACTCGCCTCAAGTGGGAGGACTACCATTGCTACACTGTGCCTCTCTGGGAGGGCTTTAATATTCTCGCCTCAGGTGGGAGGACTACCATTGCTACATTGTGCCTCTTTGGGAGGGCTTTGATCTTCTCGCCTCAGGTGGGAGGACTACCATTGTTACACTGTGCCTCTCTGGGAGGGCTTTTTGATCTTCTCACCTCATGTGGGAGGACTACCATTGCTACACTGTGCCTCTCTGGGAAGGCTTTGTTCTTCTCGCCTCGTGTGGGAGGACTACCATTGCTACACTGTGCCTCTCTGGGAGGGCTTTGTTCTTCTCGCCTCCTGTGGGAGGACTACCATTGCTACACTGTGCCTCTCTGGGAGGGCTTTGTTCTTCTCGCCTCAGGTGAGAGGACTACCATTGCTACACTGTGCCTCTCTGGGAGGGCTTTGTTCTTCTCGCCTCAGGTGGGAGGACTACCATTGCTACACTGTGCCTCTCTGGGAGGGCTTTGATCTGTAGAAAGAAGAAAATTGCCTCGGGGAGGGCTTTTTGTGAGTACTTTTGCCTCTAGCGAGGGCTTGTGCTCGTGATTTGCCTCGAGGAGGGCTTGTGTTGTACTCTGGTGAATTGGTTATCTCTCTTAGACTACTAGAGTGAGAGAGAGAGATATATTTGTGAGAGAAAAAAGAGCTTCTCGGAGTTTTAACTTTGTCCGGATGTCCATTTTCCTGTATATTTTTGAACTTTTGCTCTCATATTTTCCTCGATTGAAGATACTTATCTCAGAAAACAGTTTTCGAATTTCTTTCACTCTTTGCAGAGTGGTGATTCGAGATTTTCCAAGCCATCTCTTCTGTATCATGCTAAAAAGAAAATTTGCTTGAAAGATCAATCTCTGATATCTGATCCCTTTAGTTCTCACTTTTTGGTGGGCCCACATCGTTTTCTGTTTTTCAATGCCCTTATTTCTCCTTCTTTTTGGGAAAGACTTTTCCTGGCCTTCTCTGTTTTTGACCAATAGTCTTTTTATCCCTTTGTCGTGATCAGGAGCCTTACTCACCCAAAACGAAACCCTAAGCCGGTTTTGGCCTAGGTGTCACTTTTGGTGTGGCTCTCCCTATCACTTTGCATTTCTGTTTCTCTTGCTCGCTCTGGGCGCTCATGCGGGTTCTTTCTTTTTTCTACTCTTTCAATTTTTTCTATTCCCGTCTTATTCTGATATTTTGCTTTTTCTTATTGATGATCTTGGTCCTTCTTGGAAGATCAGAGACTACTTTAATCACTGTATTTTGTTCTCGCATTTTCAGAGAGATGGTTTGGAAGTCCTTTCTTTGAATTTTCATCATGGGTGTGCGGTACTCAGAAGGGTTTTCGAAAACTGTTTCTCAGAAGCATTCCTGCAGGAGAAAAAATGAGAAAAAGGTCAAAAAAAATCAAGAGAGGGGCAAAATGTCGCGCGACAATTCGGTGGAGAGGCGTTTGTTACGCGACAAAGAGCCTGTTTGTAGTGCGACAAACTGGCTTATTATATAAACCCCTTGCTGAGCTCATTCCACCTCATTCTCTCATTTCTCTTTCTCTCTTCTCCCAAGCGCGGAAGCCCTGCCGCTTTTTCCATTTTTTCGACTTTCTCACTACTCTACTCATACATAGATGGATCCCGCACAGCCAGATCGACTTGAGGGTGACCAGGAGGAGGTTACTTTTACTGATGCTCAGGGAGTTCTTCGTTGCAGCCCTCACCACGATGATTGGGCTGACTGATCTTGACTGGTATGGCGAGGATGGGGTGGACCGCGGTCGGGCAGTGGTCTACCGAGATGTGACCCGGGCTACTCCAGTCCCGGATGTTCCTTGGCTTTTGATGGAGCCTGTTTCTCACGAGATCCGTCGACGGTTTCTGGTATGTCTTCTTTTCGTGTATTTATTTGATCGATCATTTATGTCGTTTCTTTCATGTATTTTGAACAATGTTAGTATCCATGTCTGCTTAGATATAACATCTAATTTAGTGAACACATGCTTTTATTTGTGATACCCTTTTGGAAAATTACATAATTTACCCCTATAACTCTATAACTCTCATAATTACACCAAAGTACCCTCAGGTTTGGCAAATTACATAATTTACCCTTATAACCCTATAACTCTCATAATTACACCAAAGTACTCTCAGGTTTGGAAAATTACATAATTTACCCCTATAACCCTATAACTCTCATAATTACACCAAAGTACCTTCAGGTTTGAAAAATTACATAATTTACCCCTATAACCCTATAACTCTCATAATTACACCAAAGTACCCTCAGGTTTTGGAAAATTACATAATTTACCCCTATAGCCCCATATCTCTTATAATTACACCAAAGTAGCCTCAGGTTTTAGAAAATTACATAATTTACCCCTATAGCCCCATATCTCTCACAATTATACCAAAATACCCTCAGGTTTGAAAAATTACATAATTTACCCTTATAGCCCCATATCTCTTATAATTATACCAAAGTACCCTCAGGTTTTGGAAAATTAGATAATTTACCCCTATAGCCCCATATCTCTCATACTTACACCAAAGAATCCTCAAGTTTCGAAAATTAAATAATTTACCCTTATAGTCCCATATCTCTCATAATTACACCAAAATATCCTCAGGTTTGGAAAATTACATAATTTATCCCTATAGCTCCATATCTCTCATAATTACACCAAAGTACCCTCAGGTTTTGGAAAAGTATATAATTTACCCCTATAGCCCCATATCTCTCATAATTAAACCAAAGTACCCTTAGGATTTGGAAAAGTACATAATTTACCCCTATAGCCCCATATCTCATAATTACAACAAAATACCCTCAGGTTTTAAAAATTACATATTTTACTCCTATAGCCCCATATCTCTCATAATTGCACCAAAGTACCCTCAGGTTTGGAAAATTACATAATTTACCCCTATAGCCCCATATCTCTCATAATTACAACAAAATACCCTAAGGTTTTGGAAAATTACATATTTTACCCCTATAGCCCCATATCTCTCATAATTACACCAAAGTACCCTCAGGTTTTGGAAAATTACATAATTTACCCCTATAGCCCCATATCTCTCATAATTACACGAAAATATCCTCAGGTTTTGGAAAATCACATAATTTACCCCTATAGCCCCATATCTCTCATAATTACACCAAAGTACCCTTAGGTTTTGAAAAATTACATAATTTACCCCTATAGCCCCATATCTCTCATAATTACACCAAAATACCCTCAAGTTTGGAAAATTACATAATTTAACCCTATAGCCCCATATCTCTCATAATTACACCAAAGTACCCTCAAGTTTTGGAAAATTACATAATTTACCCCTATAGCCTTATATCTCTCATAATTACACCAAAGTACCCTCAGGTTTTGGAAAATTAGAAAGTTTACCCCTATAGCCCCATATCTGTCATAATTACACCAACGTACCCTCAGGTTTTGAAAAATTACATAATTTACCCTTATAACCCCATATCTCTCATAATTACACCGAAATACCCTCAAGTTTGAAAAATTACATAATTTAACCATATATCCCCATATCTCTCATAATTACGCCAAAGTACCCTCAGGTTTTCGAAAATTATATAATTTACCCCTATAGCCTTATATCTCTCATAATTACACCAAAGTACCCTCAGGTTTTGGAAAATTACATAATTTACCCCTATAGCCCCATATCTCTCATAATTACACCAAAGTACCCTCGGGTTTTGGAAAATTACATAATTTACCCCTATAGCCCCATATCTCTCATAATTACACCAAAATACCCTCAGGTTTCTTATATTTATATTTTCGTTTTGTCTTTAGTGGGTCTGCCGAGGTTGGGGTTCTCTTAACACCATTTCTTTAGAGTGGCAATAGGCACCGGCCCCTGTCCAGGAGTTGCTCCTTGCGACTCCCTTCGGTTCTTTCTTCGATGCCCTCTTGGAGCGGGTATCTAGGGCAGCTGTGTTGGTGTCGGCTCTGGCCTGTCACTGGTGGGACACCACTTATACCTTCCACTGGAGCTGGGGGGAGATGACGATGACCCCCTCGATTTATTTGTTTTGACCGGGATTCCCTCAGGGGGGTCCCTGTACAGATCGATGTCCCCTTGCGTCTGATGACAGAGGGTATTGTTGGCGCACTAGGGTGGTTTCCTGAGCGATGGAGTTCGGGCGATACGATTCCTCGGGCTGTTTTAGTCACACGCTTGGCGACAGAGAGAGCCAGATTGATTGCTTCAGGAGTGCCGATGACCCGTCAGGAGGCGCGTCAGTATGCCCGCGTCTTTCTCTTACTGACGCTCCACGATTTGTTCGAGGCCCGTGGGGGGGACCCAACCCATCTCTGGTGGCTGCCCTATCTCCGGGATTTTAGTATTATGTTCGACTACGACTGGGGTGGTTTTATTCTTGCCATCCTTTACAAACATAATGGTTCCTTTAGGAACCCAAGCAAGTTTTCTCTTAGGGAAACTTTCATTCCTATAGAAACAATGATCCACATAATGAGTATTTCTACCACAATATGAACAAAGATGAGTGGGATCATGAGGTGTGTATGTTTTAAAGAAGTTTTTGTAATCCTTTTGGTTGTGAATTTGGTTGTATCCCAAACCGGCTTTGTCGAATACACACCTTTGCATTCCTAATAGTTTATCCAAATTGTCCCTTCCATTGGTGAATTTAGCTAAGCTATTAGTTAGATCATCCACTTGATCTTTCAATTTGACATTTTCTACTACAAGTGTATTTGGAATTTCCTTTTCCTTTCCTTTCTTCAAAGTTTTGATTTCATTTTTCAAAACCACATTTTCTTTCTCAAAAGTTTCACACTTGTTAGAAGCTATCAAATTTTCCTTTTTGAGGCTTGCATATTTTTTAGATAAATTTTCAAACTTGCTATGCAATTCCTCAAACATTTCATACAATTCATCATAGTCATTTTCATCACGTGCATCATCATTATTAGAAATATTATCATCACTAAATGAATCATAAATAGAGTCTACCTCATCGTCTCTTGCCATAAGGCAAAGATTTGATGTCTCCTCGTCGCTAGAGTCGGCATCGGACTCACCCTCTTCGAAATCACTCCAAGTCCCCTTGAGGGCATGCTTTACTTGTTTGAAGGCTTTATCTCTTTTATCTCTTCTCTCCTTTCTTCTAACCGGGCAATTGGTTTTGAAATGTCCCGGTTCATGGCAATGGAAACATTTCTTGACTTCTTCGTTTTCAATTCTTGGTTGAATTGATCGATCATTGTTCCTCTTTGATGAAGAACCAAAGTTGTTTCCTTTTCCTTGAAACTTCTTCTTCTTGGCTACACTACACCAAAAACCTGATTTTGTGACATTAGAATTCGCTAAGTTTGTGACTGCCATTGGCAGTCACAAATTTGTGACTGTCAATGACAGTCATGAAGGGCATATTGTCATATTTTTTTTAAAATGTGACTGTTGGTGGCTGTCACAAAAGTTATCAGTTTTTGTGATAGCCGAGGGCAGTCAAGAGAGTTAAATTTTTTTTAAGATATGAATTTGTGACTGTCTTGAACAATAACAAAGTAATGTTAAATGAATTTTTTTAAAAAATATAAAACATTAATTCTCACAACCCTACTCCCACAGTATCACGCCCAAATCATTTTATTCACTCTCAGTATCATTTTCCTTTCATAATCTCTCATAGCTCTCAACTCTCACATCGTCCTTCGATCTGTAGCCGACCGATCCACCACAACGACACTATATCTCACTCACGCTGTCACACCTCCACCACCGATCCTCCACCACGACACCACCGGCTCTGTGTCTCACTCTCACAATGCCTCTTCTCATCAAGCCCTAACATTTAAATCTAATTTGCGACACCATACCACCGATCCACCACCGCGGCACCACCGGGCCTGTATCTCACCCTCACAACGCCTTTTCTCATCAAGCCCAGACACCTAAATCTAATCTGTGAGGTATATAAACAAGAGGTGTGTCTACTTAAGTTTATTTGAGATTTGAGTTATATATATACCATATCTCTATGTGTGTGTGTGTGCCTATCGTATGCTTGCCAAGCTTATTTGTGATTTGAGTTATATACTTATACATACATATATATATATATACCCCTGTTTGAGATTTGGAGCAGTTGAATGAATAATTTATACTTTTTATTTGAGTTGTATACTTGTATAATATAATATTTTCTTATGATTTGAGTTGTATACTTATAGATATAATTTTTTTTTGTTATGTATTGTAAGCTCGAAGGTTTGATTATTTATTCCCTGGACTTGGCTTGAATCTGTAGCTGTCCACTATTCCTTGGACTTGGCTTGAATTTGTTGTAGAATGCTAAAAATAATATGCTTGCATTAAATCCTATGAAAGCATTGTGAATTAATTCCTCTAGAATCATGTTAAATTGATTTTATTCACTTGTGAAGGCTAGAGTTGTATAATTTTATTCACGCGCATCCCGTTGAAAACAAGTGCCAAGTTCTAGCTCTATAATCCTGTTAAATTGATTTTGAATTGTTACTTTTGTTCCACCCCTGTTTTTTTCATTTAGAACCAATTTGCTCTCCACTATAAATACATCAGTAAACAACTTTATAATTCGTAAGATGCCACTGCCCAAACCTCTTAACTCTTGTGTGACACTATTGGAGACACGGATTCTGCAAACAAGTTTGTGATACATAAAAATAAGATGATCGGGTATCACTTATTAGTATATATTTATGGTTAGTGTCAAGTCATTTTGTAATAATGCAGGGGTCGTAAATAAATTAGATGTAACGTATTTATCAAATTATTCAATTTTTTATACACACATTATCAATTGTTGTACAAGAAATATATTCAGTGCTAGAGAATATCTCTTTATATGTAGGAGACATTTGTGTGTCACTACCCTTCTTTGAAAATCCACCACACTGTTCATACTCTAAATCTTGCCTTTTCTTATAGATGTTTGTATTTATTTCGGTAACACGTCTACTTTGTAAAGTCTTCTTCTTCTTTTTCATCATCATCTTCTTCTTCTTCTTGTTGTTTATTAGTTGCCTTAACTTTCTTTGATGGTTCAGGCTCAATAACATCAATGGCTTCTTCTACTGTAGTCGCTGGTTCTTGAGTTTGGTCAACAATAATTTTGCGAGGTATACCTCTCTTTCTGGGACTAGTAATTTGTTGTGTTGATTATGATTCTTTAACTATTGAAGTTGATTCTGCTATTGCTACTGATAATTCCTTTGTCTTTTTTATTACCTTCTTCTTCCCCATATCCGGATACTACTATTACTACGACTAATAGATGATGATGATTTGATTAATTCCCTAACAATATCCATAGATTGCAAATATGAGAAACTAATTGAACAAAATATTTTAATTGAAAATAAGCATAATCAATAATAGCCAGCCCCCTTAATTGCACCTGCTGATTGACCACATTAGAGGAAGTATTCCCAAGTGCAAAATCAGCCCTCTGTAAAGCATTTTTAGTAGACAGGTGATTAAATCCAGTCCATTTTATGGGAAAGGAATGAAAATGACATACGGCCACTATAATTGTCCTTTTGTCTATGAAGTGGGGTGGTTGTGTTACTGCTGTATGTAGTAACCATTTAGAGCAAATGAATTTATGCAACAAGACTCGCAACATATATTTTAACATTTAAGATAATTAACAAGGCTATTATAAATCTGAGCCTAGTTCGTTTTCAATCCACATCAGCCTAGCTTGTAGTTGCCAAGTGTTTGTTAAAATGTTCAATGGCTAGCTAATCCTGGTTAGTTGTCTCTCTTCGCCTACAAGTGTTTATCATGAACTACTCTTGTTTGATGTTAACTGTTGTATAATCCTTTTATTTTCCAGTTATAATAATTTCCTTAACATCTCACAACCTAATAAATGCTCGTGATAATTTAAGCTCTAAAATTGTGCTTAAATTAGCCAACAAACTGTGCTCCCAACTTTTCTTTCCTCATGAAGCTACTTTTTTTATATGATGATTGAGAATAATACAGAAAGTTTGAAGAAAGAGCATGAAGCCATTCAATCACAACTTGAAGAGATGCATAAGGGAATCTGTACATGAAGATTATTGATGATAGTGATTTGTCCTTGAAAAAAGTAGATGAGTTACATGGTCAATTGCTTGCACTTGAGAAAGAGAAGGTACTTTAGAATACTTTCTGTTGTTGCACTCTAGTCATTATTTATACTTCTAGCAAGATTTCTGCAAAAATAAGTTTCAATGCTAAAGTTTACCTCCACTTGTCACAGGAAAAATTAAATAATGGCAAGGGGATAATAATTAAAAGTGCCTCTTTGCAGCCTTGTTCATTATTGTATTTGATTGGGTGTATGAGTTTTTGTATATTAGTGCAACTATATTGTGGATTAGATTAATGGATTGTAATACAAATATATTGTGGATTGATTGATTAGATTGTATTGCAAATATATGGATTGGGATTGCATTGCAAATATATTGATTGGATTGTATTACGATATATATTGAAATGCAGGTAAAAAAAAAATTGGCATTTGATATTTTTGAATTTATTTTTTTTAAATATTCACAACATTTGTGACTGCTGGAAACAGTCACAAAATTTGTGACTACTCCACTATTTTTTGTAATATGTTTGTGACAGTCACAAACAGTCACAAATTATGTGACAAATTTCTAACTAACTTGTGACAGTTAAAAGCTGTCACATAAATTAAATTTTGTGACTGTTTACAACAGTCATAAATTTGACTTTTGTGACTGTTAATGGCTGTCATAAAAATAAATTTTGTGACAGCCACGAAACGTGGGCTGAGAATGTCATATATATTTGGTTTGTCACTGTTGTGTGACAGCTTTTGGCTGTCACAAATAAACTTGTGACAGTCGTTTATGTGACAGCTCTTTGTGACAGTTTTTGGTCTTTGTGACAGTTTTTAGCTGTCACAAATTACTGATTTTGGTGTAGTGCTAGAAATTTCATGAAGTTTCTAGAGAGAAGAGCCATGTCTTTATCACCACCCATTGACTCTTCATCATCTTCACGTTGACTAGCTTTGAGAGCAAGAGTCTTCTTGGCTTTTGAATCAACTTCTTCTTCTCTCTTCAATTCCTTCTCATGGGTTTTAAGTGAACCCAAGAGTTCGTCCATGCTTAGCGTTTTGAGGTTCTTAGCTTCTTGAATAGCCGTCACCTTAGGTCTCCATTTCTTTGGAATTGTTCTAAGAATCTTTCGAATCTTGTCTTCATTGGAGTAAACCTTTCCAAGGAGATCTAAAGCATTAGTAATAATGGAGAACCTACTATACATAGAAGCAAGTGATTCATTAGGCTCCATTTTGAAAAGTTCATAATCATGAACAAGCATATCAATATTGTCATCCTTGACTTGTGAGGTTCCCTCATGAGCAACCTCTAATTTGTCCCATATCTCTTTTGTGGTTTTACAACTAGAAATCTTGTTGTATTCGCCCATAGTTAATGCACAATGTAAAGAATTTAAGGCTTTAGCATTAAATTGGATTTTCTTAATGTCATGCTCATCATATTCGGAAATTGATTTAGGAGTGACATTACCCCTTTCATCGGTTTGGTAATCTCATAGGGTCCAATGAGTGTAACCCTCCATTGTTCAAAATCACTAGCTTGAAGAAAAGTACACATATGATTTTTCCAATAACTATAATTTTTGCCATCAAATAGAGGTGGCCTAGTGGTGGAAGAACCTTCGTTAAGCCCGGTTCCTTGATAGATAGATATGATCGTAAACTCTAAGATTGTAAAATCAAAACAAGAGTATAACCTATGATACCAATTGTAGGTCGAAAAATACCCTAGAGGGGGGGTGAATAGGGTTTTTAAAACTTAGTGGGATTTTTAAAATCAATTTAAAAATATTCGATGTCTATATCAATCAAGCAATAAGAAATAAAGATAAATCCAATCACAAGGTGCAAATAACACAATATAAGAGTACAAGAGATAGAAAGATTAAACCGATCAAAGTCAAAGACATTTTGTCCACACGGTTCGGCTTGTTAGTCCCTACTCCGCGCTCGGTTAGTACCCCGAGAAATTCCACTATTTTCGATCTCCTTCCAGATGAAGATCAAACCACTACAAGTGTATTCTTCTCACACACTCTTATAAGTATTGAATCTTTCTCAATACTCACACAAGAATTCTCTCTTGCTATCTTAAGAGATAAACCTCTCTTAATGTTTGAAAGAAATGATTTGGTGACTAACACCAATGTACAATAGCTCTATAGTGTATGAAGATTACCGCTTAGGCTCACACTAAGAGATATAAAATTTGATCAATAAAGTATAGCTCAAAATAAAGATGATTAATCAAAAGAAAATGTTCTTGAATCTTTGAATATTGAATGTAGATGAATAGAATAATGTAGGAATGATTCAAGAGTGTTTAAATAAGTCTTAGAAGGTGTATATATAGTCTAGAAAACCATATGGCCGTTTGGAGGGAGTTGGTAGAAGTTTGGTACCAAAAGTGGTAAAAAATCTGAAATCCAACGGCTAGTTTCTGGGCCATCAGTCGACTGAGCAAGGCTCATCAGTCGACTAAGTGGCCATCAGTCGACTGAGCAAAGCCCATCAGTCGACTGATGGTCCCCTCTGGTCTGCTGCCAGATTGACCAAAAAATCTCATTTTTCCAAATTTGCAAATTAGCTCAAAAATCAATTTTGAAGTTATGGGATGTTTAAAAATGAGTTTCTAAGACTTCTATAATGTAAAGATCTCCGAAATGAGTTCGTTTAATATTTAAAATGAATTTGTTCCAAAACGATTTTTCTCAAAAATAAGTTTTTAGAAGTAAACTTGATTCAACTTTTGATTTGATCAATCTTCTAATATAGAAACATTGTATGAGCTATTTATGATGATCAAATGAGAATCTTTACAAGAAAACTAAAGCGCTCACTTATATATGCAGTAACAAGTCTTCAAGGGCTTTGTTTGAATCTTCATTTCTTTTCTTCCTTGGCTCATTGTACTTTAGAAATTTCATTGAGGAAGTATTGACAAGAGATGCCTGAGGTGAAAGACTTTGATTGCAATGCTTTGTAGTTGAATAATCTTGATTCCGGCTTTTCGGTTAAGTCCACGTGTGATCAATTTTATTGTGGCTATAACTTAAAACATCAACTAAGTTAAATTACACAAGATTAAGTTTATTGTTATTATCAAAACAAGATTAATGACTTTCAAGTCAACAGATGACATATACAATTACTTGATCAATGACGGTATAATACCGTTGTATAACGTATGGCACCTACACGGTGAAGTAGACATGGCTTCAGCATCACAACGAATATTGGAAATAGAACAGAACAGGGTGTCTTCGAGTAACAATATCGATCCTTTGAGTAACCCGACTATGGCGTTTGTGCACGATGCTTTCTCATTTCATGAGTTGTACGATCCCCCTGCCGATGACATTGTAGTTCACGTGGACCCTATTTTTAAATAAAATATGTTGTCATATCAGTGTCTTTTAGATGAAGCAATGACTCCACTATACGAGGATTATGAAGAGACTGCATTGACCGCGATGCTTAAAGCAATACAGCTGAAACAGAGTTACAATATGGCAGACACAAGCTTCAACAAGTGGGTTGCGAAAGTGAATTATCTATTACCCAAAGAAAACAAATACCCCAAGTCATATGTAGCTGTAAAAAAAATGGGTTATAGGATCATCCACGCATGTTACTATGGCTGCTCTTTGTTTCACAAAGAGTATGCAGATCTAGATCAATGTCCTATTTGCGGTGAGTCGAGATGGGAACAAGAAGATACTGGCGGCAATAAGCGGATTGCCCGGAAGACTGTTCGGTACTTCCTTTTGACACCGAGGTTGCAGCGTTTGTATATATTTAAACAAACTGCAAAGGAAATGCAATGGCACGGGAAAAGATCCCAAATAGTTCCTGATTTGCTTAGACACCCAGTAGATGGGGAAGCATGGAAACATTTCAACAAGTATTTATATATTTATATATATTTATTTTTTTAATTATTTAATTATTTATATTTACAGGTTACATCCGCAATTTGAGTCCGACTTCAGAAATGTACGCCTCGCTCTAGCGTCCAACGGGTTCAGTCCCTATGAATCTACGGCTGTTCCTTACAGCGCTTGGCCTGTTATTGTGATGCCTTATAATTTGCCACCACATTTGTGTATGAAGAATGAGTTTAACAAGCTAGTACTGTTAATATCTGGCCCCAAGTCTCCAAAAAAATGTCTCAATATATTTATGAGACCGGTGATCGATGAGCTTAAGATGTTGAGGGAGACGGGAGTTTCGATTTGGGATCGATACATTGAAGAGACATTCAATATGAGGGCAGCCGTGATGTTGACCATTAGCGACTTTCCAGGATTAGGGATGTTAGGAGGCATTCAGACGAAAGGGTATAAGGCATGTCCTAAGTGTTTGGACGATATTGATGCAGTGTATAGTAATTCCTGGATGTTGTACTAGGGCACACGTAGATGGCTACCCGAAGATCACCCTTATCGGATACAACCGGCATCGTTTAATGGGAAGAATGAGTTCAGGCGGACCTAACCAACTCTGTCTACGAGATAGGTGTGCGAAGCTACTACGAGACATACTTACCCTCAGCTTTCTCTGTATATGTATAACAATTTTAGACAGGTACTCCTCTAATTGAGTTTGTAATCTTAATTCAGTTTGTAATTTTCTTTCTATTGTATTGAGTTTGCATCCACCGTTCAGGGAGCTAAAACGAGATTGTGTTGGACTCACGTCAGAATAAAACGAGATTGTGTTGGACTCACGTCAGTATATTCTGGGAGCTGCCTTATTGGACCTCATCGAGTGTGAGACATGCATTAGATATCATGCACATCGAAAAGAATGTTTGCGACAACGTCTTTGGCACCGTTCTAGGCCTTGATGCAAAGATTAAGGATGATGCAAAATCTCGCGCAACTCTAGAGAATATGGGCATACGCAGGCATCTTTGGGCAAAAAAATTGTCGTTAGGCAAAACAACACTACCTCAAGTGGATTATACAGTTCGGCTTAGGGATCAGAGGGAGGTATTTGATCATATTGCTGCTATTAGGTATCCAAGAGGTTATGTAGGAAGCCTAAAAAATAAGGTCAAAGTCTCTGATAAAAAGTTTTATGGATTGAAGACTCACGACTGTCATGTCATGCTTCAGCGTGTTCTTCCAGTGGTTATCTGACTTGCCCTAAAAAATGGAAGAACTAAAAAAGATAAATTCAATATTTTTGATTTTAAGAATATTTTTAGCTCAAAAGTTTTAAGAAAAAAATAAATTCACATGCTCAATGAATAGAAAATTTTGATTTTTTAGAACTGGATATTTATAGGACATGCTGTGTGTGTTGTACTTAAATTGTACACAAAGGAATTGTGCACTTTCCTTTTTGAACAAGTTCAGGAGTACTAATTTGCATAGAAATAGATAATTTATATAGACTTTATTTGCGAGTGTAGCTCATAGTGAATGGAATGCAGGTGTTTTTCAACTGAAAATAGATCCAAAACCTTAGATTTGGCTACAAGTGACTGGGGATAGTTATTAAAATATATAAAGATTTAGAGTAGTTTTTGAGTTGCTTTTAGGGCAGTTTTTGAGCTACTTTTGATATGTTTTTAAAGTAGCTTTTGAGTTGATTTTAGAGCAGATTTTGTGCAGTTTTTATGCAATTTCAGTGCAATTTTTGTGCAGGTTATGAGCTGTTTTAGTGCAGTTTTTTGAACAGTTTAATGCAGATTTAATTAGTGTTGTTTTTGAATAATTTCAGGGCAGTTTTTAGAGTAGTTTTTTAGTAGCTTTTAAGCTGTTTTTATGCAATTTCAGTGTAGTTTTTAGGCAGGCTATGAGATATTTTGTAAGTTGTTTTAGTACAGTTTTTAAACAGTTTAATGTAGAGATAATTGTGTTTGTGTTATTTGTTTCAGGTTACGATGCCTCCAATCAGGAGTAGTGTTATTCTTAACAGTCGCTAGCAGATCAAAGAGCGACTGTTGGCGCTGCAAAACACCCTGCCCATTGCTTCATTGTCGTCGTCGCAGAAGGACTCTCCGACGTTGCCACTGGTAGTCACCGCCTGTTCTACTACAGACAGCAACACGACCACCACAGCCGTGCCCGTTCGAAGTATTCAATCACAACAAGTGCAACCATCAGGTAAATTTTTTGATTTCTTAATTATATCGTAATTATACATATGTATTTGATTGACTGATTTATATGCATGTTCTAATATGTAGGTACGCAAAGAGGGGCGACCATCGGAGACGATGGCAATAAGAAGAATTCGTAGATGCATTGAGATTGAATATGCACACACACATGTTTGATTTGGTTTGAATATACACAAGCATGAGTTATAGCTGCTGACTAGAGACGTGTAATTCATAGATGCATTCAAGCTTAGTTTGGTTTGTTTACTTTGTTTTAGTTCATTTGTGAATTATAAATGTTTTCTTACATTGCAATAAACTGTGAAGAGATGTTAATTGTTATTTTCATGAGGTTTATTTATGAATTTTGTTTGATGTTGAGTTCAATTATTTCGATTTGGATTGTAATTTCAATTTTAGCACTGGTACATTCTCTTTTAACTTTTAACTTGTACACTTTACTTATATGTTATTGTTATTTGCAGGCAAGAGTGAGGGCCGCCACCGATGAAGCCGTGGCGAAGATAATGGCTGATCAGCTCGCCACCGAGGAAGGATCCGAGTGTTCGATCCAGCTCCCTCTTGACGAAGAGATCCGTATCATAGAGAGTGAGATCGGTTCTTCGAAAGGGATTATGATCCGAGGCTTTAGGAGTTCTGTCGTCAAGGAGTTGAAGAAGAGAGGTCCCATGGAGCCGGTGCAGATAAACCTCCAGATGGCAGCACGGATTGCGCAGCAATATGCAAGGATCGGATCGCGCAGCTTGAGGCGCGATGGAAAGCGGAGCTTTGCTTAAGGCGCAATGGAAGCGCGATAGAAAGCAAGCGATGAGGCGATGGAAGCGCGGGTACGAGATCTAGTATCGTCGATGATGGCGAATCTTCCTACGGGTGATGGTCAACCAAGAGAGGTTTAGTGATAGACTTGTTTATATATAGATTATTTTGCATTTTTATATATAGACTTCTTTCTTTTCTCTCTATTACTAGACTTATGGTATTTTTATTCTATACTTGAATTTTGGCTTGTAAATATTAGAATTTGTACATTTCAATTTTGGCCTCTTTTTGTGTGATTTAATTGTGTGTGAATGAATTGGTATCAAATTTATATTGCAGGTTGATTTGTAGAATTTTTTTTTTGTGTGTGAATGAATTGGTATCAAATTTATAACGCAGGTTGATTTGTAGAAAAGTGCAAGTGTGGCTGCACAATAATACAACTTGCTATGAAGCATGTCTGGAACCTCTTAGAAGACATACAAATTAAAGTATGTCTCATAAGTGGTGGTCAATACCTTTAATCAAACAGAGTTATGCCACATACATACATTTGTATGCCTCCTAAGATCACCACTTAAGCGACATACAAATATCATATGTTGCTTAAGTTGTAGACTTAAGAGACATAAGCAATAGAGTATGTCTCTTAAGTGTACGACTTAGGAGACATACTCTATTTCCTGTATCTCTTAAGTCTAACACTTAAGCGACATACAAATAGAGTATGTCGCTTAAGAGGTTGACTTAGGAGACATAGTAAATATAGTATGTCTCCAAGTTTTACACTTAGGAGACATACTCTATTGCTTATGTCTCCCAAGTCAATCACTTAGGAGACCTACTATATTGCTTATGTCTCCTAAGTGAACCACTGACATACTTTATTTATATGTCGCCTAAGGTCTTAGGCAACACCATTTACCCGACACCACTTAAACGACATACCCTATGTCCCCTAAGGCTTAGGCAACATACATAAGGTTTTTGTATGTCTCTTAAGTGTCTGTTTTAGGTAGTGTATGTGTTGTATCGTAATTTTGAAATATGTAACTGATGGAATGTTATGTATAATTATAGGCAGGGAGATGATCCAATTCCTCACGTACCTAATCTGTAATTCCCACTTTCCATTAAAATGGGTTAGTGGGAGTTATCTCTAACTAATTAGAGATATTTATTATTAATCTCTAACTAATAGAGATTTATCCCAAATAATTAATAGGGTGTTATTCTCAATAAAACTATAGAGTTCAGACTTTACCACTCTTTCATTATTTATTTAGTATCTTAATAAATCACAAAATAAAAATAAGCTAATTATGTGGGCCACACAAGAATTAAATAATTAATTTTTACAAGAAATGCCAATTGATTGCTTTAAATATTTGGAAAATGATTTGAGTGTTTTGGTGATAGGTTAGCTTACTGTTCCGTTTTCCGACGGCATAAAAGTTTTTGTGCGGTGAGAAAGGAATTTTTTTTATAAGAAATAAGGAAAATGTGAAACATGTATTTATAAATTGAAAATATCTCACCAAATTACTCATAAGTCATACCATCATCTAATTTCTCCTAAAAACTAAATTGTTTTAAAACTATTTTTCAACTTCGTTATCAAACGGACAATCATAATAACAAAAATGTGTTTATGTAGTATACATATTTATGTAATTAATTTTTTAAAATAATTAATATCCACTCTTATATATAACACTATTCTTTGGTTTTTTTCATTTTTTTTATAAACCATAAGCATCTTAAATAAACAAAAGCATTAATTGCTTTAAATACTTCTATTCTAGTTGTAAAATGTCGCGGCTTTACCTATCTATTCTTCTTATTGAGAAATTCTTGTTGACCTAAGTAATTGCTACCAAATTTACCATCTATCTAAATTCAAACTCATACTCAAGTTTGTGCCAAAAGAAAACGACAAACAAATCAATTCTAATCAAATTATAAATTATAATTGATGGATGGTGTACATGAAGTCGAAAATCAATAGCATTAGAATTCTAATCAAAACCAATGTCTTATATATTTTTCTGAAGACGACAAATCCCCAAATAATTTGGTACGCTGCTCAGCTCACAATATTATCATTCGCAATCCCAAATGTTAGAGCATCTCCAATAGACTCTTTATTGCCCTCATACTCTCTATTATAAAGAGTGAAATGATTAAATTAATACTCCAAGAGATTAGCCATAATAGGTAATAAAAATAGAGAGCTTCATTTGGCTCTCCAAATTTAGCTAGCCTCTTTGGCTCTCTACTTAATAAATTAATAATATATTTGTGGTTCCTATTTTTTCTCATTTAATTTTGTTCATCTAAATAATTTTATTGAAAAAGATAAAAAGATAAAAGATTGGTAAACTATTGCAAGTAGAGAGTATTATTGGAGTTGGTGATTAAGTTGAGCTCTCTATTTCAAAAATTACTCTCTATTTTAGAGATTATGCTCTCTAAAATAGAGAACATTGTTGGAGATGCTCTTATATGGTTATTTAATCCTAAATTCTCTTAACCAAATCAAATCAAATCATATCGTATCTCGCCTTAAAAATAAAAAATAAAAAATTAAACAAACAAACAGTTTTGTTAAATCTAAACATAACATGCATGTTAACTTAGGCTGAGATGACTGTTTTGCTCGTACGATAAATTTAGTTTCTTCCAATTTCTTATCTTTACAATAGAATTTTTTTTAATATATTTTAATGTAACTAATAACATAACTTATAATGAAAAAGAAGTTATTAACACTGTATATATGGTAGAGCAAATACATTGTGAATTGCTAGAAGATCCCTATTATAATCCTATTTGATTCAAATGATATTTAAGATAAAAGGATTTGGTGCACTAACTCCCACAATAAATGAAATTGTTGTGATTGGAAGTACTAGTTTCATTTTCTACATGCAAGAGAAATGATATATCCACACACATTATCTAGCGGTAATTTTATATATTATGTTATTTTCTTAATTCAAATACAATAAAGATTAAAATGAATAAATTAATTAAATTTATCAATTTACAATAAACTAACTGTGCACTAATAAGTAAATTACCCTTTGTATCCTCTAACACTTCTTTCAAATTCATAATACATAAATTTTTTACTACATGTTAGAATTCTAACTCTTAGCAAAAGGCATCACTTCATTGTTCCTCCAATACATATGGGTGACAGTGGCGGAGTCAGAATTTTATTTTATTCCGAGCTAGCATAAAGTTAAAAAATTCATAATAGCGTTGTCATCTATTTACCATACATTTTTTACGATCGTTGCAATCTTTAATAAAGTTTATACTCCGAATTAAGGTAGAAAGAAAAAGGGGTTAAGACGCGAAAGATATATCACATAGGGATTGTTATTATATGACGGCCCCCTTCAAACCATTGCACAAAGAAGTTGTTATAATTAATCAAAATTTTGAATTTATAATCTTTAAAATAAAAATTTTGTTTTAAATGTTTGATGAGAAGCAGTTGGTTTATTCAATAATAAAGCACTAGAAAGTTGTTTGGTTGGAGGTTCGAAATCCCTTTGATCCACTCTTTTTAATTAATTATAAATGGGTACATTTATTACTAAAGTAATTATGTTTATGTACATTGCTTTTAAAAATTGCACAATATATATACTTTCAAAGTTGTATATTATTATTATTATTATTATTATTATTATTATTATTATTATTATTATTATTATTATTATTATTATTATTATTATTATTATTTTCAAAAATAGAAGGGATGATATGTTTGTAAATTTGAAGGCAAATATTTAATTAATAACTATTAGAATTAATTTAATGGACGGAATTCACTCCTGACTAAAGGGATGGCTTTCAAAGGTAAAAGAGGTGACCTTCTTTTAAATTTAAAAACAAAAGTGAGCTTTAAGACAAGATCTATAAATTGCTTTTTATTTGTCCACGCATCAAACTTCATATTTTAAATTTTATCTTTGAAATTTTGAAATTTTTTGTCACTCGTAAATAGCTTGAATTATCTTTGATATATATTCTAATGCAACTACTCATGACTCATGGTGCAAGGGGGGCATCGCCCCTCTAGGATATTAATTTTAAAAGCTATACTTTTATTTTTAATCTTTATTTTTCATTTATGTTTGCACAAATTGCCCCCTTCATAATTTCATTTAATTCATTTCGCAAACTAGTCCTCCTCCCCAAAAAATTGTGCTATAATATTAATTGAACATTATTTAATATTTTTTATTCAATTCGTTTGGCAAATTCCCTTAATAGTACATATTATCATATTATACATTTCAATTTTAATTTATTTTTCTTTATTCCATGTGTTTACCCTTTGTTGATGATAAACGCATAATATTGTCATGCATAAGCTCTTTCCCAGAGTCGCATGACGCGTTTGTTGCTTTAATTCTGCCTAATTATCCGCTTATCTTGAGATTAGTGTCTTAGCGAGTTTTGTATCTAACATGGCCCAAGTTGGTGTGTATTTTGTAGTATTCCATGTGTTTGTAGGATTGGAGTACAATGGCATTGCATGAAGTGATCAAGAGTAAGCTCGGAGGCTTGCAAAAGTGCTGAGTGAACAAGTTCCAGACCCATGATCGATCATGGGCAAAGCCATGATCGATCATGGTTGCAAGATTTTCTGGCAGAGCACTTCCATGATCGATCATGGGCATAACCATGATCGATCATGGCCCTTGCAACTTGGCCATTTCACACCCAAAATGGGCTATTTTAGTGGTTTAAGCTATTTTAGATATTTAGTTAGATATTTTGCAACCTTTTAATATATATTATTTTCTCTTAGCTTCTTGGCTAAGAGATCTAAGTTTTTGTACAAGTTCTAGAGAGAAGTGGGAGCTAAAACCTTGTAATTTCTTCTTCTTCTTGTAAGTTTACTTTGATTTTAAGAAATGAATGCTCCTTCTATAATTCTTGTTTCGAGTATTATGGAGTAGTCTTTTACTAAGGTTACGGAGGTGAACCGCGATATAATATTCGGTGATTTATGGCTCAATCCATGTTTAAAGTTTGAGAAATAGTTGTAAATCCTTTTCTTCTTCATTTCCTCCATTGTTGCAAGCTTTCTAGGTATATTCATAATATTAAGACTTTATATGCCTTGTATATTTAGTGCTTGGTTGTTAATGAACATACAACATATTTATAAGGTTCTAAAAAGCTTGTAGTCCCTTTCCCCCATCCATGGAGTTTTTCCCTCTTCATAGAAATTATGAATAGTTCTTAAAACTCCATAGATGGATTTCAAATTTGTTTAGCTTATCTTTGATTCATTTATTGATATATTGAGTGCTTCTTACACTTTATGTGATACTTAGACTCTTTATTTTCTACCATATGTGATAAATGATGAGTTGACTAATTTATCCCATAAACTTTATTCCGTTTCATTGTTAGGATTCACTTTATAATTTTCATTCTTTAAATCACGAGATTACCACACTTGCTTGATGTTAAATCTTTTTATGATGAGTTCGTCATATCTATCTCGGATTAGCTTCATCGGGAATGGGTTGCCTTGCTTCACACCCGTAGCTAAGAGGTAGGAATGATAACCTCGTCTTTGGTGGTATGTCCTTTGTATCTCTCTTGATATAGCTTCAATTCGGGAATGAGTCGCCTAGCGTCGCACCCTCTGCTATTGAGAGATACACCAACATTCTCCATTTCTCGAGAATCCTTGTGTTCTAATCTTAGTGTGAGCTAATGATCACCGTTTCTTAAATCGTAACTAATCTCCACCTACCTTAGTGCTTTCTTATTTATTTTCGCATCTGTTTTACATTTACGTTGTTCTACAACAAACCAACTCACAGAAACCAGAAAATCACTTAATCCGTAATCCATTCCATTCCTCTTCATTTATCCCTGTGGTTCGACACTCGGACTTCCGAGACTATATTACAACTTGACGTGCCTGCACTTGGGCTCTATCGCAACGCGTTATTTAAGCGGCGTCAAGTTTTTGGCGCCGTTGCCGGGGATAAGGCAAAAGGCGGATTCTGGGTTTTGTATAAAACCATTCTGTAAGTATTTCTCTCTATTTGATTAATTTATTTTTCTCCCTTATTTTCTGTTTTATTTTGTAGAGTTCCCAAGGAGTGATTCGAATCATTGTCCAAGCCCATGCAAGGGCGATTGTTTGTGGATATTCGAATTAGCCCTCCCACATCTCCAAGAATGGCAAACCAAGGTAGAGCCGCGGATCACGAGAGCGATAATGAAGGGGAAGGTGCCAACAATGTTCCTCATGTTAGGACCATGAGAGACTACCTTCAACCGCCTCGGGCAACTTCGAATTCGTGCATTGTGCTTCCCGCTGGCCAAGCCGGAGCATTCTCTTTCAAACCGGGTATGCTTCAACATATCCCTTCTTTTCATGGTATGGAGTTGGAAAACCCATACTTGCACTTGAAAGACTTTGAAGAAGTCTGCTCCACATTTCGTGAGGCAAATATTAATGAGGATGTCATGCGTTTAAAGCTCTTTCCTTTCTCCCTAAAAGATAAAGGAAAAATTTGGCTAAATGCTCAAAGACCACAATCAATTCGGTCTTGGCAAGAACTTCAAGCGGAATTTCTAAAAAAATTCTTTCCCGTGCATAGAACCAATGCTTTAAGAAGGGCGATATCTAATTTTTCGCCAAAAGAAAATGAAACTTTTTATAAGTGTTGGGAAAGATACAAGGAACTTCTAAACGCATGCCCTCACCATGGTCACGAAACGTGGAGCCTTGTTAGTTTTTTCTATGAATCTCTCACCCCTGATATGCGTACGTTTGTTGAGACCATGTGTAATGGTCAATTCTTAAGTAAGAATCCCGATGAGGCTTTATTGTATTTTGATGAATTAGCGGAAGGTGCCCAAAATTGGAACACCTATTCCGAGGAACCCAAAGCAAAAACTCAAGGAAGGGGTGGGTTGTACCAAGTGTCTAATGAGGATGACATGGGTGCGAGGTTATTCCAATTGTCTAAGAAAGTAGAGGCAATGGAAGCAAGTAAGTTTAAGGAGGTCAACGTAGTATCCTCGAGTCAGTTGTGTGTCATTTGTGAAAATTCAGGACACACCACCGCGGATTGTCCTACCATTCCCGCTTTCCGGGAAGTCCTCAAAGATCCCGCCCAAGTCAATGCTTTACACCAGTACAACCAAAACCGTAACCAAAACGATCCTTATTCTCAAAGGTACAATGAAGGATGGAAGAATCACCCCAATTTCAGTTGGGGAGGAAATCAAAGTCAGAACCACAACCAATATAATCAGAACCAAAGGCAACAACAACAACCTCAAAACTCTTTTGTTCCACCTCAGAATCAAAATCCCAACCAAAACTTGGAAGCTTTGTTGAGATCATTTGTGGACAAAACGGATCGTGATGTGAGTGAGTTAAAAACTCAAATGTCTAAACTCACCACCGCCCTAGCTACCCAAGAGAAGGGAAAATTCCCCTCTCAACCTTTAGCGAATCCTAGAGGTCAAGTTCAAGTAGTAGAGGGAGGAGAGTCTAGCTCCAAGATAGAAGAACTCAAATCTATCACAATCTTGAGAAGTGGTAAGGAGGTAGACAAAACTATTGTTCCTAAAACCCCCAAGGTGGCGGACATAGTTAATCCCACGCATGTTGAGGAGTCGGAGGTAGAAAAAGTTGTGAGTGAAGAGAAGAAGAGAGAGGAAGAGAGACAAGGAAAGGAGGATCTTGAGAAAATCAAGAACGGAATTAAGGTCCCTTTCCCGGAGAGATTGAACCAACCATCCAAATCTAATACTGAGATTTTGGATGTGTTTCGACAAGTGAAAATCAACATTCCATTGCTTGACGCGGTCAAGCAAATACCTTCGTATGCTAAGTTCCTCAAGGACTTTTGCACGACAAAACGAAGGTTGAATGTTAAGAAGAAGGCCTTTATGGCGGAGCAAGTGAGCTCGCTCATGCAAGGCACAAGAGCCCCTAAGTTCAAGGACCCCGGTTGCCCCACAATTTCGTGTGTCATAGGAAATTGTAGGATCAAAAATGCTTTGCTAGATTTGGGAGCAAGTGTGAACGTACTCCCATATTCTGTATATCAACAATTGGGGTTGGGTGAGTTGAAACCCACGAGGGTTACTATTCAATTAGCGGACCGATCCGTTAAGATACCAAGAGGGATAGTCGAAGATGTGCTTGTTCAAATTGACAAGTTTTATTTTCCCGTTGACTTTATCATCCTCGACATGCAACCCGTGTCAAATCCCGCTAAGGAGATTCCAGTTATCCTTGGGCGACCATTTCTTGCTACTTCTAATGCCATAATAAATTGCAAGAATGGAATTGTGAAGTTAGCATTTGGAAACATGACTTTAGAGCTAAACGTGTTCTCCTTGAGCAATCAAAGAGACGACGATGATGATGAGGAAAGTGAACACGTAAACATGATAGAGTCATGTATCCAAGACCACTTTGTGGCAAATTTCGAATCGAAGTCAATGGAAGGTTATCTAACCACTTCCGATGAACTCGAGGATTGTATGCAAGTGTTTTCCTTGTGTGACAAACAGGTTGAGTTTTTGGAGAAAGAGGAAAACACACAATCTCCCACCAAAAAGCTTGAAGGAAAAATGGATCTCAAGCTATTGCCGAGCAATTTGAAGTATGCCTTTTTGGGAGCTTCAGATACCTTCCCAGTTATCATCTCGTCCGAACTTTCGGATGACCAAGAAGGAAGGTTAGTTCATTTGCTTGGTAAATATAAAAAAGCTTTTGGTTGGACTCTTGCCGACCTCCAAGGAATAAGCCCTTTGATTTGTACACATAAAATTCACTTGGAGGATGGGGCAAAAACATCAAGGCAATTTCAACGCCGGTTGAATCCTAACATGCAAGAAGTGGTTAGGAACGAGGTGTTGAAATTATTGGATGCAAAGATCATCTATCCAATCTCGGATAGTAAATGGGTTAGTCCAACTCAAGTGGTACCGAAAAAATCGGGTCTTACGGTAGTCAAGAACGACTCAAACGAGTTGATTCCACAAAGAGTCACCACCGGGTGGCGAATGTGTATTGACTACCGTAAACTCAATGAGGCTACTCATAAAGATCATTTCCCCCTCCTCTTTTTGGATCAAACTCTAGAGAGGGTAGCGGGTCATGAATATTACTCTTTCCTCGATGGTTTTTCCGGGTACAATCAAATTGAGATTGACCTAGATGATCAAGAAAAAACCACCTTTACATGTCCTTTTGGTACCTTCGCTTATCGAAGAATGCCCTTTGGTCTATGTAATGCACCGGCCACTTTCCAACGGTGCATGCTAAGTATCTTTAGCGATATGGTGGAAAGGACTTTGAAAGTTTTTATGGATGACTTTACCGTCTATGGTAAGTCATTCGACAATTGCTTGGCTAACCTGGAACAGGTCTTGGGAAGATGCGTGGAAAAACAATTGGTATTGAACTGGGAGAAGTGCCATCTTATGGTTACCAAGGGAATTGTTTTGGGGCACATCATTTCTTCAGAAGGAATCGAGGTGGATAAAGCTAAAATTGAGTTGATTGCTAAACTTCCTACACCGAAGAATGTCAAAGATGTTCGATCTTTTCTAGGACATGCCGGGTTTTATAGGAGGTTTATCAAGAACTTCAGTTCCATTTCCAAGCCCATGTGTAGTCTACTTCTCAAGGATGCACCCTTTCAGTGGGATGCCAAGTGCGAGGAAGCCTTTGTCTCTCTGAAGCATATGCTTACTACTGCGCCGATTATGCAGACACCGGACTGGAGCTTGCCATTCGAGCTTATGTGCGACGCAAGTGACTATGCGGTGGGAGCGGTTCTTGGTCAACGAAAAGACAAGAAACCGGGTGTGATATACTATGCAAGTAGGACCTTGAATGATGCGCAAATGAACTACACCACGACAGAGAAAGAGCTTCTAGCAATTGTCTTCGCCCTAGACAAGTTCCGATCCTATTTGATAGGATCGCCAATTGTGATTTTCACGGATCACGCGGCATTGAAGTATCTATTCACAAAGAAAGATGCCAAGCCGCGGCTTTTGAGGTGGATACTCTTATTGCAAGAATTTCATTTAAGCATCAAGGACAAAAAGGGAGTCGAGAACGTGGTGGCCGATCATCTGTCTCGACTCACTTTTACGAACAACATTGAAGAAAGCCCGATCCAAGATTCGTTTCCAGACGAACAATTATTGGCAATCTCGACGCTCCCATGGTATGCAGACATTGTAAATTATCTTGTAACTGACAAGATACCAAAGTCATGGGGTGCACAAGATAGAAAAAGGTTTTTGAGTGAAGTGGGTCGATTCTATTGGGATGAACCGTACCTGTTTAAGTATTGTGCGGATCAGATTATCAGACGGTGCATCCCAGAGGAAGAAGTGGAGAGAGCTCTATCTTTCTGTCATTCTGAGGCTTGCGGAGGACACTTCTCGGCAAAGAAGACCACCGCGAAGATTCTGCAAAGTGGATTGTATTGGCCGTCGCTTTTTAAGGACGCACAACGCTTTTGCAAGGCATGTCAAAGATGCCAAATGCTTGGAGGGATCTCCAAGAGGAATATGATGCCTCTCAACCCAATTCTGATGATCGAAATCTTCGACTGTTGGGGCATCGATTTTATGGGACCATTCCCATCCTCCTACGGTAATCTTTATATTTTAGTTGCCGTAGATTATGTTTCGAAATGGGTGGAAGCCCAAGCGTGTAAGAAAAACGATCACAAAGTGGTGATCCGATTTTTGAAAGAACACATTCTTGCACGTTTTGGCACCCCCAAGGCAATAATAAGCGATGGCGGTACTCACTTTTGCAATAAACCGTTTCAATCATTAATGCAAAAGTACGGTGTAAATCACAAAGTATCGCTCGCTTATCACCCTCAGACTAACGGTCAAGCCGAACTGGCAAATAGGGAGATCAAACAGATTCTAGAGAAAACGGTAAACCCGAACCGCAAGGATTGGTCATTAAGACTGACCGACGCACTTTGGGCCTACCGTACTGCGTACAAAACAACTCTAGATATGTCTCCCTATCGCATTGTATATGGAAAACCATGTCATTTGCCAGTAGAGTTGGAAC
Organism: Lonicera japonica; assembly: GCA_021464415.1. Lineage (NCBI taxonomy): Eukaryota > Viridiplantae > Streptophyta > Magnoliopsida > Dipsacales > Caprifoliaceae > Lonicera > Lonicera japonica. The sequence continues at coordinate 5,160,221 of CM038468.1, read as the reverse complement.
ACAAATCATACTGGGCAACTAAGATGGTTAACTGTGATTTCGAAAAAGCCGGGCTTGACCGTAAGTTGCAAATTGATGAAATCGAGGAATTGAGAAGAGATGCATATGATAATGCGAAGATAAGCAAGGAACGTGCCAAAATTTTTCATGATAAATCTATTTTAAGGAAAGAATTCAAACTTGGGCACAAAGTTCTTATTTATGATACTCGTCTGCATCTCTTCCCCGGGAAATTGAAGTCTCGTTGGACCGGCCCATACATTGTCCGTCATGTATTTCCTTTTGGGGCTGTGCAAGTTGAGGATCCCAAAACCGGCTATGTTTTTAAAGTAAATGGACAACGTTTAAAGCCATTTTTAGAATTCCCAATTCGAGAGGAGTCCACCCCTTTCGAAGACCCGACTTATGCCTAACAAGCATAGGTCGATTCTGTAAATAATGTTTTTTTGTAGTATTTTTGAGTTTCAGGAATTTTTGGGCGAGATTGGATCGAGCTGGACCAAGTTGGGGGGAGTGGAAAGGTGTTTCAAGTGAAGAAATCTCATGGGAAAATTTTTGTTGAAGGCATGATCGATCATGGTTATACCCATGATCGATCATGGGATCCAATTGAGGAGGCAGTGCACTTCCATGATCGATCATGGGCAAAACCATGATCGATCATGGTGAAATTTTCCTGCGGCAGTAGACTTCCATGATCGATCATGGGCAAAGCCATGATCGATCATGGTCCCTCTTAAAAACAGAGCAGCCGTTTCTAAACCCCAAAAATCGTGCCCCATTTTCTCTCTAACCCCCATTTCTCTCCATCTCCCTTCTTCAAACCTTCAACAATCATCATATCAAACCCTCCCCTAGCCTTTCCACCTCCATAAACTCTCAATTTCACCCCCAAACTCCAAACCCATCTACTATCAACACCTCTTTCTCTCTCTAAAACCCCAAACCCCCAATTTCGAGCCCTACTCCCCAAAATTTTGAAATTTCTCTCTATTTCTCCCCTCTCCCCACATCAATGGCTGCCATTACTCCAGTTAACAAGCCAGAAGAGCTTCAAGCCGCGAGGGGTGGGTACCGCGGGTTCCGTAGCCGTCAGGAGTACGATTGGTGGAATTACGCTTTCAGGAACCGGGCTGTGATGATCGAGAGGCCTGTGATTATTGGTGCCTTGGACGATTTCCCTCAAATGGGAACATTCGAAAGACACGAGGGGTGGGTTCAATATTTGCGACAACCAGGTAATCAATGTAATCTCACTCTATGTCGTGAATTTGTAGCAAGTTTGGTGCGTGTGCCCAATGCTGCTTATGCCTATGTTGCCCACGTACGTGGGAGAACTATTCCTTTCAACCTCGAGGTTGTTAGTAGAGTCACGGGGATTCCGGCATTGCCGGATGGCATCTATGACCTCCCTCATTCAGCCCGTATTTTATACCCCACTGATGACGAGTTGGCTACGTTCTTAGCCGGTCGTCCAATGACTTGGATTGGCACGCAATTCGATAGGAACAATTTAGCACCACAATTCAGGACCCTGTGGCTTGTTGTAGCCAATGCGTTAGATCCCACCTCGCACATTCAACATTTGTACACCTATCATGCCTATGTTCTATATGTAATTGCTCGCAATAGGCCGTGTTGTTTGGTTCGCTACATAATGCGAAAAATCATGAAAGTCTATGACACGGTAGCCCATAACGAAACGATAAAATTTGGTGTGCTTCTGACCCGCATTTGTTTGGAGGCGGGTGTCCAAGAAAGGGACACCGATGTCAGAAAGATACAGCGGGCCCCGATAAACAGGTCCACCCAGGCTAGAGCCGCCGGACAACTGAGAAATAGGCCAAGTTCTTCCACAGCCGCACCACAACAGGGGGATAGCGAAGAAGAAGGGGCAGAGGAAGCAGGAGCGGATGTCCCGGGTCAGTCAAGGCGTAGAAGAAGGGCAAGCTCTGGGCCTGTGGATGACAATAGGGAGTTCATTAGAGAGCAGTTTGAGCAGATGACTGCTTTGATGCAGACCGGGTTTGCTAGCGTCAACGAGAGGGTAGAGATTATGGTATTGCGTCAGGACCGTTTGGAGGCAGATATTGCAGCTCAGGTCGAGGCACGAGTTGCAGCTCAGATGACGACTCAGCAGGAGTTCATACGCCAGCAGTTCGAGGCGTTGTATGGTCGTTTTCCACCACCCCCACCTTCTGATATGTGATGATGATGTGATAGCCTGAAAACTCTTTAAGTACCTATATTTATGCTTAGTTTTATTTTATTTCTTTTGGGTTGTATTAGAATTGAGACTTGATGTTAACTCTAGAACTTGGTTTTAATGATTGAATATTATAGTTTTTACTTTTGAATTCTAATTCTAACCCGTTTTGTGAATAGTTTTTGTTTATCTCTTATTTTTGTCTCATGGAGAGCAAAGTCATTGTAGCCCTTCCGTGCGTTGTTGTTGTTCTCTTTACATTGAGGACAATGTGTGTTTCAAGTGGAGGGGGGTACGTTATTTTGTGTTTATTTTGTTTGGCTTGCTATCAGTCATTCCCATGAGTAGAAGAGATTTGTTCAATTTTTTTTTTAGAAGTTTGAAAATTGATGATTGATTGATATTTTGTTCGATGAAGATTATTGTTTCATTAGCTTTTGGCATGAATTCTTTGATCTAGATAGGAATTTGAATGATAATCTAAATTGCCTTGCTCCACTTAGTCTCATATCCCATTATATTCTCATGCTCCACATGCTAGATTGCTTCGGTTGTTTTCAATTCGGTAATAACACCTAGATTTATTTTCATTGAGAGAAGAAAAATTTTTCTCCAAAAATAATGGAAGCTCTTTCGAAAAGATCCTCCAATGAGAGGACAAAAGCATAGCACTTTGATAACTTGGATGACTTTTATCCTAATATTGACTTAAAGCTTCACTTGACTAAATCTTAAGTCTCTTTGTCTAATATTATGGATGGGTATAGGTTGCCATATGGGAAAGGGTGAATAGCTTCCTTTAAGCTCCAATGAATGAGCAGAATTTTGAAAAATTTCATAAGTGAGACCGCTGCCCCCCATAGAGACGAAAACCACCCTGTTCTAATTTAGCGAAATTTTCAAGTAAAAGATAAAGAAAGTGCTTAGAATCGACATATCTTGGAGCTTTTGTTTTTGAAAAAGTTCTCTCTTCCTTCTTGAATGATTATGACTCTTTGTGTTTATATCGAATTGTTTGAATCGAAGTCTGGTATTTGAGCATTGGAGAATATGGGATTGTGTTCTAAAGGAGATAGGTGAATTAGATGATCATTCAAAAGTCCGTCATTCTGGAAAATTGACAATAATGCCTCTTGCTTTGCAAATTGAAACTTGAATCTTCATTCTCACCATTCATCATGATCAAACTTCCAATGTTTGTAGGTATCATTTCTGAAAACCTTCACGAGATGCAACTCGTCTTCTTTGGGAACTTAGAAGTTAACATCTTTTTGTATAGTGTTTTATTTTTGTAATTATATATTTTTGTCTTGCTAAGGAACTAGCAAGAGATAAGTTGAGGGGAGTTGATAAACGCATAATATTGTCATGCATAAGCTCTTTCCCAGAGTCGCATGACGCGTTTGTTGCTTTAATTCTGCCTAATTATCCGCTTATCTTGAGATTAGTGTCTTAGCGAGTTTTGTATCTAACATGGCCCAAGTTGGTGTGTATTTTGTAGTATTCCATGTGTTTGTAGGATTGGAGTACAATGGCATTGCATGAAGTGATCAAGAGTAAGCTCGGAGGCTTGCAAAAGTGCTGAGTGAACAAGTTCCAGACCCATGATCGATCATGGGCAAAGCCATGATCGATCATGGTTGCAAGATTTTCTAGCAGAGCACTTCCATGATCGATCATGGGCATAACCATGATCGATCATGGCCCTTGCAACTTGGCCATTTCACACCCAAAATGGGCTATTTTAGTGGTTTAAGCTATTTTAGATATTTAGTTAGATATTTTGCAACCTTTTAATATATATTATTTTCTCTTAGCTTCTTGGCTAAGAGATCTAAGTTTTTGTACAAGTTCTAGAGAGAAGTGGGAGCTAAAACCTTGTAATTTCTTCTTCTTCTTGTAAGTTTACTTTGATTTTAAGAAATGAATGCTCCTTCTATAATTCTTGTTTCGAGTATTATGGAGTAGTCTTTTACTAAGGTTACGGAGGTGAACCGCGATATAATATTCGGTGATTTATGGCTCAATCCATGTTTAAAGTTTGAGAAATAGTTGTAAATCCTTTTCTTCTTCATTTCCTCCATTGTTGCAAGCTTTCTAGGTATATTCATAATATTAAGACTTTATATGCCTTGTATATTTAGTGCTTGGTTGTTAATGAACATACAACATATTTATAAGGTTCTAAAAAGCTTGTAGTCCCTTTCCCCCATCCATGGAGTTTTTCCCTCTTCATAGAAATTATGAATAGTTCTTAAAACTCCATAGATGGATTTCAAATTTGTTTAGCTTATCTTTGATTCATTTATTGATATATTGAGTGCTTCTTACACTTTATGTGATACTTAGACTCTTTATTTTCTACCATATGTGATAAATGATGAGTTGACTAATTTATCCCATAAACTTTATTCCGTTTCATTGTTAGGATTCACTTTATAATTTTCATTCTTTAAATCATGAGATTACCATACTTGCTTGATGTTAAATCTTTTTATGATGAGTTCGTCATATCTATCTCGGATTAGCTTCATCGGGAATGGGTTGCCTTGCTTCACACCCGTAGCTAAGAGGTAGGAATGATAACCTCGTCTTTGGTGGTATGTCGTTTGTATCTCTCTTGATATAGCTTCAATTCGGGAATGAGTCGCCTAGCGTCGCACCCTCTGCTATTGAGAGATACACCAACATTCTCCATTTCTCGAGAATCCTTGTGTTCTAATCTTAGTGTGAGCTAATGATCACCGTTTCTTAAATCGTAACTAATCTCCACCTACCTTAGTGCTTTCTTATTTATTTTCGCATCTGTTTTACATTTACGTTGTTCTACAACAAACCAACTCACAGAAACCAGAAAATCACTTAATCCGTAATCCATTCCATTCCTCTTCACTTATCCCTGTGGTTCGACACTCGGACTTCCGAGACTATATTACAACTTGACGTGCCTGCACTTGGGCTCTATCGCAACGCGTTATTTAAGCGGCGTCAGTTGACTTTCAATAGACCAATAAATTATCCCTAAACTATAAATAGCTCTACTAAAATCTAGCTAATATTTGAATTTTGAATATCATTAATATAGTAGAAACTCGATAAAATAATAAACTTACTAAATTAATAAATTTTTCTAGTTCTGACATGGCTCCAAGAACTGTATTAATATTTTTACTTAATTTATAAGCTAGATACTTTTTTATAAGGTCCCTTAGCCCATCGATTATATAATATTTCCAACAGAAAAAACAAAAAAGTAAGAGAATATCGATCTCACTACTATTCAACTTATTTTTTGACTTCTTATTAAAATTAATTATTTTTGCTATCATTATTCGTCTCCTTATCAAATGGAACCTAAAAAATCAATTAATTTTAGCATCAAACAATCGCTTGTTTTTACGAATCAATACATGTTTCTTTTCTACATGATCTCTTACTTTTGTATGGCAAAAAAAGTATATATTTAAAATATATATATATATAATTTTGCCAACAACCTTATGTTTTAAGCTTACATTTTCATCTAGTTATTTGGCAACCTTATATTTTAAGCTTACATTTTCAACTAGTTATTTGGCAAAAGGAATCACTTTATTATTATTATAATCGCTTATTTTGCTCCAATTTCCCAATTTTATAATTATAATTTTAACAAATAGTTCAAATAAAAGGTGAGCTATTAAAATATGTGTACGCATATACTCCGCAGTAGAAAGCACATAATTTTTCGCAAGAAATTAACTTACATTAATAGATAGTTATATTTTGCGAATGCTAGAGGAATGACCTAGCACGTACATTATTATCTATTTATGATTTATATCATGTTCATTTTATAATAATGAATATAATTAATTTAATTAACCTAAAGAGCAATTTGTAACGCAATCGTACGATTAAAAATACTTATGTTCAAGTTCTATAAAATGATATTTTGACTTCGCCCGCTTTATTTAATTTAGACACAACTTAAATTTGCCACATATATATATTTATATATTGTTTGCATCTCAACTTTAACGAATTCCATCAACTATTGACGAAACTTTATTTTATCGATTGAAATGCCCTCATAACTACTTACTCTATGTTACGTGTAGAGTTGACCACTATTTCCCCTGTCATAGGTTCATGCCGATGCTTAATTGCTTCATCTGCAAATAAAGCAAGTGCACCATTACATGAAATAGAAGTCGAAATGCGACACAAGCGCTATGTATACTTGAATAAAATTATTTGCATAACTATTCACTCAACGCATACTTGAATAAAATTATTTGCAGGACCACTGTTGGTTTCTTAATTTATGCTTCTGTTCGTTTGAATGTACTTGGGGTGTTTGATTATATGAAAAAAAAATCAAGGAAAATGTATATTTTCTATTTTTAGTGGTATTTCATTGCGCTAATTTATGTTTTACTCATTTAAAACTCAATGCATTTGTGTCTATTAGGCTATTATAAAAAATGATGAAAATCAAATGTACTATATAGTTCGTCTGGATCAATATATGAAAAACATTGTAATTAGTCTTTTTATTTACAATGCCAATCGCACACATTGATTTAAAAATACCCAGTAGATTATTTTTTGAATAAACTACCCTAAAGACCCTTAAACTATTGGGTCAAAGTGGAGCATTTGGCCACTAAACTATAAAATGCTCCACTTTAACCCAATAGTTTAAGGGACATCGAGATAATTTTCTCTTATTTTTTTCTGCAACATTTACTTGCGAACAGACAAAGACTAATTTTCAAGGAGTTACTTTTCATGGAACATCTTACATTAGCCAAACTTTGCCCTTTTCCGTGGAATCCAAAACCTACCAACCGCGCGCTATGTTCACATTTTCCCGTCCACCCATAGCAAATCAAAAAACCAATGTATTTTCCATGTATTATAAGAATATAAAATATAATAAAAATCTATATAGTTTCAAACATTATAGTATTTAATATTGTGGATGCATCGTGAGTCTGTACACTACAGGTTTTAGTGCAGACTTGAAGTCCAACCACATGGTATTTCAATATTAATACTTGGTACTCTTAACTGTCTTAATTATAACAAAAACAAATACCAATAATCAAGCCTATTGAAACATATACCCTATTTTCTTTTTCGAAACTTGCTACCCCATAGTTTTTAAATGTTGGAATGTTAGATGCACATAAATTTAGAATTCCGGAAATTAAATTGAAGAGCATAAAAATAACAGTCTGGGCTCATGACATACTAGTAATATCCGAGCTTACATAGTATATGAGTCGGGAGGCGGCCTTAACTCTAATCTTCAATCTGTCTTCGAGTTTACTTCGCCGTTTAGTACCACCAAGCCAATGTGGCTGATTGGCCCTCTCTCGAAGGAAGTCGGTATCGAAAATAGTTCCTTGCACCTATAAAATAAACTAGCCCTGGTCATTTTACATAATCTAATCCAGGCGCATCCTAGTAACTAAGAATCTATCAACTTGTAAACGTCATCAGTATCAATAAAGAATTATCATAAAAGGGTGGACGTGAACCAAACCTACAATCCATTGATTAAGAGAACCATCCTTCAAAAATCTTTGTTTTCCTTATTTAAATTTCTTGTGCTTATTTATAAATATTGTATGTGAGTAACATTTCTTGCTAAAAGATTTGTTGACCTTAGATAAATGATACAAACGGAACCTTAATTTGCTAGCAATTTGATTAATTGTTCCTCAAATCTTTCACCATATATATCACTGTGAGTAAATTATGGCCAATTCAAATAATCACTTCATTGATCTCCTTGGTTCATTTATTAACTTTATGAAATAAGATCCTTCCTTATTAGTGGAACAATTGCTACCCCATTGCTTCTCCACCAATTTATAAATTTGTCCATTTAAAATTATTTTGTAAATTATCTAATTAGACTAGCTGTTTGATTTAAAAAATAAAATAAAATAAATAATAATAATAATAATGATAATAATAATAAAATCTTTAATTTGAATAAGATGACTTTCTTGAACATAACAATGCTACAAACTTTTACATTTACATTTAACCTACATGGTTTGCCAATGGCGTCACTTTCTCCAATAAATAAATATAAGAGATGAAATAGAAGGAAATAAAACAAAGTGTATTTATAAGTTTATTTATCAATATGCTACAAAGTTTATTTCAGCTATAAACATCTGTATTGTTGTAATGGTTTCCATATTGACATAAATAATTTACAATTTTTAGTTTCAAGAACAATAGAAGTGTGGTAGTATCCTTTTTGTTTTGGCTAATTTTTAACTTTTATTAAACGAGAAGGATGTTCAATTATAAAAATTGAAAATAAAAAATAAAGATGTTTATAGCTGAACATTACCTTCCTTCCCAAACCAAATTACATATGTATTATTAAATGATTATAAAATAAAATATTAATGAACATTACCTGCATAGTAACAGAATGGAAATGCAATTAAATATAGAGGAGCAATATACCTCTTCGGAATTCATGAGTAGCCAATGTATTTGTTATAATTGTCGAGTTTGGGTTTCAGTGAAATCAGAAGCAAATATTTGATTTATGCTGATGAGTTTTTAATTGAACAATAATTATTAGTTTCCTCTTATATCCTAATTTGATAATTGCAATTTTATCAAAAAACTACTTTTAACTATTAATGAAAAAAATATGAGATTTTAAAATATGCCTCAGTACTCTACCTGATGCAGAAACTACATACTTTTTTTTATCACAGAATTCTTATATTTACTCATGCTTATAGAAATAAGATTTATAAGAAATATATATAAAGAGAAGTGGACGATAAATCATGTTAAAGGTGAAAGTTTCATTTGCGCATGCAGTAGAAATGACCAACCACATACATTATTATCTACTTGTAGTTCATTTCATTTTCATTTCTTAAATGAAAAAATTAATAAATAAATAAGAAAAAAAATAATATTGCAACACTATCTTCACCAATAGACATAAATGTTCCAAGTCCAATCAAAAAGTTATATATATATATACACATGCATATATATCATCCATGTATAGTTGTACAAAATGATTCACAGGTTTATGTTTGTGTTTTTTTTGGCACTTAGTAGGTTGCATGCTTGTGCTTGCACATCAATTCGTCTTGTCTAATTTTCTAACTAGAAAATGCATATATTTTCAATATATTTTTATGGTGCGTGTTGCATTGCATCATGGCTATGTTAGCTTGGTTTGTTAAAAAACATAATGTGACATTTTGGTGCATATTTAATTAGTATCGAAAATAATGAAATCAACCGAGAAAACTTTCTTTGCGTAAATTTTGTCAAAATCTGAAATAAGTGAAAAATTATGCTTTAGTCTTTTTTGTTACAACACTAAATGTTGTTTTAGATTTTCCATGCAAGCAAATCCTTTCCGCAACATTTTCTAATTTCCAAGCAATCAATGTCCAATGAACAACTTACTCAGCCTCACTTTTTCCATTTCCATAGAATCCATACCCACACGTCGGTGTATAGCATATGAGAAAAGCAGTCTTTCCCATGTAAACAATTCTATAAAACTCTTGCGTGCCAACCATATACAACCTTTGTTATAATTTATAAAATAAATTTTGCTATGATAAAACAAAAATAACTTAATTTCATGACTTTTATGGCCTTATTTTCATGATGGAATATATATGCGAATGCGATGCATAACCTGCTTAAGCAATTAAAATTTCTCGGCATAACTCATCGTAGTAGTGAAACGAATCAAATTTGATGGAATGTCATAATTTCACTAAATTTATTTTCAGGATCCAAGTGATATTTACTCTATATTGATTCATTTATCCCTTTTGGCTTCAAGATTTTTTTACATTATTCCGATAAACTTGAATTTTGAAGTTTCAATGATAGAAATTTTATTGGCACTAACATGATTCCGATGGGAATAGAAAGATCTTTAGTTTATATGTGCATTGAATGAAACTAAAATTGAGTAGCCATAACAAAATGATCAAATTCACAATTTGCCAATTTAGTACGAACTAACTATACATTCAAAAAATGATTAAATTTAGCACCCAAATAAACCCTCTAATACTTCTTTTAAGATTCAAAGGACCATGCACAAAATGCTCATGATAAAAGTCATCACTTTTATCATTTATATATGTTCCTACTATACAATTCCTGCTATACATCTTTTTAATAATATATTAAAATATTTTTATCATTTGCTTCTTTTCCTATTCTTTCTACATCTTTATTAGATTATTAATTAGGTTTAGGAAATTTGATTTATTATTTTTGTTACTATTTCCTAGTAATTTAACACACTAAACTATTGTAAGAGAAAAAAAAACAAAGAAAAATCATCAATTTTTTATAAATTTTATTAACGATTATACTATAATGTTCTTATTATTATATCAAGCTATGTACAAAAATCTATTCTAACAAATGATACTATAGGTAGAATGTTAAAGAACATTTATTACGTGCTTTGCCTAACTAGTTGAATACTTTCTCTAACATTAAATTTATGTCGTTAATCTTACTAAATTTCTCTTGAGTTATTTGCAGCTAGACTAGCACCTACGTAAGATTAAATTTATGTCGGTAATCCTACCGAATTTCTTCAAAATTCTTAGTGGGTTAGGTGAGCCTATAAAATTTTTTTATTTCTACGATTCATAGTCAAAACATTTTTCTTTTAATTTATAAATAAATTTATACTTTAAAATAAGACAAGAAAGTTTTTAAGTTATCAATCGAACAATAACAATTAATTTCCTCTAATCTCCCAAATTTATAATTGCAATTTACCAAAAAAAAAAAATAATAGCGTTAATCTCAGCTATCACAAGAAATGAAGGCAAACATATAAATATATATATATCCTCAATGCTCTTTGTAGAATGGACATAAATTTTCAGAAGATTCATTTATATATACTTGAGTTAGAAATAAATTGAATTTGTAATAAATATATACAAATTTACACCATAAATCATCTCCCAATTATTGAAAGTGCAAGTTTCAATTTTTGCATGCAAGAGAAATGACCTACTACAAACATCATTATCTTGTTATAATTCATATGATGTTCATTTCCTAAAGAAAAATAAAATAACACAAATAAAACAATGCTACACAAATCATATCATGTCACTAACAGTCTTTAAAAAAAAATTAATTTTCTAAATTGAATAAGATTGTTTCTATATGATATATATGTATATACATGAAATTACATAATCAACACCTTTTTAACAAACAAAATGAAGAATTAGATAGTAAAAAGCTACTATCATTGTTATTATATATAATGAACCAATTTACTTCTTGTTGGAAACAAATGCGTAAAATTTTCTTCTACAGTGTTATTAGTTTAATTACTTTAACCTACCTCTTTAAATTCATTAAGTGCAATCACAATTTGACTTATATGTTTATGTTAAAGTTAACTAGAGGACTTATTTGGTTGCTAAAGTTAACAAATTTTTTTAATTTATAGTTAGTTTCTTCTAATTCGTAAATTGTGAATTTCATCATTTTGTTATGGCTACTCAACTTTGGTTTCATTCAATGCACATACAAACCAAAGATCTTTCCTGTAAGATAAACGGAACCATGTTGGTGCCAATAAAAAAATCTTGAAGCCAAAGCGCAAGAAAGTCTGTGCTTTTTAAGATTCAAAGCACAATGTATAAAATGCTCCTACTAATACGCATCACTTTATGGCTTTATGCAATAGTTTCTACTATACAACTTTTTAACAAAATATTAAAATATATTTATCAATTGCCACTTTTCTTATTCTTTGTACATTTTTTTTAATCGTAGAAAATAATACCCTTAGATTAGATTATTAATTAGATTTTTGGGATTTAACGTATTAATTTCATTACTATTTTTAAGTATATAACTCAACACAACAAATTGTTATAAGAGAAAAAATATATTATTTTATATTTTACTTACTCTATGTTAACATGTTGTGCTACTTAGATTTATCTAATAAACTAGTTAAAATATTAAATAATATTTATTCTTTGCTTTGTTGAAATAGTTGAATAATATACAATTAGGTTGCTAATCCTACTAAATTTCTCTTTAATTCAACCCATACCAAAAGCTTTGTAGTAGTAAAACGAAAGCTTTGTAGTAGTAAATCGCTGGTTGATTTTATCATTCTACTGTTCCTATTCCAACCTTACTTTTGCTGATTTTTAGGCAAATTTTTAATAAGAAAATAATACTTACAAGTTATCCATCAACCAATAACAATTAGTTTCGTCCACTATCTTAAATTTATAATTACAATTTTACCCAAAATAAATAAATTATATAAACTATAACAAGAAACAAATGCAACCGTATAATTGTATATATAATACTGAATGCTCTACGGAAGAATCAACATAAATTCTCACAAGATTCAATCATATTTACTTGTGTCGGAAAATATTTAGTTTGTATTAAATATATAAAAAATTTACACGATAAATCAATTCCAATTATTGAAAGTGCAAGTTTCATTTTGTGCATGCAAGGGAAATGACCTATGAAAAACATCATTATCTAGTTGTAAAACATATAATGCTTATTTCCCGAAGAACATGAACATAAAGAAAACATTGCAACATAAATCATATCATGTCACTGAAGTCTCTCGCCACAATTTTCTACCACATTGAGTTAACATGCTCTATATATGTTTCTAGACAAATTAAACTCCCATTTATCACTGCTTTGGACAATGACAAAAATGTTGAACTGTATTGTTCTATTGCAAGGGCGGCACTAAAGGGGAACAGGATGGGGGTTTAGGTCATGGAAAAAATTTGAAAAACCTACTAGCACTTGTTAAAAAGAAAAAAAGTTAATGTAAACTCACTCCTTTGCAAAATGTTAGCCCACCTTCTAACTCAGCCCAAATATTACGAGCCCATTAATTTATAACTCTTTTAAATATATATTATAAAGAAAAGAAAGAAATGTTCGCTGCTCGATATATCAGGAGGCATTAATTAGTGGTACAAGCTGACTTTCCATTTCCCTCAACTATTCATGTACCATCTTTGCTTTATATCTATCATTTAAATATTTATTTTATTTTTAATGAAAAAACAATATAATCAATGTATTACAAACAAACAAATTTTTTTGGGGATTCATTGGCTCACTCATAGAGGTGCATATTGGAAATTTATGAATATTTTATATATGGGTAATGCATTAATAGAGAGAAGGCTCAAGGATAGGATGCTTAGAGTTACAAAACTGCTTTGTTGAAAAGAAATCAAAGATTTCAATAGCTGAAACAGATTAATAAACCAAACAAGTGAACAGAAAACTAGTTATCAGTCAAACGTTTACTCCGTTTGAAGTTATAAGTTTTAGTTTTAATTTCCCCGCTGATTGGATCACTAATACCTTGATTTTCATAGCATGAAGCAAAGTGAAAATAAATAAATAAATAAAAAATGAAAACTTACAGGCACCAAAAAAAGTAACAAAACAATTTACTTATTCTAATACCTAAAATAATTGAAAGTGGCATCACTAAAATAATTAGTTTTCAATACGTCTGCGCAAACTAATTATATATTACCATAGCAAATGCAGTAAGGTTTGTTTTTTTTTTTTTCCCAATAATAATTTTTTTAGAAAAATATTAAAAAAATGAATTTTTATTTTTTTTTAAAAATATTTTTGTCATTTACTTTGTTTTATGGTTTGTGATTAATTGGTCTTTGTCCTTTTACTTATTTGGTGATTATTATTTTTATTAATTCAAACTAATATAAGAGAAAAAATAAGAATAATAATCAAATCTATTTATATGTTTATTTATCACTATGATACAACATTGCTGTTATTATTTTATGGGTGGTGTTATTTGCACCCCATAATTGTCACATACATCTCCTATGGTAAATTTACACTCCCTAAGGCTCGCCTAATGAGAGGTGAGTGCAGTCATAAAGACTCAACCCAATGGAGTAATGGGATGTATTTCAAATAAGGTCCGCCTGATAAGAGGTGAGTGCAGTCACATACGCTCAACCCACATGAGGAGAGTATGTTGCTAAGCACTCGCCTAATATCAACTAATAAAGGGGTGTTTGTGTTAAATAAGGAAGGTATGAAAATGTGTTTTTAGTTAAATTCTTAGAAAGGTATTTATGACATATTTGGAAGGTGTAAATACCACCGCCCTTATTTTATATGTAAGATCTCTTCAATGACTTCGCAAAATGGTAAGCCATCTGCGATAAAAGAATAAACTAAAATAATATTTCACTTGTACACCCATCTTTGGTATATAGGTAGTCTGAAATCAATGACGGAGGCAAAAAAAATTATTCAACCAAGGTTAATAAATTGGTAAATTTTAAATATTCAGATAAAGTTTGAAGAATAGAAATGGGTAAATTTAGTATAATTTTCTATAATAATATTCATAATCGAAGGATAAACCATGGGCTAGGTGGGTTGCACTAGAAGGAGGGCTGGACACAATATTGGGCCAGAACTTAATGGGCTGGTTAGGCTCAACTAGAAGAAGCAGGGCTGGACACAATGGTTTAGGAAAAAATTGGGCCCAGGCTTCAGCCCTGTTACTAATAGCTCTGCCACTGCTCAAATATTGTCAAAATGCCAAAATGGAGACAGAAAGGGCAGCCTTGAAAAAAAAAATTGCTTTAAATAATCTTAATTTTATATTTGTGAGAATATAGATTGTAACATATGTAATTGATACATTATTCTCTATACATTTTTTTTTTCACCTTTTTTTTAATCTTATCTTATTATATTGCTCTTACTTTATTTTTGTATTGTCTAATGCCTATATCAAGGCATTCTCAATATATTGTAAATAACACGATTATCAATATAATATCATATTATGAAATTCTACAAATTTAGTGTTAACCGTATTTCTTTTGGCAAATTATGGAGGTGAAATAAAATATTGGGCATATGAAATACGCGAGGGTATCTAGGCGGATTCGTGATTATTTAAGTTTAATGAACAAATCTATCGAAATTGAATTTAAAATTGAAATCAAAATCAAGCAAGAGATAAATCAAAACTGACTTTGGCAGCTCTATAGAACAAGAAGAAAAGAAAATAACTAAAAAACTAAAGAAGAAAAAAAAAAGGGAAAGTAAAAGGAAGATCAAAGAAGGGAGGAGAAGAAAGGAGAAGGCGAAATATCCTAGCCCCTATCTCGAAGCTCTGCAATACGAATACCGTTTGTAGTCTTGCATAAAGGCAAACAACATGAAAACAATTTGAAGGCTGGCTTAAGTTGGTGAAGCTCGTTATGAACACTTGTCCACTCGATCACTTTCAAGACAATTTTCAAATTCAAGTTGGCCTCCATTTACCACCTTGATTTTGAGGAAGATGTTAAAATATAGATGTTACCATAGATAATCGATACCTTCTTCCCACACCTTCCTAATTCTTTATACCTTACTTAGTTCTCTATCTTACCTTCTTCCCACACCTTCTCTAATACTTATATAAAGTTCTTCTCACTATAATATAAAAAACACAACTATTAATATAATATTGTATTATGAAATTCTACAATTTTAGTATTAAATGGTTAACTACATTACTTTTGACGAGTTATAAAAGTAAAATAAAATATTTTCCATTAGCTTGATTAATAAAAGAACAAAATACTTAATTTAACAAGAATTCAACAGACAGCAAAAATATAAGTTGCTGATGAATACAACAAAATGATGTGGTGGCTATTTCAGGAACTATTTCATTCGCCATTATTACTGAATTTTGCTCTCTTTTAAGTGTGAAACAAAAACGTTATTTTCAAGAAACAAATTTGAGATATTAAAATATGCTTCAATTAATGCTCCGCCTCCAGTAAAAATTATATATAGACCTTTCACGTAATTTTTATATTTACTCATGCTTGTATCAATACAATTTGTATTAAATAGATAGAGAAGTGCATGATAAATCATCTCACATTGGTTAAAAGTGCAAGTTTCATTTAGTGCATGCAATATAAATGACTTACCAAATATAATATTATATAATTATAAGTCAAATCGTATTTGTTTTGTAAAAGAAATAAAATAAAATAACCGAAAGATACATTGCAACACAATTTTCAGGAATTAATAGACTTGAATGTTCGAAATCCAATCAAGAAATATTTTGAGTTTGAAAAACTGTGTCTTTGTTGCAATTTTTTATTATACCCCATATTTTAATTATTTTGTTTGTGTTTGGATGCTATATACTGTTAGGCAGTTAGCCAATTCCATTAACTAGACTTAACAACTTTATTTTATTGACCAAAATCCCATGTAAACTCACCCCATGTTATATTCGTATTTGACCATCAATTTGCGTGAAATTATTTTTTGTATTTTTTTTTTTTTATCCTCAGTGATGTTTCATTGAATTATGGCTATGCTTGGCTCGTTACGCCTATTTTGGTCTAGGTGTAAGAAATAATGAAACTGAATGCACCATCTTTTTTGTGTAGAGTTAGTTTTGATCTAAATGTGAAAATTAAACAGTTTAAAAATAAGTTTCAGTCTTTTTATTTGGAACGCTAACTTTTGTTTTAGATATTCCTGCAAACAAATCTTTTCCACAACATTTACATATCAAATTCCGTCGAACAACTACTTTAGCCTCACTTTTCCTTTTCCATAGAATCCAAAATCCACTGGTCAGTGGGTAACAAATGTTGGAAACAGTTTTTTTCATGTAAATAAGTTTATGCAACTCAATTCTTTTGCATGTAAAACCAACAAAATATAATCTTATATCTTCCCATTCATAAAATAAACTTAATTGGTATTGAAAAATAAAAACAAATTAATTTAACCATATTTCCATAATGAAATATATATGTAATACACAACATCTGCAATTCAAATTTTCACGAGATAACCAAAATCTCATCCCAGTATTAGTGAAGCAACTCAATTTTGATTAGATGTTATAATTTCAACAAATTTATCATTAGGAGCCGAGAGCCAACATTAATATAACAAGTAACTAGCCTAAAAAAATGTTGTCTTGCCTCTTCTCTTCAAGATCTTTTATATAATTACAACCAACTTGAAGTATGAAGTTTCAATGATAGAAATATTTTTGGCATTTTGTAATATAGATTTTCTTAACATCACACATCATACCAATAACATCTTTAGCTTATATGGAAAAAACTAAAATTACAATTTGAACTAGCCATATTGAAATTATCAAATTACAATTTATCAATTTAGAAGGAATTTATTGTAAGATAAAAAATATTCATAAATTTTATCACCCAAGTTAGCCCTCTATATAAATATTTTTATCATGTATTGCTTTTCCTATTTCTTGTATAATTTTAAAATAGTGTGCTTAGATTTTTAATTAGGTTTACACGATTTGACATATTAATTTGATTACCATTTTTTAAATAATTAACCGCAATGAACTATATTATAAGGAAATTAAACTATTATAACAAAAAAAAACAAAGAAAATCATCGCTTTTTTATATATTTTCATTGTACCGTGAAATTATTATATCCATTTCCACAAATCTATTCTAACATAGGTGCTTATTTGCTTTATCTAACTAGTTAAAATGTTAAATAACATTTATTCCATATATTTTTTTTTCTCGATTTGATTAGCCTATTTGTACCCGTTCCTGCTTCTAAAATAATGGTTTATACTTACTTTTGATTTTCGGACACAAACCTTACCCCGAGAAATTTCAAAAATAATTTATAATATTAATCCCGATCCTACTTCTAAAATAATGGTTTATACCTTACTTCTGATTTTCGTACTCAAACCTTACCCCGAGAAATTTAAAAAATAATTTATAATATTAATCCCATTCCTACTTCTAAAATAATGGTTTATACCTTACTTTTGATTTTCGTACTCAAACCTTACCCCGAGAAATTTCAAAAATAATTTATAATATTAATTAAAAAAGAAAAGTTATAAATCACCGCTCGAAGAATAGCAATTAGTTTCCTCCAATTTCTTAAATTTTTTAATTAATATAAATTGCAATAAAAAACAAGTGTTGCTTTCTTACAAAATCATTATATGTATTTATCTTTGAAAGAATTTAATGATTTCTAATATATATATATATATATTACACGATAAATCATCTTCTAATGTTGAAAGTGCAAGTTTCATTTCATACATGCAAGAGAGATGACCGACCACAAACATCATTATTTTATATTTCATAAAATAAAAAATAACATAAAGAAGCATATACGTAGAGAGACACTACAAAAGTCTAGCTCTATGTTGTTGTTAAAGTTAGGTGATTTAAACTTTTCTTCTTTTATTTTATTAAAAAATAAAAAGAGACAGTGCAATACAATCTTCACGACTAAATAGACTTTAATGTTCCAAATTCAATCAACATATATTTAGAATTCGCACCCCCTGTTTTAACTATAATATGAGTTTGTGCCTTATTTATTTTGATTATATTTTCACCCGTGGAGATAATTAGTATACCACATTTCAAAAGACAAAAAATATGTTCTTGATGATTATATAATTGCGCCAAAATTAGTAATTTCTTGAAAACATATAAATCAATGTCAAATAGATAAGACCAAATGAGTAATATATATGCGCGATGCATAAAATTTAAGCAATTAAAATTTTCATGGAATGTGGTGATTTCACTAAAATCTAAAGCTCATTGTGAAGCGACTCGATCAAATCTGATGGAATGTGGTGATTTCACTAAATTTATCTTTAGGAGCGCGCCAAGAGATATTTACTTTACATTGGTTCATTTATGGCATGCATAGACTCTCTTGCGCTTTGGCTTCAAGATATTTTACATGATTCACCTCAACTTAATGTTTGAACATCAATGAGAAAATTTTTATTGGCACCAACATGGTTTCAACCATCTTACAAGAAAGATCTTTGGTTTATATGTGCGTTGAATGAAACTGAAGTTAAGTAGCCATAACAAAAAGATCAAATTCACAATTTACGAATTAGAAGGAACTAACTGTATATTACAAATTTGATTAATATTAGCACCCAAATAAGCCCTCTAATACTTTTGATTCAAATTACAATACATAAAGTGCTCCTAATGAAACACATCAGTTTATGGCTTATGCAATAATTCCTACTATACAACTTTTATCTAGCAAAATATTAAAATATAGAATTAATTGCACTTTGCCCCCTCTTAACTGTTGGGGTATTAACACTTTGCCATCTGAACTATTTAGCAATTAATGCCATAAACTATCCAATTTATTACAATTGACCCATTTTGGTTAATGGAGTTCAAATTTTAAACTGTTTACAGCCCAAATATAATTTTAGGTAAATGAGGGGAATAAATGTAATTTTTAGTCTCTTCCACTATTTCCGGTTACCATCTCCGACCACCACTATCTTTGGCCAACTCATGTTTTAAATCATTTGACTTTGCACCCCATTGTTAACTAATTATGTTAAGTTCTATTAATAAGCAAATGGGATATTTGGACTTTGCACCCGACATTTTGACCCTTAATTTGAGATTGCACCCCATTTGGGATGCAAATTAACAGAACTTAACATAATTAGTTAACAGTATGGTGCAAAGTCAAAGGTGCAAATTAACAGAACTTAACAGAATTAGTTAGCAGTATGGTGCAAAGTCAAAGGATTTAAATCATGGGCTGCAATCTCAAATTAGGAGTCAAAATATGGGGTGCGAAGTCCAAATATCCTTTTTCTAAATTGGGATTCGGAGTGAGCCCTTGGTACATCTTTCTTTCCATGTGTTTTTTTTTTCTATTCTTTGTATGTCTAGAAATAATGAGATAATGGGTTATACGGTTATAGGACCTCACTACGTAGTGTTTTATAATTCTAAAGACGGACTCATGTTTAATAAAAGGAAGTAATACTAATTTCATAATTTGGTTTTACAATAAGGACACTTTTCATAATATTAATTTATTTTAAGGAAAATGATAAATATTGATGGACAAAAATACACTAAACAGTGCCCTCTCTCTCACTCTCGCTCACTCACTCCCGTCTCTCTCTTAGCCATTAATAATAATTTGGTTTCATCGACTGTTTCTCCTATAGCCTCATAGCCTTCTATTTCGCTATTTTCTTCAGTTATTCCACCGATCTCAACTCCAGCTTCTACTCCTATTGAAGCTCCAATTTCTTCACCACTAGCTCCTCCTGCTGCTCCGCTTTCGTCTTCCCCTGGCATAGCCATGCCTCTTTCCTCGATCGCTGTAGCTCCCGGCTGTGCAACAGCGGTTCCTGCTAGCGCCGGTGCTCTTAACAGAGTATCTATTATTGGATCTGCCATGGTTGTGCTCATTGGTGCCGCTTTTTTGTTCTAGATCTGATATGGAATTCATTTACTTTTGTGTTAAATTCATTTTAGGAGTTAAGGAGTTTATATTTGTATTTTGATTTTATATTTTATTTACCTCACGGAGGTGATCGGAGATGGTGATTGTGACAAGAGTAGATGGATTTTTAGGTTATTTTTGAGTCGATGATGACCTCAACATTTTTGTTGTTTTCTGTTTTGTGTTGGTGATAAAATCATTTTAGCACCAATGTTTTAGCAATATTGGTGCTAAAACCACCTTGATGTGTGTCATTGGATGGGTGCTAAATCTATTTTAGCACCATGAATTTTGTTGTTCTCTATTTTGTATTAGTGCTAAAACCATTTTAGCACCAAATCTTTTAGCACTATTGGTGTTAAAACAGATTTAGCACCATTGGTGCTAAAACAGATTTAGTACCAATTAGCACCAATTCTAATGAGAAATGAGATGTTATAAAGAAGGTGTATTAGTGCCTTTTTTGTACAGTATCCTTAATTTACACGGCTAATTCGTAAGTGTCCTTTATAATTATGTTATTATTAAAATCAGAGCCGGCCCTAGGCATAAACGATCCATGCGGTCGCCTAAGCCCCAGAAGTAACAGGGCCCTCAATATTTTTCCCTTATATATAAGTTATAGTAGGTAAAATTAAAATAATTTTTGGCTGAATAAAAGCAACCAACGAGACAATTGTTCCAACGGGTGATAGTACTTATCTTGCAACTCGAGTTTGGAGTCTTGGTATGGGCGAGATTGAGTTTTTTTTCTTTTTTTTATCAAGTATACAAACCCAAGTTCCCAATTCAACTAAAATAAAAAAAGAAAATGCAATAAAATAACCCTAAACCCCATATATCGATGAGTTTATGTGATTTTTTTTGTTGTTGAATAAAATGCTACCTTTTAATTTTGTTTTAACTAAATTATATATCAATAAGAAATTTGATTACTCTTTTTGTTACTTTTCAAATCTCATAATTTGTATATATATATATATATGTATATATTTGTTGGAGTTTATTGATATAATTATGTTACATGAATATACAAAAGGCCCCAAAATCAAAATTTGCCCAAAGCCCTCAAAACTCAGGACCGGCCCTGATTAGAATGAACCCTAATGCCCAATTGCCCCAGAAATAATAATAACAAATGGTAACTATACATCTTTGAAGTGAGTCTAGATTAAAATATCATGAAAAAAAAATGGATTTGAAAAGCCTAAACCGAGAGGCTAACAAAATAAATCAAATGATAGAAAAAAAGAAACAACTTGGAAACAAAGCTGGAAAAGCTTAAACCCAAAATAAACACAATAAAGAAAAATAAAGAAAAATCTAATGAAACTTCCTAGCATGTCACAAATGATAATACTTAGCCGGCTTTAGAGTCATGTCCAACTTTATAGTACTCTCAGGTGTCTTAGCAGCCTAAATTGCTATTATCGTAGAAAATAGTGCTGTTAGATAATTAATTATGTTTAAGCGATTTGTCTTATTAATTTGATTACTATTTCCAAAGAATTCAACACTTTAAATTGCTATAAGAAAAAAAAAACAAAAATCATTAATTATTTTATATTTTATTTACTCTATTCTAAAATATTGTGCTAGTTAGATTTATCAAACTAGTTAAATGCTAAAATGATATTTATTGCAGGCTTTTTTGAAGTAGTTGAATACAATCTAGAATATTAAAATTAAGTCGGTAATCTTACCAAAAAAAAAAATAATTCAACCCGTAGAAAAATCTGTCTAGTCCTAAATGATTATTCTTTTTATTAATGTTACTTCTCCTCTTGTTATTTACCCTTACCCGTATTATACTATTTTAATTCGAATCCCTATTTTTAATTATTTCTATGCTAATATATAATTATAATAACAAAATAATGCTTGTAAGTTATCCGTCAACTAATAATAATTAGTTTCATCCACTATCTTTAAATTTATAAATTGTAATTTCATCGAAAGGAGAAAAATCGTTACTATAAATTATAAATAGAAAGAAAGGCATGCGCATAAATATATATTCCTCAATGCTCCGTGGTAGAACTAACATAAATTCTCGCAAGATTCAATTATATTACTTGTGTTGCATATAGATTTAATTTGTAATAAATATATAGAAATTTACACAATAAATCATCCTACAATTTTTTAGAGTGGAAGTTTCATTTCGTGCATGCAAGAGAAATGACCTATCAAGAACATCATTATATAGTTGTAAATCATATAATGTTTATATCATGAAGAAAAATAATATAAAAGAATACAAAGAAAACATTGCGACGCAAATCATATCATATAACTAAAGTCTCTAACCATAATTTTGCGTGACAGAGCTCGGAGTTTCTAAACCAATATATCATGACTTTTGTAATGTGTTCTTTGTTTTCTTGCTAGACAACAAATTCTATAACAAAAATGTTTTTCATCACAAACATTCCATTGCTAAAGGTGAACACTGTTAATAGACATACAATACGTATGTATTTCAAGAATTCCAAATATGAATTCCAAATATCTTCGTTAAAGGAGTGAAAACAAATACCAACATTAAGCCTGATAAAAGATTTTTTTGTTTTTTTTTAGCAAAACGTATACTCAATTTTCTTTGTTGAACCGTAATACCTGCTACCCACATCATTTTCAAGGCAGTAAATTTGATTAAGTGTTCTTCAGATGCGTCGCCATAAAATGACTTTTACTAAACCCTAGCCAGTTTACATAATTAATTCATTGATATCATTGGTTAATTTATTAATTTATTAAATTACTAAAAAAGCTTATAATTTATTTTTTGGAACAATTGTTGCACCTTTTTGTTTCTCCGTCAATTTAAGAATTCGACCCTTAAAATTTAAATTACGTAATTTATGCAGTTTATAAATATTGGCGTTTGTACCGAAATAAAATAGTATATACAATGGTAAAACGAATTTTCTTAAATTAGTGGATTTATCAAATTTCCGTTAACAGTGTCTATGTGTCTAACTAATAAATTGCCACATCACTCACCTTTTACATGTGCTATTATTCCCTTTCTCTAGAAATCTGTTACATGATATATATACAACAAAGTCAACCAAAAAGAAAAAAAAATAGAATAAAAAATTAAAAGCCAAATATTAAAATATGAGGCTTGTTTGACAAAAAAATAAAAATCTACAGAAGAATAAAGGAATAACATTTATTGTAAATTAAGCATAAATTTCAAAAGAACTGTAACGTTAACATTGTAATAGATTTTTATATTGTAATTTTTTATGGTATCATGCAAAATTAATTTTGCACCGCATTTTTTTAATAAATTACCATGTCTAAGTATTTAACTGATAGTTCTTTAGAGTATTACAACAAGTTACAAATTTAAACTCATTTATTGATAAAAAATTACACATGATAATTTTTCTAAATTACGCAAGATTAAGTTTCCAATTTAACATTATTTTTAGAGTTACATGAGTAACACATAAAAACATATTAGTTAAAAAATAAAATTATATCAAGCCAAAATAATGACATTAAAATTTTTGGATTGCAAAGTTAAATTTGCACAAAATACAATTATTTGCAAAGTTAAATTTGCACAAAATACAATTATTTGCAAAGTAAGTTTGCACAAAATACAAATTTTGTCAACGCCTTTCTTTTAAAACACAATTTATAAAACAAAGTCTACTCTATAAAAAATTAAAAACACACCCATATTTTAGAAAAATATTATTCATTGAATTTTTTGTCAAAAAAATCTAATGGATGGTTGGGCCTTTTTGTATTTAGCCCAGCATTTTTGAATTTTTTTGCATTTAACCCACTTGTTTTTTGTAATTAGTTGTCAGCCAAAATTATTGGATAATTATGATTCTGTTTTTTATTTAATTAATTTAGTTATTTTTAATTCATTTATAGGTTTTTAAATGTTGCCATTTTTACCAATTTTTTGAAAAATAAATGATAACTTAAAATAATTTCAAATTAGATTGAGTTAGTTATTCGGATTATAAGAATTTTGAAATTTAAATAAAGAAAAACTAAAATCCAAATAAATATTGTTTATCTGAAGTAAAAACTTTACCTTTAGTCATATTATGCATGGAAAAATACTATTGCCGGTGTCATATTCGGAATAATAAATTTCTATATAATCATAATATGCATTTCATATCTAAATATAATATGTCTGTTATCTCTATATATCAGAATTTAATATGACTAGTATATAAAACATGTGAAACAGTCATATTATCACATGTAATAAACATATTAAGTATTTGATATCTTTTAAAAAGTACATGTGAAAAACATATTAAGTATTCCATGTCTTTTAAAAAGTAAGAACTTAAAGTAATGTACCTTGTAATATATACTTTAAATCATGTCCAATAAAGGGGGTTTCCGGTGGTGGGAGTAACGGATGGTGGTGGTAGAGCTAGAAATGACCTCATGATAAGTAAGAGCATATTTGAGTGGTTGCGCGAGATCATATTCAAGGGAAGACACTCCCAATATTTTCGGCAATCAAATGATGGATTGGGAGGAAATGCACCACTAAGCTTACCAAGCATTCAATGTTTTGGGGTTTTGAGCCTCTTCAAATATTTATAGATCAAACCGCTCTTTGATAAACGCATAATATTGTCATTAATATGCTCTTTTTCGGAGTCGTTTGATGCGTTTAACTCTTTAAAACTATTCGGTTTGCTAATTTATCTCGCGATTAGTCTCGTAGCATATTTTATATTTAACATTGCTTGGAAAGGCATTTTTTTGTTTATTTTGTTGCCTTTAGATCTTGAGGAATTTATTGAGTAAAAGAAGAATGATCAACCGAGCAATTTTTGTCCTTTTAAGCAAAAAGTCAAGGAAAAGTCAAAGAGTTGGATATATCTAGCTTTTTGCTAGATCAATCAAGGAATTTTTCTCATCACTTGGATCCATCTAGCTCAAGCCAAAATTAATCTAGATGGCTTGCTTTGTCTTTTATGTCACCTCCCCTATTTTGCTCATCTATCTCATAACTAGCTTGGAGACTAGAAAGTGGTGCAAATCACCTTCTCCTAGAATATTGTATTTTATATAAAAGTAATTATTTTCCAATGGACAAAAGGGATAGTTTCTCTTGGATCTTTATTAGAGAGAGGAGAAGGAGACAATACACTCATCTATATATATAGTCTCCATTATTGTATTAAAAAAAACACTTAGACTCTTGGATTATTAATAGTTTTATTTACTTGTCTTGAATATTACACTCACTCTCTCTAGAATTTGTAATTTATTATCTCCATTGAAGAGAAATGGAATACGTTTCTATAATTCTTGTCTTTACATTTATTATGGAGTAAATTTCTTTGCTAAGGCTAAAAGATGAAGTTTGCAATGCATTAATTATGTAAGTTCATTTCTCATTCCATTGTTAATATTGTTAAATACTTGTTGAATCCTTCATCTTCTCCATTTAATCAACCATCCATAAGCTAGTAAGATAATCTTTATAAGATGATTTGACTTTGTATGCCTTGTATACCTAGTTCTCAAGCATTAATGAAGAGATGATATACTTGTGTATTTCTTACTAGCCTATGTCAATTCCTTCTATGAATGAGATACTTTTCATTGTCAAGCATGACTAGTCTTTTATATTCATGGAAACACCATAAATTTGAGATTCAAATCCTTGGATGCTTTAATGATATGTTGAGTGTTTTCTACACTTTATGTGATTTTGAGACTCAATATTTTCTTAGTTAAGGTGTTGCCAAAAATGATCTCTTAACTTTTTGTCATAAATAACTCCACTAATTACCCTAAAGATTCAATTTGTATTTATCAAATATGTTTATACCGGACGGTTTATCCACCACCTAGACCTCCCAATCTTAGGCAAAGGAAATGTTATGATTTATTGTGCTTAACTCTTTAAGTGGCCAATTTCATAATCAAGTCAATTGCCTAAGTAAAACTAATAATGAGTTCTGAAATACCTAGTTTAAATTTATGCCTTTTATTTTGGTGTATCTTAAATTTGTATCTTGGTTAAGCATTATATGGGAATGGGTTGCACTTGCTTCACACCCTTTGATTACAAGATACAAAGGAGAGATACATTTGTGTTAAGTTTTGCTTACACCCTTTCTTTATATGGCATTTATATGGGAATGGGTTGCTTTTGCTTCACATCCTTTTGCTTAAAAAAGTGTAAGATACTTAACACTTAGGAATTGCATTAAGAACTTCGAATGAGATTGGTTCTACATAATGTTGCAAAGCAAATGAATTCTATAATGCCTTAGCCTTTTCTCATTATTTGATACATCACTCTAATTTTTATTGCATAACTTTAAAATCAACAATTAAAATCAACCAATCCACTTCTTAAAACAAAGCATTGGACTCGTAATCACCACATCGTCTTTCCGACTATCCTTGTGGTTCAACACTTGTGATAGACGCTTAATATTGTCATTCATACGCTCATTTTCGGAGTTGTTTGACGCGTTTATTTTTCTAAAACTACTCAGTTTGCCAACTTATTTCGCGATTAGTCTCGTAGCACTTTTGTATTTAACAATGCTTGGAAAGGCACATTTTTGTGTTTATTTTGGTGTCTCTAGATTTCAAGAAATATTGTATTTAATACAATGGTGGAATTTTTCATGGGACAAAAAGAATAAAAGAAAGTGGAAGTCTCCATGTCCATGTGATTAAAGAGCATCCAAGAAAGTAGAAGTCTCCACCAAAAATAAAAATAAAGCATTGTTTATTTTTTAACTTCCAACACAACTCTCCTATTTATAGTCTTCATTGTTGCTTTGGAGAGGAGAGCTTAGTCTTATTTTTATTTCTCATTTCTCAATTTATAGAGAGCTTGTAATAGTATTTTCTAGAGAGAGAAATAGAGTTCACTTTTATAATTCTTGTCTTTACATTTATTATGGAGTAAATTTCTTTGCTATATAAGGCTAAAAGATAAAATTTGCAATGCATTAATTATGTAAGTTCGATTCTCATTCCATTGTTCGTATTGTTAAATACTTTTTGAATCCTTCATCTTCTCCATTTTTTCAACCATTCATAAGCTAGTAAGATGATTTTCATATGATGATTTGACTTTGTATGCCTTGTATACATAGATCTCAAGCATTAATGGAGAGATGATACACTTGTGTATTTCTTACTAGCCTATGTCCATTCTTTCTTTGAATGAGATAATTTTCATTGCCAAGCATGGTTAGTTTTTGAATATTCATGGAAACACCATAAATTTGAGATTTTAATCCTTTAATACTTTAATGATATGTTGAGTGCTTTCTACACTTTATGTGATTTTAAGACTCATCATCTTCTTAGCTAAAGTATT
Organism: Lonicera japonica; assembly: GCA_021464415.1. NCBI lineage: Eukaryota > Viridiplantae > Streptophyta > Magnoliopsida > Dipsacales > Caprifoliaceae > Lonicera > Lonicera japonica. The sequence goes on along the minus strand of CM038468.1, from coordinate 5,132,268 downwards.
GACAAAGAGGATCTTTTAAATTTATGTAATAAACAACTTCATTAATCATTTTAAGGATTCAATTTGTATTTATCAAATAAGTCTATATATGACGGTTTGACCTCCACCTAGACCTCCCAATCTTAGACAAATGAAATGTTATGATTTATCGAGCTAAACTCCTTGTAGTTGGCCATTTTCATAATCAAGTCATTTGCCTATGGGAAACTAACAATGAGTTCTTAAATGCCTAGTTTAAATTTATGCCTTTTCTTTTTGTGTATTTTAAGTTTGAATCTTGGTTGACATTATATGGGAATGGGTTGCACTTGCTTCACACCCTTTGTCACAAGATAAAAATGAAAGATACACTTATGTTGATATTTTCTTACACCCTTTCTTTATATGGCATTTATATGAGAATGGGTTGCTTTTGCTCCACACCCTTTTGCCTAGAAATGGGTAAAATATTCAACACTTAGGAATTGCATTGAGAACTTTGAATGAGATTGATTTTACTTAACTTTGCAAAACAAATGAATTCTATAATGCCTTAGCCTTTTCTCATCTATTATTACATCATTTTAATTTTTATTGCAAGACTTTAAAATCAACAACTAAAATCAACCAATCATATTCTCTTAAACAAAGCCTTGGACTCGTAATCACCACATCGTCTTTCCGACTATCCTTGTGGTTCGACACTTGGACTTATCAAGTATTATAACTTGACAACCTGCACTTGGGTACCTAAGTACGGAAGTATTTTCGGCGCGTCACAATGGTATCATACTTGCATATATTTGTGTAGAATTTTGATTGGAGGAGACTCTATTAAGAGAAATTCTTGCAAAAAGTGCCTAAAAATATCTATTTTGGTGAGAAAAAAAAAAGGAATGAAGACAAATACACATAATTGAAGTAGTAAAGACGAAAAATAAAGATCGCAATACGATGAGAAAAAATAAAACTTAATTGGGCTAGTTATGCTTGTTTAAAAATAAAACCTAACCAGTGTTATAAATATATTTTACATATGATACTATAAATAGAGTTAGAGTTATTTTCAAAAAAAATTAATAATATTTTTAATTTAAGCACATTAATTTTTTTCGGGCACAAATTTATTTTTTTCAACAATAGCAATTAACTTGATATTAATAAATTTTTATAAACTACATAAACATTTGAATTGAATTAGCTCATCTAATTTTATAAATTTCTTGATGTTGAGGAGTTTGGGATAAGAATCTCACAATTCCTATGAACTTAGCAAAATGTTAAGCAAAGAGTTAGTTTCTTTCCTATGCAAATATAAAATATAAATAAAGTGTTTCGTTAGATAGAAACTAAAATACTATGCTTACAAGAAAATAAAAATATTAATTATATTTGATACAAAGTTGAAAGTAGAAAATGTAACTAACATTAAACATATATATACGGATATATATGCAACCGCTACAAAACAGTAAAATTGGCATTTGTTTTTAAAATTAAAAGAATATTTAAACATGAGTGCAACATTAAATTGCGTATTTTACTCGCATCCAAAAATAATAACAAAGAATTAAATAAGATAAATGTCTGTCTTTTTTACAAAATATGGTTTAAATGAATGTCAACTTAAATAAGATAAATGTCTATTTTTTTTACCAAATATGGTTTATAATTTTAATGAAATTTTTAATTTATGTTGTAGGAATAACTATATTCATCCTTTCATTAGATGAGCCCTTTAAATAGGGCACAAATACAATAGTAAATAGGATTTACAAGGAAGCTCATTATGGCCCATGATACACCATTAACACAGTAAAATCCCTAATACATATTCTATCTAGACGAAAGCACACTATGTATAATTTCCTTAAACACTCCCCCTTGTGCTGAGTCGGAGATAGAATGGTACATGTCTTGTTACCTCATTAAAACCTTGTCAAGTAACAAAAATCCTGTGGGAAAAAATAACCTTGATCGAAGGAAAAAGAGTACAACATTATGACAATCCTGTTAGACTTCCTCCATTGAGTCTATATTTTCATTTGATCCTTACTTCAATCAATAGAGTTTGCACGTATCGTTACCTCGTTAAAAACCTTACCAAGTAACAAAACCCAATGGAAAAAATAAATCTTGGTTTAAGGAAAAGAGTATAACGTAACGTCATGTGGATATTAGACTCCCCCTCAAGTCTACACCTCCCCCTGATATTTACATTAATCAAGAAATTTGAAAAGCTTATGCATGTGTCGTTGCCTCGTTAAAAACCTTACCAAGTAACAAAACCCAGTGGGAAAAATAAACTTTGGTCTAAGGAAAAGAGTACAACGTAGGTACGAAAATTTCATCATATTTCACACATTCCTTTGATCATTACTTTGATCACGAAAGTTGGGAAAGCCTAAACACCTTTATATTTTTCACATGCTTTTCAAATATGGCCTTAGGAAAAGACTTGGTGAACTAGTTTGCTATATTCTTCTTAGAACTTTGTGTGGGCCAGAGAGATACCCAACACCAACAAAATCAATGAAGATTTTGTTTGGGATTTCAATGTAGGGGGTGGCCATTTTAGCATCATCGTTTACTTTAGATGTTGCTGTCGTATAAACTTTTTCTCTCTGTAGGGAGAGAACAATTTCAAGCCAATGGTTCCTTTTAGGTGTTCAATTATGCTGCGTTGGCGCTGAGCTAAATCTATCTAACAAGTTCAATGAGAATGTTATATCTAGTCGAATATACTGTATTAAGTGCAATAATGCGCATATTGCACTTAGATAGAAAGTTTCACCTCCCAACACATTTTTGTAATCTTCCTTTGTACGAAATTGATCTTTTCTTTTATCTAAACTTCGACCGATCATGGGAGTGCTAGCAGAATGCGTTTTTTTCCAGGTTAAATTGCCTGATTATCTTTTGAACGTACGCAAACTAGTGGATTAGTATTCCACAAGCTCGATATTCTAGATTAAGATCTAAACAAAATTCGAGCTTTTCCAAGATTCTTTATCTCAAATTTGGATTTCAAGTAACTTGTAGTTTCTCTTATTTCATCAAGAGTACCTATTATGTTCATATCATCGACATATACAGCTACAATTACGAATTCGAAACTTATTTTCTTTATGAATATGCATAGGCATAATTCATCATTCTTATATCCCTTCCCAATCAAGTAGTCACTTAGACGGTTATACCATATCCACCCGGTTTATTTTAATCCGTAAAGTGAGCGTTTCAACATAATTACAAACGCACTCCGTGGTTTAGAGTCACTTGACTTGGGTAATATAAGGCCATCAGGTACTTTCATATATATCTCCGAATCAAGATCCCCTTAGAGATATGTAGTAACCACATCCATGAGATGCATTTCCAGTCCTTCGAAAACTACCAAGCTAATTAAATAGCGGAATGTTATAACGTTTTGGCGATTCCAGAGCGTCTATGGGAAAGCTTGCGCCATAAGGTGAGTCTTTTACTTTAGAACTTCTTTTTTCTCATTTACGCTTTATGGCAAATAATTGTTTATGTCCTACAGGCTTTACAGTTGGCGCAGTTAGCACTACCGGACCAAATACCTGTCTCTTTGCCAAATAATCTAATTATGTCTGGATTGCTTATTTTTATTTAGGCCAATTTTGCCCTTTGTTGACATTTTACAATAGAGCAAGGTTCGACATTATCGTGCTCTTTGATTCCTTGAGCAACAGTGTATCATTAATGCATCCATTAACTTATATGCCATCTCTTAACCCATTGAGATTTATTTATTCTCTGGAATCATTATAACTTCGGGGCATCCCCCAGTATTGATTCATGGACATAAGTATAATCAGAGATAATCTCATAAAATAGGCTTTTACATTAATGATTGATTGATCAATTTGTGCCTTACTCCACCTCTTTTTTTGTGTGAGTGTTTGTCGAACCAAATGGCCTCCCTTTATTCCTTTAAGGAGCTATGGCCTCAACCACACCTCCACAAAGTGTAGTTGCAGCGTCTCTTTTTGTGACACTGTGCCCCTTGTTGGGGACTTATAACCTTGCAGGCATATTGCAGCTGGTGTGTTTGATCTTGTCACTTTTCAATATCATTAAATGTATCAGGCATCGAATCTGTTACATTTTAAAGATTGATTATTCTTTTTGACTTCACTATACATTGTGATATGCGTGGGGATTAAGATGAGACAGAGTGGGGACCACAACAATTCTTGTCGTTCCCTTGAAAATTTCTTTTTCTATCTCCCCCTAACGACGGGAAGACTGTCTCCTCAAAGTGATAATCCGCAATTCTTAGCGGTAAAGAGATCACCTGACAAGGATTCCAAATAGCGGATTATCGTTGAGAATTCTTATCCAACGTTAATACTTAATTGTTTCAGCGAGCCCAGTTTGGTGCGCTGTGGAGGCGCAATCGGCACATATGCATAGAATATCAGGCTAATATCCAGTTACCAACTGGTATGCATATAATAGTTGTCTAATATTGGACCTTGAAACAAATAAGTAAAATTGCGTGCAATATTGCATAAATCCCAGGCATATATAGGCAATATAGTGCGCATAACCAATGCGCTATCTACCATCTATATCCTTTTGATAGTTGCTTTTGTGAGACCATGTTGCATATGCACATGAAGAACGGGATTCTTTACTTCGATTTTATGCAATGATCATCAAGTACTTTTGATATAAACTCTTTAGCTTTATCGAGTCTTATAGACATGATACATTAATCAGGATGGTGAGTCCTTAAGCGTATAATATGTGCTAAGAGGTTAGTAAATGCAACATTTCTTGAAAATAATTATTCAACATGTGACCAGAATGTCGAATTATCCACCAGATCCATAAAGTACTGTGAATGGTTCTGCACTCTGGATGGATTTATCTACAAATATATATTGTAAGAATGGTATATTTTGTATCTTTAGCATAAGAAGGTCTCGATCCTATTTTTGCTAAAGATGAGGCTTTGAAAAATGGGGTGTCATTCCTTTGACATAGTCAATTAGGCATAATGGGAAGGGGGATATGGCTTTCAATACTTCGAAAATCAAGAATTACTTTTGAGCATTACTAGTATCAACACGTTGCAATGTGTTGAAGTTTTGTCCCATTTATTTGTCACTCAAAAGAAGGGATATCCGTGTAAATAATTTAACGCATGGATCATTATGACCAAGGTGCACTAGGCAAGCATGCCAAAGCCTTTATGAGTATATGTTCCACGGTACATTGTTAGCAACATCATAGGATTTGACAATCTTTATCTTAGTGGGGTACATTCCACTAAAATGACTCATAAGTTTCTTTAAAATGTGTTTCTTTACACATTTGTTTAGAAGTAAAATAAATATATTTTTGTTCCATTCTTACATTTGAATTTTGTATGATTACTGCTGGTATGAATATCATTAACAAAGTTTGGGTCGCTTTGGGTGCATATAGAGCTTATGTGACCTTAAACACCATTTTAGCAACAAAATGGTTGAGCAGTTCTTCGCTCTTATGATGACTTAATTATCATAGTCACATAGGTATTATAGGTTATTAATTGCCTATTTTATTGGATGGCTATAGTGTTCTCACTATCAACCAATCATTAAAGTTATCATCGATTCATTTTTATAGTAATGAAATCGAGTATAAATGCTGAACTATGTAATAAAACAAACAAATTCAATTACTTTAGAATAAAATTCGAATAAAACTAACAGTAATCAATCAAATATCTTGTTTAGAAATTTAATTCATCCAATCAACATAAACTTTAAGACAAAACCATAGTCTTATTAAAAATTAGGCAATATGCCAATTCAACTATTTTTGAAAAATAAAGTGAGTAAAACAGATCAGTCAAAATCAAGTGCATCCATTGACTGAGCAAATTCCTTCTTGCCACTAAAGTCTGCGATTGTGAAGTTAACATCAGCGTCATTATATTTTTCATTCATAAAATGAGATTCTTGTTCTTTAGATTCTCAATATTTCTTGTAACTCGCTGCTACTTTAGCGCTTGCATGGCAATTCTTGTACCAGTGCCCAGCAACTCCACACCTGTAACATGGCTCATTACCAACTCTTTCCTTTTTGATCGAAGGGTTCTTAGGTACATTTTTCACCTTGTTTCCCTGACCACTAGGTCCAATAGTATCATTTCTTCTCCATACTTTGGAAGAGCTTCCACGACCCGCACCACGACTCCCACGTCCCTTTCCACGTTATGCCTTGTTGCCACGTGGGTAGGGAACAACACGTCCAACCCCCTTGCATTGGGGTTTTTTTCACTGTTCATCTTACCGTAGTTGACCTCAGGAACTTTCTTTGTCCCGACAGGCCTGACATTGTATTCAAAAGAACCTCATTATGCCTTTCAGCCACTTGCAGTAGGTTGATCAGCTTATTGAATGTTGTGATTCTTTTGTTATCATACTTGAGCCTATACTGGTTCGCTAGTATAAATGCTGAAGTAGGAAAAATGAAAAGTGTCTTCTGAGTCATATCATCTTCTGTGAGATCATTTCCACAGAAGTTAAGACGTGCCTTTAGGCACAGCATATCCTTGTTGAATTTGTTAACTCTTTTATAGTCAAGCAAGCGGATTTCATTCCACTGAACGGTCAATTCTGGGAGCAAAGTGCCATGAATGTTCCCAAAACGTCCCTTAAGGACATCCCATAGTTCTTCAGGTGTCTTCAACTGAAAGTACTCCCAACGTAGGCTGGGGTCAATATGTTTCCTTAGAAACATTAATGCATTTGCTTTCACCTTATCAGACGGTCCGTTGTCTGTGGAGTCTTTGGGGTCAGTATGTGTGGCAGAATATTCTTTGGCCATAAAAGCGATTTCTATATCAGAAACCCACCGGTAGTACTCAAGTCCTTCTGAGTCCAAAATGTCAAATTCGGGTTGAGTTGGGTCGGCCATCTTAATGAATAATAAATAAAATTTTATACAGTTATGAGTACATCCATATTAATAATTTTTTAGGAATATGAATTAGATTTCAAAAATCAAGAACGATAATGGTCACATTTTTTGATGCTATATGAAAATACTTTATCATAGTAATTATAATGCGCATGAACTTTCATCATCATGGAAATTGTTGAATTTATGACATACTAAATAAAACAATTAAGAATATATGTAATATTCTAATTTTCTTAGCGGGCTGACTTACCACAACTATAGCAATTATAAAATTAATTAGTCCATCCCAAATACAATATGCATAATATTGTGTAAATTTTGGCTACAGAGTGGTCAATATATAGTGGTGGAATTCAAAACCACATCAAATCAAACCGTTTCTTTGCATTAGAAACAAATTCATATATACATGGATTCTATAGGGCATAATTGGTAATTAAAACAAAAAACAAAAAAAAAATGTTTTTTAAAATAAAACAGAAACTTAATTAAAATAAAATCTGTTTTTTAACAGAAAATAGAAATTTAATTAAACTAAAAACTGTTTTTAAGAAAAAACATAAATTTAATTAAATAAAAACTGCTTTTATGTTCAACGAGAATTTAAGTAAAATAAAAACTGTTTTTAAGATAAAACAGAAAATTAATTAAATAAAAAATGTTTTTAAGATAAAACAGAAAGATTAATTAAATATAAAAATTGTTTTTAAGATAAAACAGAAATTTAATTAAATAAAAACTGTTTTTAAGATAAAACAGAAATTTTAATTAAATAAAAACTGTTTTTATGTAAAACAGAAAATTAAGGAAAATAAAAGCTGTTTTTTATGGGTGTAAATTAATTATGTAACCTAGGTCATAAAATAAAGTAGTGATCGAACAGTGAATAAAAACTGTTCTAAAGCTAGGTCGTAAATTAAATCAATGATGTTATGCAAGGATAGCAAATTAATTAAGTAATATATATAGAACGGTAAAAACTAAAAAAAATAAACAACATTAATACTATACACATGGTATTGCTTTGCATGTTCTTTAATTAATATCGAGATTGATCAACTGAAACCGTAGTAAATATCAAACAGAATACATGCTATATATGAACCATACGAAATTATTCAACTAAAATAAAAATTACCGCAATGACTTAAATTGTGGCAAAAAAAACTGTGTATGTTCGAGTGGGAGGAAATAACACTATTTCTACAAATCAATGTAATATACACCAAGATAATATGCAAAGCCTATGTTTATGTGCAATCTTATATCCAAAGCAACAGTAGCAATCTTATAATACATACAAAGTATACATATATATATATATGAAGTACACGCATATAATATATAATTCTGTGGCATAATCCAAAGCTGCGATTGGAACTTATATATATACACATACGATTAAACCTTATTTATATATATATATATATAAGAGAAAGTAATGATGACTACCTTGATTATGTATGTATAATACAATTTTTCTTAAAGGTTGGGCGACGAGAGAAGAGTTCAATGGTGATGGCAGCCGGCGGCTAGGGTTTTCTTAGGGTTAGGGTTGTTAGCTCTGAGCGTGCTGATAACGTATTGTAGGAATAACTATATTCATCCTTTCATTAGATGAGCCCTTTAAATAGGGCACAAATACAATAGTAAATAGGATTTACAAGGAAGCTCATTATGGCCCATGATACACAATTAACACAGTAAAATCCCTAATACATATTATATCTAGACGAAAGCACACTATGTGTAATTTCCTTAAACAATTTCTGAATTTTTGTTTGATTAAACTAGATACTAATATACTTACAAAAATGGTGTTAGTAATAAAATTTCCATTTGTTTTTATTAAGTTAGACTGAGAATATTATGGGTATCAACAAAAGTTTTAGGGAGTTGTTAAATAAACCCACATAATCCGTCTTCTCATCCTAATAAGAGAATACTTTCTTCTCACCCGACTTATTTTTTAAACAAACTTGCAATTCACCCCAATGGTGGGTGAGTTTACTGAATGCGCTATTGGAACGTTAATTTCATCGTCATTAAAACTAAAACATGAAAATCTTATATAAATCTATAAAAATATTTTTTATAGAAAACATTCAACCTACCCCATCTTTTTTATACACGCTACTGACATACCATCTCTTTTTTATAAGTCAAATAATAAATTTATTTTTTTATTGCACATGCACAAAATTTATTATTGACCTTATAAAATTCCTAATTAGAGATAGGGTCAACCCCCATAAATGACAATTTCAAAGACATTGAAGTGTAAATTTGAAAAATAAAAATAGCAACAATAATAGTTTTAGACTTTTAGGCGACCAACTGTTTAAAATGAAATATCTGATCAAAGTAAAAATTAATTAGTTAACACAAGATAATTACCCCGACCGTTTCCACTATCTAATAATAAAATTTCAATCTTCATAATATTACTATCTCCTATACGGCTGTATCTAATGAATCGATAAAATAAAAATAGTTTTTATAAAAGTAAATCATTTATTAAAATATTCTAGAACTAAAGTTGTAGAATTATTTGCTGAAAAGAATGAACTTTCTTAATTTTAAAAAAATTAAATGAGTGAGAAGACAACTTAGTGGCAATTTTTTCAAATACAGAAACTGGGGTGAGAAGAAAGAATCTTATGCTAATTTTTAGGTTAAGATTGACGTAATATTGGCTTATGGTGGGGTGAGAAGATGGATTATGTGGGTGTGTTTAAGAACACCCAAGTTTTAACGCTAACGGAATTTATATATTTTCCAATTACAAATTCAACCATTTATAATATATTTCAAAACTAAAAAAAAACTTTGAAAAGTTGAAATGGATTAAACGATGTTTTTCTAAACTAATATATAATTTTGATAAAAGATAGAAATTATCAATTACTTCTCGACTAACAACATTTAATTTCCTCCGATCTTTCAATTAATTTCTAATAAAAATGTTATAAATAAATGAAAGTTGTGCATTAAGATAAACTATAATAAGAAATAAAGGTTGCATTTTTTAACAAAAAAATTCTTGTATATATTTGCCTTTCAAAGAAATTAGACTTGTAATAGATATATAGCAATTTTACAAGATAAATCATCTCCCAAATTTTGAAAGTGAGACTCTCGTTTCATGAATGCGAGAGAAATAACTATCACATGGACATTATATTATATTTCTTAAAATTATAAAATGACACAAAAGGCACGGCAAAAGTCTCTTCTTTATTATTGAGGTAAAGAAACTTCGGAGTTTTCTTTTCTTTTTTCTTTATTTTTAAAGAGAAAGAAAAAAGCATTGCCACACAATCTTCACGACTAAATAGACTTGAATATTCCAAATTCAATCCGGAGATATTTTGAGTTGGCACCTCATGTTTTAGCTATATTTTGAGTTTACGCCTTATATTTTATTTTGATTTTTTTTAAAGGAAGCTCAAGTTCCTAGAAAATCCAACCACTAAAGCGTTATATTATTGAAAGAAAAATAGAGTATGAAAAGCCTAGACTTGAGGGCGCACAACGAAGTGAAAATTCAAACCAACAGAACTGAGCAAACCAAAAAGAAACCACTAACAAAAGGAAAATAAAATACAGAGAAATGATGGCTAGTAGAATTGAAATATATAATTAGGAAGAATGGATATGTCTCTCCGCACTAAAATAATATATTTTATTTTAATTGCGTTTGCACCCGCGCGCCATTAGTAAATTTAGCTAACTATATATATTGTAGTAATATAAAAACTTTATGTTACTAACCAAAATGCTCTGATCACTCAACATGTGTTATGTCTTGTAGACCAAAAAAAACGTGTGTCATTTCTTCATTTGAATACCATCAAGATCTTGTCATGTTGGACTTGGGTTTATCAACATCAGGTCAACAAGAGAAGGGTGCACATTTTCATATATACCAGGTCAGAACCAGCCAACCACGTCCGATCCCGGCACATTGTTCCCTCAGTAAAAAAAGGGTGCCCATAAGCCGATTTGGCTACTTTTCTGTAATTTCAGTGCCCAAGCCACCTGAGAGGTACAGTGGCCAATCCACCTAAATGTTTGTTATGTGTTTAGGTTCCCCAATAATTCAAAAAAAAAAGGAAAATTATATTTAGCACGTAATAATTTAGATTTTGCTCACCTTTACTTAATTTAGAGAAAAATTTACATTTACCAACCTTAACTTACATGATCCTAAGCGTATAGAGAATGGTTCTCACTAAATGCATATTTAGTATACAATTGATGTATTGTTACACTTAAATCAATAAATTATACTTGAATAAATGGTTTGCAGGATCCGTATTTGTTTGCCTTCCGTTCATTTGAATGGAGTTAGGGTGTGTGTGACTATAAGATTTTGTTTTCATGGAAACTCGTTTCACTGCATTAAGGCTATTATATTTATTTCGTCAAAATTTTAGTGGAGTGGAAACGTATTATATATTTCAATATAAGGAGTTCCCATGCCAAAGCAATGTTTTGTGTCATTCTAGTTCCACTGAGAAAAATAATTAACTTGCCATTGACAAATAACTCCTCACTAAATTATTTTTTCATTGCAAATTACATTAGTAACAATAGATTTCTTCAGTATGCGGTCACTCAAACTATATCACACTGAAAGTGTTTGATTGACAGAAAATTATTTTTGTTAAAAAGGCTTTGGTTACTAAAAGTATATTTGTCACTACAATTTTGCCACATCTAGTTAAAATTGATAAATACATAATATTGTCATTCATATACTCTTTCTTGGAGTCGTGTGACACGTTTGTTTCTCTAAAACTTCTTGGTTTGCCACCTTATCTAGCGATTAATCCCGTAGCATGTTTTATATTTAACATTGAGTGGAAAGGCACGTTTTGTAGTTATTTTGTGCCTCTAGATCTCAAGAAATACATTGGACAAGAAAAAAAGTGATCAATCAAGCAAAATTGGACTTTTGAAGCAGATAGTCAACAAAGTCAAAAGCCCTGGAATGATCTAGCTTAACCCATGATCGATCAAGGTTGGGCAATCAGGAAGCTAGATCGATCATGGGTACTCCTAGATCGATCTAGCCCTTGGCACTTTACTTTATGTCACTTCTCCCTTTTTCCCTTTTTGGTAGCTCTTGAGAAATAGCTTTGTCAATTTATTCTCAATCTCAAGGGAGATATGTTTCGTATAAATAAACTTCATTACCCATTTGTTAAGGTGTTAATTAGTCTTAGATAAAATAGCTTAGATATAGAAAGAAGCTCTCTTGTATTTATTTTCATTTTTTTTTAAGTTTTGTAATTTCCATTGGAAGAGATTGGAGTTCACTTCTATAATCTTTGCCGTTACATATATTATGGAGTAAAACTATTTACTAAGGCCGAGGATGAAGTTTTCATGGTGATTATTATGTGAGTTTGATTTTATTTCTTTGTTAGTATTATTAAATATCTATGGATCCTTCTTCTTTTATATTTAATCAACCATTTTAGAATCTTACAAGATATCCCTATACGATGATTTGACTTTATATGCTAAGTATATTTAGTTATTAAGCATAAAAAGGGAGATGATACACTTTTGTATTTTTTGAAAGATTGTGTTCATATCATCTATGAAAGATTTTCCTTTTTATATCAAGTATATTGAGTTCTTAACTTTCATAGAATCACCATAAATTTAGAATTCCAATCCTTGACATTCTTGATGATATATATATATATATATATATGGTGAGTGCTTTATATACTTTATGTGATGTCTTAAACTCATCATGTTCTTATTTAAGGTGTGACCAAAGAGGATCTTAAAGTTTGTCAAAAACAACACCACACTACTATTCAAAGATTCATTGTATATTTATCAAACAAGTCTAAACCGGTTGACTTTGTCTTCAACTAGACTTTCCAAACTTAGACAAAGGAATTGTAAAGATTCTTGTACGTGTTCATTTTTTAGTTGACCATTTTCTCAAATAAGTCAATTGCTTAGAATGAAACTAACCATGAGTTTTCAAATGCTTAGTTAATGTTATATCTTTTATTTACTAAATTTCACATCAATTGTTTTAGCATTATACAGGAATGAGTTCCACTTGTTTCACACCCTTTGATACGAGATAAGGATAAAAATTCATGCTTGGTAGAGTTTTGATTACACCCTCTCTTGGCATTACATTATACGGGAATGAGTTTCTTTTGCTTCACATTCTTACTTTAAATAAGTGTAATACGCACTCCATTTAAGAATCGCATTTGGGAAACATGTATGAGATCAATTTCACCTAACTTTGCTAGCAAATTGATTCCGATTGCCTTAGCCCATTCTCAAACTTTATTACATTCACTTTCAATTCACAATTACTATTCTAAAATCAAATAAATTTACAAAGAAGAAAAATCAACTAATCTGTGATTCATCCCACCTCTTTCCAACTATCCATGTGGTTCAACCCTTGGAATTACCTAGTTATATTACAACTTGACAAACTTACACTTGGGTTACTGCAATGCATTATTCTTGTGACGTCAAGTTTTTGGCGTGTTGCCATGGATAAACTGAAAGAAGAATCACGGATTTATATAAAACCGCTTTGTAAGAATCTTTTTCTCTTTGTAAATAAGTTTTCCTTGCTTATTTCTACATTCTTTTATAGGTAACATCCATTTGAGATCCTCATCTCGAGCTTATGTTCGAGAACTTGTATGTCGATCTTCGAATAAGTCCACCTAAAGGTCCGCCACCTTCAAGATCTCCATTTATATCACCACCACCATCATGTACCGATGACATCCGACAAAGATAGAGACAATGATTCAAATGAAGGAAATGCCAATAAGAATTGTCTGGTTCGAACTATAAAGGATTATCTTCAACCTCTAAGAGGTGCAACAAATTCTTGCATTGTCCTTCCTGCCAATCCTCCTAGCACATTGATAAACGCATAATATTGTCATTAACATGCTCATTTTTGGAGTCGTTTGACGCGTTTAACTCTCTAAAACCATTCAATTTGCTAATTTATCTCGAGATTAGCCTCGTAGTATATTTTGTATTTAACATTGCTTGGAAAGGCATTTTTGTGTTTATTTTGTTGCCTTTAGATCTCGAGAAATTCATTGAGTAAAAGAAGAATGATCAACCGAGCAGTTTTTGGCCTTTAAAGCAAAATGTCAACGCAAAGTCAAATAATTGGATCAATCGAGCTCATTCCTTGATCTATCGAGAGTTGACAACAAGAGTTGGATCTATCAAGCTTTTTGCTAGATCAATCAAGGAATTTTTTCCATCACTTAGATCCATTTAGCTCAAGCCAAAATTAATCTAGATGGCTTGCTTTATCTTTTATGTCACCTCCCCTATTTTGTTCATCTATCTCATAGCTAGCTTGGACTCTATCTCCTAGAATATTGTATTTTATACAAAAGTGGCTATTTTTCAATGGACAAAAGGGATAGTTTCTCTTGGATCTTTAGTAGAGAGAGGGGAGGGAGACAACACACTTATCTATATATATAGTCTCCATTTTTGTATTAGTAGATTTTCAGACTCTTAGATTCTTAGACTCTTGGATTTATTAATATTTTTATTTACTTGTGTTGTATATTAATCTCTCTCTAGAATTTGTAATTTATTATCTTCATTGAAGAGAAATGAAATACACTTCTATAATTCTTGTCTATACATTTATTATGGAGTAAATTTCTTTGCTAAGGCTAAAGATGAAGTTTACAATGCATTAATTATGTAAGTTCATTTATCATTCTATTGTTAGTATTGTTAAATACTTGTTGAATCATTCATCTTCTCCATTTAATCAACCATTCATAAGCTAGTAAGATAATATTCATAAGATGATTTGACTTTGTATGCCCTGTATACATAGTTCTCAAGCATTAATAAAGAGATGAGGCACTTGTGTATTTCTTACTAGCCTATGTCCATTCCTTCTATGAATGAGATACTTTTCATTGCCAAGCTTGATTAGTCTTTGATACTCATGAAAACACCATAAATTTGAGATTCCAATCCTTAAATCCATTAATGATATGTTGAGTGCTTTCTACACTTTATGTGATTTTGAGACTCAATATTTTCTTGGTTAAGGTGTTGCCAACGAGGATCTCTTAAGTTTATGTGATAAATAACTCCACTAATCATCCTAAGGATTTAATTGTATTTATCAAATATGTCTATACCGGATGGTTTATCCTCTTCCTAGACCACCCAACCTTAGGCAGAGGAAATGTTATGATTTATTGTGCTTAACTCTTTAAGTGGTCATTTTCATAATCAAGTTAATTGCCTAGGAAAAACTAACAATGAGTTCTCAGATGCCTAGTTAAATTTATGCCTTTTATTTTGGTGCATCTTAAATTTGTATCTTGGTTGAGCGTTATATGGGAATGAGTTGCACTTGCTTCACACCCTTTGATTACAAGATACAAATGAGAGATACACTTGTGTTAAGTTTTGCTTACACCCTTTCTTTATATGGCATTTATATGGGAATGGGTTACTTTTGATTCACACCTTTTTGCTTAAAAAAGTGTAAGATACTTAACACTTAGGAATTACATTGTGAACTTTGAATGAGTTTAATTCTACATAATGTTGCAAACCGAATGAATTCTATAATGCCTTATCCTTTTCTCATCATTTGATACATCACTTTAATTTTTATTGCATAACTTTAAAATCAACAATTAAAATCAACCAATCCACTTCTTTAAACAAAGCCTTGGACTCATAATCACCACATCGTCTTTTCGACTATCCTTGTGGTTAGACACTTGGACTTACCGAGTATTATAACTTGACAACCAATACTTGGGTTCCTAAGTGCAGAAGTATTTTTGGCCACGTCAAATGATAAACGCATAATATTGTCATGCATAAGCTCTTTCCCGGAGTCGCATGACGCGTTTGTTGCTTTAATTCTGCCTAATTATCCACTTATCTCGAGATTAGTGTCTTGGCGAGTTTTGTATCTAACATTGTCCCGCTAGGTGTGCTTTTGTTGTGTTTCTGTGTGTTTATAGGCATAGGATGCAATGGCCTTCGAGGAATTGATCAACTACTAGCCAAAAGCTACAAAAATGCTGATTTAGAGAATTTCCAGAAGCATGATCGATCATGGAATTCCATGATCGATCATGGTGCAAATAATCTTCAGGCAGAGGACCCCATGATCGATCATGGGTTGGCCATGATCGATCATGGTACCCCCATGATCGATCATGCTTCCTACCAGCTTCAATCATGGGTCTGGCGGAGACATCCACCAACTCCCTACTTTTAGCCTTTTTGGGGGGATTTTTGTCTAGAGATATTTTCCCTTGTTTATTTTATTAGTTTTTGTACTTCTTTGGCTAGTTTTTAGTCCAAGAAAAGGGGGAGATATTATTATCTTGTTTTTACATAGAAAAGTTCTAGAGAGAAGGGAGAGCTCTTGGAGTGTCTTCTTCTTCATTTCTCTTGTAAGTTTTTAATTGTAAGAATGATTTCTTCTTCTATGATATTTGTTCTTGCATTTATTATGGAGTAGTCTATTACTAAGGTTACGGAGGTTGATTGCGATATGATTTTCGGTGATTAATGGCTCAATCCATGTTTAAAGTTTGATAAATATTTGTGAATCCTTTTCCTTTCCAAATCTTTCATTCTACAAGCTTTCTAGGTATTTTCATTGTACGATTAGACTTTTCATGCCTTGTATGCTTAGTGCTTATTGATTAATGAAAATACAACATATTTATATGGTTCTAGAAAGCTTGTTGTCTCTTTCCCCCATCCATGGAGCTTTTTCCTCTTCGTAGAAATTATGAATAGTTCTTAAAACTCCATAGATGGGTTATAAATTTGTTTAACTTATCTTTGATTCATTTATTGATATATTGAGTGCTTCTTACACTATATGTGATACTTAGACTCTTTATTTTCTAACTAAGTGATAAACGACGAGTTGACGAATTTATCCCATAAACTTCATTCCGTTTCATTGTTAGGATTCACTTTCTAATTTTCATTCTTTAAATCATGAGATTTCATACACTTGCTTTATGTTAAATCTTTTAATGATGAGTTTGTCATATTTATCTCGGATTAGCTTCATCGGGAATGGGTTGCCTTGCTTCACACCCGTAGCTAAGAGGTAGGAATGATAACCCCGTCTTTGGTGGAATGTCGTTTGTCTCTTTCTCGATATAGCTTCAACTCGGGAATGAGTCGCCTAGCGTCGCACCCTTTGCTATTGAGAGATACACCAACATTCCCCATATATCGAGAAATCTTGTGTTGTAATCTTTGTATGAGCTAGTGATCACCGTCTCTTTAATCGTAACTAACCTCCACCTACCTTAGTGCTTTCTTATTAATTTTCACAACTGTTTTACATTTCCGTTGTTCTACAACCATTTCATCTTACAAGAATCAGAAAACACTTTAATCCGTAATCCATTCCATCCCTTTTCACTTATTCCTGTGGTTCGACACTCGGACTTCCGAGACTATATTACAACTTGACGTGCCTGCACTTGGGCTCTATCGCAACGCGCTATTTAAGCGGCGTCAAGTTTTTGGCGCCGTTGCCGGGGATAAGGCAAAAAGGCGGATTCTGGGTTTTGTACAAAACCATTCTCCCATGCAAGGGCGATTGTTCGTGGATATTCGAATTAGCCCTCCCACATCTCCAAGAATGGCAAACCAAGGTAGAGCCGAGGATCACGAGAGCGATAATGAAGGGGAAGGTGCCAACAATAATCCTCCTGTTAGGACCATGAGAGACTACCTTCAACCGCCTCGGGCAACTTCGAATTCGTGCATTGTGCTTCCCGCTGGTCAAGCCGGAGCGTTCTCTTTCAAATCGGGTATGCTTTAACATATCCCTTCTTTTCATGGTATGGAGTCGTAAAACCCATACTTGCACTTGAAAGACTTTGAAGAAGTCTGCTCCACATTTCGTGAGGCAAATGTTAATGAGGATGTCATGCGTTTAAAACTCTTTCCTTTCTCCCTAAAAGATAAAGGAAAAATTTGGCTAAATGCTCAAAGACCACAATCAATTCGGTCTTGGCAAGAGCTCCAAGCGGAATTTCTAAAAAAATTCTTTCCCGTTCATAGGACCAACGCTTTAAGAAGGGAGATATCAAATTTTTCGCCAAAAGAAAATGAATGTTTTTATAAGTGTTGGGAAAGATATAAGGAACTTCTAAACGCATGCCCTCACCATGGTCACGAAACGTGGAGTCTTGTTAGTTTTTTCTACGAATCTCTCACCCCCGATATGCGTACATTTGTTGAGACCATGTGTAATGGTCAATTCTTGAGTAAGAATCCCGATGAGGCTCTATTGTATTTTGATGAATTAGCGAAAGGTGCTCAAAATTGGAACACCTATTCCGAGGAACCCAAAGCCAAAACTCAAGGAAGGGGTGGGTTGTACCAAGTGTCCAATGAGGATGACATGGGTGCGAGGTTATTCCAATTGTCTAAGAAAGTAGAGGCAATGGAAGCAAATAAGCTTAAGGAGGTCAACGTAGTATCCTCGAGTCAGTTGTGTGTCATTTGTGAAAATTCAGGACACACTACCGAGGATTGCCCTACCATTCCCGCTTTTCGGGAAGTCCTCAAAAATCTCGCCCAAGTCAATGCTTTACACCAGTACAACCAAAACCGTAACCAAAACGATCCCTATTCTCAAAGGTACAATGAGGGATGGAAGAATCACCCTAATTTCAGTTGGGGTGGTAATCAAAGTCAGAACCAGAACCAATACCATCAAAACCAAAGACAACAACAACCTCAAAACTCTTTTGCTCCACCACAAAGTCAAAATCCAAACCAAAACTTAGAAACTTTGTTAAGAACTTTTGTGGATAAGACGGATCGAGATGTGAGTGATTTGAAAACCCAAATGTCTAAGCTCACCACTGCCCTAGCAACCCAAGAGAAGGGAAAATTCCCGTCTCAGCCTTTAGTTAATCCTAGAGGCCAAGCTTTGGTTATAGAGGGAGGAGAGTCTAGTAGTAAAATGGAAGAACTTAAATCCATCATGACCCTTCGGAGTGGAAAAGTTGTAGATAAGACTATTGTTCCTAAAACCCCCAAGGTGGCGGACATAGTTGAATCTACGAGTGTTGAGGAGTCGGAGGTTGAGAAAGTTGTGAGAGACGAAAAGAAGAGGGAAGAAGAGAAACAAGGAAAGGAGGATCTTGAGAAAATCAAGAACGGAATTAAGGTCCCTTTCCCGGAGAGATTGAACCAACCATCCAAATCTAATACCGAGATTTTGGATGTGTTTCGACAAGTGAAAATCAACATTCCATTGCTTGACGCGGTCAAGCAAATACCTTCGTATGCTAAGTTCCTCAAGGACTTATGCACGACAAAACGAAGGTTGAATGTTAAGAAGAAGGCCTTTATGGCGGAGCAAGTGAGCTCCCTCATGCAAGGCACGAGGGCCCCCAAGTTCAAAGACCCCGGTTGTCCCACAATTTCATGTGTCATAGGAAATTGTAGGATAAAAAACGCATTGCTAGATTTGGGAGCAAGCGTGAATGTGCTCCCATATTCGGTATATCAACAATTGGGGTTGGGTGAGTTAAAACCCACGAGGGTTACGATTCAATTAGCGGACCGATCCGTTAAAATCCCAAGAGGGGTGGTCGAGGATGTACTTGTCCAAATTGACAAGTTTTATTTTCCGGTTGATTTCATCATCCTTGACATGCAACCCGTGTCAAATCCCGCTAACGAGATTCCGGTCATCCTTGGCCGACCATTTTTTGCGACGTCCAATGCCATTATCAATTGCAAGAATGGAATCGTTAAGTTAGCTTTTGGTAACATGACTCTAGACCTTAACGTGTTCTCTTTAAATAATCAAAAAGATGATTGTGATGAAGAAAGTGAACACGTCAACATGATAAAATCTTTGGTCCAAGATGACTTTGTTGCCACTTTAGAATCGGATTCTACGGAAGGTTTTCTAACCACTTCCAAGGAACCCGAGGAATGTATGAAAGTGTTTTCTTTGTTGGATAAACAGGTTAATTCATCCGATAATCAAGAAGAAAACACACCCACGTCCACCAAGAAGCTTAAAGGAAAAATCAAGCTAAAGCCATTACCGAGCAATTTAAAGCATGCATTCTTAGGAACTTTTCAAGCTTGTTATCTAAATGGATTTAGAAAAGCCAAAGTGGATTCCTCCACTTTTCACCAATCTCTTCACATTGAGGACAATGTCTTCTTCAAGTTGGGGGGTATGCGTATTCCAAAACGCTTTTCATTTTTTGTTTGGTTGGCTTTTCTATTTATGCTTGTAAAAATTCCATGGGATTAGAACTTTTGTTCTAATTTTTTTTGTGAAGTTTGAAAATTAATGAATGATTGATTTTTTTTATTTTTTTATTTTTTTTTTCAAATGAAGACTTTTGTTTCATTAGCTTTTGGCATGAATTCTTTGATTTAGATAGGAATTTGAATGATAAACTAAATTGCCTTGCTCCGCTTAGTCTCATATCCCGTCATATTTGCCTGTTCCGCATGCTAGATCGCTTCGGTTGTTTCCAATTCGGTAGTAACACTTAGATTTATTTTCATTGAGAGAAGAGAAATTTTTGTCCAAAAATGATGGAAGCTCTTTCGAAAAGATCCTCCAATGAGAGGACAAAAGCATAGCACTTTGATAACTTGGATGACTTTTATCCTAATATTGACTTAAAGCTTCACTTGACTAAATC
Organism: Lonicera japonica; assembly: GCA_021464415.1. NCBI lineage: Eukaryota > Viridiplantae > Streptophyta > Magnoliopsida > Dipsacales > Caprifoliaceae > Lonicera > Lonicera japonica. The sequence goes on along the minus strand of CM038468.1, from coordinate 5,111,602 downwards.
TTAAGTCTCTTTGTCTAATATTACGGATGGGTAAAGGTTACCATATGGGAAAGGGTGAATAGCTTCCTTCGAGCTCCAATGATTGAGCAGAGTATTGAGAAATTTCATAAGTGAGACCGCTGCCCCCTATAGAGATGAAAACCGCCCTGATCTAATTTAGCAAAATTTCCAAGAAAAGATAAAGAAAGTGCTTAGAATCGACAAATCTCGGAGCTTTTGTTTTTGAAAAAGTTCTCTCTTCCTTCTCAAATGACTATAACTCTTTGTGTTTATATTGAATTGTTTGAATCGAAGTTTAGTATGTGAGCATTGGAGAATATGGGATTGTGTTCTAAAGGAGATAGGCGAATTAGATGATCATTCAAACGTCCGTCGTTCTGAAAAAATTGATAGTAATGCCTCTTGCTTTGCAAATTGAAACTTGAATCTTCATTCTCATCATTCATCATGATCAAACTCCTAATGTTTGTAGGTACCATTTCTGAAAACCTTCACGAGATGCAACTCGTCTTCTTTGGGAACTTAGAAGTTAACAACTTTTTGTATAGCGTAGTGCTTTTGTAATTATTATATATTTTGTCTTGCTAAGGGACTAGCAAGAGATAAGTTGAGGGGAGTTGATAAACGCATAATATTGTCATGCATAAGCTCTTTCCCGGAGTCGCATGACGCGTTTGTTGCTTTAATTCTGCCTAATTATCCACTTATCTCGAGATTAATGTCTTGACGAGTTTTGTATCTAACATTGTCCCGCTAGGTGTGCTTTTGTTGTGTTTCTGTGTGTTTATAGGCATAGGATGCAATGGCCTTCGAGGAATTGATCAACTACTAGCCAAAAGCTACAAAAGTGCTGATTTAGAGAATTTCCAGAAGCATGATCGATCATGGAATTCCATGATCGATCATGGTGCAAATAATCTTCAGGCAGAGGACCCCATGATCGATCATGGGTTGGCCATGATCGATCATGGTACCCCCATGATCGATCATGCTTCCTACCAGCTTCAATCATGGGTCTGGCGGAGACATCCACCAACTCCCTACTTTTAGCCTTTTTGGGGGGATTTTTGTCTAGAGATATTTTCCCTTGTTTATTTTATTAGTTTTTGTACTTCTTTGGCTAGTTTTTAGTCCAAGAAAAGGGGGAGATATTATTATCTTGTTTTTACATAGAAAAGTTCTAGAGAGAAGGGAGAGCTCTTGGAGTGTCTTCTTCTTCATTTCTCTTGTAAGTTTTTAATTGTAAGAATGATTTCTTCTTCTATGATATTTGTTCTTGCATTTATTATGGAGTAGTCTATTACTAAGGTTACGGAGGTTGATTGCGATATGATTTTCGGTGATTAATGGCTCAATCCATGTTTAAAGTTTGATAAATATTTGTGAATCCTTTTCCTTTCCAAATCTTTCATTCTACAAGCTTTCTAGGTATTTTCATTGTACGATTAGACTTTTCATGCCTTGTATGCTTAGTGCTTATTGATTAATGAAAATACAACATATTTATATGGTTCTAGAAAGCTTGTTGTCTCTTTCCCCCATCCATGGAGCTTTTTCCTCTTCGTAGAAATTATGAATAGTTCTTAAAACTCCATAGATGGGTTATAAATTTGTTTAACTTATCTTTGATTCATTTATTGATATATTGAGTGCTTTTTACACTATATGTGATACTTAGACTCTTTATTTTCTAACTAAGTGATAAACGACGAGTTGACGAATTTATCCCATAAACTTCATTCCGTTTCATTGTTAGGATTCACTTTCTAATTTTCATTCTTTAAATCATGAGATTTCATACACTTGCTTTATGTTAAATCTTTTAATGATGAGTTTGTCATATTTATCTCGGATTAGCTTCATTGGGAATGGGTTGCCTTGCTTCACACCCGTAGCTAAGAGGTAGGAATGATAACCCCGTCTTTGGTGGAATGTCGTTTGTCTCTTTCTCGATATAGCTTCAACTCGGGAATGAGTCGCCTAGCGTCGCACCCTTTGCTATTGAGAGATACACCAACATTCCCCATATATCGAGAAATCTTGTGTTGTAATCTTTGTATGAGCTAGTGATCACCGTCTCTTTAATCGTAACTAACCTCCACCTACCTTAGTGCTTTCTTATTAATTTTCACAACTGTTTTACATTTCCGTTGTTCTACAACCATTTCATCTTACAAGAATCAGAAAACACTTTAATCCGTAATCCATTCCATCCCTTGTCACTTATTCCTGTGGTTCGACACTCGGACTTCCGAGACTATATTACAACTTGACGTGCCTGCACTTGGGCTCTATCGCAACGCGCTATTTAAGCGGCGTCATCAAACATTCACTCCAAAGCCGAGTATGCTCCAACATATCCCTACTTTTCATGGTATGAAATCCGAAAACCCTTATTTACATTTGAAAGATTTTGAAGAAGTTTGCTCCAAATTTAAAAAGCCAAATACAAATAAGGAAGTCATGCGATTACAATTGTTTTCATTTTCTCTAAGCCCACACCAGCCCGATAACTTTTTCAAAAAATTAAACATCCAAAAATACCCAATTTCTTATCCAACCTTTCATATGATAAACAAACCCCAATTCGTAAAAGAATTTGTAGGCTCATTTGATAACAATATGAAAAATGATTGAAAAATCAATTCATTTTTGTGATATGTTATGTAATGACCCAGTCCCAACCTTAGTAAGAAATTGTCCGCTTTGACACACAGCTGCATGGTTTTATTTTTGGAAGGATATTGTCTGCTTTGGCACAAAGCCGCACGGTTTTGTTTTTGGCGAGAGTCACCAAGACACCCCCAAAAGGTCTCTTGCTAATTGGGTACTGAGTAGGTACATATGAAACAAGGATCTAGTTAAATCCCCAACATCCTCGTTGTCTTGGGCGACACCACCAAAAGGCCTCTTGCTCCGTTAATTGTGGGATATTTTGGGTCTTTACATGTTGCAACATGAGTTGAAAAGAAAATTTTTTCACTTTTTCCATTGAATTTTTTTTCTTTGGATAGTATTGAAAAATAATTTTTCACAAAACAAAAGAAGAAGGATTGGCAACATCTACTTTTGCCTAAAAGCTTTAGATCAAGTGGCTTTGACCTTCATCTCCAACTTGGGAGATTGTAAATTCCATTCCCCTCTCTGTAGAATTTGTAGTACTTACAAAAGAAGAGACTAAACCTTCCTTTCAAAGCAAAGTTTTTTTTTTAACGACGTATATTCATAAAAATAAGAATGAGATAGAGTTTCTCACTACATTTTTCAACTCTTTTTCAACTTACTACAAAAAATAATTGTTTTTGCAATAATCAAATTTTTATTGTTTGCTTAAAAAAATTTAAACAAAGTAAACACTAAGCTTGGTAAAAAAAATATAAAATAAGTTTTAATTGTTTTTGCAATATGGGGCTTTTGTTTTTAGCCCACTTTTTTCAAATAGTTTTATAATTAACCCAATTTTTTTGAGAAATTAAAAATCCTATTTAGCATGCCACGTCTACTACAAGTTTCAATATTTGTTAAATTGTTACCGCATTATATATAGGGTATAAACGGATGTCCAAAAATTTGAATTCGTTTTGTACTCAAATTCAAATTTTATTGATATTTATTCCAATAGATTTTCGAAAAAGAAAATTTGGATATTATCACTACACCAATATGTCCCTTGGGCGACATAAGCAATAGCCTACGTCGCCTAAGAATAACCTAGGCGACGTAATAATGCTTACGTTGCCCAAGAAATTCTAAGGTGACGTATGATATACTTACGTTGCCCAAGAATTTCTTGGGCGACGTAGGATATACATATGTCGCCTAAGAAATTCTTAGGCGACGTAATAATACTTACGTTGCCCTATAAATTTCTTGGGTGACGTAGGCATATCATCCGTCGCCCTATAAAATCTTAGGCGACGTGGGTAATACTTACGTTGCCCTATAAATTTCTTGGGCGACGTAGGCATATCATCCGTCGCCCTATAAAATCTTAGGCGACGTGGGTGATACTTACGTTGCCCTATAAATTTTCTTAGGCGACGTACGTATATCCTCCGTCGCCCTATAAAATCTTAGGCGACGTACGTATATCCTCCGTTGCCTTATAAATTTCTTAGGCGACGTAGGTATATCATCCGTTGCCCTAGAATTTCTTAGGAGACGTACGTAAATCCTATGTCACCCTAGAAATTCTTAGGCGACGTATCCTTCGAACTTATGTTGCCTAAGATAAATCTTAGGCGACGTATGTATAATTTCTATGTCGCCTAAGAACATGTCATCTCGATTTTATAGGTTTTGAAGTTGAAAAATCAACATTATTTTTCTGATTAAAGGTTTGTTTGATTTTTAGGTACTCTATCTCTTATTAATATTTTTAAAAACAAAATTCGTAATGAATATTTTTAAAAATATATGATATTAATTTTCAAAATAAATCATTTATAATACTAATTATTACACTATAACTAAATTTAAAAGTAGTTATACCATGACATGATAACTTTTCACCAATGAGCAATTGAAAAAAAAAATTATAGCAATCTTATATCAAGATCAGAGTGAGATGACTACAATTGATGTTGTATTGTTATTATTTGCAATTCAATCGATCGGTTTCGCTATCATTGTAGACATTATTAATTAACTGAATTAATTGTTGCAAACGTTATTAATTAAGTTAAATGATTATTGTAAAATAGTTAATTCTTTTATAATAATCAAGTTCTTGAACAAGATTCCGGGTTTAGTCAATCCAACCAATGTGGTTGAATAGAGTTTCCCCTTATATGAAATTTGAACACCCAAGAACCCTATTTGCTGAAACACCTTATTAATGGGCCGAGTCTCTCTTAGAATTGAATATATCACTCATTGAAGATGACTTCATAATGAAATTTGTGGCGAGCATTTTAACAATAAGAACTAATTAAGTGATGCAGCAGGGGGGCACACATCTTGAATACTCGTCTGAATATTCTCTTGGAGTTCCTTGGGGATAAAAATAAGAACCCACTATATAAAAATAAGCGATAAACACATGCTTAACTTCAATGAAATAATTCTTTAGTTTGAGGAATTATACAAGTTACATATTTTAGAAACTCCATTAAATTTTATGCTTAGCAATAAGAGGCCAATGAAAAAACTCAATGAACTCAATTAGATTTTTATTTTTTATCACCGAAAATTATTTTTTTGTAAAAAAAAATTAAAAAGTAAAAAATTATTTTAACAAATAAATAATAAATGACTAAATTAATTAATTCTTTTATGTAAATATAAAAAATAAAAAAATAAATTTAATTTTAAAAACTGAAAACTAAAAACTCTTAGGCGACATATTAATATATATATGTCTTCTAAGTGTTACTCTTAAGCGACATATATAAATTAGTATGTCTCCTAAGATTTTTAAAAAAAATTTGAATTTTTCACGAAAAAAAAGAGAGGCAAAAAAATTTATTTGAAAAAAAGAGAGGCAAAAAGCTAAATTTTACCCAAATGATGGAATTTTCTAGACAACTCCACCCACTTCTTTTCTTGCATTCTTTCTCCAATTTGGCCGAGCAAGAGAGAGAGAGAAAGGGGTCTCCATTGTTATTAATTTTCAAGCTTTCTCTCTCTAGATTTTACCTACCAAACTCCGCCGAATCACGACGAGCCTTTAGAGAAAATTGTTCTACGCTTTGAGAGCTACGCAAAAGTACAAAAAATTTAAAGTTCCGTCACCAAGTCTCGGTTCATCATCACCTTTGGTTAATATCTTGATGCCATGAGGTAAGCCTTTAAATTATCTTTGATTTTTGAATTTTTGATGAATTTATAAAGAATTTTCTTAGTATGATTTGGGTTTGATAATTATTGGTATTTGGGTTTAAGTTAATACTTGGAGAAGTATGTGTGTTTTACATGAATTATGGAAGTTATGGATTTAAAATATAGAATTATACACACCATGGGTTTACTAGAATGTTTAAATAAGCAAAAAATAGATTTTTGCTACTGTTTTGGTGTATTTAGAGCTGGTTATTGATGAGTGATGTTAGATATCAAGTATGTATTTTAAAATATAGTTCAATATCTAGCATATGGCTTTGGAATCACTTAAAAAGGATGAAAATTGAATTTTTGGTGAATTTCGCAAGTTTGGTGGACGATAATGATTTCTACGCGGGAATATTAAAATTTTTGTTTTATGTCTCATATTATTCTCCAACATTTGGATTATTATTTTGACTAGTGAACTAGATCACTTGTAAATTGGTTATATAATTTACAAATTGTTTATGAAATTCATATGACATGTGCAAAAACAAAGACTTTGGAGGAGCCCAGAAATGAAGTTGTTGAGGAAGAGCTGGCCCAACTTAGGGCAAAAACAAAGACTTTGGAGGAGCGACTTCAACAGCAAGATCGCGAGCGCGAAAGAGAGCGTTTGGAGCGAGAAAAGGAGCGGTTGGCATGGGAGGCTAGGATACAGACGCAATTTGAAGAAATGGCGAGGCATATGTGTATGGGAGCTCCACCATCCGATGGCTCCAATAACTCTGCTCCTTAGTTTAATGTTTAATATTATTGAACATTTTAATATATGTGAAGTTTTTAAAACAGTTATATATATATATGACATTTTATATCTTATACCTTTTGAACATTTATTTTTTGTGTGATTGAATAATTAACTGTTAGAATGAAAATATGAATGATTGGGACATGTTCTATTGGTTGCCAACGCAGATTATTTGTATAGATGTGAAGGTGTAGGCTGCACAGAATGAAAGCAATTCTCAATTAATTTTTTTCACACTTAGGCGACGTAGAAATAATTGTACGTCCCTTAAGTTACTACTTGGGCGACGTATATAAATGCTTGTGTCCCCTCGGATAATACTTGCGCGACATACGTAGTTAATTATGTCCCCTTAGTTACTTCTTGGGCGACGTAGGTATTTACCTACGTCCCCTAAGGTACTTACTTGAGCGACGTAGTTATTTACCTACGTCCCCTCAGACACTTACTTGGGCGACGTATGCATTTACTTAGGTTGCCATACGTACTTACTTGGGCGACGTAGTTATTTATTTAGGTCGCCTGATGTTATTACTTGGGCGACGTAGGTATTTACCTACGTCCCCTAAAGTACTTACTTGAGCGACGTACGTATTTAACTACGTCCCCTAAGATCTTACTTGGGCGACGTAGGTATTTAACTACGTCCTCTAAGGTATTTTACTTGAGCGACATATACATTTACATACGTCGCCTTAGGTATTTCTTAGGCGACGTAGTAAAATAACTACGTCGCCTATTATCTTAGGCGACGCGGTTTAAGCAACGTATCTTAGGCGACGTAGCCTACGTCGCCCACTTCTTAGGCGACGTATTTGTGTACTTGGGCGACATACAGAGTACATCGCCTAAGTGACCTTTAGAGGTAGTGTATTTTGAAATATTCGAAGAAATGAATATGGATATGGATAATGATGATATTCAACCTGGATAATCCGTATTTGATGTGGTTTATCCATATTTGTGGATATCCATTTTATAAGACATCCGTATCCACTGTAATTTAGTATATCTAATGTATATATACATACATATTTTCTCACCCGTAAAAAAAATAAAACAGAACAGGCTGACTCAAAATCTTTTAAACTAAAAAAAAGCTTAGAAACTAATAAAAAGAAAAAAAAAGACCTAATTCGTATTTATAATATACGTCAAAGATTCGGAACTGTAGCAAATTTAAATGGTAATGATTTTCATCTTTGATTTGTCAATTGAATTTCCGTGGTGTTTGTCGTATAATCTGATCATAATTGGTTATCTAGGGCCAATGAAAGAAATTCATTATTTGAGTTCAAAGTTTGCCATTCAATGCTTCGTTTAAATTAACGAGTTATACCTTGTAAAATATTTTGTCTTAATTAATAAATTAAATAGTTAAATATATTTGTAACATTTTGCTAATTTTTAGATTAATAAAACATATGAGAACTTATTTACAGTTATTTAAAAAATAAAAACCATTAGAATAAGGATAAAAATAGTTGAGTTTACTATATGTGAAGGGATACATAAAAAGATTTGGATAACAGAAATGATAAGGATAATAAATAGTGTAGTATCCGATCCGTTATGACATAAAATATTGAAAAATAGTTTAACAAAATAGGAAACAGAGAGAAACAATTAATGACATGTAAAAAAATATAAGTTATTTGTATTTAGAAATTTGAGGACATTCTATAAATTTGTTTGGAGGGTATAAAGGAAGCATAAATTTGACTATATTTTATAAATTTGAATTGAGGGTACGTATAATGGAAGTCGGTGCTGGAGCTTATGAATTTTTGGTTAAGAAATAGATGACAGACAAGTATTAGTTTCCTCCCCTATCCTAGTTTTATAATTTGAATTTTAGCAACTATTTTTAACCAATAACTTAAACTAAAAAGAAGAAAGTGGAGATCTTAAAATATGATTCATTGCTCTAATGCTTTAGAAAATGCGTACTTTTCATAGAATTGTTAAAAGTACAAATTTCATTTTGTATTTATTTGTACTTGCATTTATTTATACTTGCAAAAATAAGATACGATAAATCATCTCACAATTGTTAAAAGTACAAATTTTATTTTGTACATGCAATAAAAATGGTCTACCTCACAACTGTTAATAAGTACAAATTTCATTTTGTACATGCAATAAAAATGATCTACCACATACATCATTATATCTGGTTTCTATATAGCTTTTTATCAAAATATTAAAATATCTTTTTATCATGTATTTCTTTTAATATTTTTTGTACATCTTTATTTATCATTGGTGGAAAATATTGCTCTTAGATTATTAATTACAGTTAGGCAATTTGACTTATTAATTTTATTATCATATCCAAATAATCTAACACAATATATAAACTATTATAAGAGAAAAAAACAAAGAAAAATCAACAAATATTTTTAGATTTTATTTGCAATTGTACTATTAAGTTATTATATCCAGGGGCAATTAAAAAAAAGGGCTTATTAGAGAAAGATTTTCACACTAAGGCCAAGGAATAATTTTTTTTTAAATAAAGGGCCTATTTTTTATTTTATTGATAATATGACATGTGTCTTTTTTTTTCATTATAAAATGACATCCCAACCCTTAAAATAAACTAAAAAAATATCAATATGCATTAAAATATGGACTGCAATATGAACTTTGCAGTCTATATTTCACTGCAATATGAACTTTGCAGTCCATATTTCACTGCAATGTGAACTTTGCAGTTCATATTTTTAGTGCAAAGTTTATATTGCAGTCCATATTTTACTGCAATGTGAACTTTGCAGTCCATATTTTTAGTGCAAAGTTCATATTGCAGTACATATTTCACTGCAATATGAACTTTGCAGTTCATATTTTATTGCAATATGAATTTTGCAGTCCATATTTTTTTGTGAAAATTTCATAAAAAGGGGTAATTTAGCTAATACATAACATGTTTTTATTAATTAAATGATATTTAAATTTATTCAAATACATTCATTTAAAATATAAAACAAAATAGGCCTCTTACACTAATTACCAATTAAAAATAGGCCCTTCATTCAAATTACCAATTAAAAATAGGCCCTTCATTCAAAAAAATATTATTCATTGGATTTTTGGTAAAAATCAATGTATAATAAGCCCTTCTACCTAATTTCTAGTTTAATCAATAAACTGAAATGGAAGTGGCGAGAATTTAGCAAAGTTCACAGCTTTCCATATTTTAGATACATATTTGACAAAGTTAAGGGTTTGACGAATTGACTTGACGGATCTGTCCATTTTGGGAGCCAAAGTCCAACAATTTACAAAAACAGATACCGTACTTTATTATGTAAATCATAACACAGCTAAACAAGCCGGACCTAAAAAGAAACTAGATAATCAACAACACAGTAACTAAACAAGCCGAGTCGCCAAGAGTAGGGGTGTGCAAAAACCGAACCGGACCGAATGGACCGACCGGACCGGACCAAATAATAGGGTTTTTTTCGGGTTTTATATGTATAACGGCCCGGTCCGGTCCAATTTTTAGAGGACCGAACTAGACCGGTCCGGTCTTTGGTCTTGTGAAAAAAAAAAGCCTATAAACCGGACCGGACCGATATATATATAATATAAGAAAAACATTAATGTAACTCCCTTTGTCCCAGTGGTTGACAGGAGGTTCTGAATTGTTTGGGTCTCAAGTTCGATTCTTGGGAGAGCATTTTAATTTTTGTTAGCATAATTAAAGTTAGTACTTTGTTAAAAAAAAAAAAAAGTTAGAAACCCTAGCATAATATACAGCCGCCGCCAGCCAACTTCCCTCATTCTCTCAGTCCGTTTTCTTTCTCTCTCTCTCTCTCTCTTATTCCGTTTTCTCTCTCTCTTTCTCTTAATCTCTCAAACTAAACCCTAAATCTTTCCTCCCCTTTCAAACTAAACCCTAAATTACAGCCCCCACCACACCCTTTCAAACTCACCCCTTCTCTTTCTCAATCCATCTCCTCCATTAATACTCTCCCATTCTAAATCCATTTTTAAATTAAGCCCAAAGAAATTAAATCACCTTTGTCATTCTTCTTCATCCTCGTTGCCGTCATCATCGTCACTTCCTCCGGCGACACCGTCTCTTTCTGCCGGACTGATTGGGACCGACCGAAACCAACCCATTTAAAGTGGTCCGGTTTGGTCCGGTTTTGGAAGGTTACCCCGTCCAGTCCGATCCGAAAAATTTTAGGACTGAGAAGGTCGGTCCGGTCCAAAAACAGAGTCAACGGTCCAGTTGACCGGGCCGTGAACACCCCTAGCCAAGAGGGCAAAACATTGTGGGACTACATACCCCATCTAAAATTGAACGTCTAGTTGATAAAAGGAAACAAGGTTCCCATGGCTCGAACTTAGGCATGGGGTGAAGAAACCTCCCATTTTTCCACTATGCGTGCTAGCACGGTTACACCCCATGTGATTACAAACGCCTTGAAGGTTGAAGTTTCAATCAAAAACTTTGTTGGCATTTTGTAATATATATTTTGTTAACGACCCCCATCATATCGGGAAGATTTTTTTTGCTTACATGACGAAATTGTAATTTAGCAATTTAGAAGGAATTTACCATATTTTAAAAAAATTATAATTCTTGTCACCCAAATTAGCTTTGTACATAAAAATGTCATATCACTAAATTACACTTTGTCAATTTAGAATATGACCTAAATTAGCCTGGTACATACAAAGGTTAAAAGTCGAGTATTTAACCCATTTGGAACCTTAACTATTGCATTTTTTCAATGTGGAACTTAAACAATTTTTTGTTTCAAATTGGAACTTGAACTTCGAAAAAATGTCAATTTGGAACTTCCGTCAAGATCCGTTAAATAACTTAACGGATGAGGTTCCAAATTGAAACTTCTTCAAAACCTTGGCATTCCTTCCTTTTTCTTCTATCCAAGTTCGTCCAAGGGAGTTTAGTTCGAGACTTAAATTGATGATTTTTTTCCACGAAGCTTAGTGGAGATGGTCTTTGCAATGAGTAGATCAATTTCAAAAAAAAATCATCAAAAAATTAAGATCGAAAGTTGGTGAAATTCAGACCGGAAGTGCAATAAAATGTTATATATTATGTAAAAAGAAATCATTTTTTTCCCAGAAAATATGGTTTTATAACGATACAACTAAACAAGGCCAAACCAGTTCAATTCCGGAAAATATGGTTTTATAATAAAAGAAATAATATACATAGTTAGTAGCTTTCGAAATATCAATTCTTTTTACATAATATATAACATTTTAGTGCACTTCTAGTCTGAATTTCACTAACTTCCGGTTTGAATTTTTTAATGAATTTTTTAAAATTAATCTAGTCATTGTAAAAACAATCTCCACCAAGTTTCGTGAAAATTTTTATTCATTTAAGTCTCGAGCTAAACTCCCATGGACGAAGTTGGATGGATGAAGAATGAAAGAAAGCTAAAGTTTTGAAGAAGTTTCAATTTGGAACCTCATCCGTTATGTTTTTTGACGGATCTTGATGGAAGTTCCAAATTGACACTTTTTCGTAGTTCAAGATCCAATTTGAAAAAAAAAATGTTTAAGTTCCACATTCATAAAGTGCAATAGTTAAGGCTCCAAATGGGTTAAATACTCGTTAAAAGTCTTTCACTTTTCATTTAGCTGGTATCACTTTACCGCTTTTGCAATAGTTCCTGGTATACAGTTTTGATCAAACATATGCAATAGTTCCTGGTATACAGTTTTGATCAAACATATGCAATAGTTCTTGCTATACAGTTTTGAGCAAGTATTAAAATATCTTTTATCATGCATGCATGTAATTCTTTTCATGTTCTTTGTACATCTTTCTTTATTACCACAGAAAATTCTACTCTTATATAATCTTTACAAAAAGGAACAAAGATCCATAGTTGGGGGAAATGAGCTACAAACTTTCTATAACCATATAAATATGTTTTATTTTCATGAATTACCAAGAATTAAATATACAAGGCATATATTTTTAGATGAAAATACCTAAAAAAGTTCATAAGATGAAATTATTGAAGAGGAAAAGGATTCACAAATTTTTAACAAACTTTAAACATGGATTGAATTAATAATCACCGAAAATCATATCGCGATTAAACTCCGTAACCTTCGTAAAAGAATACTCGATAATAGATGTAAAAACAAATATTATAGAAGAAGAAACCATTCATATGATAAACGCATAATATTGTCATGTCTAAGCTCCTTCCAGGAGTCGCTTGACGCGTTTGTTGCTTTAATTCTGCATAATTATCCACTTATCTCGAGATTAATGCCTTAGCAAGTGTTGTATCTAATGTGGCCCAAGTTGGTGTATATTTTGTAGTATTCCATGTTTTCGTAGGTTTGGGATACAATGGCATGGCATGTGGTGATCAAGAGCAAGCCTAGTAGCTTGCAAATGTGCTAAGTGACAAGTTCCAGACCCATGATCGATCATGGGCAAAGCCATGATCGATCATGGCTTGCAAAATTTCTGGCAGAACACTTTCATGATCGATCATGGGCAAAGCCATGATCGACCAACTTACTCATTTCACACCCAAAATGGGCTATTTTGTGGTTCAAGCTATTTTAGATATTTGTTTAGATATTTTGCCCCTTTTTAATATATAATAGAATTCTTAGCTTCTAGGCTAAGATATCTAGTTTTTTGTACAAGTTTTAGAGAGAAGGGAGAGCTAACACCTTGTAATTTCTTCTTCTTCTTGTAAGTTTACTTTGATTTTAAGAAATGAATACTTCTTCTATAATTCTTGCTTTGAGTATTATGGAGTAGTCTTTTACTAAGGTTACGGAGGTTGATTGCGATATAATTTTCGGTGATTATTGACTCAATCCATGTTTAAAGTTTGATAAATATTTGTGAATCCTTTGCTTCATCATATCTTCCATTCTTTCAAGCTTTCTAGGTATTTTCATATTAAATTAAGACTTTATATGCCTTGTATATTTAGTGCTTGGTTGTTAATGAACATATAACATATTTATATGGTTCTAGAAAGCTTGTAGTCTCTTTCACCCATCCATGGAGCTTTTTCCTCTTCGTAGAAATTATGAATAGTTCTTAAAACTCCATAGATGGATTATAAATTTGTTTAGCTTATCTTTGATTCATTTATTGATATATTGAGTGCTTCTTACACTTTATGTGATACTTAGACTCTTTATTTTCTACCATAAGTGATAAATGATGAGATGACAAATTTATCCCATAAACTTCATTCCGTTTCATTGTTAGGATTCACTTTATAATTTTCATTCTTTAAATCATGAGATTACATACACTTGCTTTATGTTAAATCTTTTAATGATGAGTTTGTCATATCTATCTCGGATTAGCTTCATCAGGAATGGGTTGCCTTGCTTCACACCCGTAGCTAAGAGGTAGGAATGATAACCCCGTCTTTGGTGGAATGTCGTTTGTCTCTTTCTCGATATAGCTTCAACTCGGGAATGAGTCGCCTAGCGTCGCACCCTTTGCTATTGAGAGATACACCAACATTCCCCATATATCGAGAAATCTTGTGTTGTAATCTTTGTATGAACTCGTGATCATCGTCTCTTAAATCGTAACTAACCTCCACCTACCTTAGTGCTTTCTTATTAATTTTCACACCCGATTTACATTTCCGTTGTTCTACAACAAATCCAACTCACACAAACTCTGAAAACCGTCCAATCCGTAATCCATTCCATTCATTTTCACTTATCCCTGTGGTTCGACACTCGGACTTCCGAGACTATATTACAACTTGACGTGCCTGCACTTGGGCTATAACACAACGCGCTATTTTGGCTGCGTCATCATACAATCAAGAACTTACAAGAGAAAATAAATAAATGTTACACCTTGAGCTCTCCTTTCTCTCTAGAACCTCTATGTCTAAAAACTACGATAAGATAAATCTAGCTTAATCCCTTATAGTAAAACTAGCCAAAAAAATACAACAATTAATTAAAAATTACAATGAAAAATATCTCTTAGACAAACTTCCCAAAAAAAAGGCTAAAAGCAGAAGTTGGTAGCTGTCCTCGCCAGACCATGATCGATCATGGTAAACCCATGATCGATCATGAGGTGCTCTGTCTGAAGCTCTATTGTAACAACCCTCCTTTTAAAAGCAGGCGTTAACGGATGGTGTCTTTAATAACAGCTAAAAATATAGGAAAATTAATAAGATTAAACACAACATTGTTTAAAATTTTAAAATTTCAAGAAAATTTGGCATGATGCCTCTGTATATACAATATACCAATCCTGTTGAAAAATTTAAAGAATACAACTTTACAAGTTCAAATCCTTCATGGAAAAGAAAAAAAATATTACAATACAAATCTCAATTGTTTTCTAAAGTAAAAATAATTACAAATCATCTCTTTATAAATTAAATAGACACATGATACATGCGGTCAATGCCCAACAACTAAATAAAATACTACATATGACCAATGGTATCAGAGGACTACGAAAATCCCGCACTCTTCCTCGCGAACCCAACATAGTGCTACAAGATGAACTTGCAATGAGAAATGAGGGAATGAGCCAATGCTGGCCCAGTGGGAACCATAAGGGAAGGGAAAAATGCAATGCATATGCAAGAAACCAATGTCTACAAGCTTCATGTTATAGAACAATAGTTATAAAAGTTCAACTTGTAAAATAGTTAATGATTTATACAATTAAAAATAAGTTGGTCCGCCCCGGCATACTGACCTACCTTAAACAACCATATCCCAAGGTATAATCCCATTGTACCTCTTATAACACAATCCACCCACCTCATCCTCCTCCTTGACCTAATACATGTACTAGACAGAATATACTACCCACAAACGCACCCCACCTTACCGTGGGCCAGTGTACTGGTAACCAGATTTATGGCACCCCATCTTCCCATGGGTCCGTGCAATAATATATAACAAGCATTTCTATACCGGAGCTTATCCGGTTCCAACAATCTTAATGTCTTAATATCAAACGGTAGTAGTAATGCCCAGGGATTTATTTTAATAATTAAAGTAGTAATAACCCATGAATAAAGTTAAAACAAAAATCTCAATAATTCTCATGAACAAATTCCTTAGCTTCACAATAATAATATAAACACAAATTCGTGGGTTAAATATACTGTATTTGGCAAAATTTCCAACAAAGTTCTTTTGTATAACCTTAAAAAAGGACCAACACCATAATTTAGTAAAAATCATTAATTAATGATCACAATTCTCAGATTTGTATAAGTTATGCATTGCACCTTTACTATACTCTTCATTCAATCTATGTCATTTCAAGTGAAAAACAATTTGATGTGGTTCTAGACCACTTGGTAAGGCAACAACCCACCAATTAACATGTCTAAACATAATTTAAGAGACAATGAAATGCTATGTATATTCAAAATTTAATTTACATGCTCATGTTATCCATGCTTTGTATTAACATTTGCCAAATCGTCCAATTTCATGAGTTTAATCCAAACTAGAAAGTGGGGGTGACACTAGACCTTAGACAATTCATAAATCACCACATGCATATCAAACTATAGGCTATAATCATGTATTTAGAGGCATAATATTCTGGAAATTTAAGAAAAACATGTAGTTTAGTGAGTATTAGATATACATGGGTTGATTTCTAGCCATTTCGGTACCAAAATCACAAAACAGTCCAAAAATACCAACATGCATGATAATCAAACTTGATATACATCATAATTAGTGTTGTAAACATCTAAATGCAAGCTTAGATCATAAAAATATCAATTTTTCCTTACACATGCAGAGAAAATGGTGATTTTGATACTGAAAGGCTACATTATCTCTCTAGCTAGCAATATATTCAAAGAATGAGAGAAAAGGGGAGATTCCCACCTGGAAACTAGAAGAACAAAGGTTGGATGACTTGGAGTGAGCTCAAATGGTCCCCCACATCAAGCATGCAAGCCCGGAAATGAGTTGAGAAGGCGAAGAAGATGAAAAATATGATATTTCAGTATGAAACTCTCAATTTGAGCTATGAACCCCCAATATTACTCCAATAACCACTCTCTCTCTCTCTCTAAAATATCTCTACGCTCACTTGTGTCAAAAATGGACTGAAATGGAGGTGGAAGAGGTTTAAAAACGGGTCAAAGTTGGTCAAGGCGATAAAAACGATGTTATGGAGTTACTGTTTGTATTTTGGTCATAACTTTTTACTCGAAACTCCGATCGGGATGATCTTTATATCAACGGAAAGGTAATTCAAATATCTACAACTTTTCTAAAGGATGTTATATCAAATTCAGGATAGATTAATACCAGAATTCCGTTTAAGACAGCGATGTGCCAAGATGCTACAGAAAATCAGATTTGATTAATCGACTAGTTTCGCACTCACTTTTGACCAACGAGAAGTGTGAATTAGCTTTCGGCCAAAACCCGAAAGTTGTAGAAGAATATATGATGAAGCTATAGGAGTTGGCAGAGTGGTATTTGGATAAAATATGAGAAACTTAAGAGTCTCCAAAATTGACTGATCTGAAACGTCGAGCAAATATTCCCAATTCTAAAAATGCCTCTGAAATTGCTCATTTCAAATCCGAACGTGACGAAACGCTCCAGATTACTTCTAACACATATTTATGACATGTCAGAAAAAATGGAACTGAACTTGGAGGTCTGAATATTCCGAAACCACAAACGAGAATTATAGAAATTGTTAACGTTGAAGGAAGGAAATCCGATTCTACTAAATACTTAAAAATTCTTAAATGAAGTTCGAATTTACAGAAACTTTACATGATGATTTAATAACTATTATATGACGTATCGAAAAAGACAAAACTCAATTCGGACCTCCCTAGGTTGATGAACCGAACATAAGAAAAGTAGAAAAATAGAAAATTCAAGAGTACACCAAATTTTCCAAGTAACGCACCAAATTACTCAAACTAGTTCCGAATTAAATCAAAATTTTCATATTTGATCCATAACACCAAAGTAACGCGTGGGAACATTTGGACTTGCCTAAGTCCATGAATGACAATTAACTAAATAGATGAACGAAAATACGCTTATCAAAATACAGGGTGTTACATCTATGACCATGATCGATCATGGGTTTGGATTTTCCAAACTCAGCACTTTTGTAAGCCTTGAGTTTGCATTTGATTGATTCTTTGAAGGCCATTGAATTTCATTCCTATCAACACATAGGAACACAACAAAACACACCAAGCGAGACAATATTAGATATAAAACGAGATAATATTAATTACAAAACTCGCTAAGGCACTAATCTTGAGATAAGTGGATAATTCGGTAAGGTTAGGACAATTAACGTGTCAAATAGCTCCGTGAAAAAGCTTGTGCTTGACAATATTATGCGTTTATCAGAAATATAATGTGAAGCATTAACTTGATTGAATAATAAGGTAATAAATAGTAAATGGAAAAATAATATATGCCATACAGGTAAAACCGGTCCTAACAATTTTGAGGCATCGGGCAAAATCCTAAATGGTACCATTTTATAAGTAAATATATTAATTTTTTATACGAATAACGAGTTCAGTCAAGCAGGATGTTAAAACATAACTTGATAGACCACAGCACAGGGAAAGGAATTCACTTCTTTACTAGTCCTCTTCGCCCTCTATACCCTGATGTTAGCCAATAGCCTGATTATAGCTTTGCCTGATTGTGTCCAAACCATAGAGTTATGAGTCGAACCCAAGACCACTGCCGCTGGCAGAGCGGGGAGGAGATAGGGTCAGTGAATTAATGACCAATGGTGAGAGCCCAATTCGAGATTTTGAGCATCTCTGGTTTCCAAATAGTACTCTTTGAAAGGTTATACCTAGCCTATTTGAGCGGGAAGAGTGATGTTGGACCAAGTTTGTTGACCTTTTTCAAGCTTACTTACCTCTTATCCCTCCATTTATTCTTCCACTATCACTATAAGGATCTGATCCTTCTCATTTGGTTACATACCACAATGAGACCTACTGTCTTTGCCTTCTATTTTGATTCATGACTTGGTGGGGTTGTTGCTTCGGGCTCACATTGGGAGCATTTATTCGATGAATGGTATTTTCTAATCTTTAAATAAGATAAGATAGATTTGACTCTGAGCGACTCTATAGAACCGCAAGAACCAAACCAATAGGCTGATTGAGTCTTATCCCAGCTCTCTAGGAAGCGAATTTCTCCATAGGATTTAGCTGCTTTACCCAGAACATAGACGAAAGAACAGGGGGGAAGCTGACATTATTCAAATAAGTCTTAATTCGAACAAGCATATGCTGGTCCCTTAATTCTTTGGAGATTAGCATACGTGAGTAAGATGCCCCTGCTAGTTTGCGTACCACATATACCGAAAATTTCTCTTTTAGTGCAAGAAGAGGAGAAGAATAAGAAAGAACGAGTACAATACAATTATAAATGAACACCCCTTTTGGTAAGAGATCACTAGGGACAACCTCATATTTTCTAACCTTTTCCTAACTCCGCCCCTTCTAAGATAGGGGGAAACTGTCAAGCATGAGCTAGTTCATAGATCTTTGGGCTTCGACTACAAAGGAAGATTGACTTGACAAATAAAGCCCGATAATTGGTACTCCATTTTCTCTTATTTTATATGTATATGGTTACAATCTTCTACATTCCTAGTGTGCCTATGTTGTAGGTTAAGAAGGTCTCTCAAAAGAGATGCATAGTCTGTTTTTCGACTGGTTTACTCGCTTTGTTCTGATTTCATTGTATTCTTCCGTATTCAGCATTCGCATTAGTTTCTATGGTCACAAAAAGCAAAAGCATATCAATTCGTTAAGGAAACTAGTCTTGGAGTGAAAGAACTTGGGAATCCTCTTTTTAATAGAATAGAATCCGGAAGAGGCTCAAGGCCATCTCTTCCTTCATTTTCTGACTTTAATATAAATCTAATTTACCATATAGATATCGATTACCAACGCAGTTCTCCCACCGCGTTGATAGGTCTGTGTCACCTCCTTGGGTTAGCTTCCCCTCTGTGTTAATGGAACATCTAAATTCCTTATATTCCTTGTGAAATTTGATTCTAGTTGTTGAGAGTAAACAATCGTTCTTTCTTCCATGGTGAATTCAAAAGTAAAGGCGGATCAGGTTGAAGAAAAGGTGGTTTCCTTTCCCTACCTTAGGCTCTCGATTCTCTCATGCTACTTTAGAGAAAGAAAAAATGTACTTGTTAATAGAGCCGGACCTTCTCGTTTTTCTTTTAACCCTGTGAATCTTATATCCCAATCTTTTTTCACAGTCTCTCTTTTGATTCCTCCGCGCAGCCAACCTTTAACTAGTGAAAGGAAAATGGAACACGAGTAATATACTCACGATGATCATCCATCGTCGGATACGTACTAGCGAAAAGACGAAAAGAAGCAGCCAAAGGAAGGAGTACTCACTGCCATAGAGGTCTCCATCTTATATCAAAAGAGCATATTCTCACGCTGACAAAGACTTCATCATCTGAAAACAACCGTTATCCTCGTCTATCATTTAACCTTCTTTCTGTTGCTTTAATTCCAAGATCTGTTACGAACGAACTGATCTATCAATCGAATGCTTTATTATATTAATATTATCGAGAATTCAAAATCGAAGTACTATGGCGTCATCATCACCGGACACATACTAGCCCGCCTTTTGTCTTTTGGTAGTGCCTATCTCTTTGATTTGACAATGATTGATGAGATGCGTCCTTCACGTCAATATCAAAGGCTTTTAGTAAAGCAATGCACCTGGCTCGTACAGATAATGAAAATAAAGACTTAACCAGAGAATATTGCTCATTCCGGCAATCCTCTATATTACTCATTCAGCTCTTGATTAGCCACTCGACTGATAACCATACACTTTCAAAGAGAGTTCAGGTATTTCTTTGCATAGGACTACTCTAAACTTCTGGAGCTAACGGCTGGTTGAGCCTTTCTTTCAAAAGACTCCCCTATTTGACTGATTGCCTTGCCTATTGTTTCAGCTTTACAAGCTGCCTTCCTTTTTAGTATCCTCCTACTTACTACACCTCCTTTTTAATCAACTACTTTATACTCCAATATTGCATAGTTCAACGGAGAAAAGAACCTTAAAGCAAAGAGTAAGCATACCCATAAACCCCAAGGAAATCGCTTATAAAGACACCCCCAAAGGCTGTAAACTTTATCTAAAAGGACTTGATCTCACTGGCTGACTTACTAGCTTATAACCAACCTGCTCTTGTAACAAAAAATCCCTAGTAGAAGAAGAAGTCTAATTCGAAGTATATGTAGGTCGACTTTGTGGTGAATTACCATGGGAAGAAGTAATGGATTATGTCGATGGACTCGAATATGAAGATGGAGATTAGCTCATTCTTGGTTCTGATGATTACCCTTCCTCTCATTCAGATGGTTACGAGTTTCGAATCCGTAAGTAAACTGAACTTAACTTAAGACGAAGGAACCGAGTTCCGAAAAAAATCAATTTCTTAAGGCTTCAAACTACTAGTCATTAAGACAACGTTGTGGTTGTTCCCTCGACTTATCGATAAAGCAACATGTTCGCGATTTCCATGTTCTCCTTATTAGAAGTCAAAGCCCTAGAGTACAGAACTAGAAATCCTAGAAGTCACTTGCACTTTTTCTTACCGAACGAGCTAACCTAATAAGCTTCATTTCTACTACCGGAAAGAGGAGTTTACCACCACCTGCGCCTACATATTCCACTCACTCTATCCTTTTTCATCCGTTGTATATTCTCCTACAGTATCATAGTCTTATGAGTATTCGCATTATATCACTACTTTCTAGTTTTGCCTTTCTCAAACCAGTCGACTCTCTTCGTCCCTAGCTGTAGGTCGATGGGTTGAAAGGCTAATACCATTCGTTTCTTTCAGGAACTAGGCTTTGGAGGCCTGCTAGCAAGAGCTAAAATGACCCAGCAACCATTATAATTGACCTTTAGCCCAGCTCCAGCATCTCGTTTGGGGCTGAACTCAGAAGTCTTTCCACAACTATAAGAAGACTTTTAGAGGGCAACTCCCACTGAAGGAGGGCCAGATGCTACTATATGCAATGCAAAAAGATATTAAGAAAGAGGGCCCCCTTTAGCACCCTTATCATTAGTCGAAACGGTCTTTGTCCGTGGGCAATGAGTTTCAATGTACTGCCGTTCCTTATTTATATAAGCTTTCATTTTCGTGCTCGCTTATCCCGCACTTGAGGAAAAGTTTCCATAAATCTTTCAATATTTCTTTCATGACGAGAAGCATTTGATTGAAAGAAGTCGCATCCAGTGACCAGACAACTCTCCTAGCTTGCCCTTGCCTCTAGAAAGGAATGCTTTCATGGCTAAGAGTAGAGCTAACACGGATATATAATCAATTGCCTGTATGAGAACGAACGGGATGGGGGCGGACCCAATTCATTGGCAAATACAAAATCTACCGTTTTAACACTAAGAAAAAATAGTCTTTTGTCAATATCAGGCATACTTTTAATATATTATTTGGCCTTTTTGTGATCGAAACAACACTTGTTCAAGCGCTTGAATGCTTTTTTTTATTTTATCTACTGCAGCCTTTTAATTCCATCTTTCTCAGACGTCCACAATATTTGTTTCGTGTGTTCCTAAGAGGAATTCGAGGGTAGGAATTTGTCCGATCTCAAAAGAATGGGAGGTCTAAAACATATAAGGGTGCGTTTGATTGCAAGCATGGAACTTGCATGGAAAGAAAATAAGTTACGTGCAATTGAATTGCCTAGAATTGAGTTGCATGGAAAATGTAGTGCAGTGTGTTTGATTGCCTTAGTTTTCTACCCGAAAAATATTTGTTGTATTATGGCATTTTTAATGTAGAAAAAATTATTGGTATTTTTTTTACATAATTATATAGTCATGACGGATCTTATTTAATTGATCTTGATTAGTAGATTTTAAATATTAAATTTTTATATTATTTTGAATTTTATATTTTAAGTTATGGCATTTTTAATGTAGAAAATGGTGAAAACCTTGTCTCGTGAACCGTGCCCAAGCATGGAAAACAAAAACCACCTCCCCCCAAAGAAAACATTTTCCTCAATTGCCTTGAAAATGCACATGTGTGAGGCAAAAGTGGGAATTGAATTGCCTAGAAAAAAAATGCAATCAAACACCTTAAGTTGTCAAATCAAGTGAAAAATGCTCATTTTCCATGGAAAATGTTACCAATCAAACACACCCTAAGTATGAAAAAAGGGAATCGGGTCAGCTGGATTCGGGATGTGATCGACTAATGAATATGGTTGGTTTGGGAGGATAAAAGATGTTCTTATCTTTAAAACAAAAGGTAAAACAAACTAAATCTCCGCGGAACTAGAGTGAAAGCTTTCTTCCGAAGTCATCAAAAGAATCTTAGGCAACCGTTGACTGGCTTACGAAAAGCACTTTGGGCAGAGCTTTCTCGATCCACTCTATCTGACAAGCATTCATCAAGATCAAACTCGAGTTCCTTCCTTCTTTGTTCAGTCAGTTGGAGCTTTCATAGGATGGCAAATTAGTTTAGTTGAACTGGGTAATTACTTCCGTCTCTAAGGGATGGACTTTCGGGGCTAACTACGTGACCCCACCTACTTTTCGTTCCTTTCTGACATCAATTCCAAAAGCAAGAACCCATCTTACTATACATAATTCATAAATCACCACGGAGTTGAGCCGCGGTAGACCTTGTAAGGGTAGACCACCCATCTGACCTTGGCTTAGTATCTTAAACCGGATTCGTTGGGAGAGAAATTTCTCAGAGTCTAGTAGGTCTGGTTTACTGATAGATCTAGCGCCTCTAGTATAACAAAAAAAGCACATAAGGATCCAGAATATTCAAATATACAGATCACTGTCGAGAGCGGACCTTTTTGGATATTTAATCCAAGTCGAAAGTAGAGTTACAGGAATAGCCGTCTGATGGAAAACTACTTTCACGTTTTAACACTATTGGAGAGTGGTAAAACTCTTCACAGCACCTTCTCGTTCCTTTCACGTTTTAACATTGTTGGATATATAATCCAGGGCTCTATTCCTTTGATCAAAACTCTTGAAGACAAGACGGCAATGGTTAGGCAAAGAAGCCAGATTCAAGAAAGTGCTGTAATTTCCCGTATAAGAACGAACTGGACCGGAGGTGGTGTGCCCCAGATCTATCATTACTGGTTTGCTCTCAACAGTTGAGACAGTAATCCTTCAACCATTACAAATGAGACTCCTATCAATTATTGAATAATGGTCTTCATTCCTCTGACCTTCACCTAAAGGTTAACTTCAGGAGCTCTTGAAGGTTCAATGGTCACTTACGATGTCCCGGTCCTCGATCTCTCTTTGCAGTTTTAGTGGAATAAGCAGTCTTGGTGCTTTGGGCCTTGACTAGTCTGACTGTGCTTTTCTAGCCAAAGGCTATTCTTAATCTTTTCTTTTGAAGTTTAGTAAACCCCCTTAATGTGGGCTGCTTGCTTACTTTCTTTTTCGGCTTGTTTGTTCGCTCATAGATTGCTGATCCGGTCGTCTTGACTAGTTTGTGCTTCTTACGGACAAAGAAAGAATATCCATGTTGAATCTTTTCAAGACTTTCTCAGTATATGTTGTCTGATGAACCAGTATACCATTCTCTTTATGCTCTAGTTGTAATCCTAGGCAAAACAGGTCTTCCCAAGGTCTTTCATCTCAAACTCATGAGATATTTGGAGGCAATTTGCAGCTCGTTATGAGTCCCAATCATCTCTTTTGCGGCATTCTTCTACGATGGTGATGTATGGAATGCTCGGGCATTGATTGAGAGGGAAGTGACACTCTCTGAGGCGCATCAGTTCTCAACTACAGGCAGCCATTGCTTTGTTCCCTTAGCGGGAATCTGATTCGACTTCTCTGTAACATTTGGTTATGTTCCTTCAGGTGGTGTCGATCCATCTAGAAAGAAAGGCCATCCATTGAAAGCAATAACTGGGGTGCTACTGGACAGGGTTGAGGCTCGAACAGAAGAATCGTCCATACTTGACGTAGGAGGCCTCCTACTTCTGATTCCAATCTACTATGTGGGTGGGACTGAATTTCTTAGTATAGGGATCTATTGAATCGCTCTCTTTTTCATCAGGGTGCAAAGGTTTGGAACCCTATATAAAAGAAAAGAAAGGGCATTTTCTTTCAAATGACAACTGCCTATTCCTGCTGTGAGGGCATTACACGAAACTAAACTGCTCCCGCCCAATCAAGTACCTGTTGCTTCGCAGTTAGGCCCACTTAGGTTAGGGGGCATTGTCCGCTTCGATGCCGTACTATTCAGATTCAGATTGCTATGAGACACTGGAACTGATATAAGCTGCTGAAGCCCCAGTTGTCGAGCAAAATGGTAACACATTTGGTGATCTTTGTCAATGTGGAAGATTGCTCCGAGAGAGGGAGATCAACAAACAGAGGCGGCGCGAAGGGATTTTTAGTGGATTGCACGAGCTAGCCAGAAGGTAGCATAGCTTGCTTCTAGAAGATTCTATAGTGATCCACTGGAATCGGCCTTGGGTGAGGCCTCCCTGCGGGATTTGCCACTATTCCAGCCGCCAGGATGCCTAAAATGCCATCAACTGCTACTGCTAGTTGGATGTATGCCAGAGTCACAACATATTAAGCGTTCCATTGGCGAAACTTTAAAAACTTATGAAGTTTCAAACCTTCCTCTTTCTTAATGAAAGTCTTTAGGTGCAAAAAAGAGGGTTCGGTTGTCGTGCAGAATAAGGGTACCGAAGAAAAAGCAACTGCTGAAGTTCTTTCTCAATCAAAAGAGAGAGTTCGCTCGAAGTTGAATATGCCCGAATAGAACCTTCCCAACAAGGACTTCGATGGGAAAGAGCCGTGGGCCCCCCAACGAAACTAATTAAACAAGGGTCGCTTGATTACACTACATTCAACCTTGACGGAACTTTCAGCATGGTCCGGAATTCGAAAAGTCTACCCTGACTACACAGATTTGTTAAAAAATAAATTATTTATGTTTCAATGATAAGAGTTTACATGCGACCAAAAACGCGTTATAATTGCAAAGAACACTGCAAAAAAAATATAATTAAATATTTAATTTCCTCTTATTGTTCTGAAATCAATATGAATGAAAGAAAAAATATTGGTATCCCTCTTCTCACTTATAGTATAAGAAGATTGATGAGATTGAGTACGGGAAGAAAGAATAAGAGAAAAGCTGAAGATATCATTTCCCTACACGCCATTTGAGCTTTGGAAACCTAATTTTTTTTTCTTGAAAATTAGCTTTATTAATTAAAAAGTTTTTTTTCCTTTTTAATATATATATAAATAAACAAATAAAATATTGGTTTTAAGCTTAATTTTTGGGCCTTGGGCGGTCGCCTTATTAACCGTCAGTACGAGAAAATTGTCTTTTTTACAGCACTATAAATAAATCCCAAGAAAAAAAATTTCATCACTTTTTAACCAATAGCTGGAAATTTATAGTATTTTGTACAAAATTCCAAGAATTTATGGCATTTTATAACAAATGCCTCAAAATTTATGGCAGACTCCAACAAGAGCCGATAATATTAAATACTTTTCTTGACATTTTTTACAAAACGTCTGGAATTTGAAACATTTTATACAAGATGCAAAAAATTTCGCAACATTAGTAAACAAATGTCGGCAATGTTAATTACTTTTTCGGCATTTTGTATCAAATGTATAAAATGTCGTTTTATCATACCAAATGACAGAAGTTTATGACACTTTCCCGACAAGTGCCAAAAAGTTTTTCCACAATTTTTAATTAAGGAATCTTTTTAATTTCGTAATACTTACCCAATCAGTACAAAAAATTTATTACAATGCAATATTTTTGAAATAATTTCTTGTTTTATGTAATTATGTGAATCCATTGTGATCATCTTTATTTGAGGAATTTTAATTCTTTTAGCGTAAAAGAAATAATTTTTCTTTTTTTTATGTGCATGTATCCTTGCATACCGCATCCTTTAGTTGTGTTGAAAAAAAAATAGTTCAACTATTAAATCAATATTTCAATTATTTGTGTTTGAATTAAATTAAATTAAAATAATTTACAAAAAAAAGAGTCATACAATTTGAAACAATTACCAAAAAAATATTCTAAAAAGCTAAATCAATGTAGAACTTTTTGTAAATTTCAATTCCTCACGGTTTATGTTTTTAATTGGATTTTTAATATATACATAAATATATATATATATATATTTATACATCGAGATAAGACATTAAAAGAAAAAATTTATAATCAAGTAACAAATGAATGATTTGGAGCAACAGTTAATTTCACGTAGCAAACTTGTGGGATTTAATATTTTGATTATTGTAGAGTTTTTCGGCATTTGTATAAATAGCCGGCATTTGTGAAATTGCCCTAAATCTTATACACCATTCACCTTTTAAGGTATTTAAACAAATGTCGGAAAAAATGCAGCAAAAAGTTTTAATTAACCGCATTTATATGACGGCATTATGCTAATACCAAGAAAAGCAAACTATTTTTGCTGTGTCTCCAACCTGAATGGGCGTTGATAAATATATGCAAGCAAATAATGGGCCAACTCTTTCAAAATTAGCCAAGAAATTTATCTTTGATTTGAAATTTTAATCAAATATTATAAATTCGAATTTCGAGACCAACAGTAATGTAGCGGTAGTTTCTCACACGAGACCACCAGTAGCAATGCCTTTAATTTCTCAATTGTTGTAGACTTTTACCACATTAAAAAAACATCTTATTTATGCTTACAAGTTTTTTATTGACTAATAACTATTAGTTTCCTCATATATCCCAATTTTATAATTGCAATTTTAAAAATTATTTTTAAATAATAACATAAATTATAATGAGAAACAAATATGAGATATTAAAATATGTTTTTGTACAATGTTTGTACTTTAATTTCATAAAATTCTTATATTTACTTATGCTTATTTAAATAGGATTTGTAATAAATAGATAGAGAAATGCATAAATCATCTCACAATTGTTGAAAGTCCAAATTTCATTTTCTACAAGCAATAATGATGACCTAAGAGATACATTAGTATCTTGTTATCAGTCATATCATGTTCATTTCGTAGTGAAAAATAAATAAAATAGCCCAAAGAAACATTGCAACACAATCTTCATGAATTAACAGACTTGAATGCTCCAAGTCCAATCAAGAGATATTTTGAATTTAAAAATTGTCTTAATTGCAAATTTTTTATTATACCCCATATTGTAATTATTTTGTTTGTGTTTGGATCCCACTGTTAGCCAATTCCATTAACTAGGCTTAAAACTTTATGTCATTGACCAAAATGCCCATGTAAACTCACCCCATGTTATATATATACGTACTATTTAATTTGACCATCAATTTGTTGCAACAGGTGCATGTGATTATAGGAGCTATGGTGTTTTTGCAATTCCATTCGTTTGAATGCAAATATTTAGTAGGGTGCTTGTGATTATAGTTCATTTCGATGAAAATGTGTATATGTTTATATCCGTATTGATGTTTGATTGACTCCCGGCTATATTTTGTTTGTTAAAACCTTATAATAGGGGAAACTAAACTATTTGCATTCTTAAGTTTTCCATGCAAAATGACACATTTTAGTTTAGGTGGTATGTGAAATGATGAAATCGAATGCACCATTTTTTGTGTAGTTTTGGTCTAAATGTGAAAATTAAACAATTTAAAAGTAAGTTTCAATTTTTTATATGGAACACTAGCTTTTGTTTTACATTTTCATGGAAACAAATCCTTTCCGCAATATTTACACATAATCAAACAGAGTCTAACTTCCAAGTAATCAATTTCTGTCAAACAACTACTTTTTTAGTCTCAATTTTCGATCCTTTTCTATAGAATCCAAAATCCACCAATCAGCATGTATAACAAATGAGAAAAACCATCTGTTTCATTAAATAATTCTATGCGACTCAATTCTTTTGCATGCATGTAAACCAACAACATACAACCTTACTTCCCATTCATAAAACAAATTTCCATTGGCGAAACAAAACAACTTAATTTGATGTCTTTTATGACCTTATTTACCTTGTGGATTATTTATGTCATTCATAACATCTTTAAGCAATCCAAATTTTCGTGATTATCAAAATCTAATCCCAGTAATAGTGAAGCAATCCAAAAATTAAAATTTCTTTATATGAGATTACTTTTGCCGCGATTAGTTCAAAAATGGAGATTACAGTAAAGAACATTGCTGATATGACAAGAAAGTTTATCTACCTCAAACTATTTAGAATGTTGCCATCTATATTTTCATGAAAAATTTACAATAATTCTTTTATTTAACTTCTAATTATTTTAGTTCCAAAATTGCTTCTTACTTTTATTTGACAATTAACTATTAGTTTACTCCAATCTCTCAATTTTATAATTACAATTTTACCCCATTATTTTTAAAAAATAACAAACAAAGCTCGATGCTCTATGTTAGCAATGTCAAATTTTCATAAGATTTATAATAAACAAAGCTTGATGCTCTATGTTGAAAGTTCAAGTTTCACTTTATGCATGCATGAGGGATGACCTACCACATACCTTATTATCATAATGTAATTCATATTATGTTCATTTCTTAATGAGAAAATAAATAAAATCCAAAGAAAAAATTTTGTAACACAATCATCACCGGCGAATAAATTTGAATGTTTCAGACATTTTGATTTTGCACATCAACCGTCTTTTGCTTTAACAACCACAATATGAGTTAATATCTCAACTAGAATATATTAGCTATCTCTAGAATTCCAAGGGTCATATGATGGATTTCGAATTTTTCTTCAAGACTCAAAATTCAATCCAACAAATTTCTTCTCTAAATCAAAATTCTTAATCCCTTCAATCAATCTTTTGCTCTTTTTTCATCATCCAAGAAGATTTCGATTTGGTTAGCACAAGAATACGAAGGGTCAAAAAATGGATTTCGAATTTTCTTCTCAGATTTCCTTTTCAAATCACGTCTCTTCTAAATAACAATAATAAATCATTAGCTAGTAGAATCGTCAAGCATGTTCACCTACGTTCAATCTTTCTCTTCCCCCTAAGCCCAATAGGGGTTTAGGCGACGTATATAGCCCATCTCCTAAGCTTCGGACGATGAGCAAGACACCACCTAAGAGCTGTCGCCTAAGTTGTGTCGCCTAAGCTCTTAGGCAATGTACAAACTTTGGTTTGTCGCCTAAAAAGCTCTTAAGTGACGCACATAGTGTTCGTCTCCTAAGCTCTTAGGCGACGCACATTGGTCAATGTGCGTCTCCTAAGAAACCCACTTAGGCGACGCACATTGACCAATGTGCGTCTCCTAAGTGGCCCACTTAGGCGACGAACATTGACCAATGTGCGTCTCCTCAGAGACCTATTTAGGAGACGAACATTGATCAATGTTCGTCGCGTAAGAGACCTAACCTTTAGGCGACGTACCTTTATAAATTCGTCGCCTAAAGTGTAGGTTTAGGAGACGTAACTTGCTAGTTGCCTATGGTCCTTTGCATAAGTTGGCTTTTAAGCGACATATTATATTCGTACGTCGCCTAAGATGACACTTAGGCAACATTCTTAATTGTACGTCGCGTAAGTGAAGTTTTAAGAAACGTACGATAATGTTCGTCGCATAAGAAGTATCTTAAGTGACGGGTCCTATTTGTGTGTGTCGCCTAAATCTCTTCTTGGCATGGTATCTATTAGTATCGGTTTATTAGTATTCTCAATTTCCATGGTATCTCACCAAAGTTTTACATTACATTAAAAATAAAACATAAGATTTTTCATTTGAAGATCGATGAAAGGAAGTTTAGAAGCATCCAAATCAGTGAGAAACACAGGAAATTAAGAAATGTAATCTCAATAAGCTTTGAAGGGGCCTTTGGGTGGCTATCCAACTGAAAGAGGTAGCAAAAATATTGGAACATCAATTGATTTTCAAGAAAAACAAGGTGGCTGATCAAATCATTTGGGTGAATAAACACAAAAATGCCAAAGGGCAATATCTAGAGGTCTATAAAAATACAAATGGAGTAGAGGAGAACACAGTAACGCCACAAGGGGAAAAAGGTAAGAAATGATAAAAATTACAGTCATAATGGTGGTTGAAAGAAAGAAGGAAGAATATCAACATTTTCAACACTCAATCTAGGGGCTTCGAGAAGAAGAAAGGTACTATTGTTAAATAGCAAACACAAAATAGAAATGGGGTCAAACAAAGCAGTGCAGTACAAAAGGTTGCATCATATATATGTTGAGACAGTGAAGAAGAATGGTAGATTCACCCCACAACGTAGTAGCAACATCATTCAAAACGAAGTAGTAGAGAAAGATGTGATAGAATCGAGCTTCGAAGAGGATATAGCATTCATTTGTATTATAGATAAGTCAATTAGGAATGCTTTCGGGGACAACCAATATTAATTTTCATCTAATGGGTGCAAAAACAAGAGCTCAATTGCTTAAATTATCTTTTTCTTTTTCGAGGAAAAATCTTGCCATAATCAAATTCAATGGTGAATTTTGAATACACGTTTATCACAATAAATATTAGAATCAAAATTAAAATTTTTAGAATTATCATGATTATCTAGTGTGACCACTTACTTTGCCCACAAAGTGTGCACCATGAACCGCAAGGATGTATCAACATGTAATAGCACAAAGTCCAAAAGCTCAAAATCATTGTTTTGAATAATACATACATACACAACAAAATGTATTTATTTCTGGAAAAGAAAAATGACGCTGAAGGAATCTCGCGTTGTGTTAGCCCAAGTGTAGGCACGTCAAGTTGTAATAAAGTCTCGGAAGTCCGAGTGTCGAACCACATGGATAGTCGAAAATGAATAGAATGGATTACGGATTAAATGGTTTTCAGATTTTGTAAGTTGGATTTGTTGTGAAACAACGGAAATGTAAAGTGGTTGTGAAAATTAATAAGAAAGCACTAAGGTAGGTGGAGGTTAGCTAGCTACGATAGACAGTAATTGCAATCTCATACATAGATTTCAACACAAAGTTGTCATAAGTGGAGAATGTTGCGATAACTCTCAATAGTAAAGGGTGCGAAGCTAGACAACTTATTCCCAGGTCAAAACTATATCAAGAGAGAATATCACAAAATTCCACCTAAGATGAAGCTATCATATTTATCTCTTAGCCACGGGTACGAAGCTAGGCAACCCATTCCCATTGAAACTAATCCGAGGTAGAGATGGTAGTCTCATCAAAACAAGGTTTTATAATAAGCACGTATGTGAAATCTCATGGTTTAAAAGAATGAAAATTATGTAGCGAATCATCACAATGACAAGGAATGAAGTTTATGAAATAGAATCACCAACTAGCCAATAATTACTTTAGAAAGATGATAATGAGTCTAGATAGCACATAAAGTGTACAAAGCACTCAAAATATCATAAAGCAATGCAAAAAAACTAGATTAACAATTTTATAAATCATCTATAAAATTTAAGAACTCTTAGTAATCTCTACAACGAGGAACAAAAATCCATAGATGGAGAAATGAGCTACAAGCTTCGTAGAACCATATAAATATGTTGTATTTTCATTAATCAACAAGCACTAAGCATACAAGGCATGAAAAGTCTAATCGTACAATGAAAATACCTAGAAAGCTTGTAGAATGAAGGATTTCGAAAGGAAAATGATTCACAAATATTTAATAAACTTTAAACATGAATTGAGAAATTAATTACCGAAAATTATATCGCGATCAACCTCCGTAACCTTAGTAAAAGACTACTCCATAATAAATGCAAGAACAAATATTATAGAAGAAGAAATTATTCTTACAACAAAGACTTACAAGAGGAAAATG
Source organism: Lonicera japonica (assembly GCA_021464415.1). Lineage (NCBI taxonomy): Eukaryota > Viridiplantae > Streptophyta > Magnoliopsida > Dipsacales > Caprifoliaceae > Lonicera > Lonicera japonica. Next base: position 5,079,150 of record CM038468.1, on the reverse strand, counting down.
AAGAACAAAATACACTTTAGCGATCCCTTCTCTCTAGAACTCTTGTGTGACGTATATTAATTATCATCCCCTTTCATCCCCTAGACTAAAACAATAGCTAAAAGAGTCCTTTAATCAATAAACAAAACAAGGGAAAATATCTACGAACAAAATTCCCCAAAATAAGGCTAAAAGTAGAAGTTGGTGGCTGTCCCCGCCAAGCCATGATCGATCATGGCCAACCCATGATCAATCATGGAGTGTTCTGCCTGAAGATAGTTTGCACCATGATCGATCATGCTTCTGGGAAATTCTCCAAATCAGCACTTTGCGAGCTTTTGACTAGCGCTTGATCAATTCTTCGAAAGCCATTGCATCATATGCCTAAAAACACATAGAAATACACCTAGCGGGGCAATATTAGATACAAAACTTGCTAAGATACTAATCTCGAGATAAACGGATAATTAGGCAGAAGTAATGCAACAAACACGTCAAGCGACTCCGAGAAAAAGCTTATACATGACAATATTATGCGTTTATCAAAAAATCCACATAACAATAGTTAGGACATTAAATATAGATTTAGAGCTCTAAATTGACTAGTTGAAGATTTTTGAACCATCAACTTTACAGATGAAAGGAGATTCATTGTCTTAGACATGGAGGTGCGGTTATATATGGTCATTGGATAATTTATGAACATGGTTAATGCATTACATTAGAGATAATTGCATATCTAGCTAGAGTTAGAGAAGGTCAAAAATGAAAGAAGTGATAGAAACAAGCAGTAAAATGAATACCAGATTGTTTTAAATAATGAAATGTATTGATATGCTTATTTATGACTTGTTAATTACAACACTGTTTGATTATAGTTTTATATATAATAGTTTTTTTTTGGATCTACATATATAATAGTTAAAATAACTAATTTCATACTCCTAAAACAAAACCAATGCAGTTCTAAATCCCTAATCTCAAAAATGCAATAAAAATTGAGGTTCCAATTCTAAATTATATTAAATTGATAATTGATATGAAGCGAAAACCTCAAAATTACAATGTTGCCATCTATATTTTTATGGTTAATTTATAATTATTTTATTTATTTAACTTATTATTTTAATTCCGGAATTGCTTCTCACTTCTAATTGATGAATAACTATTAATTTACTCCAATCTCCTAACTTTATAATTGGGATTTTATCAATTATTTTTAAAAATTTAACATAACATTTTAAAAACAATCAAAGCTTTATAATTGAGAATTTACCAATTATTTTTCAAAAATAACATAACATTTTAATAACAAATAAAGCTCTATGCTGATAGAAATTTCAAGATTTCTGGTTTTAACTAGATTTACAATAGATGGATAGAAATTCACGTAATAAATCATCCGGCCAATTATTTAAATTGCAAGTTTCATTTATGCATGCATGTGGAATGACCTATTCCATATCTTATTATCATAATGTAATTCATATTATGTTCATTTCTTAATAAGAAAAATAAAATATCCAAAGAAAACAATATTGCAACACAATCTTCACCAGCAAATAAATTTGAATTTTTCAGAGACATTTTGAATTGGAATTTGGATTTGCACCTTTCTTATCAACATCCGCAATATGTATAAATATCTCAAAATCATTGTGTTGAATAATGTATACATACATACACAATAAAATCTCTATATTTCCATAAAATAAAAAGAAATCCACCTTACTTTAGTTATTTAGTGCTTTAAATTGACTAGTTAAAAGATTTATGTACCATCAAGTTTATTGATAGAAGTAGATTCATTGGCTCAGTCATCGAGGTGCGGAAATATATGATCATTGAAAAATTTATGAACATGGGTACATTAATTGAGAATTGGATGTCTAGAATTACAAAAGGTCAAAAATGAAATAAGTGATAGAAATAAGTCAACATAAAATTAGTAATAGAGTGTTTTACTTGGAGAGTAGATGATATTCTAATAGTTAAAAAATTTATTGGGACAATATACCACTACTCAAATCAATAAATGGATATCCAAAAAATATATACTGATATATATTGTTTTGCTTATTGAGTTAAAATACCCAATTTTATGCTCCGAAACCAAATTAATCCCACGATTCAAATTAATTATATTAAATCATCGGAACATAAGGATTGGGATTCAAATTCTATTAAATCGTTGAGAGATTTGGTTCGAATTTTCTTAAATCATTGAGAGACGGCTTTTGTGACCATTGGTTGAAAATGGAGATTTCTTTCTAAAAAGATAATGGAGATTGAAAAATTTTACTTATCTCAAACTAGTTAGAATCATGCCATCCACATTTTTATGAATAATTTACAATAATTCTTTTATTTAACTTATTATTATTTTAGTTCTAGAATTGTTTCTCACTTTTATTTGACCAGTAAGTATTAGTTTACTCGAATCTCTTAATTTTATAATTGTAATTTTACCCATTAAAAAAAATTAATAAGAAACAAAGCTGGATGCTTCATGATAAAAAATTTAAGTTTTCAAGTTTTCACAAGATTTACAATAAATAGATAGAAATTCATGCAACAAATTAAATCATCCTGCCAATTGTTGAAAGTGCAAATTTCGTTTATGCATGCATGAGGAATGACATAACACATGCCTTATTATCATAATGTAATTCATATTATGTCCATTTCTTAATGAAAAAAATAAAATAATCCAAAGAAAACATCGCAACATAATCTTCACCGGCCAATAAATTTGAATGTTTCAGACATATTTTGAATTTGAACCTACACTTTTCCCTCTTCTGCATCAACATCAGCATCGAGTTAATATCTCTAACTAGAAATATAAGTCAAACAGGGACAAGACGTACGACTATCTATCCTTCTCCATATATCCTCTATATATGTATACTTTTAAAACTGGTGTAGTTCATTTCTGCTTCCATTCATTTGAATGCACCTTGGATGTATGATTAAGCAAGTTTGATTTCATAGAAAATGCGTATTTTACATCATAATGGCTACATTTGTTTAGTTGAAGATTAACGGTGGAAACCTTTTTCACTCGAAAGACTTTTCCACGCAAATAAAATGCTTTGTGCGTGTTGGGTTGGTATCTTAAATGATGAAAATAACTGCACTAAAAATCGTTGGTTGGTTTGGATCCATATGCGAAAAAGAAGGCAAAAACTAAGTTATAGTATTTTCATTCACAATGCCAACGGCTAACAAAACATACTACATATATTTTTCTTGGAAACAACCCCATCGGCAACATTTAAACTCAAATTTGATGGGATCGCATACTTTCACTAAATTTATCTTTCGGAGCCAAGAGCTAACATGCATATAACTAGGCTATTGGAAGAAATAAAAAAGTTGAGAGATACTTACTGTACATTGGTTCATTTATGGTGTAAACCTCTTGGCTTTGCTGCAAGATCTTTTGGATTACTACGTACTAACTACTTGAAGTTTCGATGATAGATGTTCATTCTGGCACTCCGAATCTTTCATAACTGTAATAAGTTGTTCCCTATATGCCGCACTTAACCGCTTCTTCACATGCAATTCTGTGGTTAATTCCTGAATTCTCTCATCTTTCTTATCCTACAGGAATATCACATAAACAAGTTTATATTGGGCTTTTTTTAATTCACCCTTTGTTCTTAATGCGAAATGACTTACCCCTTGATTTCATAACCACTATTTTCATAACCATTAGGTTATGCCTGCTGCATGTAAGGGAGATCAAAGAATGGTGTACAAATGGGGGGCAATGTCTAGCTTTTTTAATTTAATCTCTTGACCGAACCCCCCGTTTTTTATGTAATTCTTTGAGGTTCTCTTGTATGCAGCGAAGAAATGTAACTAACTCAAAATATTCCACATCGGTAGTGTAATGGGAAAGTATTTGATATATATGTGGAAACAACGATCACAATTTACAACTTGGACTAGCCATTTTGAGTTTGCCCACAGAGGGTAAGCAATGAACAAAGCAAGACGAGAGAAAGAATGAGGAAGAAATTCTGGCAACGAGTAACATAATGTGGCAGTAGAGCTCCAAGGTGGGTGGGCAACGAGTAACGAAATCAGATCAACTGATCAAGGCCTTTCAAGAGTCAAGGTCTGTAACATAAAGGTCTTTAACAAAGAGGCAGGCTGAGGCAGTCAAGTTCTCCAATGTGGGTGGGCGTATAGTTTTGTTATTTGCTCACAGAGTAACAGAATGTTTTATTTTGAGTGTACACCATATTCTAATACCTGAAGCTTTATTAGTAGAATTTGTCTCTATCTGAATTTTCTACTTTGAGGAAAAAGATTTATTTTTTATTTTTTTAACTATAATAACAAAACTACAGCGGAAAGCAATAGTTTAAATAAGGTGCAGAAACTTACAAAAGTCGAGCATCTCCTGGGCAGTGAAATAACTAATAAATGAGTATGGCCCCGCACGAACTTCCTAATCACCTCCTCCCAAGCCTCTCTCCCTGCACTAGGATCATGGCTGTACAACCTTCTCTTCGCTTATCTCTCTTTTCATTTGCAACTGTTTCTGTCTTTTGACTATTATCTCTACATCCAAGTCCACGGGAAATAATGGATCCATCACGCTCCGGCCTACCGGATGATAAAACACGAGTTACAAAATCCTCCAGAAGTTTCTGTTCCTCCAGACCCTGCATCCGCTGGTGTTTGACTATCTACAGACAGAATATATTAAATTTTCATTAGGAACAGGATAAGTTTGCTAGAATGACTGATAAATGAAATCTATAATACAGATCAAAGTTTGCTAGAAAGATTTAGAAATGAAATCTATATATAATACAGATCAAAGTTTACAAGTTCCACGCATATAACACTTACTATTTGGTCTTATTTACAAATATTTTCATTAAATCAAAAACTCATTTACTATTGTGCGCGCATCACATATCATAGACTACATATAACAAAGAATGATCCAACTTATATTTCCAATGTTCATCATGTGTCAAAATCAATGAAAACGATAATGATAGGATTGGCCGAACTTCCTTTTCACTATCATCTTCGGTATCTGATAATAATTCTTGATCCGAGGATAATTCTTGATCCGAAGAATCATTTTCCATAGCGGAAGGATCGCGGGAAAATCCTCTTTTGAATCAACATCCGCAATATGAGTTAATATCTCAACTAGAAATACAAGTGAAACAGGGACAGGCGGGCTATCTATCCTTTTCTATATATCATCCATATATTGTTTTTAAACTAGTGTGATTCCTTTATGCTTCCATTCGTTTGAATGTACTTACGGGGTGTATAGTTAAACAACTTCAATTTCCTAATTAATGAAAACAAAAATAACTAAAATAAAACATTGAAACAAAATTTCTTCATGACTTGATAGATATTTTGGGTTTGAACCCACATTTTAACCATGCTGTGGGTTTACACTTTATATTTTTTTCTGTTTGTGTTTGGACCCCCGCAATTGTTGAATTTCGTTAATTAGTTTTAAAATTATATTTTGTTGACCGAAAGGACCATATAGTCTAGCTATGATGCCTATAAGTACATGCCGAGCCTAATGGTTAATTGCTTCATCCACAAATAGAATATAAATATATATTACTACTATCATTGCACTTACTTTTACCTCTAGCTTTTCTACATCAACATCCACAAAAAATGAAGTCAATGTCGCAAGTTATTAATACTTCTAATGAATCTAGAAGTCAATCAGGATTCAGGAACACACTGGGACGTCACCGGGATCGATTTTCATCTAATGGGTGCTAAAACAAGAGCTCAATTGCTTAAATTATCTTCTTAATTTTCAAGGAAAAACCTTGTCATAATCAAATTCAGTGACAAATTTTTAAGTACGCGTTTATCACCGTAAATAGTAGAAACAAAATTAATTTTTTTGTGAATTATATATCATGATTATCTACTGTGACTACTTACTTTGCCCACCAAGTGTGCACGATGAACCACAAGAATGTATCGACAAGCAAAAGCACATTTGCCCAAAGCTCAAAATCATTGTCTTGAAAAATACAAACATACTCAACAAAATCTATTTATTTCCGGGAAAGAAAAATAAATCCATATTACTTTAGTTAGGAATTTAATATATTGAGCTATAAATTTATTAGTTAATAGATTTATGTACCATCACATTTAATGAGGGAAGGATATATATTCATTGGCTCGGTCATATAGGTCATATATTTTAAATGTTGAAAGTATTATTCTGGAAATATACCACAACTCAAACAATAAATGCATATAAGAAAAAAAGAAAAATAATGAATTTTATTGATATTTATTTATCACAATGTTACAACATTGTTTGTTTATTGTTTTATATTTACTCCTAAACCAAACCAATCCCCTAATTGGATTGAAACCTAGGTTTTAAAAAGGGTAATAGAGATTACTCAAACAAGTTAAAATATTCCCATCGATATTTTTATGAATAATTTATAATAATTCTTTTATTTAACTTCTTATTGTTTTAATTCCGGAATTGCTTCTCACTTCTATTTGACTAATAACTATTAGTTTACTACAATCTCCTAATTTTATAATTGCAATTTTACCTATTATTTTTAAGAAATAACGTAACTTTAAAGAAAGCTTGGTACTCCAGGTCGGATAGAAATGTCAAATTTTCATAAACATCATGCTAATTGTTGAAAGTGGAAGTTTCATTTTTTGCATGCATGAGGAATGACCTACTACATACCTTATCATCATAATGTAATGGTTGGCTAAGAAACTACAGTGAGTTGAAACGTATGAGATGGGCTTGGATACCATGAACTATGGTGCCAATCACGATATAGGCCATCTAAGTCGGACCTGACTAAAAGCCTACTTATGATTTTTACCTCCTACAATATGTTATATAATATATTATTTATATTAGTGTTATATTATTGTGTCCATTTCAATATAGCATGATGATTCCATAAATTATTAATATAATTAATTATCTACCAGTTCTAAAGACTTATTAAAAATATATAACTCTCTGATGCTCTAATTAAGAGTATGATTGGCACACTTTACTAAAAGAATTTAGCGTGACAAATTTTTATCATGTATCTACAACATCTTTCTATACCAGACCAATTAGTTATATGATTTTCTCATAATTATTGGTTATATTTTACACTAAATATACATTATCTTTATCAAACACTAAAACCATGTGTAACATACATGTGCGAAAACTAGTAAAGATAATAATGCTAAAAGGAGACAAAAAAGGAAGGCTTTAAAAAAAATCTTAGTTAAGTGTTACATGGTAGCGGCATTACTTTTGGCAAATGAGAGCATCTCCAATACAACCATGAATTGGTCATGAACAAGATTTTTAGTATCACATATGAATTACATACATGTCCATATTTTTGGTAAATTCAATTCATATTAGTATATATATTGGAGATTCTCTTATGGAGTTGTTAAATGATTATGAAATATGGTGTGAAGCATTAAGTTGATTGATTAATAAGGTAATAAATAGTGAATGGAAGAACAATATTTGCCATTCATGCAAAGTCGGTCTTGGCAATTTTGAGGCCCCTAGCGAAATCCTAAAAAATGTACCATTTTATAAATAAATATATTAATTTTTATATTAAAAAATAATTTTTTTATGTTTCAATGATCAGAGTTTACATGCTACCAAAAATACATTATAATTGCAAAGAACGCTGCAAAAAACACTATAATTAAATATATAATTTTGTCTTATTGTTCTGAAATCAATATGAATGAAAGAAAAAATATTGATATCCCTTTTCTCTCTTATAGTATAAGAAGATTGGTGAGATTGAATATGGGAAGACATAATAAGATAAAAGCTAAAGATATCGTTTCCCACATGCCGTTTGAGCTTTGGAAACCTATTCTTTTTTCTTGGAAAGTTACTTTATGAATTAAAAAAAATCCTTTTTAATATATATAAAAGCAAATAAAATATTGGTGTTCCTCTTAATTTTTAGGCCTTGGGCAATCGTCTTATTAGCCACCACTACAAGAAAACTAGCTTTTTACGGCACTATAAATAAATCCTAAGACTTTTTAACCAAATGCTAGAAATTTACTGCACTTTGCACAAAATGCCAAGAATGTTGGCATTTTATAACAAATGCCAAAAATTTATTGCTGTCTCCAACAAGTGTAGACAGTATTAAATACTTTTCTCGTCATTTTTTACAAAACGTCTGGAATTTTTGGCATTTTATAAGAGATGCAGCAAATTCATAACATTTGTAAACAATGTCGGCAACGTTATTTACTTTTTCGGTATTTTGTATCAAATGTATAAAATCCGGTTTGTTGTACCAAATGACAGAAGTCTATGATACTTTCCGACAAATGCCAAAAAGTTATTCCACGATTTTTAATTAAAGAATCTTTTTAATTTCATAATACTTACCCAATTAATACAAGAGATTTATTACAATGCAATATTTTTGAAATAATTTCTTGTTTTATGATTAGAATATTTATGTAATTATGTGAATCCATTGTGATCATCTTTATTTGAGGAATTTTAATTCTTTTAGCATAAAAGAACGATTTTTTTATTTTTTTTATATGTGTGTATCCTTGCATACCGCATGCATCTATTGTGCCCGAAAAAAAAATTAGTTCAATTATTAAATCAATATTTCAATTAAATGTGTTTGAATTAAATTGAAGTTAAAATAATTTACAAAAAATTGTTAAAACCGTCATACAATTTGAAACAATTACCAAAAAAAATTCTGAAAAGCTAAATCAATGAAGAACTTTTTTAAAATTTCAATTCCTCATTTATGTAACAATGCCAATGCTTCATGTTTTTAATTGGATTTTCAATATATGCATAATTATATATATATATATATATATATATACACATATATAGAGAGATAAGACATTAAAAGAAAAAATTCACAATCAAGTTACAAACCATTGTTATGGCGCAACAGTTAATTTCGTGTAGCAAAGATTTAATATGTTGATTATTGTTGAGTTTTTCTGGCATTTATTCCGGTATTTGTAAAAATGCCCCAAATCTTTTACGACATTCACTTTTAAATATTTAAAAAAATATCGGGAAAAATACCATAAAAGTTTTAACCGCGTTTATACTACTTATAGCGGCATTAGTACGGCTCTGCACTGATAAATATATAAGGAATTAATGAACCCACACTTTCAATATTAACCAAGAAGTTAATCTTTGATTTAAAATTTTAACCAAATATTATAAATTCGAATTTCGGGAGTAGCAGTAATGTAGTGGTAAATTTCTCGCACGGGACCACTAATAGCAATGCCTTTAATTTCTCGATGGTTGTAAAATTTTACTATATTAAACAAACATCTTATTTATACTTACAAGTTTTTTATTGGCCAATAATTATTAATTTCTTCATATATCTCAATTTTATAATTGCATTTTAAGAACTATTTTTAAATAATAACATTAATTATAACGAGAAACGAATATGAGATATTAAAATATGATTTAATACTCTGTATGTCGTTATACTTTTCACAAAATTCTTATATTTACTTATGCTTGTTTAAATAGGATTTGTAATAAATAGAGAGAGAAGCGCATAAATCATCTCACAATCGTTGAAAGTTACAAGTTTCATTTTATGCATGTAATAATAATGACCTACCAGATGCATTAGTATCTTGTTATCAGTTATATCATGTTCATTTCCTAATGAAAAATAAATAAAATAACCCAAAGAAACATTGAAACACATTCTTATGTTCCTAGTCCAATCAAGAGATATTTTGAGTTTAAAAATTGTCTTAGTCGCAAATTTTTATGCCCCATATTGAAATTATTTTGTTTGTGTTTGGACCCCACTGTTAGCCAATTCCATTAAGTAGACTTATAACTTTACTTACCGACAAAAATCCCCATGAAAACTCACCCCATGTTATATATATACGTAGTAATTTGACCATCAATTTGCTGCTACAGGAATGTCATTGTGATTGGAGCTTGGTGTTTTTGCGCGTTCATTTGTTTGAATTTACTTAGTAGGGTGGTTGCGATTATAGTTCATTTCAATGGAAAAAGTATACATGCTTATATCCGTATTTATGTTTCACTTATTCACGGTTATATTTTATTTGTTAAAAACTTATAGTAGTGGAAACTAACGTATTTGCAATATATCTTAAGGGTTTTTGATCCGGGTGATATCATAATGATGTAATTGAATGCACCAATTTTCTTTTACAATTGACGCTGTGAGAATAACAAAAGGAACCCACATTCAAGTTCGTCAAGTTATAATATAACTCAGCAAATCCAATTGTCGAACCACAAAGATAGTCAGAAAGATGTAGAATGAATCACGGATTAATTGATTTTACTTCTTTGAAAAGCAATTCGATTTTAGAATATTAAATGTAAATTAATAATGAGCGTAACAAAGTTTGAGAAAGGGTTAAAACAATCGGAATCGGTTTACTAGCAAAGTTAAGTGAGGGTGATCTCATACAAGGTTCTCAAATGCATTTCCTAAATGGTGAGTGTATTACACTTCTCTAAAGTAAAGGGTGCGAAATATGAGCAACTCATTCCTGTATAATGCCATATAAAGAAAGTGTGTAATCAAGACTCAACTGGGCATGAATTTTTAACCCTTATCTCGTAGCAAATGGTGCGATGCAAAAGCAACTCATTCCCGTATAATGCTAAAACAAGATATTGATATGAAATTCATTAAATAAAAGATAAAACATCACTAAAAATTTGAGAACTCATGATTAGTTTTCCTTAATTCTAGGCAATTGACTTGTTTGAGATAATAGTCAACTAAAAAGTTAATTCAAGAACTTCAACAATTCCTTTGTCTAAAGCTTGGAAAGTCTATTTAGAGATAAAGTCATCTTTGTAGACTAGTTTGATAAATATATAATGAATCATTGATTAGTGGTGTGATGGTGTTTATGACATAAACCTAAAGATCCTCCTTGGTCATACCTTAAATAAGAAGATGATGAGTTTAAAACATCACATAAAGTGTATAAACCACTCACCATATCATTAAGAATATCAAGGATTGGAATCCTAAATTTATGGAGATTATATGAAAGTTAAGAACTCAATATACTTGATATAAAGAGAAACAAAATAATAAATGACGCAAATGAAAACGCAGTCCATTAGCAGCCCCTTCGCAATTGAACACTATCCATATATACACTATTTGTAATAAATTGCCACGTATTACCTCTTTTTGTACACTTACTATTGCCTCTGATATAAGTCGATTCATCACGATAACGAATTTCGTTATCAAATATGTTAACCAACTACACTATATTTGACAATGAATACTGAACATTTGACAACGAATATACAACACATTTAAGCTAGACATTCTCTAACTTTAACGTACCACGTTGATTCGTGAAGCCGCGAAATTTATGCGCTTTGTGGTAGCCCAAGTGCAGGCACGTCAAGTTGTAGTAAAGTCTCGGAAGTCCGAGTGTCGAACCACAAGGATGGTCAAAAAGGAATGGACGAAAAGGAATGGAATGGATTACAGATTTTACGATTTTTTGGTTTTGTAAGTTGGATTTGTTGTGAAACAACAAAAATGTAAAACGGTTTGAAAATTAATAAGAAAGCACTAAGGTAGGTGGAGGTTAGTTACGATTTAAGAGACGGTGATCATTAGCTCATACAAAGATTTCAACACAAGGTTTCTCGAGATATGGGAAATGTTGGTGTATACCTCTTAGCTACGGGTGTGAAGCAAGGCAACCCATTTCCGATGAAGCTATTCCGAGATAGATATGACAAACTCATCATGAAAAGATTTAACATAAAGCAAGTGTATGTAATCTCATAGTTTAAAGAATGAAAATTAGAGAATGAATCCTAACAATGAAACGGAATGAAGTTTATGGTATAAATTTGTCATCTCATCATTTATCACTTATGGTAGAAAATAAAGAGTCTAAGTATCACATATAGTGTAAGAAGCACTCAATATATCAATAAATGAATCAAAGATAAGCTAAACAAATTTATAATCCATCTATGGAGTTTTATGAACGATTTATAATTTCTACAAAGAGGACAAAAACTCCATGAATGAGGGAAAGAGACTACAAGCTTTCTAGAACCATAAAAATATGTTGTACGTTCATTACCAACCAAGAACTAAATATACAAGGCATATAAAGTCTTAACTTAATATGAAAATACCTAGAAATCTTGAAATAATGGAAGATATGATGAAGAAAAGGATTCACAAATATTTATCAAACTTTAAACGTGGATTGAGCCATTAATCACCGAAAATTGTATCGCGATTCACCTCCATAACCTTAGTAATAGACTACTCCATAATAAATGAAAGAACTAATATTATAGAAGAAGAAATCATTCTTACAAATTAAAACACTTACAAAGGAAAATGAAGAACAATACTCAAAAGCTCTCCCTTCTCTCTAGAACTTATAAGTATGTAAAATTAGATATATTATCTCCCTTCATCCCCTAGACTAAAAGCTAGCTAAAAGTGTACTTAAATTAATAAACAAAGCAAGGGAAAATATCTAGGAACAAAATTCCCCAAAATAAGGCTAAAAGTAGAAGTTGGTAGCTGCCCCTGCCAGGCCATGATCGATCATTGCCAACCCATGATCGATCATGGGGTCCTCTGCCTGAAGATTAATTTGCACCATGATCGATCATGGGATCCCATGATCGATCATGCTTCTAGAGCTTCTTCAAATCAGCATTCTGAGAGCTTTTGACTAGCGCTTGATGGATTCTTTGAAAGCCATTGCATCAGAAGCCTAAAAACACATAGAAAAACACCTAGCGGGGCGATATTAAATACAAAACTCGCTAGGACACCAATCTCGAGATAAGCAGATAATTAGGCAAAATTAATGCAACAAACGCGTCAAGCAACTCTGAGAAAGAGCTCATACATGACAATATTATGCGTTTATCAATTCGTTACCAAATTGGCAAATAATGATCTCGTTGAATCGTTACCAAATTGGAACAAACAATTGGCATTTTTCATTTAGTATGATTTCTTTCATTTTGACTACGCGTACACACGGTTCGAATTAGATCGGTTTATTATTCAAACTTAAACCAAACCAATCCAAACCAAACTACAACGGATTGGTTCGAATTGGATTGTCGGTTATAAAATGTAACAAAATTAAATTAAATTAAAGTTATGTAAAACTAAGAGAAAAAATACATATTATTAATAAGCCAACACTTGAAAGATTTATTTTCTACACTAATGGTTTAGCGTAAACTTGCTGATCTACTACGTCATAATGCCTAATGAGTTTGAAAAGTATTCAAGTGAAGTTTTATTTTAAATGGCTAAGAATCTCTAACGAATGAAACCACCTTTTTAATTTTGAAAAAACTACATAATACACATACACATGCTAAATATAAATAATATATTAATAAATTAATTGCTATTGGTTTTGTTAATCAAAACACTTAACCCATAACCAAAATAATACAACCGGTTTTTGAAAAAATCAATCCAGTTAATTTTATAAACCTAACTAAATTAATCCAATAAGACTGGATTGATTCAGTCTTTCAGTTTACCCATAACCGTGTGCACCCTAATTTTGACAAATTTTTTATTTTCATTAAGATTGAGCAAGATCAGATTGAGGTGTTGATTAAATCTTAGTTTCTTCCAATCTCTTAATTTTAAGAATTAAAAGTAATAGTATAAAGGTGGACACTTCGATATCTTTCATATTTGCCAAACATAGTATATGTTTTTCACTAAATTCTTATACTTACTTATGTTTGCATAAATAAGACTTATAGGATATAAATTCATACTAACACCGTAAATAATTTCGCAATGGTTGAAAATGAGAGTTGCATGTTAGGCATGCAATGGGAATTGAGTGAATTGACCATACTTCAAAAGTTATTATATATTTACATGTAATTCATATAATGTTCATTTCCGAATAAAAATAAAATAAAATATTGAAACAAAATTTCTTCATGACTTAATAGATATTTTCTGTCTGAACTCCATGTTTTAGCCATGTTGTGAGTTTACGCCATATATTTTATTTTGTTTGTAATTGGACCGTGTAATTGTTGAACTTTGTTAGCTAGTATTAAGGCTCCGTTTGATAGCAACATGGTAAAATGAAAATAAAAACAATTAATTTAGGTGAGAAGATGGAAAATAAGTTGAGGTATATGATGAGATCCTCTCCGTCTCATACTTATTTTTGTGAGTATATGTCCTTCATCCTCCTTTTATATTTTGTGGAAAAATTTTCTCCACCATTACCCAAAGAAAATTTTGTCACGGAAAAAAGCAAAAAGCAAGAGTTAATCTCACCATATCCCTCAACTTATTGTCCATCTTCTCACTTAAATTAGTTATTTTTCTTTTCATTTTCCATGTTACTATCAAACGGAGCCTAAGATTTTATTTCGTTGACAGAGACTACATAGTCTAGCTATGAGTACATGCCAAGCCCAATGCTTAATTGCTTCATCTACAAATATAAAAGAAATATTACTACTGTCCTTGATTTCTTTTGTCTCTCCCTTTTCTACATCAACATCCACAAGCAATAAAGTCAATATCGCAACTTATCGATACTTCTAATGAATCTAGAAGGCAATTAGGAACGCACTTGAGGACTTAACCAATATTAATTTTCATTTAATAGGTGCTAAAACAAGAGCTCAACTATTTAAATTATCTTCTTCTTTTTCAAAGAAAAACTTTGCCATAATATTCAATGACAAATTTTAAATACACGTTTATCACGGTAAATAATAGAAACAAAATTAAAATTTTGAGAATTATCACGATTATCTACTGTGACTACTTACTTTCCCCACAGTGTGTGCACCATAAACCGCAAGGATGTATCAACAAGCAATAGCACGAAGGCCCAAAGCTCAAAATCATTGTTTTGCATAATACATACACAATAAAATCTATATATTTCCAGAAGAAAAAGAAATCCACATTACCTTAGCTAGGATTTCAAATATAGTTTTAGTGCTCTAAAATGACTAGTTAAAAGATTTATGTACCATCAACTATACTGAGGGAAGGAGATTCTTTGGCTCAGTCATTGAGATGGTGATATATATGATCATTGAAAAATTTATGAACCTGGTAATGCACATTCTAGATTTTGTAAATGTCAAAAATGAAAGAAATGATAGAAATAAATTAACAACGAAATAACTAACAGATTATTTTACTAGGAGAGACTTTGAGAATAAATGATATATCCTAATAGTCGAAAGATTTATTGTGAGAATATCCCACTACTCTAACCAATAAACGGACTGGAAAAAAATAAAAAAATTAATGAAATGTATTGATATGTTTATTGATCACTACTGTTTTATATTTAAGAATTAAAATACTTAATTACATGCTCCAAATATGAAAATTGTTTTATATGGAGATTACTTTTGCTGCGATTAGTTCAAAAATGGAGATTACGATAATGACCATGGGTGATATGACGTGAAAGTTTATCTACCTCAAACTAGTTAGATTGTTAGATTGTTGCCATCTATATTTTCTTGAATAATTTACAATAATTCTTTTATTTAACTTCTTATTGTAGTTTCAGAATTGCTTCTCGCTTCTATTTGACCATTAACTATTAGTTTACTCTAATCTCTCAATTTTATAATTACAATTTTACCCATTATTATATTTTTAAGAAAAAACATAACCTTTTAATAACAAACAAAGCTCGATGCTCTATGATAGCAATGTCAAATTTTCATAAGATTTATAAGAAAGAAATTCACACAAAAAATCATCACTCCAATTGTTGAAAGCACAAGTTTCATTTTATGCATGCATGAGAAATGACCTACCACATACCTTATTATCATAATTTAATTCATATTATGTTCATTTCTTAATGAGAAAATAAATAAAATAATCCAAAGAAAATATTGCAACACAATCATCACCGGCGAATAAATTTGAATGTTTCAAACATTTTGATTTTGCGCATCAACCATCTTTTGCTTCAACGTCCACAATATGAGTTAATATCTCAACTTGAATATATTAGCTCTCTCTCAAATTCCAAGGGTCATATGATGGATTTCGAATTTTTCTTCAAGATTCATCATTCAATCCAACAAATTTCTTCTCTTTAATCAAAATTCTTAATCCCTACAAACAATCTTTTACTCTTTTTCATCATCCGAGGGTCAAAAAATGGATTTCGAACTTCTCAGATTTCCTTTTCAAATCACTCTCATCTCTTTTAAAATAACAATAGTAAATCATCAATCAGCAGAATCATCAAGCATGTTCACCTATGTTGAATCTTCCTCATCTATTAGTGTTGGGTTTTAGTATTCTCAATTTTCAGGCATCTCACCAAAGTGTTTATTCTGTTACATTAAAAATAAAGAGTAAATTGTACTTTACCCTCCTGACCTATGATCCTAGTAGCACTTTGCTATACTAACTATCAGTTTCACCAATTTTTACCATGAACTATTGAATTTGTTGCACTATGCTTTAAATTACTAACAAAGTTAAAAAAATTGACGGAAATTGATTTTTTGTGGGGTAAAATTGGCATACAACATTTTTGTCTCCTTTATCCCATCTCCCACCTTCACAGAAAGAGATATAAGGGAAATTTGAGGACTATGGTTTCTCATCTGGAATATGGGTTGAAAACTAGAGATTTTGGCTTCAATTGTGTACTAATAAAAAACGGTTTAGAGAATACAGTAAGATAATGTTGGTGATGGCAGAAAACTTTAGTGGGTTCATGGACTCGAATTGAAGAGAAATATATTGTGAGCAAGGGAAAAATTCTCTCTCAACTCTTTCTTGGTTCGCTAATGGAGACGGTCTTCATTACTTTAATCCTTGGGTTTTATGGATTCGAATTTGTCTCATTTTTCGCATTATGTTGGTACTAGTTTCACCACCTCTAATGGTGGTTTTCCACTCCTTCATGCTGCGCAACCACCCATTTCCCTCATCTCCACCGCCGATCAACCATCCATCGCAATTGTCATTCATCATTGTCATTATCGCGCACTCCCCCTTCCCCTGCGAATCCCCTCATTCCCTTTTGAGGGTGCGTCGTTGTTTATAACTATGTACACACAACCATTGCATAGTCCCTAACCCTAATCCCAATCATTCTGCCTCCCTCGTTGCAACTACTCCCCAACCATGAAGGCCTCTATCTTTTGCTTGAAAACATTTGTATTTATTTAAGCAACAAAAGCAAACATTTGTACTAAGTTTTTCCTAATGTTGGGTAGTCTGTTTTTTTGGTTGAAAAATGTTGTATACTGATTTTACCCCTCAAAAAATCAATTTATGTCAATTTTTCTAACCCTGTTAGTGATTTGAGGCAAAGTGCAACAATTTCAATAGTTTATAGTAAAAATTGGTAAAACTAATAGTTCGTATGGAAGAGTGTTACTCAGGGCCATAGTTCAGAGGTGTAAAGTGCAATTTACCCAAACATAAGATTTTTCAGTTGAAGATCGACGAAAGGAAGTTTAGAAGCATTCGGATCAGTGAGAAACACAACACAGGAAATGAAGAAACGTAATCTCAATAAGCTTTGAAGGCTCATTTTGGGTGGCTATCCAACTGAAAGAGGCAGCCAAAATATTGGAACATTAATCATTTTTCAAGAAAAACAAGGTGGCTGATCAGATCATTTGGGTGAGTTAACACAAAAATGACAAGGGGCGGTATGTGGAGGTCTATAAAAATACAAATGGAGTAGGGGAGATAGTAATGCCATCAGGGGAAAAGGGTAAGAAATGGTTAGAAATTGCAGAGTCCATTGATCTACTACTTAATGGTGGGTTGAAGGAAAGAAGGAAGAAGATCAACAGTTTCAACACTCAATCTAGGGGTTTCGAGAAGAAGAAAGGTACTATTGTTGAACAGCAGACACCAAATAGAAATGGGGTCAAACGGAGCATTGTAGTACAAAAGGCTGCATCATATGTTGAGGCAGTGAAGAAGAATGGTAGATTCATCCCACAACAGAGTAGCAACATCATTCGAGATAGAGTAGTAGAGAAAGAGGTGATAGAATCGGGCTTCAAAGAGGATATAGCATTCATTTGTATTATAGATAAGATAAGTCAATTAGGAACGCACTCGGGGACGTAATTAACCAATATTAATTTTCATCTAATGGGTGCAAAAACAAGAGCTCAACTGCTTAAATTATCTTCTTCTTTTTCAAGGAAAAACCTTGCCATAATCAAATTCAATGACGAATTTTAAATACACGTTTATCACAGTAAATACTAGAAACAAAATTAAAATTTTCAGAATTATCTTGATTATCTACTGTGACCACCTACTTTGCCCGCAAAGTGTGCAACATGAACAGCAAGGATGTATCAACAAGCAATAGCACAAAGGCCGAAAGCTCAAAATCATTGTTTTGAATAATACGTAACACAACAAAATGTATTTATTTCCGGAAAATAAAAAGAAATTCACATTACTATAGTTAGGACTTTAAATATAGATTTAGAGCTCTAAATTGACTAGTTGAAGATTTATGTACCATCAACTTTACTTATGAAAGGAGATTCATTGTCTCAGTCATGGAGGTGTAGATATATATGGTCATTGGAAAATTTATGAACATGGTAATGCATTAGATTAGAGACAATTACATATCTAGAACGTAAACAAGTGAACAGTAAAATGAGTAACGGACTATTTTACTTTGAGGGTGACCATATATACTTAAACCAATAAACGGATATAACAAAATAGAAAAAGAAAAAATAATGAAATGTATTGATATGTTTATTTATGACTACCTTACAACATTGTTTGTTTACAGTTTTATATAAATAATTTCATGCTCTGAAAACTAAACCATTAACAATCGTCAAATTATTACCCTAATTAAATTGGAAAGGATAAGAGAGATCGTTGTTATGAACTGTGAATCTCAAACTAATTAGAAAATTGCCATCCATATTTTCATTATTAATTTACAATAATTCTTTTATCCAACTTGTTATTTTAGTTGCAAAATTGCTTCTCACTTCCATTTGATGAATAACTATTAGTTTACTCCAATCTCCTAACTTTATAATTGGAATTTTACCGATTATTTTTAAAAATAATTTAACAGTCCCAATTCTACAGGACAGAAATTTCAAATTTTCAAGTTTTATAGAAATTCACCCGATAAATCATCCCACCAATGGTTGAAAGTTCAAGTTTCATTTATGCATGCATGAGGAATGATCTACCACATACCTCATTAGCATAATGTAATTCATGTCAAGTTCATTTCTTAATGAGATAAATAAAATAACCCAAAGAAAACATTGCAACACAATTTTTATCGGCGACTAAATTTGAATGTTTCAGATATATTTTGAATTTGCACTTTTCCCTCCTGTATCAACATCTGCAATATTAGTTAATATCTCAAAATCATTGTTTTGAATAATATATACATACATACACAATAAAATCTATATATTTCCAGAAAATAAATAGAAATCCACATTACTTTAGTTATTTAGTGCTCTAAATTGACTAGTTAAAAGATTTATGTACCATCAAGTTTACTGATATAAATTGACTAGCTAAAAGATTTATGTACCACCAAGTTTATTGATAGAAGGAGATTCATTGACTCGGTCATGGAGGTGTAGATATATATATATATATATATGATCATTTAAAAATTTATCAACATGGGTAATGCAATACATTTGTCTAGAACTGGATACCTAAAATTACAGGTGGTCAAAAATGAAAGAAATGATAGAAATAAGTCAACAGTAAAATAAGTAACAGACCGTTTTACTTCAAGAATAGACGATATTGTAATAGTTGAAATATTTGTGGTACGAATATACCCCTACTCAAACCAATAAATGGATATTTAAAAAATAAAAAATAGAAAAAAAATTGAAATTATTGCTATGTTTATTGATCAGTTCTACTGCTTTATATTTACCAGTTAAAATAGCCAATTTTATGTTCTGAAACGAAATTAATCCCGCTTTTGCGGCCATTAGTTGAAAATGGAGATTTCTTTTTGAAAAAAAGTAATGGTCATTGTGCAAGTTTATTCTCATGCTGTCCATATTTTTATGAATAATTTACAGTAGTTCTTTTATTTAACTTATTATTATTTTAGTTGCAGAATTGTTTTGCACTTTTATTTGACCAGTAACTATTAGTTTACTCCAATCTCTCAATTTTATAATTGCAATTTTACCTATTATTTTTAAAAAATAACATAACATTTTAATAAAAAACAATCTCCCAATTTTACAATTTTACCCATTATTTTTTAAAACAAAACATAACATTTTAATAACAAAGAAAGCTCGATTCTTCATGATAGAAATTTCAAGTTTTCTCACAAGATTTACAATAAATAGATAGAAATCCACGGGATAAATCATCCCACCAATTGTTGAAAGTGCGAGTTTCATTTATGCATGCATGAGGAATAACCTACCACATACCTTATTATCATAAAGTAAATTCATGTTATGTTCATTTCTTAATAAGAAAAATAAAATAACCCAAAGAAAACATTGCAACACAATCTTCACCAGCGAATAAATTTGAATGTTTCAAAGATATTTTGAATTTGAACCTACATCTTTCCCTCTTTTGCATCTAACATCCAATATCTCAACTAGAAATATAAGTCAAACAGGGACAGGCGGGGCTACCTATCGTTTTCTATATCCTCCATATATACTTCTAAAACTAGAGTGGTTCATTTCTGTTCCATTCATTTGAATGCACATACGGGCTGGGGTGTATGATTAAACAAGTTCGATTTCATAGAAAATGTGTATTTTCCATCATAAAGGCTACATTTGGTTAGTTGAAGATTAACAATGGAAACCATTTTCACTTTAAAGACTTTTCCACGCAAATGGAATGCTTTGTGCATGTTAGGTTGGTATCGATGAGAAATAACTGCACTAAAAGTAGCTGGTTGGTTTGGATAGATATGTGAAAAAGAAGGTAAAAGTACGTTATACTAGTATTTTCATTCATAGCACTACCGGCTAACAAAACATACTACTTATATTTTCTTGGAAACAAACCCATCAGCAACATTTAAACTCAAATTTGATGGGATCTCATAATTTCACTAAATTTATCTTTAGGAGCCAAGAGCTAACATGCATATAACTAGTCTATTGGAAGAAACAAAAAAGTTGAGAGACACTTACTGTACATTGGTTCATTTATCGGGTAAACCCCTTGGCTTTTGGCTTCAAGATCTTTTAGAGTACTACGAACAACTTGAGGTTTTGACGATAGATATTCGTTCTGGCACTCTGCGTCTTTCATAACTGTAATAAGTTGTTCCCTATATGCTGCACATAACCGCTTCTTCACACGCAGTGCTGCGGTTAATTCCTGAATTCTCTCTTTTTTCTTATCCTACAGGAATATCACAGAAACAAGTTTATTGAAACTGACTAATTTACTATTGGGCTTTTAATACTTCATCCTCTGCTCTTAATGTGGAATGACCTACCCCGTGTTTTCATAAACATTAGGCTTTGCCCGCTACATGTATAGGAAATCAAAGAACAATGTACGAACAGGGGGGCAATGTCTAGCTTTTTTTAATGTAATCCCTTGACCTAACCCCCTGTTTTTACGTAATTCTTTGATGTTCCCTTGTATGCAGCGAAGCAATGTAACGACCCAAAATATCCCACATCAGTAATGTAATGGGAATGTCCTTGGTATATATGTGGGAACAAGGGCCCTAATTTAGAACTTGGGCTAGCCATTTTGGGAGGAAACCCGGGTGGTTACATATGGTATCAAAGTGGACCAATGATGTATATATGTGGAAACAAGGACCCTAATTTACAACTTGCGCTAGCCGCTGGCCATTTTGGAGAACCCGACTGGTTACAAACAAAGTCGACGCTTGTGAAAAGAGGGGGGAGGGTTCTAATTTCACATATAAAATGGGGGGAAAGTCAATTAAAACCCTTTCCATTCGAAAATGTTTTATTTAAATTTGTTAACTCAAATTTACAAGGTGTTATAGTTGGTTTGCGATTTAGGCCAAAAAGGAGAAACTTTGCCTACAGAGCGTAAGTAGTGAACAAAGCAAGACAAGTGAGACAAGAGAGAAAGAATGAGGAAGAAATTCTCCACAAGCAATGGCACAAAAGGCCAAATATCAAAGCAAAATTCAATTCTATCCAAATCTTATCTAATCCTTCACATTTAGAAATTTCAACCTCAAAAAGAATGGTTTCCATTTCAGCTTGAAACACAGCATAATTGCCCATAATGCGGCAGTAGCACCAAGAAGAGTTACCAAAAACACATTAAAAGAGATCATCAGATTTGAGGTTGATCAAATTTGAGCGAAGAGGAAACAATAGACCGGTAAAATCTTGGGACTTTCTATGAATCCCACCAGTATCAATTTCTTGGAAGTTATGAAGTAATAACTCTGATTTCCAAACGTCCGAAACAAAGGAAGACGCATCAAAGAGCCATAAGTTGGAGGGTTTTGGACCATGGCCAATCTTGTATATTGACTATCACAACTTCATATTTACAAACTTCTCAGGGCTATAACTGTGAGAAATGTTGTATTCACTATATATGCCTTATTATATATGTTACTCTTTCGCAATCTTTGGGGGTGCGCACTCCATCGCCTATGTGGTTACGCCCCTGACGTGAATCAAAATTTGTATAGAAGTTTGAGCCATAGTCAATAGAGGACCCTAAAAGCTATAGTGCATTCTAAGTAATAAAATGAAAAACAAATTACAGAGTAACAGAATGTTTTACTTTGAGCGTAGACCATATTCTAATACCTGAAGCTTTATTATGAGAATTTGTCTCCATCTGAAATTTTCTATTTTGAGGAAAAAGATTTATTTTATTTTTTTTAACTATAAAAAAAAAAAAAAAAACCTACAGCGGAAAGCAAAATAGTTTAAATAAGGTGTTGAAACTTACAAAAGTCGAGCATCTCTTGGGCAGTGAAATAACTAATAAATGAGTACGGTCCCGCACGAACTTCCTAACCACCACCTCACAAGCCTCTCTCTGTGCACTAGGATCATGGCTGTACAACCTTCTCTTCACTTATCTCGCGTTTCATTTGCAATGGTTTCTGTCTTTTGACTATTATCTCTACATCCAACTCCACGAGAAATAGTGGATCCATCACGCTCCGACCTACGGATGATAAAACACGAGTTACAAATCCAACCCATCCAGCATATTCATTGTGGAATGCTCTGGCGGCTTCTTCTGACTCAATGCCATGCCTTTGGTTCTTGATTTCTTTCACTCACATAAAATGTCGACTCACCTCCTCCAGAAGTTTCTGTTCCTCCAGAACCTGCATCCGTTGGTGTTTGCCCATCCACTGACAGAAAATATTAAATTTTCATTAGGAAAAGGGAAAGTTTGCAAGAATGACTGATAAATGAAATCTATAATACAGATCAAAGTTTGCTAGAAAGATTGAGAAATGAAATATATAATACAGATCAAAGTTTACAAGTTCCACGTATATAAGGCTTTTACTATTTCGTCTTATATAAATTAAAAAAAAAAATTGATTACTTCAAAAACTTGCTTACTATTGTGCATCATGTATCATAGACTATACATATAAAACAATAATCCAACTCATATTTCCAATGTTCATCATGTGTCAAAATCAATAAAAAAGATAATGATATGATTTATTTTTTTCACCAAACTTACAGTATTATGACGAAGAAGCGGGATTATTGTTGCGCTTGAAAATCCTTTACCTGCAGATAAACCACTCGCTTAGATAGTACAATTTAAATTATTTTTTAATGTTTTTATACATGGCAATACGTCTGCTAGATAAATAGAGTGTTTGAGCTGAGGGGAAGGGGATGGGGCCATGAAACCTAGTTGCTTGGCACAAAGACAAACTTCTTCAAACACGACAAGAGCTGGATCTTCGGGTACTACAATTTTGATTATGTGATTGGCTGAAAATAAATTCTCACTGATGAGTCGTGTTGACCATTGACAAATGTATATTTTGTTACAAGAAGAACAAACAAGTCTATTTGCATTAATTGCAACCCGTAAACTCTTTGTTCAAGTAAATTGCACTAGACATTCAAGTTTACAGCTCTAAATTCCTGGTGATCAGAATTCCCTGTACTTTTTCCTTCTTTTCCCTGAGAAAAAGAATTTTCTCTACATTGATATACTGTTTTTGTAAAAGATGGCTCTTCCTTTTCGCTATCATCTTCGGTATCTGATAATAATTCTTGATCCGTGGAATCATTTTCCGCAGCGGAAGGATCACGGGAAAATCTGCTACTGCTTGAATCTTGAGTTTCTTTGTGGAGCATTTCAACTTTCTTTTGTTTATTAGCGACTTTTATAGGACTGTCAAGGATTAAGTTGGGATTTCGGCTGTTTGGATCGCCATAAAGTGCAACGTGCCTGTAGTATAACTCTAGTTCCTTCTCAGCAATGGCTATAAAGCGTCTCACCGACTCAAGTGATTGCTCGTATTTCGATTTTTCCAGTGCCTGGAAAAGTTGAACTATAAATTATTTAAGCGCAAATGATAACAAAATGCATGCATGAGATGAGAAGAATTACAGGTGTAAAGGAACCAATATGCCTAAAAGATACAAAATGTCTTCCTTTGGATATAATTATGGAGGGAGCTCTTTTGACCCATTGCCTCTAAAATAAAAACCATCATGACTTTGAACTACAAAACAGATTTCTTGATCCATTTCTGATCCGTTTAATTATCAAATCATCCAATTTCAAGATTTATTCCTGATTCCATCAATTTTTAGCATGCTAAAATTTCCGCAATGGATTATCATAAATGTTAGGTTCCATCCAAAACTAGACAACAAAGAATTTCTAGCAAACTGCCATTGCAAAAACTTTTCATCATTTTAGCTCAACTAGGAACAAACAAAAAAATGCCAAGATCTATTGTGAGTTAAGCACAAAAAAGAAAAAGGACATTTGGTTTTTCGCCCCCAAACTTTGTGGCAATACTGACATTGAAACCCAACATTTTTCAGTATTAGACCTTGACCCCACTTCTAACAGACGTATTTCTGTTATGGTATACATTAAAGGACAAAACTACCCCAAATCTGAGATGGGTAAAATCCAAACCCATATTTATTTTCTAACTCCATAACCCATCATCATTGTCTATAATGTTCCTTCATGAAACCAGAGGTACCCATAAATATAAATCTACTTATATAAGTGCACAAAAAATATCTATAAATTCATTCCATTTTAGGTCAGTTATCCAAATAAAAAAAAATTCCTCATCATCATCGCCCTTCAATTGGGCCTCAAATCGGCAATTCCTAAAACCTTACTCTTTTTCTATGTGCATTTGATTTCAAAGCATATAAGTCATGGAAGTTCAAGGCTATTTAGCTACACTTAGGTTAGTTTGGAAAATAATTACTAAGGGTCCGTTTGATAATATGGAAAAGGATAACAAAAATAGCAGTTGATTTTTGTGAGATGTTGGAAAATAAGTTTAGGCATGCTGTGCGATATCTTCTTACTTTTTGGCTTTTTCCATGGAAAAAAATTCTTTGGAATTGAGGAAAAAAAAATTCCACAAAAACTAATAAAAGATGGAGGACATCTACTCATAAAAATGACCATGAGATGGAGAGTATCTCATCACATGCCTCAACTTATTTTCCATCCTCACACAAATCAAGTGTTTTCATTTTCATTTTCCATGTTGTTATCAAACAGAGCCTAATAAATCAAAGTTATTTCTTTGGTGTAAATATCGGCAACCAACAATCGAAAATTCCAGCCGCTCATGTCGAGTCTCAAACCAATTGTGAATCCTTGAACAAATTGTCCAATTTCATGGTGGGCAAGTTCATCTATGTTTTTCGTCGCTCACATTAATTTCCATGATGTCATCCACAGCGAGTGTGCTTAAAACTATCTCTCCATAATCGTTGTCCCCGGCAAGCACTTGAAACTAACCGCCATGAATCTCTGATCTGTGCAACCACTTCCAACCTCTTTCTCCCTTTCCCTCCCTACTGTTATATCTCCCGTCTACATAACATATACATCTATATATACATATACAAATATATTACAGGAGAGAAGGTTGAAAACAAAACTGATAGGCCAATCTTCAAATTTAATTAAAAGTAAAGAGAGAAGTGACGGTAAATGCTAGTCAACTCACACTTCTGTTAAAAATGGGTGTTAAAGTCCTATATTGAAAAACTTTGGGTGTCAAAGTCAGTTTAAATACAATTTTTTTATGCCAAAACACAAATGACCCAAAATAAAATATATATATATATATATAAATTAAACGCATATAGCTAGGGTGTGTCAATTTTGGAGACAATGCAATATGCACAACACAACAAGATGACGTAGTTGGCACGAAATTGACAAAGGATGTCATGTTCATGAAATTTTGACCCCTTGTCGTAGGTGTTGTGTTCATGTCAAAATCCTAACATGAAATGCGAATATAATATCATGTAATTTGTGTCTTGTTAGTGGTGTGATTTCATGTCTAACTGTACCAGTCATGTCATGTTCAAATGATATGTGTTCAGGCTGTAAAGTGAAAACATGACATACTTTTAATTTTGTTAAGCATGATATTCATTGTGGTTCCTTCTCCTTACAGCTTAAGCTTTTGGGGGAGATGGGTTCTGACATGGTATCAGAGTGTAATTATTTGGGAGGTCCTTCATCCCCCATTTGTTAATCCTGAATTTGTCTGTTCTGTGAAAATCGAAATTCTGTTCTCATCTGTTGTCCACGTGCAAGTATGGAGTCGCACGTGAGGGAGGGTGTTAAGCATGATATTCATTGCGGTTCCTTCTCCTAACAGCTAAAGCTTTTGGGAGAGATGATTTGGTTCCTTCTCCTAATAGCTTGAACTTTTGGAAAAGATGGTTTCTGACAAATTTATAGAGTAAATATCATATTTGGTCATTAAACTATTACAATAGTTACAATATGGCCTCTCACCTTTAATTCGTTCTATATAACCCATAAACTTTCAAAATGGCCAGTCCATCCAAATTGGCCGTTAGATCCAGACAGAAGCAAGGATATTTTGGTCAATACACCTAAAATTCACTGTTTATCATCTTCTACGGTCACTACCGGCCAGCAACACCACTCCAGCGCCGCCCACACCATAACCAAATACATGAACGTTCATAAATTTTCATTCATCTCGTGTTTTGCATATGAACAGATCTACGATTTTCTTGGCTATGTGATTAAAAATCTTCAATCATCCATTTTTTCAAGACAAATATCCCTAATTCGGACAAAAACTTGTAAACAATTTATCATCTGTGAGTTGAACATCTAGAAGATCACTTAATCTGATTCAAAATCAATCGAATCAAACAAAAACCGGAGGAATTTCATTTTCTCACGAATTGATTTTCGGTATATGCAGATCAAAACACAGAGGCGTGCAGAGTGGAAATCTGATCATTCCTGAAAGGTATCGACATGAACCAGTTTACACTATTAGGCGTGGGCGGTAGGGATCAGGCATGGTGGTGCTGGCCAGATGTGATTGAGGAAGATGATAGTGAAGTTTAGGTGTTTTGACCAAAATACCCCTGGTTCCGTTTGGTTCTAACGGCCATTTTGTAACCATTTCTAAAGTTTAATGGGCTAAATAGAACGAATAAAGGTGAGTGACCATTTTGTAACTATTGCAAAAGTTTAATGGCCAAATATGATATTTACTCTAATTTATAATTTTACCCCTGCAATCTTTTTTTCATAAAAAAATTGATTAGAATAGGACCTAACCCCTAATACTAAGAAAGCTAAACACTCAACCAACCACATGTGCATGATAATCTAGTAGATATAAATATAATATAATAAAGTGGGAAACGCACCCGTTTCTTGGACAAGGTATCAATCGGTGACATAACTTCAGGTTGCACGTAGTTCTTTCCCCGATAGAATATTATAGTGTCGTCTCCAATTATATGAATAGGAATTCCACCACTTAATCGGGCAATTTCATTAGCATAATCGCGTACTTGACCTGGTTTACAAGGCTTGCAAATGACCTCGACTGTTTCGTGTTTCTTCCAATGCATATGCATGTTGAGAATAACGCCTCCGAATACTCCTCTTCTCCCAACGGGTACATAATTTGACCCTTTCTGGGCCATCTTCTTCATGTAGAACCGTTCTTCGCCGGTCATATCATCTTGTTTAACCATTGGCCCCTGGAGTTTAGGGACTTCATACCGCTTGAGCCTTTCGATTAGCAAGCCCTCCTTAATTTTTGCCTGAAATTCCACAAAAAAGATTGATATAGTTAATAATTTGAGAAATTGGATGCCATATATAATCTGATATGTCAAGAATCAGATTTCAGCAAGTGAAACCAAATTAAAATGAAAAGAATAGTGGGGAAAGACTTTTTCTTTCTTTTTTTTCATATACAAGGAAAATATTCCACTGATTGGCATATCATTGTCATTAAAAAAAAAAATCCTTGAAAACATCAAATTTCCTATATGAGATGAAAAAAATGCTATAAGCTAATAGAGCTTTTGGGCTAGTTGAGTTGGCAAAGAACATGCCCCTTTCAGGACAGGTCAATGTTTAGAATCTTCCCCTCATCAAACCACAGGTATATCGATCATAGCTTTGAGTAGACAAAATCCTATAACCTAATGAACAAGATGGTTATGGAGCTATGGCAAACCCATAGTGAAAGCAAGTATTTGGAAAAGAGCACAAGGGCAGCAGGAAGGTGATGGAGCTACGAGGAATCCAAAGCGAAAGAAAATCTTCGGAGAAGAGCTAGAAGGTGGCGGAAGCAGTTCCAAATCCCTTTAAGGGACAGTTTGATTGGGGAGGGTTACCACCATCTGTGCAGTCTATTATGATTTCTTAATAAAATTTTATGCTCTAGTCCTTGACTAGAGTTTTAGGGGGGGGGGGGAACAAACAAGATACTTATTTGTAACCTATTAAGAAAACCCTAATCTAAGAAAAATACCAAAATGTCCCTAAAAAGATAATTATCTTATATAAAACCAAATTATCCTAAATTGAAGGACATTTTTTCAAATAAAATACAACAAATAATTAAAATGATATTCGACTTGTACTTCACATTAGTCACTCAATAAGGGGGCAGATATCAAATGGCTCCTCAAAAGATGAGCATCAGTTTATGAGCCCCTCGATAACGAGGTATCCATTCATAGGCCCCTTAATATGGAGAATGGGGCACAGACCCATAGACTCCGGTTACCCCTTCCCAAGTTGAGTACAATCTTAGGCCCCTTAAAAGGCGCAATGCGAGTTTGAGGCGTTTTGCTTGAGCGAGGCGAGGCGTAGGCCTCAAGGCGCATTGAGGTGTAAGCCTCATTTTTTTCAAAAAAAAAATCCTAAACAATCACAGAACTATCATAATATTGATAATCACTACTAAAAGTGCAAATAACTTCACAAATACAATAACAATCTCAAATCATCACACCAAAATAACAAATAACAATGTCACTACATAATTAAAGTACTACATCACCATAAAGTCATCACATAACAAGTAGTTAAACACTCAAACTAGTGCATCACCATGCACCATAAAGTCATTAGATAAAGACACTAATATTATGCTAATATATATCATATATATAAGGCAAATAATAATAGAAGGCAAATACTTATATAATTAAATTTAATTCTTCATATGTAGTAGCCAAATCACCAAAGAGCAAATTGAAAAAGACAAATTGATAAGTATTTAGGGCTTGGATTTCAAACTTGAAAGAGGAAGAAGAAAGAAGTATATAGAGAAGAAAGGCCAAAATACTTACAAAAAGAGAAGAAGAATGATGTATTTAGGATTTTAGGGCTTGGAATGGAGAAGAACAATGTTCTTGAACCTTCAATATCGTGTGCAGCTCTCTCTCTCTCTGTTGATCGTAAATCTCTGCTGCAACGGTGTTATTTTGTTTGTGGGGCTAGGGTTTATTTCTTATTACTTTAAAAAAAATCAAAACTACGTAGTTTTAATAAGTAAACGCCTCGAGGCCTACGCCTCACATACGCCTCAGACAGAAGAGGCGTAAGCCTCATAAATTCGTCAAAAATACACGCCTCAGAGCGTTTTTTCCACTCCTCGCCTTGAGGCGCATGCCTCGAGGTGCGCCTCGGGACTCCAATGGAAATCTTAAAACACTGGAGTACACCAATGGAAATCTTTTCAATACTATAATTGACTTATCAATATGAATATCTAACATGAATATGGTGCAAATACATCCTCCTTATAGAAGTATATATCCAGACTTCATAGATTCCTCGGGAACCAAACCACCCAAAAAAGAGCTAAAATTTAGTATCTCCAAAGTCATGAACTTTGTTCTTCATACCATGTCAAAAATCTCCATCTTTAGAACATATGCAAATTTCCTTGGTAGGTCCCCAACCATCTCAAATGCTTGAGAACTTCACCCCCACAAAATCAAATGTTGGAAAATGAAGAAAACTGTGTACGGCATAGAGCAGCCATCTCCAGACTGTTCCCTTTCTTTCAACATAGAGCAGACCAGAGAGGTGATAAATAACAAGTTTGCATCTTTTCTAGAAGCAAGTAAAAACTGTGTACGGCAACCAACCATCCAAACAATTGAAAGATAGAAAGAACTCCCAATATCAAGAGCTAGAAGAAACTCTCAATTTTCCAATTGCTGTGTCCTTTTAGCTAACTAGCAAATGACCCATAACCATGGCACTTTCCATGTTTATAAAATTATTCATGCGTACAGCCAATCAATCATACATATATTTAATAACAGAAGCAGCTTAATCTTGTTTAGATACATATGTACTGTATACACATATCTTTCTATATATAATATGTTTATGATGTGGGTAGATTGGTCCTTAACTATTTTCTACTATTTAAATTGGAGCCATGCGTAGCTTCCATATATTATATACATTGAGGAGAAATAGAAGTTCTAAAGCAAGCTCAAACACTGATTTCCAGAAATTATAGCCTTTAGATGTTTATCTTAGGAAAAAGTTACATTGGTGTTGGATCCATGCCATACTTCTTAGTTCCTTATTATATAGATATTGAATTAGGTTCCATTTTAGCATATTCGCCTTCAGTACTAATCGGTAAATCCAGGACCAACGCCTGTCAATTCCATGACCACCCACTCCTTTCTGCGCACTGTAGGCACCACCAACCACAGAACAATAACACTACCCAAAGAACGGGACTCCAACAATTTGCATTCAAATCCCATTGCACAAAAATGCAATGCCCTTCTAAAGGACTCCCAGGGATGACAATATATGCTAACAAACAGGTGAAATTTTGATTTCATGCCAGTGGGTCTCTGCTACACCAAAGTTGCCATGAATCTATCATCCAAAGGACCATTTATTCCCCCTGGCCCTACATTTGAACAAGGTTTAAGTACCCTTCTCAATGTAAACTAAGCATAACACAATAAAGGAAAAGATCTCACAATTAATGTCTAAAAAGCAATCTGGAAGCAGGTATGCTGTAGGGTGGGTCGGACTTCAAGCATTTGTTATCTAATCAGTATCCAATAAGTAAAAAAGAAGAGGATAACCCACTTCACAAATTGGGTGTCCTGCTACTATGCAAAGATGGAATTGGGAGCGTATTTCACATTGCAGTTTTCCATTAATATGAATGGGTTTTTGGAGGGGAATTTTAAAGGCAGTAGGGGTCTCAAGCAAGGGGATCTATCAATATCATCAAAGAGCTCAGAATGGGAGGTTCACCTATCATCCTAAACGTACAGAGTTGCAGATTTCACACGTCTGCTTTGCAGATGATCTGTTTATTCTTTCTGGTGATGACACGGGATCTATCAATATCATCAGAGAAGCTTTGGCCACTGAGTTTATCTCCATTCTGGTTTGTCCCCCAACCCTAAAGAGTAGTATTTTCTTTGATGATGTGTGTGAAGAAATGCAGGCTGCTATTTCTGCTATTCTTCATATGGAGAGCAAAGAATTGCCCATAAGATATTTGGGAGTGCCCATAATCTCTACTAGACTTTAGCACAATGATTGCAAGGAATTAAAAGCTAAAACCTTAAGAAGGTTCAGTAATTGGATCTTATATAAAATAATGGGGTGTGTATTAAAATGTGATTCTTGTATAGGTCCTAGTTAGGGGTCTTTATTGTTTTATTCTGGTTTTTGCCCTGTATCTATTTGTCTTCTTGATCTAATAATATTTTACAATGTTAAAAAAAAAAATACATCACAAATACACCTAAAACTAGAATTCCAGACACTTTTGTGAAGTAGAAACCAACTTTCTCTCTTTCTTGCTTACGCAAATGGCATGTTAGAGAGAGTTCAAACTTTTCAAGCGGCAGTTCCATTCAGAATTTTGCAGATACCAATTTTCCAAAGAGCTAAAACTATATATTTCACAAAGAAAAAATAAGCACTCTAATTAAACGGAACAAACATGCTATGCACACAGAGAGTATCGAAAAAGTCAGAATACAAAATGATGTGTGAATTACTGGATTTTTAACAATTAAATGACCACAACTACTTTTATAGGTAGGCCCCAATTCTTTAACAATAAAATGTATTTTATGTACTAACTTTTTATATACTATTAGTGGGTCTATTCTACACTTCATAAACCTAGTTCTAAACCTAATTCATTACATAAATCAAGAACACTCATACAATTTGAAAGATCAAATCAGCAATAAAAATAAACAATTTAGGAAAGTGTAACTTTAAATAATACCAAACAATCCCATTCCCAAATGAGCTAACCTTTTCAATCTTGCACTTAATTCTCTCCTCAGCATTCAAAAACCTCTGCTTCATTTTCTTCCCTCCTTTGACCCCAATCCTACTTGGATCTCTCTTATTGGCTGCATTGCTCTTCTTCTTCTCTCTCTTCCTCTGCATCTTCAGCCTTTTCTTCGTCTGCCATTTCTTCTTCTTGGGAGGATCAATCTCATTAGTCTCGAATCTGGGTTGACCACCTTGGAATACCACAAGGTTCACTAAGCTGTGACTACAATTACTCCACTTCTTGAAAACCCACCTCGGGTTTGTGAGATTGAATGGTGTGGAAATGGCAGAAAGTGGTTGTGGGTTGTGAAGAATTGGGAAAAGGGAAGAAGGAGAAGAAGAGTGTTTGAGAAGAGAAAGGAGACAGATTCTTTGGAGGCCACGAATGGAAGAACATGCCATATGAATGAATGAATAGAGAGGACCGAGCAGAAGGCGATAATTAATTTGAGACTAAACCACCAACCTAGTTGAGTTTGCAATGAACAAGCCTCTTTTAGGGTAGGTCAATGGTTCGAACCTTCCCCTCAAGCAAACCATGGGTCTAGCCGGTCATCTTTTTGTAGAATAAATCCTATAATCTAACGAAGAAGATACTTATTACTAACCAATTAAGGAAAACCTACCCTAAGATAAAATATCAAAATGCCCCTAATAAGATAACTATCTAATATAATCCGAATTATCCGAACTTACAAGATAATACATAATTATCCTAAAATTTAATTACATTAAAATTCTATTCGACTTCTACTTCGCATCAGTCACTCAATGAGGTGGAAAATATCAATTGGCTCCTCAGCACAACAAAGGAGCATCAATTTATTACCCCTCGATAATAGGGTATCAATCCATAGGCCCCTCAATCAGGAGAAAGTGATTCAAAAAGCACATAAAAATAGGGTATCAAAAATTCTCAATGGAAGAGGAAACTTGTCCACCAGTGGCAATCTTTTCAATACTATGATTGACTTCTCAATAGGATGAATATCCAATATGAATATGGTGTGAATACAGCTTCTTAAGTATATGTCCAAACACTTGAAATATAGAAAGAACTCCCAATTTCCATTTAGTTTTAGCTAACTAGCAGATGACCCACACCGACACCACTTTTCATGTTTTTCAAATTATGCATGCCAATGGCATATTAATCATACATATTTTAATGAATAAAAAGATTAATTTAATTTAAATGCATATATACAAACGTATCTCTATATAATATAATATGTTTGTGATGTGTGCAGATTGGCCCTTGATTGTTTTCTGGTATTAAAATAAGAACCATGCCTAGCTTCGATGTATTATACAGATTGGGGAGAAGTCGAAGTTATAATGCAAGCCCAACTTTTGATTTCAATAAATTATTTCGATGTTGTTTATCTTAGGTAAACGTTACATTGGTGTTGGATCCATGCCATACTTCTTAAGTTACTCATTGTATAGACTTTCCAAATAACTCACTTACTGGCTTCCTGGGTAAAAAGAAAAGGTTGAGTAGACAATCATTTTGGTTCCAATTTAGCTAAAGTTGGAAGGACAATATTTGCCTTCAGCAGCAAATCCAATTTCCTCCAAACCTTTTATGTGCACTATAGTCAAGGGGTTGCCTAATTCGTGGACCAGCCCGAAGTACAGTGAATTGGGTGCTCCGAACCTAAACATGGTGCGTTCATGACCCAAAACACCAACCCTGGCGACCCCCTATTTCAATTTCGATTTGCACAGGCAAACGAAAAGAGACATAGTTTCATATGTATATAAAAAATATCAAGGATTTCAATGTAATATTTACGTATTTGTATTGAAAGCAAACTAAGTATATGTTCTAAACAAATCACCATATGAAATAGTGTTACAACTTCCAATTAAGCCTACTCCAACCACACCACGTACCGGGCTAGGTAAAATACTTGATACCATGTACCCATACCACGTACCAAAGAGTCTCATGACCTATACCACCAACCACGGAACACTAACATTAACAAGGAATCAAACATCCTAACCAGTAACCAAACAATGGGACACTGACAATTTCTGTTCAAATCCCATTGAACAAAAAATGCGTGGCCCTTCTAGAGGACTCGTAGAGATGACAAATATGCTGAGAAACATATGAAATTTTGATGTCCTACCTATGCATCTCTGCTAGACCAAAATTTCCATCAAGCAATCATCGGAAGTATCATTTATTCCCCCTACATTTGAACACAGTTTAAGTACCCTTCTCAATGTAAACTAAGCATAACATCATAACGGAAAACATCTGGCAATTAATGTCTAACAAGCAATAAGAAAATGAAAGATGAAATAAGCAACAAAAATAAACATTTTGAAAAAGTGTAACTATATCTTCATTCAAACACAAATTCTGCACATAAATTTTAAATTTAAAGAATACAAAATAAATCCATTCCCAAATGAGCTCACCTTTTCAATCTTGTACTTAATTCTCTCCTCAGCACTCACAAACCTCTGCTTCACTTTCCTCCCTCCTTTGACCCCAATCCTACGTGGGTCTCTCTTATTGGCTGCATTCCTCTTCTTCTTTTCTCTCTTCCTCTGCATCTTCAGCCTTTTCTTGGTCTGCCATTTCTCCTTCTTTGGAGGATCAATCTCATTAGTCTCGAATCTGGGTTGACCACATTGGGATATCACAAGATTCACTGAACCATGACTACTACTACTCCAATTCTTGAAAACCCACCTAGGGTTTGGGGGATTGAATGGTGTGGAAATGGTAGAAAGTGGTTCTGAGTTGTGAAGGATTGGTGTAAGAGAAGGAGAAGAAGAAGAGTGTTTGAGAAGAGAAAGGAGACAAATTCTTTGGAGGCCACGAAGGGAAGAACATGCCATATGAACGTATGAATTAATGAATGAATGGAGAACTGAGCAGAAGGCGCTAATTATTAATAGGGATATTTCGACTTTTCACTCTACTTTTGCCCAATAACTTGAGATTGCGTTTTATATTTTAAATTTTTTGATTTTACACTTTATTAATAAATAAATGGGACAATTAAAAAAAATGGCTTATTGGAGAAAGATTTTCACACTAAGGTTAAGGAATAATTTTTTTTTTAAATAAAGGGCCTATTTTTTATTTTATTGATAATATGCCATGTGTCTTTTTTTTTTATTATAAAATGACATCTCAACCCTTAAAATAAACTAAAAAAATATCAATATGCATTAAAATATGGACTGCAATATGAACTTTGCAGTCAATATTTTTAGTGCAAAGTTCATATTGCAGTCCATATTTTACTGCAATGTGAACTTTGCAGTCCATATTTTTAGTGCAAAGTTCATATTGCAGTACATATTTCACTGCAATATGAACTTTGCAGTCCATATTTTTTGTGAAAATTTCATAAAAAGGGGTAATTTAGATAATACATAACATGTTTTTATTAATTAAATGATATTTAAATTTATTCAAATACATTCATTTAAAATATAAAACAAAATAGGCCTCTTACACTAATTACCAATTAAAAATAGGCCCTTTATTCAAATTACCAATTAAAAATAGGCCCTTCATTCAAAAAAATATTATTCATTGGATTTTTGGTAAAAATCAATGTATAATAAGCCCTTCTACTTAATTTCTAGTAAATAAATTTAATAACGAAAATACCTCTTTCTTTTTCCTCTTCCTCTTCATTCTCCCTCTTCTCACTTTGATCTTTCTTTTTTTTCTCCTTAATTATCGCCATTTCTTATTTTACAAATAGATAAAAGTTTCTTGAAATTTAGACTTGACGCTGTTAATTAACAAGTGACTAATAAAGTTAGTAGTGATTCGAAGGGATGGAACTAGATAAGAGAGAGAG
The DNA here is from genome assembly GCA_021464415.1 of Lonicera japonica. Classification (NCBI taxonomy): domain Eukaryota; kingdom Viridiplantae; phylum Streptophyta; class Magnoliopsida; order Dipsacales; family Caprifoliaceae; genus Lonicera; species Lonicera japonica. The sequence goes on along the minus strand of CM038468.1, from coordinate 5,042,375 downwards.
AGAGAGAGAGAGAGAGAGAGAGCTTACTTTATTTAATTTAGGGCTAGAGTCGAAGCCAACCATGCCAAGGCGCCGAGCTAATGGGCACTTTCTCCTCCTCTTCACTTTGATGATCAATATTCCTTATTCTCGCCATCTCTTATTTTACAAATAGGCATTCTTAAAACTTAGACTTGATGGTGTGAATTAACAGGTGACCCATAGAGTTAGTGGTGATTGGAAGAGATGGAATTAAATACTAATGTGCCAAGAAATTAGTTCATTGTATCTTATTAATTTATACTTTGAAAAATGTATATTATTATATTTATTATGTTTTTAGTGCTTTTTAGGTACTCGAAATTTAATAAAGAATGTTGGCTTTTGAATAGAGTAATTTAAAGTTGAAACAAAAAAGTTATGACAAAAAAAAATCTTAAAAAAAATGGGAAAGCTAGGCATTTCGGGTTCAAAAGAAAAAGAAGTAAATTAATTATGTAATGATGGTTCTAGCACAGTTGGTCGTTGCTACAACTACTTGCATGTTGGACTTGAGTTATACTCCCACATTTATTTTTGAATCAGCCTTAATTAATGAGTTAGTTTTTTCTGCTTCTCTTCTTTTGCACGGTTATCGAGATCATATAGCCTTTGATTTTTTTTCTTCCTCTCTTTTAGGGGGCTGATAAATGCACCCCATTTTTTGTCACAAACACCCTCTATACCTTACACCCCTAAGTTTTTAAAAATTTATCACAAACACCCTCCTTTACCACCCTCCAATTAACAACCATAATTTTAATTATAATCACCGAGGAAAAATAATTTTGGCGTGGCTAGGTATTGAACCTGCAACCTCAATGTCACACACTAAGATGCACACCAACTTGACTAGATACTTTGTTGATATTTTATTCGCGCTTCATCTTTATAAATCCGTTGGGCATGTGCGAGCTCGGCAATTATTCTGCCGAATTAAAAACATTTTGTCATGGCCAAGAGTTGAACCCTGTAACTCGAGTTTATGAGCTCGGCGCTTGACCAGCTCGGCTAAGGACATCTTTGAAATTTTATCCGCACTTCTATTTGATAACTTGTCCAGGCTTGTGTGAGCTCGGCAAGTAATATGCCGAGAAAAAATATTCTGTCATGGCCGGGATTTGAACCCTATACCTCAAGCTTATGAGCTAGGCGCTTGACCAGCTCGGCTAAGAATATCTTTGAAATTTTATCCGCACTTCTGTTTGATAACTCGTCCAGGCTTGTGTGAGCTCGGCAAGTAATATGCCGAGTAAAAACATTCTGTCATGGCCGGGATTTGAACCCTATACCTCAAGCTTATGAGCTCGGCGCTTGACCAGCTCGGCTAAGGACATTTTTGAAATTTTATCCGCACTTCTATTTGATAACTCGTCCAGGCTTGTGTGAGCTCGGCAAGTAATATGCCGAGAAAAAATATTCTGTCATGACCGGGATTTGAACCCTATACCTCAAGCTTATGAGCTCGGCGCTTGACCAGCTCGGCTAAGAACATCTTTGAAATTTTATCCGCACTTCTATTTGATAACTCTTCAAGTCTTGTGTGAGCTCGGCAAGAAATATGCCGAGTAAAAACATTCTGTCATGGCCGGGATTTGAACCCTATACATCAAGCTTATGAGCTCGGCGCTTGACCAGCTCGGCTAAGAACATCTTTGAAATTTTATCCGCACTTCTATTTGATAACTAGTCAAGGCTTGTGTGAGCTCGGCAAGTAATATGCCGAGTAAAAACATTCTGTCATGGCCGGGATTTGAACCCTATACCTCAAGCTTATGAGCTCGACGCTTGACCAACTCGGCTAAGAACATCTTTAAAATTTTATCCGCACTTCTATTTGATAACTCGTCCAGGCTTGTGTGATCTCGGCAAGTAATATGCTGAGTAAAAACATTCTGTCATGGCCGGGAATCGAACACAAGACCACGTGATATGGAGTACACGCCGAATGCCAGACCAACTCGGCTAGGCATACTTTTGAGATTGAATATGCGTTTTGGCTTATTTTAGTAGATCTGGCCATTGAAGTAAATAAACTCAGCTAAAAATATTTGTTACTGCCGAGTATTGAACCTGCAACCCTTGTTTTAAAAAGTGGAGCCAACCAGCCAAGCTAGACAACAACATGGCAAATAACTTGCGCCTTTTCTTTTATACTGAAAGATATCTTTTTGGCCTGCTCGGACCAAGATCTCAAAATAATTAAATTTTTAAATTTTTTATTTTTTTTTACACAGATTTATGACCTTTTTTTAGAAGAGATCTGTGTATATATATGCATTTTTTCGTTTGTTTTTTTCTTTCATTTTAATATATACATATATATATATATCATATATGTGTGTGTATGTATAGATGTATATTTTGAATATATATATATATGTGTGTGTGTGTGTGTATCTATATGTATATGTGTATGTTTTGAAGAAGAAGAAGAAGGAGAATGAGAAGGAGAAGGCAAAGGCGGCGGAGATGGAGGAGGAGGAGGATGAGAGGAGGAGTAGGAGGAAGAGGAGAAGAAGAGGGTGGTGATGGAGTGTACGTGATTAATGATTAATTATTAAGTTAATTAATAGTTAATCTTTGTATAATCTTTATGAAATGAGAGGGTGGTAGGAATAAATTTTAGTTTAATATTAATAAATATTTTAGAGGGTGTTTGTGATAAAAAATGGGGGTGCATTTATCAACCCCCCTCTTTTATTGTCATGCACAGTACATTCAATTTTATGTAGATTTTTTAATTTTCTTTGTATCAATTAATTACAAAGTATTTATTTAATGTACGTTGGAGTGGATTTTTTTAAAGCACTAAAATTTAGAATTTAATTTTCATCTTTTATTTATTTGCGCGTAACTAAGTAAGTACATAATTTATTTATTTATGCATTCTTTAATTATTTGTTGTGTTTTAATTACAATTATATTATGTTAGGTTATTTTCTAGGGTTGAGGATAAGTACAATTGATTGATTCCCTTACATATATTCATGTTAATTGACCCTACCAATTTAGTGCTTTAATGTAAAATACAATTCTTCCTGTTGGATGCTTATTTTAATTGATAAAAACAAATTTGAATTCTCATTATTTGTTATTTGATTCACCTTATGATTTGTTGAAAGCTGATATATGGTGTGTTTTGACAAATATAGTGAGTGCTTTGATCTTATACATAAGTTTGGTTGTAAAAGAATTAATAATTGGATTTTATAAATCAATTGGGTTTAATTGATTTTATTCTCCGCATCTAATAGAGTCGAGAGACCAAATTAGTGTGAGACAAATAGTAGGGTTTATTGAGCATGAATATTAGGAATATAATATCAAATATATAACTCCGCCACCCTAGTATTTTATTAATTGATTATTTTATTCATATTTTTAGTTGATAAATTATTCCACTTAATTTTTAAGCTAGATTAGGAATTAATTAGAATTAGTGGGCGAAATACGTACGTTCCATTCATCAGGTCCTTGGGGTTCAACCTCGTTCTTGCCTAAACTATACTATATACCAATTCGTGCACTTGCGGGTAATTAAAACATCCACAACAGAGACTTTATCCTCAATGGAACTTACTTTATTAAATATGGGACCAGAGTTCTTTTCCATGGTTGCTTCTCTTACTTTATTCCTCCATCTTTATTTCTCCTCGAAATAAACCTATTTTTCTCCATTTCCATTTCTAAGAATGCCTGTTTGTAGAACAAGAGATGACGAGAATTAGGAAGATTGATCGTGAAATTGAGAAGGAGACAAAGAAGAAGAATGAGGAGGAGGGAAGAATGAGAAGGAGAAGGAGAAGAATGAGGAGGAGGGAAGAATGAGAAGGAGAAGGAGAAGAAGAAGAAGAAGAAGAAGAAGAAGAAGAAGATGATGATGATGATGATGATGATGATGATGATGATGATGATGATGATGATGATGATGAAGAAAAAGAAATATAGGGCATTTTTGTCATTAGATTTGTTTATTAACGGAACCTAATATAAATAGTTAATAGTAGGGTGCAAAGTCAAATGATTTAAAATATAGGGCGCAATCTCAAATTAGGGGTAAAAAAGTGAGGTAAAAATTCCAAATATCACATATTAATATTAGGGATGGAGTCGACTCTTGTCCTCCTATTACATAGGTTTTGGTTTGGATCCACATGAACGTGGTTGTCTATGTTTTGTTTGTATGTATATATATTTTAGTAGTTTTTGGTCCACTCTTATTTTAATTGTATTATATAAAAAGAGTTATGAAATTATTGCGTTTTAGCAAAAAAATACTAAGGATGGACGGGAACAGGTCGGGTTTGGGGTCTTTTGTTAAATCCAAATTTGACCTGTCAAAATATAGGACAGGCCCACCTCGCAACTAGTTTTATATTGAAGAACCCGAATATGTCCCAATCTACATTAACACGTCTTGACTTGACTTGTTTTAATTATAAGTTATTATAAGGTATTAAAGGAAAAGAAACACCATACTCAAGTTCGGGCCGGGTCAAATGAATTTATTTTATATAAAACTGTAGGTCGGAAAATACCTTAGAAGGGGTTGAATAAGGTTTTTAAAACTTAATCCAGTTTTAAAAATTGTTTCAAGAAGATTTAAAGTCAATATCAAGAATCAAGCTAATTAAACAAGTAATCCCAATCACAAGCAATACTATAGCAATAAAATAAAGAGCTTGAGATAGAATGAATAAACCGAATAAGCCCAGGTTGTTTTGTTTAAGTAGTTCGGTTGTTTAGATCATACGTCCGCGCCCGAGTAGTGCCCCAGAGAAATTTCACTAAAACCGATTTTCTTCCGAGTAAAAATAAAACCACTACAAGTGTATTTTTCTTACACACTCTACAAATATTTCTTTTCTCACAACACTCACACAAGAAATCACTCTTGCTATACTATGAGATAAACCTCTCACAATTTTAAATAATGAAGTTTTTGTGGCAAACACCAATGTACAATAACTCTTAAGTGTTTTAAGGATTACAATTGATGCTCACACTAGAGTTATCAAGTTTGATCAAAGAATATATCTCAAATGAAGAATGAATGATCAAAATACTTGCTTGAATCTTTTTGTAATGAAAGTAGATGAAGAATAGAGATGAATAGTGATTCAAGATAGTTTGAAATCTGTCTAGGATGAGTGTATATATGTTTAGACAAGATACGGCCGTTTGAAGAGAGTTGGTATGAGTTCGGTTCCAAAAATGGCAAAAAGTTAGAGTTCTAACGGCTAATTTCAGAGGCATTAGTAGACTGAGCAATGCTCATTAGTCGACTGAGCCTAAGCCCATCAGTCGACTGATGCCCACTGTCAAAGTGCCTAAAAATTCAATTTTTATACTTTTGCAATTTAGGTCCAAAACCAATTTTGATGCTTGGTATAGGTCAAATATATGTTCCTAAGACACCTATTTTTGGGAGAGCTCAAAATCTGCTCAAATGAATTTACTATGAATTTATTTCGAAACTGGCTTTCGTAAAAATGATGTTTTCAAATGAATTTTGATTCAATCTTGATTTTGATCAATTTATGAATGCTATATCAATATATATGAGCTATATAAATAATCAACCAAGAAACTTTACATGAAATCTTAAACACTCACTGAAATGTGATATAACGAGTCTTAAAGTGCTTAGATGTGTTCCTTGACATTTCATATGCTTTTGTACTTTGATCTTTACAAGATATGAGATTCCAATTTTGCTTCATCAAAGGTGTTGAGTGATTTAAGTCAATGAGATTGAATACTTATAGAAGAATGATCTTGATTTCGGTTTGTCGGTTTTGTTCCACGTATGATAATCAGAATGTGGCTATACTTAATTCAACCACATGTTAAATTACACAAGATTAATTGTTGTTATTATCAAAACAATATTAGTGACTTTTAGATCAATAAAAACAGAATTTAACCTAGTGAAGGTTTTACTTAGAAAAACTCAAACTCCACTTTGGATAAAATGGGTTAAAAACCTGTCGGGTTAGACTGTTTTACCACTGCTTATAAATATGGATTTGGGTTTCAAATTAAAAATTTGAGCAGAAGGTAGGTAAATGTGGGTTAGAATGTTAGATGTAAAGAACATGTATAAAACATGTGCTCGTTTATTACGAGAATTAGGCTTGTCAGTTACAAAATTACACACTTTATATATTTATTTAAAAAGAAAAACAATAAATTACCTTATTATTTTATTTTTTAAAATTAGTCGCTCGAACACGAAACAAATTACCTCATTTAATTGAACTTATGACTTTTACACTAAAAAATGAATAATTTAATCAATTGATCATATATGACAATATTGTTTTTAGAAACAGTTTTAAATATTATCACATACATTATTGAATATGCAACAAGTATATCATATGTTTTAGTCTGTTTTGAGACAGAATAAAGACTGAAAACTTTGAGCATGGATTGAAAGAAGGCGCTTAGAAGAGAGAACTATTATTACATTAATCAAAGTACACTACAAAACAAAACTCAAAAAGAAAATAGAGGCAAGCCCTTTATATACTAGGGCTAAACAAAAGACAAAATGACTAAAATATCCCTACTACTAATGTACAATAATATACATTACACGAACACCCCCTTCAAACTCATGATATGGTGGCATGAAGCATCATGAGTTTGCTAAGCAAAACCTAAAATCAAGCAAACGTATGTGTTTTCGTAAAGAAGTCTACCAATTGAGACTATGAAGGAAGGAAATGGGAAAGAAATGGTGCCAAGCTAAAGATGATGACGAGCAAAGTCGCAACCAATCTCAATGTGTTCAATGTACTCATGGAAAACATAATTTTGTGCAATTTGAATAGGAAATCAACCCTAGAGGGGAGTGAATAGGTTTTAAAAACTTAATGCGGAATTGAAAACTTTTCTATAAAGGTTTAAGCAAAACAAATTTACTAAACAAATAAATCAAGGAATGCAAGCAATAACCAATCAAACAATCTCAAAACAAGCAATATAATAATAAAGCAAGTAAATAAAGAGCTTGAGTTTAGAAAGATTAAACCAATTTGAAGTTCAAGACTTTTTGTCCTCACAGTTCAGTTTCCTAAACCATACGTCCGCGCTCGGTTAGTTCTCCGAGAATTTTCATTAATTCCAATCTTCTTTCGGGTGAAGATCAAACATTTGCAAGTGTTGTTGTCTCACACACTTTTACAAATATTACTTTACCATAATATTCCCACAAGATACCCTCTTACTAAATTGTGAGATTTACCTCTCACAATCACTAAACAAGAATTAACCTTCTTATTATTCTATGAGATTGACATATCACAAATGTATATTCTAATTGTTTGGTGATACACATCAATGAACAATAACTCTCAAGTGTTTAAGAAATACAATTGAAGCTCATACTAGAATTACTTCTTTGATCAAGATTTATAACTTAAATAAAGAATGATTGATCAATACAATTCTTGAATCTTAGAATGTTTGAAATAAATGAAGAGTATAGTATAAGAATGATTCAAGGTTATCAAAATGTGTCTTAGATAGTGTATAAATAATCCCAAAAGTGATATAGCGATTTTTTATGTTTGGTAGAAGTTTGGTACCAAAAATAGTAAAAAATCAGAAATCCAAAGCTATATTCTAGGCCATCAACCGATTACCATACCATAGAGCCTGAGGTGTAAGTATATTCCCATGCCACCAAGATGTCGGATCATCAAGCTGATACCCTAGGATCAATTGTCCCGATCCCATATGAATATAGATATCAATAGCCCTGGGATTAATCATCCCGATCCCATATAAACATCAATAACAACAAAACCATAGTGCCTTGCCAATTTGCCTAGGTTCTCGGGCTGCACACCGGTGGCTTATAGGCGGCCAAACATTGCTCCCCCAGGGGTTTAGGGCTTTTCAACCCAAGGGCACCGGGCCCTGCCTATTTTTCCATCCCGACAAGCACTATGAAAACAGATATTCACATCACCATTGGTCATCCACGACCAAGTAAAATCATTTCTAAGAGATCAATCACCCTTGGTCATCCATTACCAAGTACAATCATTTTTAAGAGATCAATCAACCAATCATATCCGATAAGACAATATCAAGATAGAAATGAAGCTTCCATGAATTACCACGAGAAATAAGCCTCCATGTAGCCTCCAAACAGAGATATATATATATATATATAATGAAACTCTCAGCATCATAATAAAAGATATACGCCCATTCTATAGGCCATAAGGGAGTCCAAGCTTGCCGAAGAATCTTTAAGATTGCGGTTGACACAATAGTGATGTACAACATGCATACATGCTCTTTATGACAACTAAAAACAACACATGCCACTTAAACTTCATTCATCATGTATCCATGTTCCTCAGCACATACATAACCCATTTACAAGTCCACTTGGATACAACCAAGCATGTACATCCAAGGAACATCGCTTACAAGTCTATATCATATAGATATCAAGTTCAAGCGGCATATCTTGTTCCACTTCATGCATCAAAGATAAGGTAGATACTACATATACCATATAAACTCTATCAAAATCATGTCCATGTCCTTTAGTGTATACAAAACCCTTTTCTTGTCAAATCAACACATACATACCCAAAGGATATCCATATGAATCAATAACATGTAATTATAGAGCTTAAATGGCATATCTTGCGTAAATACGTGAAGCGCTTCAAAGTAATACGAATGACAAGAATTTAGCGATGGGCCTACTTTGCGCCCTGTTTTGACCACAAGGAGTGCGAATTAGCTTTTCAGTCAAAACACAAAAAGTTGTAGAATGATCAAATACTAGATAAATAAGCAAACATAATCTTAATCGGATAAGTAACGAAGAAATTACGATAGCCCAAGGTTAGCTAAAATTGACAAATCGCGAAGAAACAAAACTTCCTATTTACCAACTAAAATCGATTCAGACCACCCGAATCACCAAACGATCATTCACATGAGTATAAATAAGCTAATATACTTTAATTCAAAACAAATTAATGTACAGGGTATTACAATCTCCCCCACTAATAAAAATTTTGACCTTGAAATTTTTGATGGCATTCTTGAAGTAAATAACTTAAGACACTGATCATAAATCTCGGTTTTCAACCCTTAAATCTGTTTTGGGTCACATGCTAGTACCACCACACCCATCCCTACCTCACCTCACCCATGTCCTCACACTCGACATCCGATCATGTTACTGTTCTTGGTTGGTGGTAGTTAACCATGTCTATCATCCCATTGGCACTAGCCAACTCATTAGAACAAGCAAGTAACACAAATACATGAAGCCTAATAAATAAGCAACAAAAATAAGGAAACCAAACAATCACATGTGATCTTTAAAATCAAACTAGTAAATGACCCATAATTATAATTGATATCTACCAACAGTTTTTATATCTTCAAATCTGAATGTGGATAACAATCAAAAATTAAACCAGAATTTTCATATATAAAATCATCCCCTGGTATAGTAAATACTTTAAAATTACCGAATTTTTTTAAACTTCCAAGTTTTATCTAAAATTGTCGTTAATTCAGTTTGATCTACATACCAAAAGTGTTTACTTACACGAGATTTACATCATCTTACCATTGGCACTACATACCAAAGTCATCTCTCTCCATATGATTTTTGGAAAAATTACACAAAAACATACTTCAAACATGTGAGAAACTCATGAACCAAAAATTGTATGTTTCATGACTCGAAACTTTCTCAAATTTAACAAAGATAAGTAATAGATGCCAAATAACTACTAGAACATTCCTCGATTCCTTATCAAGGATTCAGATAAATTTACGTCTAACAAGGTAGGTGTTGTTTCAACCCAAGAAGAACAATATCAACATTCATTTATTAACACACTAATATAAAGATAAAGAAAACTCAACCATAGATTCCAAATCAAATTTTAAGAATCGAATGAACCATAAAGGGTTTTGAGAATATTTTTGCTTTCCCATCTATATTTTCAATATGCCTAAAAGTTATGGGGTTACTATTCCATATTATGCAAGGAATCTTTATGACAAGGGATACCATAAAAATAAAGAATAGTTGAGATTCATTCTATAACAATAAGCTTAATTCAACTTCCTAAGCTCCAATAGTTAAACTATAAATAATCCACAACTGTAACCCGTAAACGTCTATAAAAGATCATCTTCCAAATAAAAGTCTTAACTCAGTTGAAGAAAAGACCATATACCCCAACATTCTCACAAAGAATTTGAGATAACCTTAATTTACACCACTACAATTATCATATACTCATAATACACAAATTTTACAGGAATCAACTTCCTAGCACCGAAATGTACATAAGCATAAAGAACCATAATCCCAAATTTAGAGAAACCATAATTATATGCCTATTAAATCCCAATCTATTTTTCACATTCCAACATCTCATGGATTTCATGGCCCAACGATATTAACATCCATAAGTATAAATCGAACAATTTTTAAACGTTTACGTCACCCAAAATCTTACACCAAAGCATATCATCAATCACCTATAGACTTAACCAAAAATATTACTCCATAATAGAGAAAAATCATAATAGTTTTATGCCACAATGCAAGGTGATTTCTGGTTGCTATGAAATTCTTTAACATGAGCTAAGTAGCCGATTTAATTCAATAGTCCTTCCACAAGATCGGTTCTTTTACAAAGGTGTCATACAGAATCATTAATCTATGTCCAAAAAGTCAGAAGCATATAGATACACAAAGTGAATAAAGGTCATCTCTAAAGATTAATAATTTATATCCACAAAAAGTTTCATAACCCATAAATTTAAATCCAAAACAATCAAGATACAAAAGTTTCTAATTTGAGAAATTTCCAAAACGGTACATTAAAATAGTTTCCATAATCGATCATACATAATCCACATTACTAGTTTCACACTACCACAGAACATGCTCGCCATCTATCCAACGTCTCGATTTATCCAAAAGTTTCAAACCATGTGTGAAAAAGTACAGTTGAGATTAGTACAAACATCACAAACTTCATTGTCTTTCTATCATGAGATTTCTCCCAAGATATAACCAACCATCATATCATATAAGATACAATATATATACTTATGAAGTGCAAACCATTATATAAAATATGCCTGCGAAATTTATCTGCCGATTCTATATATCCAATACAAGAAGAAGCAACTATATTATGAACGTACTATTCTCCTACATACTAAACACCTTACCTCAGGTGATTTAGTAGACAATTAAGAAGGAAATGAACTTCTTAATTCCTGAAGACCAAATAAAGTATGCGACTATTTACCAGTCCCTTATAGATATTGATCTATACTATCCGGAAGAACATTCCTTTCCCATAAACCACAAGAATGAATACTCCCTTTTATAATGACCCTATTATCAGCATCTATAACTATCCTTTGCCTCGTCGTACTCGAAGAGGATTAATCATTTTGGCCACTTACCAGGTCACATCAAAAAAAATTTATTGACGAAGAAAACTAGACCTTTATTTCAAATTACATCTGGTCTCCTCTTCTCAAGAGACTAACCAAAATTTCCACGAGGTAGAATCTAATCCAAAAGCAAGACAAACAAAACAATCTTAGGAAACAACGAGCGAGCGATGTAACAAAGCTAGAACCTGTTAACTTATCATCAAGATAATGATTTTACCCTTCTCACATGGGACACAGAAAAACACAAAAGAATTTTCCAAGTAATGTACCCACATCAGGTGGTACCAAATCCTCAAGGCCAAAATACAAATGTCAAATATCAGGACTCCGAATAGGACTAATCATAAGATACGACCATCGATAACCACAATAATCAAAATCAACAAAGAAACAACTTGCCACACCATGTGGCCTAACGAGCTCTAGATGAGCTATAGAATACAAAACCATCCCCCGACTTCAAAGTGTAAAGACTAAACATGACTTTAGGAAGACAAATATTACAATTAACGACACATACGGGAATAACTTTCAAGAATCATAACATATTTCGCCCCCATCAAGCCCAAGTACTTGTCAACCTATGCTCTGATACCAATTTTAACACCCCCGCCTTAATATACAGGACAACACCCGTAATTAAGACCTGGAGTGCTACTAACCCATTTTAGATTGACTAAAATGGGTATATATGTAAATACATAAAGAAATTCAAACAGTAAATATCACACATGTCAATCAGGAAGATAGTACTGTACATAATCACGCATATATGTAACCGATATATAAAACCAAACTAAGCATGCACAAGTCAGTAGATAACACTTCGGGCTAGCTGTGGCTTCCCGGGATAACATATACATAACAAAATGAGTCTGTATCAGAGCCATCTATTTCGTTCCTGAACTCGTAGTCCCGTACCATCGTTCGCCCTATGTGTACCTGTAATTGTAAATAAAACACGGGGTGAGCTCATAGCTTAATAAGGGGGGGTGAAGGGCCTATATTCAAATAAATAGGTTTATAAACATTTCTTTTCAAACCACGTGTAATTCAATAATATCAACAAGAACCATGTTCATCGATTTACTATGCAAGCACGTGTTAATGCAATTTACCTCCCGTGTCAACCGATTACCATACCATAGAGCATGAGCTGTAAGTATATTCCCATGCTACCAAGATGTCGGATCATCAAGCTGATACCCTGGGATCAATTGTCCCGATCCCATATGAATATAAATAGCAATATGGGATCAATCATCCCGATCCCATATAAACATCGATAACAACAAAACCATAGTGCCTTTCCAATTTGCCTAGGTTCCCGGGCTGCACACCGGTGGCTTATAGGCGGCCAAACATTGCTCTCCCAAGGATTTAGGGCTTTTCAACCCAAGGGCACCGGGCCCTGCCTATTTTTCCATCCCGACAAGCACTATGAAAACAGATATTCACATCACCGTTAGTCATCCACGACCAAGTACAATCATTTCTAAGAGATCAATTACCCTTGGTCATCCATTACCAAGTACAATCATTTTCAAGAGATCAATCAACCAATCATATCCGATAAGACAATATCAAGATAGAAATGAAGCTTCCATGAATTGCCACGAGAAATAAGCCTCCATGTAGCCTCCAAACAGAGATATATATATATATAATGAAACTCTCAGCATCATAATAAAAGATATACGCCTATTCTATAGGCCATAAGGGAGTCCAAGCTTGCCGAAGAATCTTTAAGATTGCGGTTGACACAATAGTGATGCACAACATGCATACATGCTCTTTATGACAACTAAAAACAACACATGCCACTTAAACTTCATTCATCATGTATCCATGTTCCTCAGCGCATACATAACCCATTTACAAATTCACTTGGATACAACTAAGCATGTACATCCAAGGAACATCGCTTACAAGTCTATATCACATAGATATCAAGTTCAAGCGGCATATCTTGTTCCACTTCATGCATCAAAGATAAGGTAGATACTACATATGCCATATAAACTCTATCAAAATCATGTCCATGTCCTTTAGTGTATACAAAACCCTTTTCTTGTTAAATCAACACATTCATACCCAAAGGACATCCATATGAATCAATAACATGTAATTATAGAGCTTAGATGGCATATCTTGCTTAAATACGTGAATTCATACTCCAATTAATAATATATCATTAATATCAATAGGCAAAATCATCATATTTAACATACATATATAAGTAACGAAGAAATTGCGATTGCCCAAGGTTAGCTAAAATTAACAAATCGCGAAGAAATAAAACTTCCTATTTACCAACCGAAATCGATTCGGACCACCTGAATCACCAAACGATCATTCACATGAGTATAAATAAGCTAATATACTTTAATTCAAAACAAATTAATGTACGGGGTATTACAGTGTCTATGCTTGCGCTCAGCAACAAAATTTTTCTTAGGGGTGTATCAGTGCAAAATGATTGGTGAATAATACCATTAGATTTCAATAAATCACCAAAGTCACTGAGGGAATATTCCTTACCTAAGTTACATAAAAAATACTTAATAACAAAAGAATATAGAATTTGAATTGTCGTAGTAAAAATACAGAGAAACTCAGAATAACTCTTCATAAGATAAATCCAACAATATATAGAATAATCATCAATGAATATGACATAATATTGGAAGCCCCCTTTATAGTAATAGGAGAAGGCCCCCAAACATCAAAATGCATAATTTAAAAGGAGCAACAAAAATAGTGGAACATTTACTAAAAGGTAAAGCATCAAATTTTTCTAAGTTTAATTTGCAAAGTTCAAATTTATAAGGACTTAGTTTAGATCAGCTTCATTCTAATGCCAAAAGTGTTTTTCGATGTAATGTTGTTTACCTTAAATGCTAAGTTTACTAGAAAATATCTATAGTCCAGCATACCGGTATGACCTATTAAGAACTAATATATGTATTACGCCTAGCATCTCAGCTAGTCTTTTCTGGCAACTGGCGTACTAGTATTCACATTGTTATGCAAATACTAGTACGCATCATAAAAGTATGTTTGTTTTTAATCACAATTTATATGCAGTGTTTTTATAAAGTCTTGTGACCTAAGGTTTTCAGCTCCTCTTATCTTATAAATATAGAGCTAGGTCTAAGCCTCCATTACCTTTTTACATTTATTTTGAAGCTAAAAAATATACATATCTTATATAGAGCTTTTTACACCCATCCTAAGGTTTAAGTTTTATGCCATAAATTGTTTTTCTTTTCTAAGAATAAACAGAGATCCCAATTAACAATTTCTTCAAGCGATACCGAAGAAGGGGAGAAATGCATACTCTTTTGTTGCGATCAAGGAGAGTGCATAGTGGCCAGTTTGCATGATGGTGAAGGACTATATCAAGATTATTGAGGGCATTCGGAGTGAACTAAGAAGAGTGAAATGGCGCCATTCCAAGCTGCGATGAGGATTCGTTGGTTAAGAGCATGGGGAATTATGCGTAAATTGTGCAGAACAATTGTTGTAAATCAATGAGTCTATAAAACTTGTTTTGATATATGTGAGAACCTGCGTTCTTGACGCCTAAGTCCTCGTGGGTGGCAATTCCGTGTAGTTTTAAAAATCAGTTTTAAAAAGAATAAGAGTTGCTAGTTTGTTTTTACTAAACAAACAAAAAGGTTTGTGTAAAAGAGACGTATTTATGGACTAAATATCATCTTATACACAATGTGTGCGAAACTAGTTATTTCGAAGGTTCGGGGATTAAGTTATAAATTAGGAAGGTGTTAGTGACTACGCGCAAAAAGTGTGAAGTATTACACCCAAGTGCAAGCGGTCAAATTATAGCATACTTAGGGAAGTCCAATGTCGAACAACAGGGAAAGTAATGAATCTATTTCTTTTAGATATCTCTCTAAGGGGGAAGAAGGGAAAATAAAATAAAAGATGAATAAAATGGGGAATAAGGAAGGAAATTAAATTAAATTAAAACTAATAACTAATTAAGCTAAAACTAAAGGCAAATCTAAACCTAAGGTGCAAAAGTAAAAAAAATCCACAAGTGCAAGTTATTTACCTAAAAGACTTCCTAAATGCACTAAGAGAACATGCAAATGAACAAAAAATTAATTAATTAATTAAAACAGCATACTAACTAAATAAATCAGAATATTAAATGAACTTAAACCAACGAGAAACAAACGTTAGGGGTATCCATAGTTAGGGAGTATGAAACTAGTCTAATCGAGTAATCCAAATCTAAGTTTAAACAAGATTTTTCACTAAAATTTGGCTCCTAGACCTTCCAACCACCAAAGTATATTACTACTACAAGTATATGATAGCCCATGCGTGACAAAGACTATATAGACTAGCTTTGAGCAATATAATTCGACAGTGAAACTTTTTGACTTTGAAAAAGTGTAATTTAAAACCTAGTATTGCTATTGCGTGACAAAAATAATCCAAGTTGATTAACTTCTCAAAAATCAGTAGCTTAACACTCTTATAAGGTTTGAATAGGTTTGAACATGATTCAAATCAAATCTGTCTAAAAAAGAATGCCGAAAGTCAAAACTAGCAATTTTTCGACACTTACATGAATAAATACCAAAACACCGCCAAATCAGCCAATTTTCTTAAGAAATAACCAAACTAATCAGAGGATAAATTCCATCTTCGAATTAGCCACGTTAGGATTTTGGTGCAAAAATCCGTGAATCGACGTTTTACGGTTCTTAATCAAATGGAATTTTTAAGCTAACTTATGGATACATGTGTTTTAATGCATGCAAAGATAAGAAAATACTGATATATTTAGTAGGTGATCTATAACCAATAGAAAAATCATATACAAACCTAAATTGGATTACATTCGAGGATTAATTACACATTCTTCACTACGGACCCCTAACAAACGATTTAGCTAGACATAATCAAACCAAACAATAAAATAAACTTAAAAATCACGAAAATAGTATACAAGTACCTAATAATGTAGAAAATCATATTTGAAAACTTTTGACTTTGAAATTTCTCAATTCCAATTTAAAACGAAGATTCTACGGCTAAAACAATGAATAAACTCGAAACTATCATAAACTGAAAAAATTCGACTAAAACCATAAAAATTATGGAAAATTATATTATTAATGATGAACAATGAATCACACATGAATCACACATGAATAGTATGGAATAACGATAAACTATTTGAATATAAAGCGATAACCAAACATAAATCGACGGAAAACTAAAAAACCGACAAAACAAACCTATAAACCCTAGAACCAACCCCAAAAATGAAGGTTTAAGGTTGATTCCAAAATATATATGATCTCAAACGAATAATCTGTGAATAGCAAAGCAAACAAACAATTAAAAGCAATTAAATTGAACTAAAACAGAAAACTAAGGTTTACCCGGCTTGTGATTGAAACTTGAATTGAAACTGAATTGAATGAAGAATAAACATAGCATACACTGATGTTCCAGCCTTTAAATATGATAATTAAACTATCCTAACAAATTTTTTGAAGAAAGAAAAAGAAAATCACTCAAAGTTCGATCGATAGATGAGCGCAAAAACTCCCAGAAAGTTACGTTGCTCTCAGCCTCTCTGTTTAATCGATTCTAAATTGTGCCCTACCCTAAAATATGAGATATATGACCTTTTATAAGTTCCACAAGTGTCTCTGGTCGTGGGTTTGATGATCCTTAAAAAAAGGGTGAAAAGAGCTAAAAATTGAAAACGGGCCAAAAGTTGAAGTGGGGATCGATCCTCATGTATTTTATATTATTTTTTTATTTTATTTTTGCTGCTTCTTCTCTCGTTCATAATTTTTTTATCTGAACTCTGATTGATGCACTTTATTTGCCTATACATAAGTAATTTAAAGATCTACAACTTCTATTTTTGGAGATTTCTTTAAATTCCTAATGTAGAAAAACTTTGATCAGCTACAACTTTAAACTTTTTACGGCAATTCTCGATTTTGCTCGAAAACTTTTGAAATTTATTCGATTGAACTTATTTCCTCTTAGGATCACTTTTGGACACTTGCATTCACTTCATTTATGCTTGGGGACTTGCTTTTCTTTTCTTGCTAGCACTTTGGGGGTAGTTTGCAGAGTTTTTCTCGCATCGGGCCTCAGAATGGATTTTGACTTCTTTTTCAGACCTTCTTCTTGCACTTTTCGGCTTTTAACTTTCTTTCTTGCATACAACCTTAGTTTCTTAACCACTTTAGGCCTGCAAAATGGCTTAGTAATACAGAAATACAATGCAGTGCCTTCTTTTCATGCTTAAACTGAATGTACATGTAATTTTCGGTTTTAGACGGTAACTATAAGCTAATTGAGCCTTATTTAAGTGATTAAAAATACAATTTTTGGGATATGCGCATGTTATAATTCAACTCTCCCATGCTATTGCTATTACTTTATAGTTTTTCGTGTTTGCTTTAGAAATCAGGATTATGGGGATGGGAAGAAAACGATGTGTTTCCTAATTCGCCCAAGATTTTGAAAATAAGTGTGTGTGTGTGATTTGAAAAAAAGAGTTTTATAATTGTAAATGCAATGAAACAAGTGATTTTGTAAAGCTTTGGGCTTTTTAGAAACTGATTCGATGTGGAATCTTATATTCGATGTAATATGAGGCAAGTTGACCGATCATGTACTATAGTCTATTGATTGAACCGGTATAAATGGCACCAGTGCTTTCATAATAGAATATTTATCACTTATACACCATAATCTATGAGTTAGATTAGATATATAGTAATTATCAATTCCTTCGTATAACAATATTATTAATCCAGACTTTTGGGAAAGTAAGAAAGTAATAATATTGTTTTAGAATTGGATTAGGGTTTGTTATATAGTGATGATGCTAGTTTTTGGATATGTATTGGAAATAAAAGTCTTCTACACCCTGTCAAAATTTAAAGCTGATCGGAGTTCGAGAAGGACTCTTTTTCCTTGGATTGGTACAAAGAGTTTGTCCCGCATAAGAAACGTACTTGCGTACAACAAGCTCACTTATTATACGACAAGTGAAGTTTTAGACTTTGGATGATGATAATTTTTGGATATGTATTTGAAATAGAAGTCTTCTAGATCCTATAAAAATTTGAAGCTGATTGGAGTTCGGGAAGGACTCTGTTTGCTTAGATTGGTACGAAGAGTTTGTTACGCATAGGAAAGGTACTCGCGTACAACAAGTTCACTTGTCGTACAACAAATTAAGTTGTAGCCATTGGATGATGCTTATTTTTTGATATGTATTGGAAATAGAAGTCTTTTAGACCTTGTAAAAATTTAAAGCTGATCGGAGTTCGGGAATGACTATGCTTGATTACCCAAAGTGAACTCCTGGTTTTCTAAATTCCTAGAGATCTGGCCGTCATATCGAGTTGATTTTCAAGTATACTACTCCTTATGGCTCTATCTAACAACCCTCAAATTTTCAGAATGATTAAAAATCAAGAACTCTCTTTGTGTAAATACTCATAAGATTTGATGGTTTTCAAGTCAGATAGCTTCCGGTAATTCTCATAACTGCTCGCCCGGGTATTCTTTTTACTTCCTTCTTTGACCTATATCACATGTATATAGTATTTATGCATGTATGAATGCTTGTGCATGTATGCGTGTTCATTTTCTTAGAGGTTTGAATTCTTGCGAGGGTCGTAAAATGAGGTGTTCATTATATAGTGAAACATTATTGATTGATCCTAAGGATTAGTCGGATATAAGTGCGGATAACTCGTTAGATCTTGATGTTGTGAAATTATTTTTATTTGCTTTGTATTGCTATATTTGCTTCTGTATACTAGATAAGAACTATTGCTTTTGTGAATTAAAATTGATTACATTTAGGTTTAATTCCATTATTCTCACCACACCACAACAAATTGGGTTTTGGAATCAAAATGGTAAATAATTGACCTAGGCCCCCAAACTTTCAATTGGTAGTAGAGGAAAATCCCTTAATTTGCCAGAGATATCGATCATTTGAAAATATTAAAATGAACGTTAGTGAGTTTTTTTTAGAATTCCATAGTAGACATAAAGATATAGTCAATTCCTTCCACAATAAGAATGCTAATTTTTAAAACTTGCGTTATCAAGAAAATTTTTAGGTTTATTACTAAGTTTTTCATTCCTAAGATTACTGCCATTGAAGACAATAAGGATTTGAATACCTTAACTAAGAATGAACTGTTAGAATATCTTCAAATTTTTTAATATAATGTTCTCAATAGATACTCCTTTCAATTGAATGACAAGACCATTACCTTCAAATCCCAACAATATTTTCATTTTAGTAATGATGAGGACGATGACCTCGGTGAGGAGAATATGGCTGAATTAGCTAGTTAATTGTGTGACCAAACTCTTTTGGTTAACACAACAAGGCAAAAATCAGTAGAGTCAACCTAGTGAGAGTAGGAATCGGAGTAGGCCATCAAATATAAGAGGGATCAGGATTCTAGGTAGTCTTCGAGGAATAATGGGGGAATTCCATGAAGGATGAATGTTTTAAATGCAACGGGACATGTCTTAGAGCTTTTGAATGTGCAACTAATATTAAAAGGCTCAAAAAAAAGAATTAAACCAATCATACCATGAATATTAATCACACTCGGACCTTAACTGATGATGATTTTCAATCCCATGAAGAGCCACAGTACACTGCTTTTATGGCTAATTTAGATTCGTCTATCTCTATGGATAAGGATGATTTTGAAGATGAGAATGACAAAGAAATAAATCTTTAAATAGCTTATGACCAGCTGGTTAATGATTTTATTAAGACTAAGAAGAAAAACATCAAGCTTAACTCTAAGCTTGAGATTTTAAACGAAGAATTGTTAGTTCTTCAAAAGTGTGAAGGCATAGTTCGTGACCTCATAGCCAAGAGAGATGCATTTTTAGTCAACTTGGATGAGTTTGATCTCTCAAGAAAGTCACTTCTTGATAAGAATGAGAAGTTAGAGATAACCTTGCTTTTGTGGGTAAAGACAATGAAAGCCTTAAACTTAAAGTTACGCAACTCGAAGAGAACTTAACAAGGCTAAATTTGCTAAGGTTGATCTTAAAAATAGGTCCTAAAAACTTGATCAAATTATTTTTGGGACTGTTCGCTTCTCAAATAACAAAAATGGTATTAATAAGTTTGCTTGTTATTCTAATTCTAAGGCAATGTCAACTTTTGTCAAACCAGGCAAGGTTATGAACTTTAGGAAAGGAAAACTAATTGAGCAAATCCAAGCCTTTAGAACTCCCAAGAGGTTTCCCAACCACAAGAAAAGGTTCTAGAAGTGATCTTCTTTAAAGTGTATAAGCATACTCTACCTCAGCCTTTTTGGTATGAGTGTTGTGATAGGAAGGGTCACTTAAAAGAATTTTGTTAGCAAGTTATTAAGCGCATGCCAAGAGTTATCTCAATTGGACCTAAACATAAGGATGGACCATTAGATGTTGAGGATAGAGTTAATGTTCTTGTTTCCAAGTGTACTAAGATTATCAATAAGCTTAGGACATTAGGCATTAATGATATATAGTTCTAGAGTTAAACAATTTGGAGAACATGAAATGTAACGACCCAAAAAGATCTCACATTGGTAGTGTAATGAGAAGTTCCTTGGTATATATATGGGTGTAATGACCATAATTTACAACTTGGGCTAGCCATTTTGGGGGAGAGCTCGGGTGGTTACATTTGGTATTAAAGGTTAGGTATACGATAACCTTTCGACTTGGGGTAGGACCTATCACGTGATTCTTATTGTGCCATAGGTTTGAATGTCTTTGTTTGATTGCCTAATATTGCTATTACGTTAAGTTTTTTGGATTTTGAAAACAAGATTGTTTAAGAAAAACAAGTCTATAATTCTTATATTTATTGTTATTAGTCCAATTTAATTTACTTTGACCGATTATGGGAGGTTGTATGTTTACACCCATTTTATTTTGTAGAAATTTTACAAGCTATATTTGATAATTATGATTGTCATGCCTTTTACCTTATTTTTGATATTATTGATGATTTTTTTTTACTTTTTGTATATTATTGGTTTAAAAAAAAAACCTAACTTCTCAATTTATCTTTTCTTATGTGGGACCCAAGATATTAAGGTAACACTTTAGTTGCGTTCACTTTTCGAGTAATATTATAATTTTAAATGATTTAATTTATATGTTAGTACATTTTGATGATTAAAGATTGCATGAAGTGTGAAGAAGCCACAGGGTGTTAAAGTGAGAAAAAGAAAGAGAAAGAGACTGATGAAACATATGAGATATTATTAAACTAGGGGGGCAGGGGTATAGTTTAAGTAGGGTGTTACTTTTCTAACAACTTCAATGTGGGACAAATTACAATAAATAATACATATGAGAATAAATATACTATGAGGTAATCTCTTCATTTATACTACAATTTCAATTCGGGACAAATTGTATCTTTGAATATAACATATGGACATCCACATATCAATATTTTACAACACTCTCCCTTGGATGTCCATCATGCCACAATTCAATGATAGTTGCATCGTTAAAACCTTTATAAGGAAAAATCCAGTGAAAAAAAAACCAAAGTGAAGGAAAAATAGTATAACATTCTTCTAGATCATTGAACTGACATCAAATGCACAATATGCTACCTCATTAAAACCTTTACAAAGAAAACCCAATGGGATAAAACCTAAGTAAAGGAAAAAGAGTATAATGTGCAAATATTAAGTAGCATACTTCAAGATGCTCCTCCTGATTATTTGTTCCCCCTCATAACAATAATTACATTTAATTTGATGGTGAAGTCAAATCATAAATATCTCTTAAACTGATTTTTGAAATATTGGCTTCAACAATTATCATGTGAGCAAACTCTACTAAGTTGTCATCAAAGCGGATTTACTCGACTTTAATCTTTTTGTTCTTCTAATACTCATGTGAAACATATCTTATACTTGTCAACTTGAAAATGTGCTATACACACTGCATTGTCTTCATAGATAATGCTCGAAACATCTATAATATAAGAAGACTAACAAGAACTACGAATATACTGAAGTAAAGATCTCAATCATATATATTTTTTATTAGCTTTATAAATAGCTAAAATTTCAAAGTGATTAAAAGAAATTGCCACTAAAATTTGTATATTATATCACTAAGAAATAACAGTATTACCATTATCAAATACTGAATGCAATTGAGATCATACCATATGATAATCAGAAAGATATCCTGGATCAGCATAATCTATCAACTTGGAACTATAAAAGTTATGTTACTAAAATAAAATCAAATCAGTAGCTCATCGTGGATATCTGATGATATGTTTGATACATATTTGGTGTCGTTTAGTTGGTGCTAAGCTATATATATTGAGCAAGTTAAGAAAGAATGAAATGTCTGGTCTAGTGCATTGTGATAAATATTGATTGCACTTAAGTATGGTTCTTCGGGACCAATACTTCTTCATCTTCTTCTTTAAAACATTATGGATTTTTATTTATATATAAAGACCAGACAATCATGGGAATGCTAGACGATTTTACCTTATCCATAAGTGCATCTCTCGATCTACAGGTCGAGATAAAATTTTATTTTCCCAATACATTTCATTTTAAATTCCTTCATCAAATAATCAGTTGTTTTCTCGAACTCTTCAGGAGCCTCGATTAATGTCTCCACATAAACTGTTACTATTAAAAATCATTTTGGATGATTCGTTTGTAAAGACACATGGAAAATGGGATTGTTTCCATTTCATTCCTTAGACAAATATTTGCTAAGACAATTGTATCGCATTATTCTGAAATGGATTTGTATCGCATTCTTCTGAAATGGATAAATCCATAAAATTAACGTCTTAGTTGTATCGAGTATGTACTCTTCAACTTTACTTCAAGCAAAGTTAATCATTTTGGAATTTTCACATAAATGTTAGAGTTTAATTCCCCGTATAAATTAGCAGTTTCAACATATTTGAGTCTCATATATAGTATTTCAACAACTGCTAAGCTAATTATCAGATATTCAAAATCTATATATTAGATCCATAATTAAGGGAATATAATGCTCATAATCAATCTCAAGTTTCTGCAGGAAACCTTATGCCACAAATTGTGTCTTGTGTCTCTTGATTTTATTATTCTCATTTATTTTCCTTACGAACACCCATTTGTAACAAAAGAGGTTAATACCTTTTGGGGTTCGTACTATAGGTCCAAATATACCACATTCATTTAGAGACTCCAATTCTGCCTTGATGGCAATTTCTCATTTGGCCATTTTTTTTGTCGACATTTATTTATTATACGTGGTTATATATCATTATTATCATTGCCCTTTGATATTTCAATAGCTACTATCTATGCAAATAAGTCATCGATGACATTTTATTTTCTATTCCATATATCTTATTAAATATTGAGATCTCTTTATTATCTGGTACCAATGCCTCTTTAGGGGCTTATATAGTCTTTTTAGGGACTTGCGTCTTTTTCAAGACAATAGCTTTTTTTAGGCCTTAAAAAGAGTGAATCTTCCCATAACCTCTTCTTGAGTGAAAAGGGGAACCTTTTCAGGAGTGTTCTTAGGGCATAATTACTCAGATTTCCTCTTCTAGAGAGCTGAATCTTTGGAACTTATAGGTCTACCATGCTTCTAGCGAAATACAGATTCGTTAATTGTCATATTTTGAATTTGTCTTATAATGTTTTGCAATTTCTTACAAAACAATATTCTCTGTACCTTCTCGTATTGTGATGTACGTGGGTTTAGATGAGACATAGTGGGATCGTTCCACTATAATTATCATCGTTCTTCTAGAACGAGAGTTCTGTAGGAACTTTCTTATCTCCCCCTAATAAAGAGAATACTTTCTCATTAAAGTGATAATCTGCAAAACGTGCAGTAAACATATCTTATTTCATTGGTTTTAAATACGGGATAATTGAAAATGAATCAAAACATATATGAATAACACAACTTACTTTAGGCAAATTAGATTTAGTAGTTGTGTTTTCGAATACGCCTGATAAGCTTGTAGTTAAAATAATAAAAAAATTAAGTCCTAGGTTAAGTTTCACAATGTTTGCAAATAAACTTGCAAAAGTAATATATAGTAGAATGAAGAAAACTTACATATTAATAGGTTCCTATGGTCTTGGAGGATCTACAAAGGCACAAAAATCGTTTTGCATTCTTTCGAGAAAAAAAATCTCAATTAAATAAAAAAATTTAGTAATAAGTATACCTTTGCAAATTTAGGGAAAAAAAATATACATTTAGTATAATAAACTCTTAATTTATCAATTGGTACCCTTAAAAGTTATTTATTATTTTTCTTATTATGGTAGTTCTAAGATGTCTACTTATCATGCAAAGAGTTGAGATTTTTGGGATCACTAATTTTATTTTTTTGTTGGCTTTTGCCTCGGCTTAAGCTTCTAACTTATAATGAAATGTGATTCAACATTAAAAAGTGTTGTATAATAGAGACTCGATCGAGAAAATACTTATTTTTTTTTGTGGGAGCTTTCTGCTCCTAACACTAATAATGTTGCAAAATGTTGTGCGATAAAGATCTAAGGAGAAAGTAATAATGACTCTAGTGTGAGCTTCTGGCTTCCAACACTAGTTAATAATATATTACTATTCATTGTTACCTTCACTATTTATTTCAATATGATATTCATTAAAGCTAAGCAAGTTTCTTCGAGAACTGCTTGATAATAATAATCTTTAATGAATATGTTGGTATTAGTGGTAACATTATATAGGCTCTTTTGGAGCCTTCAATCTTTTATACAAGTCCAGCTATAGTGGATACTTTATGTGTATTAAGTATTAATTCATTGAAAGACTTTTGGTTTTTCAACAATAGCATATTATATGACACTGTCAGAAAAGTGTATTATGAAATTCATAATCTATACCTTTAAATAAAAGAATAATAAATAAATGATAATTAAGGTCTTCTTGGCCTAGATTTGTTTTTTTCTTAACTTCTCATCAAAAGCCTTTTTATCAAGAAGAGTGCAATTAGCAACTTCATAAAAACAATTTCAAATATATGATATCTACTGAAGATATACTCATCAAACTCTCCCCCATTCAGCATGATTGTCTCCACATCATTAATAGAGGACTTGTATTTAACTACCACATATTTTGGTACATGGTTATGATTTAGGATCCAGCACTTCTTAACAAACCACTTCAGGTGGTTCTAAAATTTTATATTAATTTTTTTCTACTTCTGCTGGGGCAGTTACTATATTTACCTCTAGTAAAGGAAAACTATTATCCACCTCTCTTTTTTTTGGGGGGGGGGGGGGGGGGGGAATTGTTGGACCTATTTTTTTTATCTCTATTTTGATAAAAGTTGGCACTTTCTTCATGAATTGCCTTAGAACTAATTGTTCTAAAATTATGATTTCATTAATATTTGGTTGTTTTATTCTAATATAAGGAGAAAACCAAATTGCCTAGATCACTTGAAAAAAAACATCTTAACAGTGCTACTTCAGGAGGATATTCAAGGCATAATAGATGGGAGTCTTTAATAGTGCTGCTTCAGGAACAAAGTATCGAAAATAAAAGAATTATAACCATCCATCGTCATATATTCAATTTATTCATTACGAGTGTTGGCATAATGACCATCTTCTGGTGGTCATATCTATCCTTCAGGGATTGCCAAAAATCTAATAAACCTTTCTTAAGTATGTATAAATTGATGACATAGAAAGCTGAGAGCGGATGCTTTGTCTTATGAGACTTTAGGCTCATAAGAAACAATGAACTGCAGATTCTTGATTGAAATAAATATGAAACTTTAGGTTCATAAGAAATAATAAACCTTTTGGTTTTATCAAAAAAACTTCAAGCCTAAAAATCCTTACCTTATATATTGATCTATTATATTTACAATATTTTATTTTACTACTTAGAGTAGTTATAGAGAAGGGTTAGAATAAGAGCATTATTAAGTTCAAATAAGAAATAATATAACAACGGCATACTTTTATATAAAGTTACATATAATTTTAATTAAATAAGAATTTAATAGTTACATGGAACTTCATACCCATATTTAGGTTATTAAATTTATGGGACTTTAATTCAATATCCTCTTATATCAAAATTTCAGATTTGATTATTGAGGCATATTGTTATTGGAACTTTAGGTCCAAATTTATGACTACGGAGCTTTATGTCCAAAATAATAATTATGGAATTTTAGCTCAAATAATGAAACTTCATGTCCAAATTTAAAGAACTTTAAATCTCTAAATAAAATAAAAACTTTTGGCTCCAAATATAAATTATGAATCTTCGGGTGTGTAATAATAAATAGGGAACTTTAGGTCCCAAATATAAATTATGGATCTTCAGGTCTATAATAATGAATAGGGAACTTCAAGTCCCAAATATAAATTATGGATTTTGAGGTCTATAATAATGAATAGGGAACTTCAGGTCCAAAAAATACAAATTGTCGAGCTCTGGGTCTAAGATAATAATGATTATGAATTTCAAGTCACAAAAATATAAATAATGAAACTTCAAGTTTAGATTATTTATAAAATATAATGTTTAAAATTTATAACAATAATAGAAGACAAAACAAAATAAATCGTAATATTATGAAAGAAAAGAAAATCGTAGATCTGACATGTATGAAGAAATTACGGTGCCTGATTTTGAGCTGGCCTCCAAGAAGAAGAAAGATAAATTTTAAATTATGGTGGCATGCTTTCGCATGAGCGGCTTTTAAGAAGAAGACATATGAATTATAAACTATAGTGGTATGCTTTCGAATGATCGGCCTTCAAGAAGAAGGAAAAAATTTAATTATGATGGCTTGTTTTTGCAATGGTCTCTAATTGACTGTAGAGCACTTATGATGATAACGTGTTAAAATAATAGAGAAAGACAAAAAAATAAAATAAGAGAAATCTTCTTATTAAACTGATATCTAATATGGGTAGGGGTTAGCCCTATATATTAAGAGCTAACTTCCTTACTTCTCTCTAAAATCAATGTAGGACAAGTTACAATATATATACTATGAGGTAATCTCCTCATTCATACTACAATTTTAATGTGGAACAAATTGTATCTTTAAATATAACATATGGACATCCACATATCAATATTTTACAACAATTTGTTTGTCTTTTTAATATTCTTACATTTTTTTGATGTTTTTCTTCTAAAATTGTTTTACTATGAATAGATTATAGAAATTATTTTTTTTCCATAATTTATTAGTTGACTATTTCATTAATGCTCCTAGATTGATTTCCTCACTATTTGTTAAATAATCTTTTGTTTATTAAAAAATATATTTCTAAATTAACTAATGTGGCTTGTAATTTGGAAAGCTGGATGAAATAGTTTAATAAACATCAAAGTCACTTAGGAAATTTTGTAAATTGGTTTAAATCCTTTGCATGGATAATTTTAGGTGGCTTGATCTAGTGCTTGACATGGTTAAATCACGGTATCAATTAATAAATGATAAATAATAGCATTAAAGTTGGTCAAAGATTTTTCTTGTGTTAGTGTAATACCCCGTGTTCCATTTTCGAGCTAATCATCTTCTTAAGCTCGGTTAGGGCTTAATCTCCGTTAGGGCATGAACTTTTGGTTTCAGACCCTTCTTAGACGATCCAAAACTTATGGCATGTCATATTAGGTATATCGAGTTTTTGGGAACAATTGTTTTGTATTTTGAGTGGTTTGAATTGAAATCGAGATGTTACTCGCTTGTTTTTACTTTACGCCGTTGCTAAATATTAGCTAACTTTGAGATATCGTAACTTCTTCATTTATTATCCGATTAAGTCCTCGTTTGAGCTTATGTCTAGGTTTTGATACATTCTACAACTTTTGCGTTTTGACTGAAAGTCAATTCACGCTCCTCGTTATTCAAAACAGCATGCGAAATAGGCCAATTAGCAAAATCTGATCGTTTGGTAACGTCATGCCAGAGCGTTGTCTTATATGAATTTCTGGAATTAATCCGTCCAAAATTTGGGAAAACTTCCTCTTGTGAAATTTTAGATCTTTGAATTAGCTTTCCATGGACATAAAGATCACCCAAATCGGAGTTCCGAGTGAAAGTTATGACATAATTACGAACAATGCTCCAGATCCAAAATGCCAATGCTGGCAGCGGACTTCATGATCAATGATGGAGGACCATGATCGATCATGGTATGCCTGGAAGTTGGTTTTGACCACTTTTTGACTCGTTTTTCTCCATTTAAATACACCTTCACCCCCATTTTCGAACCATGTACACCTAAGGGAGAGAGAGGGACTTGAGAGCTGAGTAGAGGTGATATTTTGGGGCTTATGAGATATCCAATCCTTTGAATAAAGCTTTAATCTAAAGGTTTCCATCTCCACTTTCATCTTCAACCTCGCACACCACCATTGAAGCAAGGGGGAAGCACCTAGGGTTTTAAATTCGTGGAGTGAAGCTCGATCCAACCATTAATCTCGGAATAGAATCTTCATAGAGGTGGGAACCTACTACTAAAACCTAATTTCTACATTACTTGTTGTTAATATATGATTTGTCAACACATATGCTGGAAGTTAGAGGAGCCCTAAGTGGGTTTGTTTATATGAGCTACGGTTTTGTTAATTCTTGAAATTGGTTGTTTATATAGTATGTATATGGCTCAATCTCTACTGTCTAATATGAATACATGATGATTTGGTTGATTACACACAAAAAAACCATTTGGTCATGGTTTTATATAAATAGTTCTTACTACTCTCATTGATACACATTGATAGTTGTCAAAGTGGTGGGATTCTTTTATGAAACTATTAATAAATGGTTCATTGTGCTTTTGGAGTTCGTCTATTCAAGAAATTATAACCAGTTACTTCATTTGCATAATAACCAACTTGCAACTCGCCTTATTGCTAACAACCCTGCTATAAATCTTAATGTTCACCCTTACGGGACTAAATGGTGGTTTCTCTTTGTAAAAGATTTAATGATGAGTTATTATACTAGTTTAAATTGTTGGTATACGATTTCTATTGTCGGTTATATAATTGATGCTTTATGTGATTGATGAAAATTTTGTACATGGCAATTGTTTCTTAAAAAAGCCGAACCCATTTGGTGCTAAGCGTATGAATTAGTAATTGGGGCTTTCATTATATATTCTTAATTAATGGGGTTATGGATTATATTGATCGATATATACAATTATACAACGAGTTTCACATATAGGTTATTGTCCTTGTGATTTGCACTTAAATCCACCAAGGCAGATAAGTATACAATAGGCATGGGTTTATAAACACATATTTATATATATCATTATAAGAACTACTAATGAGATTATTACTACAATACATTCTTGATCAAAGTGGTGATGGAGTTTGTTTGGAGTAATGTCGAGTTCCCATTGTATGGTATTAACTTGTATAGCATTTCTTGTACCAAATTTGATGGAATTAGGGAAAACATTATGTGGCTACTATAATGATCCTTAAACCACACATTTGATATGTTAGGTTCTTAACGAAGAAGGGGTACACATTCCATTGGTTTAAACCAGTTACGAGAGTACCATCTTACTTTGTGATGAGAGTTAATTGACATTTCAAGTACTTGGCTAGTCATGGAGGACTCGGATATGGAGAGAACTTACGGTGAATAATTGAACTTGTGTTGGTTTGATGATTATAAAGATTGTGAATTCCATATATATGGGGTTACCGTGGATTTATTATTACTATTATTATTATTATGATGGATATATATATATATATGTTGTGGGTGTTTATGGACACACATATAAGCTGGTTTACACACTTGTCGTGGACAATGCGAACTCAAAAACTGTCGTGAGACTCACAACCGCGTGGGTGAAAGGCCACGAAATGCAGACCGTAATGAATTGTTACCTTCTCATGTTTATCCCTCTATCTGTTATGTTGAGACCATGTTATGACAAATAGACTACACACATTGACTAGTAAGGTTATATTTATAACGTACTTAAAGAAACAATAATTGAAGTAGCAAGACTGAATAAGGTAGTATAGAGTTAACTGTTAATTAGATGATGCGTGGCTTAATTCCATAATGTACTTAGTGGTAAAGTAGAAATTAATAATAAGTTGACTTAGGATGGATAACCGTGAACTCGAGTATACAATGAACTTCCATAAGTGAACCTTGGAGGTCTTCGGGTATGTACTAGTAATGTTGCCAAACTTGAAAAACACTAAGATGGCATGACGAACCTTAGGAAGCCTATAACTATTGTATAAGCTATCGTGTGGCAGGTTATCCACTGTAGACGATTGTGTATATGTCGGATGCAACCACATCGGTTGATTATGATTTGTTGAGGTAGCCTGGGTAACGGGGTAACTTCCGGTTGCTAGGAGTAGCATCCTAGTGAATAGGTTCACCATGTGAAGCATTGCATTATTTTTATTATGTAACATATAAACTATATTTATGATAACTCAAGCGCATGTCTAGTTGTAATGCTTAATTTTTTTATAAAAACTTATATTATCCCCACTGAGCCCAGTTTTGGCTCACTCATTTTTTTTTTCCAACAGTTTTGTAGGATAGATATTGAGGTGGTGTGTGGCTCAACCTTCTTAGAAGCTTCTGAGGTACTGAGTCATTTTATAGTCTTTATGAGAGGGACTATGTTGTATGCAAATTTTTGGTCTAATCATATTATATATATATTTGTTTAGGAACCGGATTGGAGTTCTACTGTTGTGAGAACCCGCGTTCTCGACGCCCGGGGGTCCTCATGGGCAGCGATTCCGTTGTTGCTTTAAAAGTCGGTTTTGAAAAGAATAAGAGTTGCCAGTTTGTTTTACTAAACAAACAAAAAAAGTTTGTATAAAAGAATCGTATTTATGGACTAAATATCCTCTTATATACAATGTATGCGAAACCAGTTGATTCGAAGGTTCGGGGATTAAGTTACGAATCGGGAAGGTGTTAGGCACCCAATTCGCCCCTTTCGGTCTCTTGAGTAAGATATGCGTGTGTTATAATTCAGTTCTTGCATGCTATTGCTATTACTTTACAGCTTTTTGTGCTTGCCTTAGAAATCGGGATTTTGGAGATGGGGTGAAAACAATATGTTTCCTAATTCACCTATGATTTTAAAAATAAATGTGTGTGTGATTTGAAAAAGAGAATTTGACAATAATAGATGCAGTGAAACAAATGATTTTGTAAAGCATTGGGCTTTTCGAAAACTGATTCAATGTGGAATCTTATACTCGATATTATATGAGGCGAGTTGATTGATCGTATATCAAAGTCTATTGATTAAACCGGTATAGATGGCAATAGTGCTTTCATAATCGAGTATTTATCACATACACACCGCAATCTATGAGTTAATTGGATATATAGCGATTATCGATTCCTTCGTATAACAATGCCCCTAATCCGAGATTTTGGAAAAGTAAGAAAGTAATAATACTATTTGGGAATTGGATTAGGGTTTATTATATGCCTTTGGTTTTGAAAACAATTTGAAAAGGGGTTTTGAAAAGCTATCAAGTGAAAGAAATTATGCAGACAAAAGTATGAATTATAAAACTGACGAATAAATAAAAGAAGAGAGAGAAAATTATACCTGAGCTCTCTTGGATGGAGAGAATAAGGGTCTCTTGGTGTGTACCATGAAATCCCCTTGATTGTTGATGAAAAATATGAATGGAAGGGGAGTCTATTTATAGTTGAAAAAATACTTTGAGAGCAAGAAAAGAGATTGCAACTAGGACTCTTGGAGCATATCACGAAACCTTCCCACTGTTGGATCATCCTAATTTTTGGATATGTGTTGGGACTAGAAGTCTTATATATTGTATAAAAATTTCAGGTCGATCAGATTTCGGAAATGTTCCCTTTTTCTCTGATTGGTACGAAGAGTTTGTTTCCGCGTAGGAAAGATACTTGTTGTAGACAAGGTCACTTGTTTGCACGAAAAGTCAAGTTCTCACAGTTGGATCATTCTGAATTTTTGATATATATTGTCAATATAAGTCTTTTATACCCTGTAAAAATTTGAAGACAATCGGAGTTCGTGAAGGATTCGGTCTCCTCGGGTTGGTACAAAGAGTTTGTTCCTGCATAGGAAACATACTTGCGTACAACAACCTCGACAACTGAACTTCTAGCCATTGGATTATGCTGAACTTTGGATATATTTTCCCTCCAAATGTTTTCTATCTTGTGTCCAAATTTGAGGTCGATCAGAATTCGGCAAGGCCACTATTGATTTTAATGTTTTACAAAGGACATTTCGACTAGAATTGCACGATAGACAAATTGATTCTTGATGATCCCATGTCCGACAAATCTGAACTTTGAATATGTTATCCCCCACAATAAGACCTATCTAATGACCAAATTTTAAATTATTTTAACTTCGAGAAGACCTCCATTTGATCACCCGAAACAAACTCATGATTTTCTGAATTTTCGAAGATTCGACCGTCGGATCGAGCTAATTTTCGAGTATGCTACTCCTCATAGTAATGTATAACAACTCTCAATGTTTGAGGATGATCAGAAATGCGTAACTCTCCTTTCACAAGTTTCCAAGATTTTTAACGATTTTCAGCTCCAGCACATTTCGATAATTCCATAACCTCTCATCCGGGCGTCTTTTTAGCTTTCTTCTTTGACCTGTATCATATGAACAAAGTACGTGTGCATCTAGGAATGCTCATGCATGCATTCTTGTTTATCAGGATTCTTGTAGGAGTCGCAAAATGAAGTGTTCACAGACCCTCTCGGCCTAGGTTCTTTATGAAGCAAAGAAACCAGGACAATAACGAGAACGCATCATTTTGTGGCACTCGCATAAATCACAAGTGATATTTTAAAAACAATGAGATGCAAATAATGTCGTGCCCTCTGGAACATATTATGTGCCTTGCTGTAATGTGTGAACCACGTAGAGGGGTGATCCTCCTGCTTTAGCAAATTTATGAGCCGTGTAAAGGGCAATCCCTTGCCTTAACGGGCTTGTGAGCCGTGTAGAGGGCGATCCCCTGCCTTAACGGGCTTGTGGGCCGTGTAGAGGGCGATCCCCTGCCTTAACGGGCTTGTGGGCCGTGTAGAGGGCGATTTCCTGCCTTAACGGGCTTGTGAGCCGTGTAGAGGGCGATCCCCTGCCTTAACGGGCTTGTGGGCGGTGTAGAGGGCGATTCCCCTGCCTTAACGGGCTTATGAGAAGTGTAGAGGGCGATTCCCTGCCTTAACGGGCTTGTGAGGGCGATCCCCTACCTTAACGGGCTTATGAGTTGTGTAGAGGGCGATCCCCTACCTTAACGGGCTTATGAGTTGTGTAGAGGGCGATCCCCTGCTTTAACGAACTGTGTGAACTGTGTAGAGGGTGATCCCCTGCTTTAACGCACTGTGTGAACTGTGTAGAGGGTAAGCCCCTACTTTGACGGACTGTGTGAATCGTGTAGATGGCGAGCCCCTGCTTTAACGGACTGTGTGAACCGTGTAGATGGCGAGCCCCTGCTTTAACGGACTGTGTGAACCGTGTAAAGGGTGAGCCCCTGCTTTAACGGACTATGTGAACCGTGTAGAGGGTGAGCTCCTGCTTTAACAGACTTGTGAACTGTGTAGAGGGTGAACCCCTACTTTAACGGACTTGTGAACCGTGTAGAGGGTGAGGCCCTGCTTTAACGGACTTGTGAACCGTGTAGAGGGTGAGGCCCTACTTTAACGGACTGTGTGAGATTGTTCTATCAGTGATTCTAGTATGGTGTATATTTGCTCAGGATATGATGATTGATTGTATGCTGGCTAAGAATTGATGGTATGATGATTGATGGCCTATTGGGGAGATGAGAATTCCTGCTGGCTAGGATAAAGGGTGAGAGTTGATGATCTGCTAAGGATATAAGAACTCGTACTGGCTTGGATAATGGTTGATGTACGGGTTGATGATCTGCTACAGAAATGGGAAATGAGAATTTCTACTGGCTAGGATAATGGCTGAGGGTTGATGCTGAGGAGGTGAGAGTCTCTGAGAAGACATGGAGATAGAGTTTTGGTGTGATTTTTTTTTTTTTGAAAATAAGTACTTTTGGCTGGCCTCTTTCTTCTTGAGAAAGGATTGAGTTACGTTTCTCTCTGTTCTCGAACCTCGTGTATAAATTTTAGACATTGCCTCTTGCTCAGTTTTCGTGGCATTTTTTTTCTCTTGTCACTAGGGTGCGATTCTACTTATTGTTTCCTGACTTCGCAAAAGGAGAATTTTTTGTGCCTGCATCATTTTCTGTTTTTCGATGCCCTTATTCCTCATTGATTGATTGAAAGCTTTTTGATGCAACTTATTTATTTTTTTCTTTTTTCGCAAGGTCAGCAGCCTTCCTCACCTAAGACATAGCCCTAGGCTTTTTAGCCTAGCTGTCACTCTTGGTGTGGCTCTCGCTGCCATTTTTTTTCCTTTTATGTTTTTTCAATATTATTTTCTTTTGGCACTATGGGATTTATCCTCTTTTCTACTCTTTCAATTTTTTCTTGTACCCACTTTGTTTTCTGTCACTTTGTCAGGTTTTCTGAGCATCATCGTCCTTGCGATTTTGATAATGTTTACTTTAGAAGTTTGCATTTGACATCGTCGTGCTGTGTTTGTGATTTTTGGTCCGAGAACCTTTGGGAGCGTATCTTGAAGACTTCTTGGGCGATAAGAAGCTAAGCCAAAAGTCCTTTTTATGGGGGCTTGTTCCCTGTGTTTTTTGCGAAATTTTCTCATTCCAGTATTTCTTTCTATCTTTCTCTTATATCCTCTCAAGGGGGCGTTTTGGTTTTGGAGAAGGCTTGAGTTTGCCTATAAGAAGGGCTTTAGTATGTGCCTGTGGAAAGGGCTTGGGTTGGTGCCTGTAAAAGGGGCTTGGATTGGATTGGTGCCTGTAGAAAGGGCTTTGGATTGGATTGGTGCCTGTAGAAAGGGCCTTGGATTTGGCCTTGTAGAAAGGGCTTGGATTTGATTTACATGTACAAAGGGCTTGTGAAGTGATTCGTCTCCCTAGGAGATTTTGTGAAGTGATTTGCCTCTCTAGGAGGGCTTGTGAAGTGATTTAACTCTCTGGGAGGGCTTGTGATTGTGATTTGACTCTCTGGGAGGGCTTGTGAAGTGATTTGACTCTCTGGGAGGGCTTATGAAGTGACTTGCCTCTCTGGGAAGGCATGTGATCTTATCATGACGATTTGGTCGGTGATGGTGGTGTGACTAATCATCAAGGAATATATCCGGATGCGTTGGTGAAGCCTATCTGGTAAGCCATGGAGCTTAGTGCCTATGTATTCTTGGACTGGTGCACGGTGCGCTTATGCAAGTGTTCATGTTTATGCATTATGCAAATGCTTATGCCATGCTTCCCTAAATTTCGAGTATTCGCATACTTCTTAAATCATCGCACCATCATTTTAAAAACTTGGTTTTGAATCTTGAGTTGCCTGATTTATGGAGTATGTTACGCTATTTGAAATTATCTAAGTACGAATGCATGCATGTAAGACCGACAATTTTCTGAGAACATAACAATAGTGAAAAGACAAATATTGATTTTCGGTCAATTGGTGAGCGAGTGCAAGGTGATATCGGTCACAAGAGAAATGGCGTGCTTCCGTCTTGGGATTCTGCTGATCTTGCATCATGCTTCTATCTTTGACAAGTTACTATCTTCTTCTTGATTCTCTATGAGCTTGTTTGAGTCCGAATGCGTTAATGCTTTTTGATCTAACCCTCAATCTCAGGAGGCTTACCGATATTCTTCAGAGGAAGAATTTCTGATTCTGCTAATAGGAAAACTATAAGGTCTTGATGGTGTAGGTTGAGGCACCCTCAGTGAGAATGGAGAGGCTGGTCTTGGGGGAGTTGTTCGAGCGTTCCTATTGATGCCCTCAATGCAAATACCTTCGGCATCCTTAGTGTATGCAAATAATGATAGAGAGGCTAGTATTTGAGGAGCTGCTCGAGTCTTCTTGTAGAAACCCTCACTGCATATACCCTCTGCACCCTCAGTGTATGTGAATGATGATAGAAATGTTAGTCTTTGAGGAACTGTTCGAGTTTTCTTGTCGATACCCTCAGTACCAATAACCTTGGCACCCTCAGTGTATGTGAATGATGATGGAAAAGCTAGTCTTTGAGTAGCTTCTCAAGTCTTCTTGTCAATACCCTTAGTGCATATACCATTGACACCCTCAGTGTATGCCCTTTGCACCCTCAGCGTATTTATAGTAGCTTCAATTTTCTCGCGTCCTTTCGAGAATATTGTTTATGGATTGAGTTTAAGCAGAGGCAGACATGAATTAGGATACTCGAAAGGAAAAAAAATGATTGATTTTATTAATGAAATGAATGGGTACATTGATAAAAAAAATCTTCATTCTACCATTAACCCCTACAATTTTCCTCCATTTCTCTCTCAATTCCCCCTATCTCTAAGATTCTTCAAGTAAATTGAATTAATGGTGTCTGGCTCTGCTTAAGACTTCTTTCATCAAGGAAGGGTAATCTTCTTTGCTTTGATCAAATCTTGGATGGCATGCTTCAGGGCGCAACAATTATCAGTGTTATGTCCTAATCCTTGGTGGTAAGCACAGCATTCATTAGCATTCCAGCCATGGGGGGCTGGGTTGGGGGGTGTACGAGGAGCTAGCAGCTGCAGAACACCCTCAGCTTGTAGCGTGGCTAAAGTTTGACTCAGCGAAGTCGATAGGCATGAAAAGGGACGATGCTTCTTTTTACTGTTACTCTTTTTCGACCCTTGTCGTCGTGGATAATGGAAGCTAGTTTGTTGATGAGGATTCGAGCTTTGGTAAGACCGGACTTGATTAATGGTTGGGGTGATCTTCTCATATTGAGAAGAAGGCTTTCATAGCCTTGGCAACTTAGGCAAGTTCTTCCTCGGTCTTATTAGCTACACGCATTAAGGCCTTATATCGGTCAAAGTATTGGTGACCCATGCCGCTTCGAATCTCGGGTTTGAAGTTCTTGACAATTATCCCCAACTGCTCTTCCTTAGGGATCCTATCGACCAATTGGGATGCTAACTCTCTCCAACGAGTGATGAAGTCACTGACATTCTCGTCTTTTCTCTGTTTTGTCATCTCGAGATTTTTACGAGTGACTTTGAGTTCTTCGTTGAACTTATAATGTTCCATGAACTCTTTCACTATACTTTTCTAATCGGCCACTCGGTGCTTCTCTAAACTCAAAAACCAACTGTGGGCTGATCCGGTGAGAGACTGATGAAAACTTAGGGACAAATGATCCTCTTTCAATACGTATAATTGCATGGTTTCGAACATAGGCTCTGAGGTGGAGGTGAAGTGGAGTATCCCTAAAGAACTTCTCGATGTGAGGGGGTTTAAAACCAATAGGCAAACGGGCATCTGGGTAAAGAGATAGGTTTTGAAGATCGACGAAGTCATCAGCCTTTTCGGTCACCCTCTGCTTTAGAGCTTTCATCTGATCCTTAAACATGGTAATAGCCTCATTATCTTCGACCTGATTGATTACGGTTTCGGGGTATCGGCCCTGGTTTGGATCTCCATCAGGGATGGCTTGAGGATTATGGTTTTGAAGGGGTTGGTTATGTTCAGGGTTCAGCTGGGTGGCATCAGGATCTTGCACTAGTGGTATATCAACGTTGGCAGGAACCACAAGAGGTGGGGGGTTGATGTTGATATGAACTGGGAGGCGAATGTTAGGTGGAGCTACTGGACCTCGGGTTTGGTTATCTTCGGTTGGGTATGGATTTGGATTGGGTTAGTTTGGTTCAGCTCGTGTTTTGGTAGTGATTAGGGATGTCTAAACGAGGAGCTTGGGTGGCAGCTTGGTGATTCTTCGATCATGATGGCCATAGACTGGGTCAGATCCTGGATTAAATGGTAAAGGTGTTCAAGGGTTAAGGTGGCACCCTCGGTTTGTGGAAGAACGAGACCAGGCGGCGAACTCGCTGCATGAGAAGCTTCACCGTGATTACCCTTAGTATTGTCGACCCTGGTTTGATAAAGTAGTAGTTCGGTATCACAGTGAGGAGGCATGATCGGTGGTGAATCTGATCTCGTGAGTCGCCTAGTTTGAATCTCTGAGAGCCTAGCCAACCTAGTGCCTGCAATAGATAATTGGAGTGTGGTGAAGAATAGGGAGAAAGAAGTCGGGAATTTAACCAAAAAATCAATATTTTGCCATAGATTGCATAATTCTCAGAAAACTATGACTCAATAGAAAAATAAAATCGAAAACCACTTTTTAGTGATTAGGGAAAGCAGACCGACGACAACAACTTGAGAGCCCCGTGGATAGCTTTAGGGTAGGAATATGAATTCCCGGGGTGCCCTTATAACCTTCCGATTTTAAAAATTCATTTTCAAAAAATTCATTTTGGAAAATGACTCGGTTTTTTAGAAAATATTTTGAAAAATATTTTTTGAAAATAGGGAAGTTCTCTCCTCTTAGAGTTGTTTTTCATGGAAATAGTGACGGGAAATTCTCAATAACGGGTTTTAGTGAGGGATTTCTACGGACAGGGTTGGACAGCCTCCGATCGTACTTGCCAAACCAAGAGTTGGTATGTATGACAAGGCCTTTTGTTCATTAATCTCACGACCGACGGTAAAGAAAACATGCTGAAATTTGTGTGTACTAGGCTGATGCATCCTATATGCAAGCGTGGTTGAAAGGGGTAAGGTTTAAGGCTCCATCCTATTTGGCTAGGTCTTGCTATATACCCCAAGGGCGAGTACGTGCAAGGACCTTTTGATATACATTCTGGGTACCTGAGTGTTCTTGTCACTCGATATACCTCAGTTTGGTACTTGGCCAAGGAGAGTGGTCCCATGCGCTTTTGGCTAGTGTAAACCCACAAGTCCACGGCCTAGTTACGACTTTAGTCCCGAGTTTAATAAGATAAATTCACACTCGTGTTAAATGCATGATGATAGTGGGTGCGTGCAAAATAACAATTATGGGGGTACATTATGATGAACGCTTTAGGGTTTGTTCGAGTACTTTCAATTTTTATTTATGAAAAAAATTTTCCTCAAACAATTATTACAAACAAAAAGGGAATCAAGGTATCCACCTAAATCGCATCTATGTTATCCTAGAACTAAGGCCAGAAAAAAAAAATATGCAAACAAAAATAATTATCCACGCATATCCTACTCTTGTTTAGAGTCTAATCCTCTCAACACATCCCCAGCAAAGTCGCCACCGTAAGAACCCGCGTTCTCGACGCCCGGGGGTCCTCGTGGGCAGCGATTCTGTTGTTGCTTTGAAAATCGGTTTTAAAAAGAATAAGAGTCGCAAGTTTATTTTACTAAACAAACAAAAAAAGTTTGTGTAAAAGAGATGCATTTATGGACTAAATATCCTCTTATACACAATGTATGCGAAACCAGTTGATTCGAAGGTTCGGGGATTAAGTTACGAATTCGGGAAGGTGTTAGGCACCCAATTCGCCCCTTTCGGTCTCTTGAGTAAGATATGCGTGTGTTATAATTCAGTTCTTGCATGCTATTACTATTACTTTACAGCTTTTCGTGCTTGCCTTAGAAATTGGGATTTTGGGGATGGGATGAAAACGATGCGTTTCCTAATTCGCTCAAGATTTTAAAAATAAATGTGTGTGTGATTTGCAAAAGAGAATTTGACAATAATAAACGCAGTGAAACAAGTGATTTTGCAAAGCATTGGGCTTTTCGAAAACCGATTCAATGTGAAATCTTATACTCGATATTATATGAGGCGAGTTGACCGATCCTATACCAAAGTCTATTAATTAAATCGGTATAGATGGCAATAGTGCTTTCATAATCGAATATTTATCACATACAGACCTGCAATCTATGAGTTAAATTGGATATATAGCGATTATCGATTCCTTCATATAACACATCCCCTGATATGAGCTTTTGGAAAAGTAAGAAAGTAATAATACTATTTGGGAATTGTATTAGGGTTTATTATACGCTTTTGGTTTTGAAAACAATTTGCAAAGGAGTTTTGAAAAGCTATCAAGTGAAAGAAATTATGCAGACAATAGTATGAATTATAAAACTGACGAATAAATAAAAGAAGAGAGAGAAAATTATACCTGAGCTCTCTTGGAGGGAGAGAATAAGGGTCTCTTGGTGTGTACCACGAAATCCCCTTGATTATTGATGTAAAAATATGAATGGAGGGGGGGTCTATTTATAGTTGAAAAAATACTTGGAGATCAAGAAAAAAGATTGCAACTAGAACTCTTGGAGCATATCGCGAAACCTTCCCACCATTAGATCATCCTGATTTTTGGATATGTGTTGGGAATAGAAGTTTTATATATTGTGTTAAAATTTCAGGTCGATTATATTTCGGGAAGGTTCCCTTTTTCTCTGATTGGTACGAAGAGTTTGTTTCCGCGTAGGAAAGGTACTTGTTGTAGACAAGGTCACTTGTATGCACTAAAAGTAAAGTTCTCACCGTTGGATCATTCTGACTTTTTGATATATTTTGAAAATATAAGTCTTTTATACCCTGTAAAAATTTGAAGGTGATCGGAGTTGGGGAAGGACTCGGTCTCCTCGGGTTAGTACAAAGAGTTTGTTCCCGCATAAGAAAACGTACTTGCGTACAACAACCTCGACAACTGAACTTCTAGCCGTTAAATTATCCAGAATTTTTTTGATATGTTTTCCCTCTAAATGTTTTCTAGCTTGTGTCAAAATTTGAGGTCGATCAGAATTCGGCAAGGCCACTATTTATTTTAATTTGCTACGAAGGACATTTCGACTAGAATTGCACGATAGACAAATTGATTCTTGATGATCTTATGTCCGACAAAGCTGAACTTTGAATATGTTATCCCCCACAATAAGACCTATCTATTGACCAAAACTTAAAATTATTTTAATTTCGAGAAGACCTACATTTGATCACCTGAAACAAACTCATGATTTTCTGAATTTTCGGAGATCCGACCGTCGAATCGAGCTAATTTTCGAGTATGCTACTCTTCATGGTAATGTCTAACAACTCTCAAAGTTTGAGGATGATTAGAAATGCGTAACTCTCCTTTTATAAGTTTCCATGATTTTTGACGATTTTCGGTTTCTGGCACATTTCGATAATTCCGTAACCTCTTATTTGGGCGTCTTTTCGGCTTTCTTCTTTGACCTGTATCACATGAACAAAGTACGTGTGCATCTAAGAATGCTCGTGCATGCATGCGTGCTTGTTTATTATGATTATTGCGGGGGTCGCAAAATGAGGTGTTCACAACTGTAAAAATTGTATTTCAAGTAAACTTATAGTACGGACAATATGTAAATGTTTTAAATGTGGAGTAGTTAGCATACATGTTTGGATATGGGTTTGCATTGGATGAAAAAGGTTTAAAAAGTTTTTTTTATAGGTTGGTTTATTAATTTTACAAACTCCACATGCCAAAAAAATTCTAAATGAAGGTTTCCAAACAAGCTGTTTTTCCGATTCATATAACTTTTTAACCACCGTCGGTGTACGGCATTGTGATTAACTAGGTCCCGAATGTCTAATCCTCCTGACGGGATTTTGGGGCATCACAGTTACAGCCGAATTTATTCTTTGACATTTACGTGGGTAATATAGATATATATTTCCAAGGTTTGAATTTTTTATAAAATTAATTTGATCACAACTTGTGTCAAATTGCTTTGGGCATTGTTTTTAATAATATTTGAAGAGAAAAATGATAATGATAAATATTCAAGAAACTGTCTTAGCTATGTGAATTAAGCAGGGATAGCACATTATACATCTTAACAAAGTTAGTGTCCTTGTGAGGCACGTGGGTTGACTCGCACCACGGTTGAAAGTACCAAAGAACTAGTATGTAGGGATTGCACATCCCATTATTTTAGTGCCTTTGTAAGGCATGCGGGTTACATTTGTACCATGGTTGAAAGCACCAAGAACGAGGATAAACATGAATGGTAGTTTGTTTAGATTCTTGAATATTTATAATTTTCATTGATCGCTTCAAGGAAAGAAAATCGTTTTATACTTGATTTGAAATTTCGAGGACGAAATTTGTTGAATGAGGGTGGATTATGAAACCTTAGAATTTTCATAATCTTATGGATTATGCCTTACGCTAATATTTATTTGGAGCTAAAAAAAGGGTTTGTAAAATTAATATATTGTACTATAGGTGCCCTGGTGAGTTCATATATTGGATTTCGAATTTGAAATCTTACTATTCGTTATTTTGTGATGTATTATCTTATTTTATTGCTTGATAATTCAATAATTATGTTTTTATTATTTTATTTGAACTTAAACTTTTAAGATATTACTTGGACTAACATTTTGGGATGAAATTTATTTTAGGGGGATAGATTGTAAAACCCTTTTTTTTGAAAAGGATAAACATATTTATTTATTTAAGGGTTATATATTTATTTATTTGTATATATAAAAAAAGGATAACCATATATAAGGTAAGTTTGAATTTTGAATTGATTTCAATTTTAGATAGTGGATAAATGGGTGCTTGATTATCTTCTTATTTATAATTTCACTTAATTATCTTTTATTTTATATTTTAATTATTATTATATATATGGGCTGTAATCTAGAATATTTTATAATTGTTAATATATATATATATATATATATATGTATGTGTGTGTGTGTGTACATTGTGCTAATGGAAAAATGAAGAGCATGGGGAGAGAGAAGGAAAAAGAAAGAAAATAAGAGAAGTGCCGAGTGGATAAAAAAAAGAGGAGGTAGTGGCGAGAGTCCAAAGGGAGGAAAAAAAATTAAAAAAAGAAAAGGGGTAATTGAGGAGAGAATGAGAGAAGAACAAGAAAAAAGGATAAAATAAAAGAATTTTATGGTGTTTGTTTTATTTGCAATTTGAGGTAAGGGTGGATACCTAATTGATTTTCTATTCAATTTTATTGTTGTCGCACGCATTTATTTATTTGTGTGAATTAATTGTTACATGCTCAATAACATGTGATTAGATTTAATATCATGACTTGTTGGTTTTTGGCATATGTTAATATCTATATTTTAATTTTATTGAGGAACCTACTAGGCTTTGTAGTTCACTCCCCCCTAGACTTATTTCGTAGGATTGATGAATATAGAGATTCGCCATTGGAATGGTAGATTCGTGGAGAGTTAATTGTTGAATACTAAATTTTTGTAGAGTGAATAACTTAAATGGCCACTAAACTTTTGATCTAGTACCATTTTGGCCATCAAACTTTAAAACAAACCACTTTTGTCATTTAACTTTGAAGTGAGTATCACTTTGACCATTCCATCCAATTTGGCTGTTAAATTAAATGCATTTGCATGGCACATGACTTCGTGTAAGGCCATTTTGGTCATATTGCAACAAAACGACATTTCCCTCCTATAATTTTCGCCAAAATGAAACACATACAGTGTATAAAACATATAAATATTTTCAACAAACTGCATAACTTGAGCTATTCTATAACCAAAATGATCAAAATATGCTTAAATGAAGTCATGTGCTTTGCTCATGGTTTCATTCCATTCAATTTAAGAGTCAAATTGAAGTTTGATGGTCAAAGTGGAACTTACTCTAAAGTTGGATGGCCAAAATGGTTTGTTTTAAAGTTTGATGGCTAAAGCGATACTGGATAGATAGTTTAATGGCCATTTGGGCAGTTTACTCATCTTTGTATATAGACATTTACATATATTATTTGA
The DNA here is from genome assembly GCA_021464415.1 of Lonicera japonica. Classification (NCBI taxonomy): domain Eukaryota; kingdom Viridiplantae; phylum Streptophyta; class Magnoliopsida; order Dipsacales; family Caprifoliaceae; genus Lonicera; species Lonicera japonica. The sequence continues at coordinate 4,998,075 of CM038468.1, read as the reverse complement.
TTGTAATTGGATTTGGGGATGTGAAGATCCTCTAACCAATTATATTTTTGTAATGACTTTGTATTATTTTTTTATTATAAAATATTCATTATTATTGTAAGTTGAACTTTTATCATTCAATTTATGAATTCTCTATTTTAACACTAAAATTCTCTTAATTTTCTTAAAAAATAACTAAATCACGTCCCAAAAATGGGGTCGTGATAACTTGGTATCAGAGGGGACCTAAGACCACTACCACATGACGTGCAGACATTGAGGGTCGATCTGTGTGGCTGACGGCGAGCTGGCTGGATGTGGCTAGCTAAAGCTGAGATTGGTTGTGTGTGACCCTGGCTTGACGAGGATGTTAGGAATTTAATAGGGGGAGATTGTAACAACCCAAAATATCTCGGTAGTGTAATGGGAAGTTCCTTGGTATATATGTGTGTGCAATGACCCTAATTTACAACTTGGGCTAGCCATTTTGGGGTAGAGCCCGGATGGTTACATGAAAATGATATAACTCCACGTGTTTCAAAAGTTTGGGTTCCCAAGGGAACCATTGCACCTACTTAAGTGATTTAGGAGTTAGCCTAACATAGGATTGGATGGGTGATTGGCTATGCTAGGTTTGAGTATTAGCTTCAGATTTGATTTCTTGCCCTGCTTAGATACCGAATGATAATGTTTAGTTTTGCATATAGAATCGAACGTGTTTTAGCTATTTGCTTATTCCAATTTTTTTACTTGATTAGATTTTCATGCACATGATTTGCTAAACTACTTTTAAAATCCAAAATGCCTTTAATACACTTGCATGCAATATAATTGTAACTACTTTTTAATTCTAGATATATCTCTTGATTTTCATACCAAAAATGTTTAATTTGAGATACATGTGATGTATTGCCTTAACTAATTAAATTCTAGTAGTATGTCACGTCAATCTCACACAGTGTGTTTGTATATCACTCACCCAACACTGCATGATCTATATTGTAAGAATTGAATAATCGCAAGGGTTAGACTCTGTACTTTAAATTGAAAATTCATGAGCACTGAAAGGTCTAAGTATTGTGATATATATGCAGTGAGGTTTATTTTTGGTGATGTAGATTTAAAGTGTAATTAAAAGACAAGCATATGAAGTAAAAAATGTATAGGGGATAGGAAAGGGTTGTCTAGATTTGAGGGTAAAAAACCTAGCTTCCCAAGTAGGAAATAACCGGCCTCCATAAAAGATGAAAGCCACCGTCAAAATTTGAAATTCTTGTATAAAATCATAACATTTGGATGAAAAAATTGCATATTTTGTTAGATTCATGTTTAGTGTTGGCTTGATTCGAATGCCAAAATTACTTTTTTCGTTGTAATCGTTTAAGTCGAATTAAAGATTTGAAGATGCGACAATCAACGAAGATCGCCGAACTTATCGAATGCATTTTATGAAGTTCAAGACCTAAGGTAAGGAAAGTTAAGGGGTTTGATTAAAATGTAGGTGGTTGGGCGTTAAAATTGAAAATGAAAGCTTTTTGAATCAAACTTGTTTTTAAGTATTTTTATCGAGTTTTACCGATAACCGAGAAGTCCCATTGACACATATTAATGAGGAAATTATTCAATTATGTTCCTAACATATTCCATAGGTTCCCACTAAAATTCAGGTCAAATCAGAGCTTGAACATACATAAAACGATGTAAAACGAGTGAACGAAAAAATAGAAAAGCGTCATAAAAGGGAAAATAGTTGTAAAAGCAGGAGAAAGTGTCATAAAAATCGGATCGAATATAGATTGATCCGGCACCAAATTTTGCCCAGGAATTGAATTTCCAAGTTTTGGATAGATCCAGCTTTGCTAAAGTGGATAAATCCGACATCAAAGTCTTAGGCACACATTTTCGTAAAAAACTCCATTTTAAGTGTTTTAAACCTATTCTAAATAGGACTTGGACTTGATATTTTCATATAAATAAAAACTATTGGTTAAGATTAAAACACATGATTCTAACACAATTTTAGAGAGCTTATCAAGGCGCACTAAAAACATCCAATCCTTATAATCATTTTAGAGATTTAACAACCACATAGGGTTTGTTCATGCCATAGAGATTCAATGTTCTTTCTTTTCAAAGAACTAAGGTTTCTCAACGTTTGAAGAGGTCATGTGGGAAAGGCTTTGGTTACGGTTGAAGTCTGATCAAATGGAGTTTTAGCTGTGATTGAAACGAAAAGTGACTAACGCAATAAGGGAGATCACATATGACGCCCCGAATCCCATTATGAGATTTTTCACCTCCGAGACTCGATTAATCACGGTGCCGTACGCGACGGCGGGGTTATATTAGAACAATTTAAACAGTATCTAAAACATTTCTCGTATAAAACCCTGTTTAGAAAAAAGTTTGGGTGTGGAGTCTATACGTTTAACAATCCAAAACCTGTATACAAATAAATAAATTCTTTCCAAAATCCTTACTCCACATTCACATAAAAATCTCCATCAAAACGAAATCACAATATATATATATATTAAGATAAAATAAATCCTCCAACGAGGTTCCAAATTGTAACATAAGCTTTACATTGTTCGTATCTCAAATAGAACACAAGTTCCATCATATAACGGCGTAAATATACCAAATACAATAAACAAGAGTCATCCAAGGACGACTACAATTACGCAGGTCAATCAGAGGTCACTAGACTCCACACACACACCATCCCCAAAGATATACCTGCAAGGCTGGTTTGGAAAATGGGAGTGAGCCAAACACGGGCTCAGTGGTAACTATAAAGGTTGTATATAAAATATATTTTGAAAATGATGTGTGTAAGTGTAATAAGGAAAGTAATATATGTTGGCGATGAAAACAATCTATAACATGCATGATGATGCTTTCCCATCCCCAAAATATCATAAGATATGTGTCAATTGAAAATACAGTCAAAAGCTCGCTAATAACATAAAATAGATATAAACCTCATATGTATAGTAGAAGAAGTATCGTTTAGATACAATTAATCTTTAGTAAGGAAAATATACATATAAAACCATTGGCTAGTTTATACAATATAGCACCATAATCATATCGTCTAAAAACATCTCGCAACTAGTCAAGCGTACTATCATGTCTGCATTTCATGGTCTTGCCCTCAGGCGCACCCATCTAGCATGTAGGGCCTACACGTTAGTTTCTGCATTTTCATTTCGTGATCTTACCCTCAAGCACACCCATCTGGCATGCAAGGCCTAAACGTTAGTTTCTGAATATCTCGAAAGTGTCCAATTGTATAACTGGGTTTGCATTTCGTGGTCTTGCCCTTAGGCGCACCCATCCGGCAAGCAGAGCCTACATGTTAGTTTTTGTATACGGTTTTGGGTCTTGCACCCAGGAGCATTGTGGCCCAACTTCCAGCCTCATCTAATGAGACCAACCCGGGACAGGGACCATAGACTAGTGCAACAATGTGAGTATACATATCGAATCACTCAACTAACCAGCAAGAATAAAGGTGATGAAAACCATCATCATTTCAAAAGTATACTCTATGCATCTAGACTTTTATAATTGTCATAATTATTTCTTACGAAGATAGGAAATACCAAGTAATCTATGAGCTTGGATCAAATATACGTTCAGTAGATTTACATACATATATCTTGTATATATATATCATATTCACTTTCCAAATCACATATAGTAATACATGTGCTGTACGCAAAATTAGATTAGCCCAATCCATTACTAGCAACTCCGTTAAAAATTCAATTCCCACATACACCAACACGGGAGACTCCTTAATGTATAATCAAACCAATCTTAAACCAAGATCAATCCACAATCAGTAACCCATAACTTGGTATACACTTCCCCCGTAAGGTTTTCTTATTCCTTCAAAACCACAAGTATTTTACAAGTTGACATGGCTTAGTTACGGACTGGCTAGTATTTCATAAATTCTATAAAAAATCAACCAATAGTTCAAGTACAACAATAATATTACAAACGTGGGTAATCATAATCAACTTTTACTCCAAAACCCATTTGTATATCATTATAGAAATGTATCATGATTTATCAGTTGCTATTATATCCGTAAGTAAGGGTTTTGGATCAATCTTTACCAACATAAATAGATAATTGGGGTTTCTTGTATAGTAATCATAATAGAGTTATATAAAGTGCAAATAATCCAAAGAATCAAGAGAAAGCAACCCAAGCTCTCATGACTATGCAATTTTCGAAATTGTTGTCAAAACCCCCAAAGTGGGTTTGATTTGGAAGAAGTAAGAAGCAATAATCTAAAATAGAGTTTGAGTACTAGCGTTCCCACCTCTATTGATGATATCCACAAGGTTAGAGTGTAAGATGGAGTGTTGACACTACAATCCCGAAACCTTAACTTCCTCTTTGAGCTCCAATGATGGAATTCCAAGCTTGAAGATAATGAATAGTGCTTTGGGTGAGGGTTTGTGTGATTAAAAGCTTTGATTTATGGTAGAGGATGATAGATGAGTAGAAGTATCTCACTTTCACTCTCTAGAACCCTCTAGAGGTCTCCAATGGTGTATGAGAGTGTTTTTGCTCGAAGTTGGGTGTTTTAGGTTGATAAGGTGTGAGAAAAATAGGTCAAAAGTAGTCAAAATATGCCTGCTCTGATGAGTAAGATCGATCCTACTCAGGGCAAAAAGTGCACTGGTCTGTTTTCTCAACAAAATCTGATGAGTAAGATCGATCTTACTACGGGCAAAAAGTGTACTGTTAGTATTTTAGTCATAACTCCCTACTCCGAAGTCGTATTTGGATCATCCAAATATCGACGAAAAGCTAATTGAAAGATCTACAACTTTTCTCAAGGAAGCTTCCTCAAATTATGGCTAGATAATTCTCAGAACTCTGTGAAAGGCAGCAGTCTGCCATGATGCTACCGAAAGAACATATTTAACGACCGACTTACTACACATGCCGTTTTGACCAGCGGGGAGTCCTAATTAACTTTTGGTCAAAACACAAAAGTTGTAGAATGGTATGAGACCTAGACAAAAGCGTAAATGGGGACTTAATCGGATAAAGGACGAAAAAGTTACGGAGCTCCAAAGTTAACTAAAAAAAAGAAATCGCGTTAGGTGAAAACACGTGATCAACGTCTCAATTTCAATTCGAGCCACCCGCATCATGAAACACTTCCTCCTGCAAACTTAATAGACCGAAAATGACATGTTAGAAGTTTCAAATCAACTAAGATGGGCTCAAAACAAAATTTCAAGCCTTAACGGAGATTAAGCCTCAACCGGGCTTAATGGAAGGATTAACTCGAAAATGAAATACGGGGTGTTACAATCTCCCCTCCTTAAACAATTTCGTCCTCAAAATTACACTTGGAGGAATACGACATAAAAGAACACATGATTTCAATTTCTCACTTAGTCTCCCCTCCTTAAAAGAGGTCCCATGGTCATAAACGAAACAAAACTCACCATGAGAGCAAACTAAGAGAAAACTTAGAACAATTGAAACTCTAAGAATCTTAGAACAATTCAAAAATTTAAAACTTAAATCAATTCTACAAGGAAGGTGATTTGAAAATAATTTCATACAGAATTTGGTTATGACATCAGTCAAATCAGAAAATCCATGGATACTAGGCTTCATCGGAGTTTAGAGCCGACAACTCAAGTTATTAGTGTTTGAGAGTGAAGCTCGAACCTCAACCTCCTAATTAGAGTACAGATCAAACCTTAATCTTACACGATGAAAGGACATTCAGTGAATAATTTGAATGAGAAAGTGATGATGGGGAAACGAAGAGGTACTAAAAGTTTTAGAATTTACTAGGCTTTTTCTTTGCTGGATAAACATAACTCACATGGATGACCTGGTACAATCCAAACACAAAAGGATTTTGCTAACAAACTTGTTTCCCCCAAAGGAACTTGTCTAGAGTGTACAAGTCACCAAGCTAGAAGTGAAATTGAGGTTTACTATGCTATTTGGAATATCAAACTCTTTAAGGACCATGCACTTGTACTATAAAATACGCAGTTATAGTGTAACTATATTCAAATCACATTTGATCTATCCGAAAAATAGTGCCTCCTATACTTAAGCAATGATTATCTGTCTAACACAAGGAATGGAGTTTCTCTTCTTAAATCTTATAGACTAGAATTCAACTAAGGAAACATCATAAATGAGATACTTAGCCATCACACACAGGTGATTAAAAATATCAGACTATTTCATTCTAAGGATTGAATCGCCCGTAATTTAATCCGAGTTATATGACATCATAATACGCGAGTACGTTCTCGTTAATATGGCATGGGGAAAAATGTTCTTACTATGTAATTCCTCGAAAATAAAATCCATTTGACACCGTGTGACTAAAAAAGAATTTACACCTTTCCCTTTATAGGAAGAAAGTATAGTCAGTTTATACGACTCACGACCTGGATACACACTAGTGGTCTTTAGTCACACATCTTTAAACCATCTCTAAACAACCCTAGATGGGTGTTTGCATAGGGGAAACAAGACTATTCTCGGATATTCTAATCTAGTGGTCGTTAATTACATAAGGATCAATCACATAATCCCATTGTGAGAAAGGTGTTGAAACTTATCCCACTCAGCCACAATAGGAAGTTGTTATGCCTCCATAGTACAACTGTGACAAGTCTTCCCAATCAAGAGGAATAAAGTCGTATCTGAGTTGGATGTGTATTCAGTGCTTTGTTGAAGGAATACAATGGTTTGGTAAATACTAAATATCGGGGTTTATTAAGAAAATCCACATTCATCTCTCTTTCGAATCTGGATTCTAAAAGTTCGAATACGACATGCCTCATAATCATAAGAAGGCCTGAAAAGACTAATTACACTGACCATGGTTACTGAATCAGCTTTCGTTGCGTTACTCTGATTGGTCTCCCTAATTAAAATAGATAAAAACTATACTCCAAACAAAATCGTAATGGATTCCTCATCACGAGGAAGAAAGTGGTTTCGCAACTATAAAAGAATGAGTACTTAGCAAGTTCTACTAAGAGTTCTCATTCACCACTCTAAAGAACAGGACATATCCCAAAAGCGTTGGATGTAAGAATCACTAAACAGGTTTGCTTTCTCCGAGTGAATTTGCTCGACTAGACTTAAGATGAATGTATATTCAATGCTTCATTCAAAGAAAAGAATGGAATGACCGTATAAGTCTCGAAAGGAAAATAAGGTTGGTAACCCTCATTATGAATTCACATCTTCTTCTCCGAGGGATACCACATCTATAGGCGCTCAATCGTTATCGAAATTACTAAGGCGGTCCACGTGTTCTCCACATCCGAATCGGGTTTCCATGATGGAAAACATATATCTTTGTACATACAGCCTGACAGGATATTCTATATCTTCCATTTCAATCCCTAAGATGGTTCCACAACTCTCTTTAAAGATATAGGGTATACGTTTGATGTAAATAGTCTCTCGCACGAGGTGTTTTCTAAAGACATGAATGACTATCCAGACCATAACAATCTAGTTCGACTTAATCATCCTCTTCTCTCTCATAATTATAGATTAACGTGTTTGACTGTGGTCGATCAGAATAAGTATAAAACGAGTAACCATATATTAAGTTCACCCCCCAGAGAAATCAAAGAAGAATTAAAGGGACAAACACAAGAAATGAGACTTTAATGACCACCCTCCTAGGGTATGACACGTTCTAGCCATAGTCAGCAATAATGGACTGGTGATTTATAAAATAGTCAACCGTTGGCCAACAGATGACTATAACATAATCCAACAGTCGCCTTTTGTTCATTTAGTGGCAGAATTAATCTCGAGTACAAAATGCGTATAGGTAAATAAGTGGAGTAAGAGCCAATGAATGAGATAATTAACAAAAGGAGTCCAAAAGGATTTGGATAAGAACTTTGCGAATGGATGTAGCCAAGGCAAGCTAACATCTCTTTTCAAAATTCTTCCATTTTTTAATTATTCTAACGGTAGAAACATTTATCGCACGAAAACGTATTGGTATTAAGGGATACCGCCATGGTCCGCCACTCTAAATTAGGATTTACCCATGAACCTCGCAAAGAAATATCGAACCTAAACCTCTGATACCAACTTGTGACGTCCCGAATTTCCATTTTAAGATTTTTACCTCCGAGACTCAATTAATCACAGTGCCATACGTGACGGCGGGGTTAAATTAAAATAATTTAAACAGTATCTAAAACATTTCTCGTATAAAACCCTGTTTAGAAAAAAGTTTGGGTGTGGAGTCTATACGTTTAACAATCCAAAACATGTATACAAATAAATAAATTCTTTCCAAAATTCTTACGCCATATTCACATAAAAATCTCCATCGAAACGAAATCACAATAAATATCAAGATAAAACAAATCCTCCAACGAGGTTCCAAATTGTAATATAAGCTTTACATTGTTCGTATCTCAAATAGAACACAAGTTCCATCATATAACGGCGTAAATATACCAAATACAATAAACGAGAGTTGTCTAAGACGACTACAATTACGCAGGTCAATCAGAGGTCACTAGACTCCACACACACACCATCCTCGAAGATATACCTGCAAGACTAGTTTGGAAAAATGGGAGTGAGCCAAACACGGGCTCAGTGGGAACTATAAAGGTTGTATATAAAATATATTTTGAAAATGATGTGTGCAAGTGTAATAAGGAAAGTAGTTTCTCTTGGTGATGAAAAACAGTCTATAACATGCATGATGATGCTTTCTCATCCCCAAAATATCATAAGATATATGTCAATTGAAAATACAGTCAAAAGTTCGCTAATAACATAAAATAGATATAAACATCATATGTATGGTAGAAAGAAGTATCATTTAGATACAGTTAATCTTTAGTAAGGAAAATATACATATAAAACCATTGGCTAGTTTATACAACATAGCACCATAATCGTATCGTCTAAAAACATCTCCTAACTAGTCAAGCGTACTATCAAGTCTACATTTCGTGGTCTTGCCCTCAAGCGCACCCATCCGGCATGCAGGGCCTACACGTTAGTTGCTTCATTTTCATTTCATGGTCTTGCCCTCAGGCGTACCCATCCGACATGCAAGGCCTACACGTTAGTTTCTGAATATCTCGAAAATGTTCAATCATACAACTGGGTCTGCATTTTGTGGTCTTGCCCTTAAGCGCACCCATCCGGCAAGCAGAGCCTACATGTTAGTTTCCATATACGGTTTCGGGTCTTGCACCCAGGAGCACTGTGGCCCAACTTCCGACCTCATCCAATGATTGAGTTCAGTGTGGCCTTAAAAGTTGGCATGTCCAAAATGGACTCTTAATTTGGGTCATAATTATGTATTTAATCCTATAAATATTCTTGAAAATTAATGGATAAATATATTTTTGTCAATTTTGAGATTGAATCAATCACTATTAACTTCTTGGACACCTTTCCTTGTTTGATTCTTTGTATTGCATTAAATTTTTGGTAACTAAAGTTTTTTGGAAAGATCGAAAAGAAACCCTAGAGTGGTTGCATTTGCTTTAAAATGGTATATTATTACTCACATTTTACTCTTTTAGTGGCTAAAGTTATTGTTATTCTCCTACTTCCACCAATGCTCATTGATATTGCTTTTTGGAAAAGAGGTATACATTTTACTTTATTGGATCTCTAAGACTTTAAAAGCTAATCAGATAATTTTAAAAGTTCGAAAAGATACATTATGCAATATCATGCACAATTGTATATTGATACATTTACATAAATAAAAATATGAAATGTAGTAACTACCCAAATAGGAAAAGTAAGTAAGCTAGTAAACTTCAAGTATACCCACAATATAATTGAGGATGAGAGCGAATAAGCTTTGATATGCAATTTGGAGCTAAAACATATAATTTTTTGCACATGTATCGAGGATAGGTAAACTTGGGACAATAAGCACCTAGGAAGGGCAGGGTGACGACAACCATGAAAGGAGGCCAAAAAAGCAGCAGCTTCAAGGTACCAAGTTTAAGATAAATTTTAATTTGGAATATTGAGGTACATGTATATAGTTTATTTCGAACATTACACATAAATATATTAAGGACTCAAACCTTAAAGAGAAAAGAAAGCAAGTGCATTTATGCTATATGAAACACTAGAAGGATTATTAAAATATTATCATTTAATTTGTTCACCCTAGACCTTAAAATTTCGAGACACGTTACCTAAACCTTACTTAAGCAAAAAAATTCCTAGACTCGACGACCATATTAGTTAACCAAGCTCGCCTTATAACACAACTCTATCCATATTGACCTTTATTGATAGTCATAAGTCTAGTCTAAACTTGATGACTTACTTCAGTGGCACATATAAAGACATAATAAAACTTAAAAAATTGATGCACATAGATCGATGGCGTCAACAAAGCCAATACAACAACAAAACGTAAAAAGTTTAAGATACAAAAGCCAGTCAATGTGGTTAAGTTTGTTTCTTGAGGTTGAAAATCTAGGAAATGACACTTTGACATGGTATTTTTGTTTTTGGAAAAGATGCTCTAGAACTGAGTTTAAATAATTTAAAGGACAAAAAACGAAAAAAAGCACATATTACAGAACAGTTGGGCAATCAAAGATGGAATAGATTTTATAAAGTCCCATAATTACCCATTTCCTTTCCTTTCATTTTTTTTGTTCTTTTTCCATAGGAAAGTTCAAGTAATGTGGTATTGAACAGTAATCATTTGAACAAAATAGAAATCATTTGAACAAAATAAAAATCATATATGTGACAGATGAAAAGAGGCATCACAATTTTGCATTGGCCTACATTTTTATATTTGTGTTTTTCCATATTGTTGTTGGATACTAGTTTGTGTTGTGGCAATGAAGACATCTTACAAACTAGAGCATCAAAACATAAGTTGTACTCTATCGGTTGTCGAGTCAAAACATAGTTGATTGCTTCAAAAAAAATTCCCTCAATACAATAAGTCGGATGAAAAGGATAATGAAAGAATGTGTTTCACTTACACTATAGTTGCAGCTTTGGACTACATCAAAAAATATGGTATTTGTGAAGAATCAAAACACCAATTCAAGAGAGAAAGAAGAATGTAAACCTGCCAATATCAAGGTAATTATATATATATTCAATAAGTTAGGCCTTATAACAATATATAAATCTTATTTTAGTTTGACTTATTATTGAAACTAAGCCAATTATTCATAAATGGAGGAAGACGTATTATTGAAACTAAGTCAATTATTCATAAATGGAGGAAGACGTATTATTGAAACTAAGCCAGTTATTCATATTTTGTTTCTCCTCTTAAGTCCTAACCGTGCCGTTTCTCATCTTGTTTTTGACGTACGTTGTTCTCTCTTCACTCTCCTAAAGTTTTGGTAATATATTCTCCATATAGTAAAAGAGGAATATTCTAGATTAATGTTAGTACAGATATATATATATATATATATATTCTAAATTAATAACTAAGTAATAATAATTATGGCCTAATAGAAAAGGCAATAGGAGATAATTATTCACAATAGTCAACATTGGTTAAAACTAACTCTAAATTTCAAATTTTGAATTCAAACTCCTTTAGTTTATTTATGTCTCTTTAAATAAATCAATTTTTAGTATACGGGGTTTTACACACACATCTATTAATCCCTTTTTCACATATTAATATGTAATATTGTGGATTCTATAACTTTTAATATGTTTGTATTTGTCTTATAAATTGTTACTTTGCAAATAATCGATTAGATTCAAATATGGGTATTTGATTTCCCATAAATGTTTGGCTTTTTGATTAATTACATTTATAGAACCTAAATCGTAGTTTCATAGTGTAATTTATCTGAATAAATTTAGAATTAGAGAGGAATCTAAAACTAAATAATAAAATTAGTTTTCCTTTTCTAGTAGACTTATTACGCGCTTTTGAATTTTGTTTGTAGGAGGGTATTTGATTTGAAAGGACTAAAATAATATTCACTAATTTGGAGGATATGAAGAGGATGGAAGGATTGTGAATTTATTATGTATTTAAGTTATATCCATACCGCTCACCACGTGTTTGACCTTTGATTTTTGTCCATTTTTGGTACCGTAGAATACTAAGAAATTACTTAATAAATGGTTTGATTCTAGACTACATAGTAAAAATTTCTCAGTATAATATCTTATATATTAGTCTTAATTTGTATATGTACAAATTATTTAAACGACAACAATTAGCCTAGTATTAATTACTACCATTCATGTTGATTATATTCTTTTATTACTGAGATCTTTACATATTCGTCTAATTTGTTTTAGGTTGCTAAGATTATAAGTGCCTTTGTTGTTGAATATTTGTTCTTACTATTAATTTTGCAAAGATCTAAGTTTCAACTAGTTGGCAGATTCAATCTCAGATCTAATTTGCTCTTATTATTATTGTCTTTGTCAATGCTCATTATTATTTGTTTCATGTCATATGTTTAGTCGATAGCCAAATCCTAACCCTACTACTCATTATAGAGATCATTTCCACCAAGTTTCATGAAAAACTTCATATGTTTAGTATCAAATTAAATCCTATTTGACAAAATTGAATTGAAAATGATTAATAGCCAAATCCTAACCCTAACTAGAACTCCCTAAAATTCCTCATAGCGAAGAAGAAGAGAATAAAGCACAATGGATCCCGAAGAAACTAAACAAATAGAAAAGTACCATTAAGAAATTGACGAGTTTGTACTGCCGGTAGAGGAAGCGTTGACTGAATCTAGTGGGAGTGCAGTACCGGCGATGGTAGTGTCTAGTGAACTACTGGCATAGGAAGCATTGACTGAATCTAGTGGAAGTCTAGTACTAACAATGGCAACGTCTAGTGAACTACTGGTGAAGGAAGCGTCAACTAAATCTAGTGGGAATAAAGTACTAGCACCATTGATGGGAACAACTATTGATCTTTTAGAAGAATCAAAAGAGGAGGACTCTGTTGAATATGATATTGGGAGTAAACAATTACCGGTGGATGTTTAGAATATAACATTTGACGATGATGAGAATAAATAAGATTTGTTTTCCTTCTCAATTTACATTGATTGTTTTGTTAATTTATCATAAATCATATTATCATGGTATCTTATGAACTAATGGAGGGTTCTTTACTTACCCGAGGAATCATTATTCATGTTATATATATATATATTGTAAAATTGAATATTTTTCTTTTTTTAATTAATACGTAGGTTACACACATTGTTAAGATAAATAATGAATTGGTGTATTAGAGTAAATGAAATCCAAAAAAATAAAATAAAAAAATAATTCCAAGTCCTTGAAGTATCATAAGGTAATCAAACATTAAATCAACTATAATATTGCGCATAGCATAGAGAAAAACATATGCCCTCACAAAATTGTCAATGGTCTTAGTGTAGTCTTTTGTTGTGTATTCTAATTATTTGGAATATTAAGAATATATTAGTTTACAATAACTATTGATTTTCTAACCTCTCAACATTGAAACCACTACTATGCATGGATAGAGAAATGAAGAGAGAACAACAATCATATACAGATTAAAAGTGTCAATATTAATGCAGCTTGCCGCAAAAAGAGAACAACAACCATTTCTGATTTTTTTTCTGAAAAAAAGAGAAAAAAACGTAAGTGATATATTCCAAACCGTATCGATCTAAATCGTAAACAATAAGACCTTAACTGTGAAAGCTTGTCGTGACAAAAACACTAGGCTAAGCTGCTAACAACAACATGAATTTGATCCATATTACAAACCACCATATATAGATGATCCTATATAGGATTTATCCATTACCATAATAATATTAGCTTATAAACTTTTTTATGTAATGACTTTATACTAATGCACTAGTTTAAGTGTTTAACTAGTTGTTATGTGGTGACTTAGATATTTTTGTGTGATGACTTTATCGTAATGTAGTGACATCGTTATTTGTTATTTTTGTGTGATAATTTGAGATAATTCATGACATGTTGTCATTATATATTGAGGAGTTAATTGACAAATTTGAAAGATTGTCCATAGATGAGACTGATGAGTTAGTCAACAAGTTTACAAAGTTATCGATTGATGAGGCAATTATTAGCCCGTGCCAATTATCCACTGATGAGTTAATTAACAAGTTTGGAAAAGAAGGACTTCCGAGAAGCACAATATTAAGCTACATCAAAGGATATGAATTGTCGTTGGAAAACGAGTACCCATGGCAGGGCATGGACGATAGGCTAGGCATGAAAGACTCGGTAATGCACACAATATTATTTTTTTATATGTTTGTTATCTAATGAATATTATATACAAAATGAAAGACCTAAAAATGATAATGAAAAATTTATCGCTTATTTAAATGAAATTGATAGAAAATCAATTTTTTTTAGAAATCAGTTTTTAAAGATTGAATTAAGGAGCAAGCATCTAATCTTCAATACAGAGAATCACGGGTAAAATTGAATTTGGGAAGGATTATTAAAGTACTAGATTTCCATACATATATGACTTATTCTCTTTCTTTAATTTTTCTTCACAACAGAGTTTAGCAAGTGTGAAAATCAAGAGTTTTGTACCCCACATACCACACACGATCTGCAGCCTAAGCTATTAGAAAACCCATCTTTGCAACTGTAATAGCTACTCAACAACTTTGTTGTCTGAAAAAGGTATGCATTGGTTTTTAAGCAGATACAAAAATATCAATGTGTACCATTAATGACATTGTGCTCGAAAATGTATTTAACTTTTTGCAGGGGGAGATATATTACACCCTACTTATAACGTCTTATGTGCTAATCCGCCTCATTGTGTCTTGGTTGTTGGATATGGAACAAACTTAGACAACGGCAGAAGATTCTATAAAATCATGAATTCGTTGGGCAAAAGTTGGTGCTCAAATGGATTTGGTCTCATTGACAAAAGCTCAATTTGGAGTATGGGCTATGTGGAAGACGTATATTGAGCTCCTAATATTCTACAAAGTAACGAAAAAGAAATAGCAAATACCACACACCTTTTATTGTACTAATATATATATACATATATTAAAGGGCCAAAAATATATCTAGAGTTTGAGCTCCACTCAATATCCAAGCTCATCTCAAGTCCAAGCTCCCATCACTAACGGACGCGTGACACATGTCGACACTGGAATGAGTCATGGAGGAGATACTTATCATCAGCAAACCACTAACACACTTCCCACCATTTTCTCCCACTCACCCAAATCATGGGGAGTGGCCATTATCATTAATTATCCACTTGTAAAGCTAATTCCTTACATCTATAAAATGACTAGCTATCATCTAATAAAGGGGAGAGCCCAACCATTGAAGAACCCACCAAACTCTACCCATCTTATTATTTCTCTATCTTGTAACCACTATCATCACTAATTCACTATCAATAAAATAACCAACACCATTACCAAGGGGTGGATGTATACCAGACCTGCCATCCATGGACTAGGGGAACCACCCTACCAAAAATCTTATGTCTTTCATGTGCATGTGCTTGATCATTATTTATTATCATTATCATTGTAGGCTTCAATTTATTTAGGCAAAATTGTTGACCTTACATATATATATATACACACTAGCGTCCTATCTGTGCTATGCACAGGAGATTTATAATATAGATAGATACATTAGTTAGAGGAACATGCATATATTGATTTCTAATCCATACTTATTTAAAAATGTTATGGGAAATGAGAGAAAGATTTTTATTTTTTTTAGATCAGAGGAAGAAGCTTGCATACAACAAAATAAAATAAATTTTCAATTAGAATGAGATGAGGTTTATTTTGCAAGAAAAGAAAGGAAAAAAAGGGAAGAAATGTGTTCTAGATTTTGAAGGTGAAGTAAATTTATTGTATCACATCAATAATAGTTCGATGAAACTATGATTTCTATTTTTCTACCATGGGTACTTTTGAGTTTGAAACCACTTCAAAATAATAATGCTCCTTCAAAAATTCTATCATATCTCCTCATTTTTTTTGGTGTTTATCTCTCTTAATTTATAAGGTACTTACAATATTAATATTATATCGTATGCATTGCATAAAATTTAATAATTTTAATTTTTTATTACCCTGCCAAAAATTGCACAGAAAGTTTCACAATTAAAAAGGTAACATATAAAGGGTTTTGCTTTACTACAAACAGAAAAATCCTTAGTGTAAAATCAAGCAAAAAAGTCTCATCATAAACCACATGGATTACAAAGTATAGCATAATTTTCATAAATAGAAAAAGTTCTCATGCATCTTATAGATTTAAAATTCTATAAGTTGATTAACTCATGATGGATCTGCAGAAACTATTCCAAGGATAAGAGAGTTGCTTATTCATTTCATTCTTTGAATAAAGGCATATCATCTTTAACCCTGTTGGGAATCAATATCCTTCACATGATAATCAGTAGCAAAAGAAATATCACAAAGTATGAACTAAAATGCATATCTAATACTAATAAGAAAGTATAAGACTTAACCTAGCACATGAGTTTCAATATTCCTTGCATCATTGTAGCAATTAATACCTGATCTGCATAGTACAAAATTGGAGAGCACACCCTCAAACATTGCAAATACAACTCAAAATAAATCTAAACACCAAATATGATTGAAAAAACTTAAATAAAAAATTTCAATATAAAAGATTATCTCTTTCCATTGTCTTTGTGTTATTTGATCACACAAAACATACACAATATTACATAATTAAGACTAAACAACACAACATACAACATGACATAATTAAAAGGGGTCAATTGGGAATAACATGATAAATGATAAAGTATAAGCTTTATTTAAAGGGGCAATTTCAATTTTATTCTCATGCTACGTAAAACCACCGGAATTGACACATAATTTCAATGCATAGACAATCCTACCAAATAACCTTCATTTTGTTAAAAATAAAAGCATCCATCCAAATAGGTCAATCAATTTTAAATTTGATTCATATAAGGTAAAAATAAAACCCTTCACCCCATGAATTAATAACAGGTATAAAAAGGTACATGAATTGAGACTAAAGATGATAACTAAAACTAAAATATACCTAAATTATAATACTCAAGTTTATCATGATTTGTGATTTGTACCAACATAAAGGAATATACTCATAGTAGGCATGAATTCAACAAAAAAATGAGATATATTATTTTGTCTTAGGGAGGAGTAGATTTAAAGCAATGGAAAGGGGGACACCAAATTAGGGCTAAGAGAAAGGAAGAAAATGGGATGCTTAAGAAGAGAACGAATGATCAAATTAATTAAGGATTTCATTTAATGACAATTATACCTGGACGATGAAAGAATGAATAGAGAAAAAAGAAAATATCAAAGGAAATAAAGCAACTGATGAGATAACCAAAGGAGGGGCGTGAATACTAATGCTGCAATTAATTTATGTATTTAAATGAATTTTTTCTCACCCTCCCATTTTATAATAATTAATGCAAATTTAATAAAATATGGATAAAAACATAGAAAAAGAATATGATTTAAATGCTATATAAATGCTCAACTACTGTGAAAATGACAAGTAGCATTTCTTTGGTAAGAAGGGGCTCTATTTTTATTTAGTTTTAGTAGATATATATATATATATATATATAGCTTATGGGGAGTTATTGTTTTAAAGAAGCTATTTATAAAGAACCTTTATTTTGCAGACTAGTTATTGTTCTCAAATCTTTTTCCTTTTCCTCTTTTTAATTTTTGTCCTTATTGTTTTAAAATTAGGTAGAAGTACAAGTTAATTTGTGTCCTTAGTGTTTCAAAATTTGGTAGAAGTACTAATTTGTGATCGTTTTTCTCACACGCTTGGAGTTACACCCACTTTGAAACGTAATCTACGGCAACTAAAATGTAAAGGTTACCGTAGGAGGATGGGAACGGTCCCATAAAGTCGATGCCCCAACAATCAAAGATTTCAATCATCAGGATGGGATTGAGTGACATCATATTCCTCTTGGAGATCCCTCCAAGCATTTGGCATCTCTGACATGCCTTGCAATAGCGTTGTGCGTCCTTAAAGAACGACGACCAGTACAGTCTGCTTTGCAAAATTTTGACAGTCGTCTTTTTCGTCGAGATATGTCTTCCACAGGCTTCCGAGTGGCAGGAGGACAATACTCTCTTAACTTCCTCATCTGGAATTCACCAGCGTATAACTTCGTCCGCACAATACTTGAATATATATGGTTCATCCCAGTATAATTGACCTATTTTGCTCAAGAATCTCTTTCTATCTTGTGCACTCCACGACTTCGGTATCTTATCGGTTACAAGATAGTTTACGATGTCTGCGTACCATGGAAGTGTAGAAATCGCCAACTATTGCTTGTCTGGAAAGGAATCTTGGATCGGGCTTTATTCGATGTTGTTTGTAAAAGTGAGCCAAGACAGATGATCGGCCACCACATTCTCGACTCCCTTTTTGTCCTTAATGCTCAAATGGAACTCTTGCAACAGGAGTATCCACTTTAGAAGCGGCGACTTAGCATCCTTCTTCGTGAACAAGTACTTCAAAGTCGCGTGATCTGTGAAAATAACGATGGGCGATCCTATCAAATAGGATCGAAACTTGTCCAATGCGAAGACAATTGCTAGAAGCTCTTTTTCGGTTGTGGTGTAATTCATTTGAGCATCGTTTAATGTTCGGCTTGCATAATAAATTACACCTGATTTCTTGTCTTTCCGTTGACGAAGAACCGCTCTAACCGCATAGTCACTCGCGTCACACATGAGCTCAAATGGTGAGCTCCAGTCTGGTGTTTGCATTATTGGCGCAGTAGTGAGCAGATACTTCAGTGATATAAAAACTTCTTCGCACTTGGAGTCCTATTCAAATGGTGCATCCTTAAGGAGAAAATTGCACATTGGCTTGGAGATGGAACTAAAATTCTTGATAAATTTCCTATAGAATCCGGCATGTCCCATAAATGATCGAACATCTTTCACATTCTTGGGTGTAGGGAGCTTAGCGATCAATTCGATCTTTTCTTTGTCAACTTCAATTCCTTCTGACAAAATGATGTGCCCCAATACGATACCCTTGGTGACCATAAAGTGGCTCTTCTCCTAATTCAACACAAATTGTTTCTCAAGGCATTGTTGCAACACCTGTTCCAGGTCAGTCAAGCAATTGTCGAATGACTTACCATAGACGATAAAGTCATCCATAAAAACTTTCAAAGTCCTTTCCACCATATCGCTAAAAATACTTAGCATACAACGTTGAAAAGTGGTCAGTGCATTACATAGACCAAAAGGCATTCTTCGATAAGTGAAGGTGCCGAACGGACATGTAAATGTGATCTTTCTTTATCATCTAGGTCAATCTTGATTTAATTGTACCCGAAAAAATCATCGAGGAACGAGTAAAATTCATGGCCCGCTACCATCTTTAGAGTTTGATCCAAGAAGAGGAGTGAAAAATGATCTTTACGAGTCGCCTCGTTGAGTTTACGGTAGTCAATACACATTCGCCACCTGGGGGTGACTCTTTGTGGAACCAACTCATTTGATTCATTTTTTACTACCGTAAGACCCAATTTTTTCGGTACAACTTGCATTGAACTAACCCATTTACTATTCGAGATTGGATAAATGATCTTTGCATCTAACAATTTTAACACCTTATTCATAATCACTTTTTGCATGTTAGGATTCAACCCGCGTTAAAATTTTCTTGATGTTTTTGCCTTGTCTTCTAAGTGAATTTTATGTGTACAAATTAATGGGCTTATTCCTTGGAGGTCAGCAAGAGTCCAACCAAAAGCTTTTTTGTATTTACAAGCAAATTAACTAACTTTACCTCTTGATCATCCGAAAGTTCGGACAAGATGATGACAGGGTTAATGTTGGAAGCTCCTAAGAAAGCATACTTCAAGTTGCTCAACAAGGGCTTGAGTTCCATTTGTCCTTCAAGCTTGTTGGTGGAAGGTGGTGTGTTTTCGTCTTTCTCCGAGAATTCATCCTATTTGTCAAACAAAGAAAATACTTGCATACATCCCTCGAGTTCATCGGAAGTGGTTAGAAAACCTTTCATTGACTCTGATTCAAAATTTTCCATGAAGTGGTCTTGGATACATGACTCTATCATGTTTACGTGTGCACTTTCATCATCATCATCTCTTTGATTGCTTAAAGAAAACATGTTTAGCTCCAAAGTCATGTTTCCAAAAGCTAACTTTACTATTCTATTCTTGAAATTTATAATAGCATTAGAAGTGGCAAGAAATGGTCGTCCAAGGATGATTGGAATCTCGTTAGCAGGATTGACACAGGTTGCATGTCGAGGATGATGAAATCAACTGAAAAATAAAACTTGTCAATTTGAACAAGTACATCATTGACTACCCCTCTTGGGATCTTAACGGATCAGTTCGCTAATTGAATCGTTACCTTCATAGGTTTCAATTCTCTCAACCCTAATTATTGGTACACGGAATAAAGGAGCACGTTCACACTCGCTCCCAAATCTAGCAAAGCATATTTTATCCTACAATTTCCTATTACACACAAAATTGTGGGACAACCGGGGTCCTTGAACTTAGGGGCTCTTATGCCTTGCATGATGGATCTCACTTGCTTTGTCATAAAGGCCTTCTTCTTGACATTTAACCTTCGTTTCGTCGTGCATAAATCCTTGAGGAACTTAGCATACGAAGGTATTTGCTTGACCGTGTCAAGCAAATGAATGTTAATTTTGACTTGCCAAAACACATCCAAAATCTCGGCATTCGACTTGGATAGTTGGTTCAATTTCTCCAGGAAAGGAACCTTGACTCCATTCATGATTTTCTCAAGATCTTCCTTTCCTTGTTTGTCTTCCTCTTTCTTCTTCTCTTCTTTCACAATTTTTTCAACCTCCGACTCCTCACTACTCATAGACTCGACTATGTTCGCCACCTTGGGGGTTTTAGGAGCAATAATCTTATCTACCACTTTCCCACTCCGTAGGATCGTGATGGATTTGAGTTACTCTAATTTGATACTAGGTTCTCCTCCCTCTATAACCAAAGCTTGGCCTTTAGGGTTAACTAAAGGTTGGGAGAGGAATTTTCCCTTTTCTTAGGTTGCTAGGGCAGTGGTAAGCTTAGACATTTGGGTCTTTAACTCACCCACATCACGATCCGTTTGTTCCAAAAAATATCTCAACAAAGCTTCTATGTTTTGGGTTTGGTTTTGTTGTAGAGCAAAAGAGTTTTAAGGTTGTTGTTGTCTTTGGTTTTGATGATATTGGTTGTGGTTCTGACTTTGATTCCCTCCCCAACTGAAGTTAGGGTGATTCTTCCACCCCTCATTGTACTTTTGTGAATAAAGATCATTTTGTTGACGGTTTTGGTTTTATTGATTCAAAGCATTAACTTGGGCAAGATTTTTGAGGACTTCCCAAAAAGCGGGAACGGTAGGGCAATCCTTCGGTTGTGTGTCCCAAGTTTTCACAAATGACACATAACTGACTCGAGGATACGACATTGACCTCTCTAAGCTTACTTGCCTCCATTGCCTCTACATTCTTAGATAATTGGAACAATCTTGCTCCCATGTCATAGTCGTTAGAAATTTGGTACAACCCACCCTTCTCCGGATTTTTGGCTTTAGGCTCCTCGATATAAGACGTTCCAATTTTAGGCACCTTCCGCTAGTTCATCAAAATATAACAAAGCCTCATCAAGGTTCTTGCTCAAGAATTGACCATTACACACGGTCTCAACAAAAAGTACGCATTTTAGGGGTGAACGACTTATAGAAAAAACTAACAAGTCTCCAAGTTTCGTGATCATGGTGAGGACATGCGTTTAAAAGTTCTTTGTATATTTTCCAACATTTGTAGAAACTTTCATTTTCTTTTGGCGAAAAATTGGATATCACCCTTCACAAAGCATTGGTTCTATGGACGGGAAAGAATTTTTTTAAAAACTCCACTTGAAGCTCTTGGCAAGATCGAATTGATTGTGGTCTTTGAGCATTTAACCAAATTTTTTCTTTATCTTTTAGGGAGAAAGGAAAGAGTCTTAATCGCATGACATCCTCGTCAATATTTGCCTCATGAAATGTGGAGCAGACTTCCTCAAAGTCTTTCAAGTGCAAGTCTGGATTTTCAGACTCCAAACTGTGAAAAAGAAGGGATATGTTGAAGCATACCTGGTTTGAAAGAAAAAGTGCTCGCTTTCCCGGTGGGAAGCACAATGCATGAGTTAGAAGTCGTACGAGGGGGTTGTAAGATAATCCCTCATTGTCTTAACTAGAGGAACATTGTTTGCACCTTTTCCCTCATTATCGCTTTGTGGTCCGCCATTCTTCCTTGGTTTGCCATTCTTGGTGATGCGGGAGGACTGATTCGAATATCCATAAACAATTACCTTTGCATGGGCTCAGAAAACTATTCAAATTTGTCCTCGAAAACTCTACAAAATAAAACAAGAATAAGAAAGAAAAATAAATTAATTAAAAAGAGAGATACTTACAGAATGGTTTCATACAAAACTCGAAATCCTCCTTTTGCCGTATTCCCGGCATCGGTGCCAAAAACTTGACGCCCTTATAAAAGTGCGTTGTGGTAGCCCAAGTGCAGGCATGTCAAATTGTAATATAATCTTCGAAAATCCGAGTATCGATCCACAGGGATAGTTAAAAAGGAATGGAATAGATTACAAGATTTTACGGGTTTCTGTAATACCATGTACTTGAAATTGTTTTAAATTGAATTATATTAGCTTATTTATACTCATGTGAGTGATCGTTTGATAATTCAGGTGGTTCGCATTGATTTTGGTTGGTAAATAAGAAGTTTTGGTCTTTCGCGATTTGTTATTTCTAGCTATCTTTGAGCTATCGTAATTTCATCTCTATTTATCAGAATAAGATTCCGTTTGCAAAGGTGTCTAGTATTTGTATCATTCTACAACTTTCGTGTTTTGATCAAAGTTCAATTTACACTCCTCGTGGGTCAAAACAGGGCGCAAAATAAGGTCCATTGCAAAATTCTGGTCATTCGATAGCGTTTTGGCAGAGTGCTGTTTTCGGTGAATTTTTGGATAAAAATATATCTAGAATTTGGAAAAACTTTCTCTTAGAAAGTTGTAGAGCTTTGAAATACCTTTCCATGGACATAAAGAATGCCTCAATTGGAGTTTCGAACGAAAAGTTATGGCCAAAACAAAAACAGTGCTCCAGGGCCCAAAAATTAAAGTGCGGACCGGTATGGCGTTTTTGGCATACCGGTCCGGCACCAAAATTTTCGAAGAATTGACCCCCGCGGACCGGTATTAGGTATTTTGCATACCGGTCCGTCAATCACTATTCACCACCGACTTAAGCTCGTTTTTAAGCTCGTTTTCACTCATTTTCACCCCATTTTCATGGCAACTCTCTAGAAAACTCTAGAGATGGAAGGGAGCTCATAGGAGAGGGTCTTTGAAGAGATTTCTACACAAGACATTGCTCCCGATTCAAGATTTAAGCTTCAAATCCTATCTTTCTACACTATTCGTCACCATCAACCTTGGAATCTTTGGGATTTCATCAAAGTAAGGCTTGGACTATCATCTTTCCTTCATCCTTTCGGCCTATCCACTCGAGGTAGGGGTTTATATGACTTCAAAACTCGATAATATAGTTTAAATGTTTTCAAAACATGTAATATGACATTGTTTGATGAGATTTATTATGTTTTCCCCATGTTTTCCTTAAGGAACTTATAACACATCTATTGGATGCATTTATAAACGGTTGTAAAGGTTCAAATGTGAGATTTGAAGCTATAAATGCCATATACACATGATATCTTTGTATTATCCAACTCTGTGAAGTATTCCATGGATTCTTGACTCTTAAAATATTTATGAAATGAACTGTTGTGGTTTCTTCATATCATGGAGTACGGGGTTGGGCTTGTGGAAGTGTATATGTAACGACCCGGTCGCACCTCAGTACGATATTGTCCGCTCTGGGTAGCGTCCTAGACAGGCCTCAGCCCCAGGACATCTACCCTCACGGCTTTGTTTCTGGGAGCTCACGACCAGCTTCCCAGGGGGTCACCCATCCCTGGGATTTCTCTGGTCCAAGCACGCTTAACTTCGGAGTTCTCATGGGATCCGAAGCCAGTGAGCTACCCAAAAGGCCTCGTACTTAATTAGCGACCATATCTTACTTATATGGGTCGCACCTCAGTACGATATTGTCCGCTCTGGGTAGCGTCCTAGACAGGCCTCAGCCCCAGGACATCTACCCTCACGGCTTTGTTTTTGGGAGCTCACGACCAGCTTCCTAGGGGGTCACCCATCCCTGGATTTCTCTGGTCCAAGCACGCTTAACTTCGGAGTTCTCATGGGATCCGAAGCCAGTGAGCTACCCAAAAGGCCTCGTACTTAATTAGCGACCATATCTTACTTATATGGGTCTCCAAGGATCCCCCAACTTCCGGTGTGGGATGCCCCCTTTGAGCTACCATTCCTCCACACAAGGGAGTACTCATCGCTCGAGCTACCATTCCTCCACACAAGGGAGTACTCATCACTCAGGGCGTCACATCCTTCCCCCCAAGGGAATCGACGTCCTCGTCGACACACCGTACTCTGTGGGGTCCGCTCTGATACCATTTGTAACGACCCGGTCGCACCTCAGTACGATATTGTCCGCTCTGGGTAGCGTCCTAGACAGGCCTCAGCCCCAGGACATCTACCCTCACGGCTTTGTTTCTGGGAGCTCACGACCAGCTTCCCAGGGGGTCACCCATCCCTGGATTTCTCTGGTCCAACCACGCTTAACTTCGGAGTTCTCATGGGATCCGAAGCCAGTGAACTACCCAAAAGGCCTCGTACTTAATTAGCGACCATATCTTACTTATATGGGTCTCCAAGGATCCCCCAACTTCTGGTGTGGGATGCCCCCTTTGAGCTACCATTCCTCCACACAAGGGAGTACTCATCGCTCGAGCTACCATTCCTCCACACAAGGGAGTACTCATCGCTCGAGCTACCATTCCTCCACACAAGGGAGTACTCATCGCTCGAGCTACCATTCCTCCACACAAGGGAGTACTCATCGCTCGAGCTACCATTCCTCCACACAAGGGAGTACTCATCACTCAGGGCGTCACAGTATATGGCATAAAGTACTTCAAATGTTTGTTAAATGATATGAATGCATGTTTTGAGGCAAAGTATGCCATTTATACTTGACGTATTGTGCTAATTGAATTGTATAAGATATCCCTTGGATGTATGGATGCTATTTATGATGGAAAGAAATTGTTAATGTTTATTACACATCAAGGGATATCTAGCGAGACTTGCTAAAGGGTATATGGCATAAGTTGCTCATGTGTTTACTAAATAGCATGTTATGCATACTATACACTATATTTGTGTCAACCGGAATCTAGAGATCCATTTGCAGCTCGGATCATTCTTATGGCTTATCTTATGGCGCATATATCTCTTATCAGCATGCCGGGAGCTTTTTATGATTATTGTATCGTTCTAGATGTGACATGATCCTGATACGGATCCGAATGTGATTCTGTTCTGGATGTGATATGATCCTGATATAGATCCGAATATGATTCTATTGTGGCCCTTCGATTGTGAAGGGATGATGTATTGATCTATGCCTACCGGGATGAAAAATAAGTAGGGCCTGGTGCCCTTGGGTTGAAAATCCCTAAACCTCCGGAGGGCAGCAACGCGTCGGCTGTCTAGAGCCAGCGGTGTGTAGCCCAAAAATCTAGATAACGGTAAGGCACTGATAATTCTGTGGTTATGTTACTATTCGTAGACGTATGGTCCAAATTGATTATGATCGAATGATATACCCTGGGGCCGATGGGCCAATTTATGATTATTGTCGGATTTTTTCTTAGGCGGTCAGGCCCTTGCTATACTCTAGTTCGGTATGGATATATTCTGGCTACGTGGCTCTATGGTTAACACAAGGAAGGTAACCTCCATATGCATGAGCACGTATAGTTTCATATGATGATGGTTTTAAAATCAAAGCATTTGTTATAATATGAATTGTTATTGAACTGTAAATTGTATTTTCGTTATGTTATTCCCTGTTTTCCCCCTACTGAGCTGTGAGCTCACCCCATGTTTTATTTATAATTACAAGTACACAGGGGGTGAACGATGGTAACGGGACTACGGGTTCGGGAACAAAATAGATGGCTCCGATACAGATTCATTTTTGTTATGTATATGTTACCTCGGGAAGCCACGGCTAGCCCGAAGTGTTATCTATTGACTTGCACCCGCTTAGTTTGGTTTTGTATATTGGTTACATGTATGCATAATTTTGGACAGTATTATCTTCCTCTAGCTTACTGATTGACATGTGTGATATTTACTGTTTGAATTTCTTTATATGTTTTCATATATACCCATTTTAGTCAATCTAAGATGGGTTAGTAGCACTCCAGGTCTTAATTACGGGTGTTGTCCTATAGATTAAGACGGGGGTGTTACATTTCTGGTATTGTAAAAAGGTTGGTTATCGAATGACGTTAATGTAACTTGGTTGTGAAGGTAAGTGGAAGTTGCTCACAATACAATTAATAGCATTTGCAATCTCATACATAGAATTCAACACGACCTTCTCAAGAATGGGGAATGTTGTCATATCTCTCAATAGCAAAGGGTGCGAAGCTAGACAACTCATTCCCGGGTTGAAGTTATATCAAGAGAGAATACAACACAATTCCACCAATGATGAAGCTATCATATCTATCTCTTAGCTACTGGTGTAAAGCAAAGCAACCTATTCTCGATGAAGCTAATCCGAGGTAGAGATGATAAACTCATTGTAACAATGTTTTATATTAATCATGTATGTGAAATCTCATGGTTTAAAAGAATAAAAATTAGCTAGTGAATCATTACAATGAAACGAAACGAAGTTTGTGGAATAAAATCATTAACTAATCGATTGTTACTTAAGAAAGACAATAATGAATTTAAATATCACGTAAAGTGTGTGAAGCATTCAAAATATCATTAAGTAAACCAAAAAATAGATTAACAAAATTATAAATTATCTATGGAGTTTCAAGAAGTATTCATAATCTCTTCAAAGAGGAAGAAGGTCCATAGATGGGGGAAAATTACTACAAGCTTTCTAGAACCATACAAGTATGTTGGATTATCATTTATACACAAGAACTAAGCATACAAGGCATGTAAAGTCTAATCTTTAAATGAAAATAGCTAGAAAGCTTGAAGAATGAAGGATATGAAAAGGACAATGATTCATAATTATTTAACAACTTTAAACATGGATTGAAAAATTAATCACCGAAAATCATATCGCGATTCACTTCCGTAACCTTAGTAGAAGACTACTCCATAAAATTCAAAGCAAGAATTATAGAAGAAGTATTCATTTCTTAGAATTAAAGTAAACTTACAAAAGGAAGGAAGAAATTACAATGGTAGGAGCTCTCCCTTCTCTCTAGAACTTGTACATCTCTAAACTAAGATAAGATCAATCTAGCTTAATTCCTTGGACTAAAACTAGCCAAAAAAGTACAACAATTAATTAAAAATTACAAGGAAAAATATCTCTTAGACAAACTTTCCTAAAAAAAAGGTTAAAAGTAGAAGTTGGTGGCTGTCCCTGCCAGACCATGATCGATCATGGCAAACCCATGAGCGATCATGGGTCTGAATTTTTTCAAACTCAGCACTTTTGCAAGCCTTGAGCTTGCATTTGATCGATTCCTTGAAGGCCATTGCATTTCATTCCTATCAACATATATGAACACAACAAAACACACATATCGAGACAATATTAAATACAAAACTCGCTAAGACAATAATATCGAGATAAGTGGATAATGCGATAAGGTTAGGACAATTAACGCGTCAAACAGCTCTGTGAAAGAGCTTATGCTTGACAATAGTATGCGTTTATCACAAGCAAATACTTATTTTGCTAGAAAATATAACTTTGGGCTTTTACTTTAAAATTTTCATTTGATTAATGTAAAGAGTTGTATAATTCATCATATGAATAGGTTGAAGTAGTCTTATAAGGTTAAGTAATTCGTTATATTCACAAAATATGGTATTTTTATATGCACAAATAATTTATGCGTGCCACACATGAGCAAAAGTAAGAGGACCTAAATGGGGCAATTGTTCCCTTTAATTTCAGAATTTTATTATTTCAGTACTAAAATAATTATTAAAAATTTAAAATATGTAAAGATATATATGTGTACAACTTGTATCAAAAAATAAATTAAAATTATATTTACAACCCTCTTTAAGTTTGAAAAAAATAAAGTAATATTTATAGTAATTTTATCCCACTTGACCAAACTCAATTATTTTTGTACCTAAGTTTAATCGGGTGAAAAAAATTTGTGTAAACGTAAGACCTTTGGATTGTATTATATTTGTTTAGAATGTCCAAAAATTTAATTACAGTCAATTTTTTATTTACACATAATTAATATACCAAATATCATAATAATAAATGTATATTATAATAAATGTATTATATTTGTTTAGAATGTCCAAAATTTTTTTATTTGCAAATTCTACATGAATGGTATTAACCAATGTAGTGTGTATTTCGTTTGTAGATCAGCGAATAGTGTGGCTCACGAGTTAGCTCGAGCTGCATTTTTCATGTCTGGTCGGGAATGGTGGGACTTGTCACCTCCCAATTTTATTTCTAATTTCTTGTATGCGGATTTGAATTGATTTATTGCAGTTTGCTCATTTAAAAAAAAATGTATATTGTAATTTGACCACTGTATGAATTATATATCTTAAAATTAATAACATGTTTTTTATTATATCCACAAATTAAATATAAGAATCACCATGACCCTCTGTCAACAAAGTCCTATTCGTGAAAATCATACATAAAATTTTGATTTTGGAAAGGAAGGAGTACTCAAATTTAATTGTTAACAATTTATTTTTATTCTGGACAATTCGCGAGAAATAAGAATGTTTTCAACTGCCTATATAAATAGCATTCAACAATTCTGAGGATTTAAATTCTAACAAAGACCATGAATGGGAAAATGAAAAGTACTATGAATTAGTGCACATATCTGATATGTAGGCATTGAAAAATGTGAAAAACAGTGAGTGGAAATTATAATTTCACCTAAGGTATGGCTGTTACGCATTTTAAATAAATTTTCTAACATTCTAATATAATTTTTGCTTACATTTTTTTATTTACATATTAGAGAAATTATTTAAAGTGCTAATATACATAATTGGCATTTTTTTTTATTTACAATGTCAACCAAATGCACTATCAATATTATATTATTCCTACAAACTCAATTCTAATGTTGTATTTACAAATAATCAAGAACATGAACTTAAATTTGTGGCCTTGTGGGTATCAATAAAATTTTCCAATTCCCTATATTGAGTTTGCAACCACTCCGAGAATTAAATTAAATTCTAAGAAATACGATAATTAATGGAAATATGAAAGATACCATGAACCTTTTATTCAATAATTCATCTTTTTTGCATTCCCCAACTCCTCATTTCCACCACTTCTTGTATAAATAGTTACCGCTAATAATCTAGCTCATTACTACAATAACCAAAAATTTAATTAAACACACACACACACATATATATATATATAAGAATTAAGATTCGAGCTAGCTAGGATCAATGGTAATGCTTCCCAAACCCCGCCTTTTCGTTGCTGAAATTCAAAATAGTTGAAATTTTCAACTATTTTAAATGGAAAATCAACAATTTTTTCAAAAGTGCGAGCAGGTTCATCGATGACTTATCCGAAAAGTTGAAGAACCTTATATTGTCGACTAAAAATTTAATAGAAACGGCTATGGGTAAGATACTAGAGTTTTTCGGCTCAATGTTACATGGAGAGAAGAAAGGATTAAATTTGTTAAATGATGAGATGAAAAGTCTTGCAAGTTACATTAAGATGTTCATGAGTTATATGAAGGATGTGGAAGAAGAAACTGGTAAAGGATACAAAAGCGCATGGAATATTCATCATTACATTATGTTGCTTAATCTTATTTCTATGGTAATAGGGTTTGTGGCAATTTTTCTAGGGTGAGAGACATTTAATTACTTTACACAGTATTTTTTTTTTAATTGGGTATGGTGTCTATTTGGCGCATTAAGGCTAGCATGAAAGTGTAACACAGTAACTTTCTTTAAATGAAGTTATATATATAATTATTTGTTTTTGTATAATTAACTATATTTTGTTTACTTCAAAATTGTTGTTTGATTAGTGATTAGGACTCTTTGTTAACAATGATATGTGCCATATATGAATTTTTCCATGGATGTGTACTAAACTCTAATATTTAATGATGTTCACCCATTTAATATTTTTTTTACACCCGTCTTTTTATAGTTAGCACTATCTTTTATTAAATGGTAATTAAAATATAATATAATAGAGTAAAATTGACATTAAATAATTATGAAGCAGTTGTCAGTGAAACTGTAACTAATAATTTTGGAAATATTAAACCAAGTATCTAGACTCCCGGGTCCGAATTATCTTAATTTGTGTCTTGTTTATTATTTTCGAGTCTAAATTGATGAGTTTTTATAAAATGAGAAAAATATATTGAAACCCAATTCGTTCCATAATTTGATACATCAATTAGTTATGTTGGCTTAATGAAAATAATTATTCCGAGCCAAATACAAAATGACATGTTAGTGTAATTCTGACATGTCTAATATTTTTTTTTTTTTGGCACAAGTGAAAGAAAAAACACTAACGTTTTTCACGTTTCTCACGGAAATAGAAAATTAAAGTTCCTGTTAGCTAGATTTCTTTTTCAGAGTTTATGTTAACAAAAAAATAGTAATAATTTTTTTTTTTGAATTCTCTACGAATCAAACAAAGCCTAGTCTAACAAAAAAAATACACTATACATTAGATAGCAAAATGTTGTTTGCCAAAAAATGAACGCGAGAGTTTCTAACACCATATGTATGCTGAATAGTGCCGTTCATCAACTCCATTAAACGGCAACATTCTTGTTTCTTTTTTTTTTTTTGGCCTGTCCACACCTTATGTTAGTGTAGGTCTAATTTCTGCGCACGGGTGGAGTTAGAATTATTTTTAAAGGGGACAAATTTATATTGATATTACTTTGTATAAATTAAACAAAAAAAATTAGTATTAAAAGAAGGGCAAACTTAACTAATTTATACATACTTGCAATTTTTGAAAATAATTTTAGGGTAAAATAATCAATTTCTAAAAAGTATAGGTGGGCAATTGCCCCCCTTCCCTGCTTTTCCCTCCGCCTCTGCCGCTTAAGTTTTTGTTTTTGAAAAAGTATAGGTTTTTGTTTTTTTTTGGTTTGGGATTTTATAGATCTCTCTGTTCGGTGGGTTTTTAGATTGACCTTAACATCTTTAAGAGAAATACCCCAACTTGCTAAGATAAAAAAAAAAATTCTATTAAAAAGAGAGATGTATTTGATGTTTCAATTAAATTAAATACCTGCACTTGCTATTTATATTATTAACCAAGTGCGAGAGAAATTACCTCCACTTGCTAAAAAAAATAATAATTTAAATTACGAAAGTTAGGAATGGCGACGGGGCAGTTTTACTTAAATTCGAAACTGAACCGCATTCTTTTATCTCGAACCAAAACCGCACCGAAAATGCAACGGTTTTTATTTTTTTGAAACCAGAACCTACTCAAATAAATTTACGGTTAACCGATCCGAACCGCCCCACCCCGAATAACCATTATTTTGAGCTAAAAATAAATTTTAGACATTAAATCTAGACACACAATTAAACTTCAAACAAATTAAGTATCCATTCTTCAAAAATAATATATATATATATTTTTTATATAAAATAATATATATATATATATATTCGGGGCGGTTTTTAGAAAAAAAACTAAAATCGAAACCTAACCCGCGGCGTTTTTTTTTAAAACCTAAAACCAAACCGGTCTAAAAAAAACCACCCCGAAACTACTCTAAACGGATCGGATCGGTTCGGTAACCTGGTGGATTGGTTTTGTTTTGCCACCCCTAACAAGAGTTGAACTCATGAGCTTACCAAATAAAATTACATATACTTAAAATATTTCAAATAATAATTTATCATATTGCGTATGATCCTGATTCTCATATATATGAGGGTGATTATATTTCCATTTCCAACTTGATTTTACTTCCATCTCCCATTTAGTCCTTAAACATTGAGTAAGGGTTTGTTAATAGGTTTTTAAAAGCCGAATATAAGTCAGACAATTTTTTACTCTCAGTTCCTAAACAAGTAATAAGCATATATTTGGTCATCAAAAACCGGATAACGTATCCTTACTTAGTATTAAGGATCGAACGAGAAGTAAATCTACGTATTGCTATAGTTGAAAATAAAATAACACTCCATATAAATTAAAATATAGCTCGTGTCCTCCTCATTCAATTTTACAATCTTCAAGAACCTATGATTTTTATTGTCTGAGGGGCAAAAGCTATAAAGCACATACACTTTCTTGAAAGCTACTATATCGGGTGCGACACGTGTCGGACACATTCTAACACATGTATCATAAAGAGTCTTGTATATTATTATTATTTTTTAATCCAACATGTGACCTATTCTTGAAAACCACGTGGAAGACATGTTGGGGTCAAATTAAAAATGACTAAAATTATATAGGATAGGACTTTGCTAGTTCAAAGTCTGTAACTTTATTAAAAGTTATAGACAAATCTCAATCACATATTGGTCAATATAATAAAATAAAATATTTTTTTAACTTAAGTTTTATAATTACACAATTTCACCTTCATCTTTATATTATTAATATTTTAAATCCTATTATTAACCTCACGTAAGTTAGATAATTTTCTTATTATTTCTTTTACAAATTATGTTAATTACTTTTATATTAAAAAAATAATTAAAATAAAATATTTATATTTTAAGATATTCCAAATTAAGAAATTTGTAAATTTTTTTTATGTACCAAATTAAAAGTATATCAATTTCTCATCACAAGTTTAAAGAAGTTGACCACTCCCACTCAAATTCTATCTTTAATAAGAAAACAAAAACCTACTACAATTAAAACTATTATTAAGATTAGGAGTCTATTTTATCTTTTGCACAAATCCATCCATATTATATTTATATAATTATTAACTTTCTCCATAACCAATTTCTCTGTTTATCTTTTGGCTCTCCCATAACTAAAAGTTCTCATATAACTAAAATTTTGGGTGATGTTAAGGAAATTTATATTTAGTGACAAAATTATAAATTTCGTAAAAAAATTGCATAAATACGTTAAATGTGTGGCAGCATTTGTCTATGAGTTTTGTGAAAATTGACGAATGATTAGTTCATCATTTCTCTTTTAGAATATTTTAAAAAATAATTCATAGATATGTTATGTTCAATCCATTTTTATATTTTAAAAAAATATTTAATTTAATGACTAAAAGTGAAGAGTTACTTCAATACTTTTTTTTAAAAAAAAACAAACGATAATAAATTTGGTTGGTTCTTTTAGTGGAAGGGAGGAGATGGGAGTTAACCTTATATTTAAAAAATTAAAAATAATTTTTAAAGTAGAATTTATAAATTTATACGGATTAAACTGTCAATAATAAAAAAAAGAATAACATTTGACAATTATTAAAAATTTAATTTAAGAAAACAAGCAATATAAACATGTGGCCAGAAATAGTCCGTAAGTTTAAAAGAAATTTACAGACTTTTTACTCCATCATTTTCCTTCAAATAATAATAAAACAACCGATATAACAAATCTCAATCTCTCTGTTTCCCGTAAAACCTCACTCCCCAGCCACCATGGACACAAAACCCTAGCCCCAACTCTCAGCCATCGACGACTTCTCAGCCCCAACTTTCCGTCGACGACTTCTCTCCGGCATCCCGTAAAAGGTACGCTACTCTCTCTCTGGAGACTCCATCTCCGTCTCTCTCATATACAAATGTGTGTGTTTTACCATAGCTGATAGCTCTGTCTATTTCTACATATAAATGTTTTACAACAGCTGTCTTTCTCTCTCTCTAAACAGTATTTTAGTACTAAGTTATTAATTGTTGGAGCTTGATTCATCTAATCATTTTCGAAATTGATTAATTTTCGAAAATTTCGGATTTGAATTATGTGGATATGGGAGAAATAGTTGATAAGCTTGATTCATTTAATCATTTTCGAAATTGATATATTTTCGAAAATGTTAAAGCACTTGGATTTGAATTATGTGAAAAAGTACACCATTAATTCTTTTTCCATTTGAAACAGAACTAACCTAAATAATTGTTGGAGCACTTGGATTTGAATTATAGTCTCTAGTACTTGATATTGATTTAGATGGCTACTATTCCCCTTTTGTTGAGCCGATTAGTAATTGCTATTTTATATTCTCCATTTGTTTCCTATCATTTTATGGAACAATTTAGTCTATGTATGCTTTTTGATGCTTTAATTATGTAACAATTTAGTGATCGTGTTTTGAGTATTTGGGTTATTAATGCAATCTAGTTTCATTTTATTGAATTCTTAAATGTTTATTGCATATATATATCGAATCTGTGTAATACTTTCAAAGTTCATTCTTTGTAAAATCTTAGTGGGTTTTTGTAAAATCGAATCTCTGTTTCTACTTTTCTTTGTAAAATCTAATCTGTGTAATAGTTGCCTAGTGCCCTAGTTGGTGCTTCTTTATTTTATTATTTGTTTTCTTTGTAAAATACTAAAATTTAAGTTGTAAAATCGAATCTATGAAATCCAAGACTTTGATTTGCTATCTCTAGATCTAAATTTAGTTGTTTACTCTTTGAATTTAAGGATTTAGTTGGCAATTTCAGTTTTACCAATTTAAATCATATACTGAGCCAAATTTCCATTAACCGAAATTTCGGTACCCGATTTATATTCATTTTGGGATCAGTTTGTATTTTGGCCATACCGAAATTGTTGGTTTGATATATATGATTTTGGTTCTGGACCCAAATCGAGTCCAGCTGTAGTTGAAACTGTATATGAAATTGAGCAGCAAAGTTTCTGGCTAAAATTGCATCTTTGACACATGCTTATAACTCTTTAACTTTTCGTTTCTTTCAGAAATTGAGATAAATATGAGAAAATGAAAGCAACTTCAATGAAACTTTCTTAATCCACAACCCCTCTTCCGAAAATATGATGTATAAATCCAAAACACCAAGAAAGTCTACTAGTATCCTTTTCTTTTGTATCTAATTAATCATTTCTTCTTTCCCTCCTATCAATCCACATGGAAGTGCAAAATCTCTTTTCCTCAGTGTTTTCATTTGCCAAGGAGATTTCCCAAGATTGTACTTCAAACTTAGTGGAAATTTTTGCCCAGGAAATAAGTCCAATATCTAATATCAAATCTTAAAATTTGTTCATCAGCATGTTGATAAATGTACTAATATGTATAGAACTGTGAATGTTAACTGTTTTGAATGTCAATCATTCGTTAAATAGTAAGGTATAGGGGTTTACATTTTATTCTGTTTTTAATAATATGGCTTTTCTCCTGCAACACTTTGTACAACTGGTTTTTTTTTTTTCCGATACATAGACACAAGATCGCCATCATTAGCATAAAAAAGAATCTTTGAAATGACAAAGCACCTGAAGAAGCAAAGTCATAGATTCAGTGGTTCTAGAAGATTAAACTGAATGACATTAAGGAAGACAAATATTAAAAAATCAGCATGTCACTACCCAATGATGCCGTAGATTTTCTTATGGGTAAGGCTTATTAGAGCTCATTCATACTGTGATTTGATTGATATGCATAGGCTAACATATGTATGAATCATTTTCTCTTTTGGTTTATCGACTTTCATTTGGATCAGGAATAGGGATGGCAATATGGCTGAATCCGGCAGGTTTTTCACCTGACGGGTTTGGGAGGTTTTTTTTGAAAGATTGGGGCGGGGATGAGTTCTAAAATAAGAACCCGGCACAGGTTTAGGTCAGGTTCCGTAGAAATTAAGAATCCAACCAAAGGAAATAGATTTGTATGCTAGTATTCAATTTGTTGTGTATGATATAATCATTAGTTTTATGTCAAACTAATACTTTTAAATGGTACCCGCTAATCCACTTTAACTCAAAGTTTTGCTCATTGAATTAGTTTGCTCATATATATATGTACCATGTTAAATTTATATAATACTAATAGTAATGTAGGAATGTATTTTTTTTTAAGATTCAAATATGCACCCTTCACATTTTTTCTAATTGATAGTCATATAAATTTGTTTATATAATTATTTTTATTAAATCATTTAGTACAATGTATATACGTATGTATTTTTACAAATAATTTAAATTATCCGCACATTGTTAAAAATAAAATTATTAATGTCTGTGCATCATACAAATTATTAACTAATTAAATATTATTATTTTTTACTTGGCACACCATAGACTTTTTATTTTATTTTATTTTACCACAAAAAAAGAATATAACATGTAAAATTCTTTTTTATAATTTTCCAACATTTCATGATTTTATATAATTTTTCCTGTGTAAATAGAATATCCATTCTGATTTCTGCATATCTAACGAGTGGTAAAAATGTAAAACATCCAAACATTTAGCCCGTCCACCATCACGCTTCTAGACATCACACCTCTACCATCTATGTGCACCGCCGCCTCCCAACTCCACAATTCCACCATCTCTGCCGCCTTCCACCTTACCTCCACGTTCCTCTATCTCCGCCGCCTGCCTCCCATCTCTAGGTTACCGCCTCCACTTCAATCTATTCTAAATCCTCTGATTGAATACTTAGAATTAAGTGAATAATCTATATTTATGTTGAATGCCTAATTTTGTGTTGGATGCATAGAATTTGTTAAAGATTGCATCCTTTTTTTTTTGTGTGTGCGTGTGTGTTATTTTCTCTTAGTCTTTCATCATTTCTCTGTTTTCTCTTTGTTCTCATACTGTTTATCTTGAATGGGTTCACTGGTTGGTGGAATTAATTTGGTTTGAAATAAGAAAATTTCTGCTGTTTGAAACAAGGACTCTTAAAGTATAATTTTTCCTAACTAATCTATGCATTTATTAATTGATAACAGCAATAAACCGCTCCGCTGGAATATATACTTATAACTGATTTATGAGTTCGGTGGAGATGAAGAAAATGATAGCCTTGGGGTTTGAGGGTTCAGCCAACAAGATAGGTGTAGGGGTAGTGACCCTAGATGGCACAATTTTATCAAATCCTAGACACACTTACATTACCCCACCCGGTCAAGGGTTCCTCCCCCGAGAAACTGCCCAACACCATCTTCAACACGTCCTCCCCCTTATCAAATCCGCCCTTGAAACTGCCCAAATTACCAAAAACGACATCGACTGTCTCTGTTACACCAAAGGTCCCGGGATGGGTGCCCCATTACAGGTTGCCGCGGTGGTAGTGCGGGTTCTTTCACTGCTGTGGAAGAAGCCAATTGTGGCAGTGAATCACTGTGTTGCTCATATAGAAATGGGGAGAATCGTGACCGGAGCTGATGACCCGGTTGTGTTGTATGTGAGTGGGGGGAACACACAGGTGATTGCGTATAGTGAGGGGAGGTATCGGATATTTGGAGAGACGATTGATATTGCTGTTGGGAATTGCTTGGATCGGTTTGCTAGGGTTTTGACATTGTCAAATGATCCAAGCCCTGGGTACAACATTGAGCAGGTATGTGATTGTGACTGGGTTTTCTTAATTTATGTATGTACTATAGTTTTATGCTTGATTACATCATGATAAACTTAAGCTGTTGAATCGGACAATGTTTTCATATCTGCACTACAATGTAGCAATGTTTGACAATATACTGGATTGAAACGATAGTCAATCACGAATTGGTATGAAAACAAAATACATTTTGTGTCTGGATTTGGAGTACCATCTCTTATGATTCCACACTAAAATGATTTTCCTCCTTGTGTCTATGTCTATGCAACCATTGGTTTGGTGTGTACGTTAGCGAAGGAAGTGCAAGAGCTATATTCCTAAATTCCAGTTTCCAGTTACTTCTCCAAGTTAGCAATTAGATGTCTGAAATGGGGCTGAATCACTAATTCGTTGAAATATTTTGTTGGACTTTCATAGTTTGTGTGGACTCAATTTGATCATTAAACATGACAATGGGTTGGGTTAAATTAAGTCAGTAAATCAACTAAGCAATGTTACGAGTTTATGACAAGGTCAAGGGAAATTATTTCTACTAGGTTTGTAGAGGACTGCAACATATAAGCTAGTAACCCTCAAAAGCAGCACATTAGCATCAAACAAGCAGCTTGTGCGAATCTTCTGTTCTTGATTTGAGGAATAAAGAACACTAACAACTGACTAAATACATGGTAGAGAGATTTGTTTGGTATAAGTTTAAGGTGCATATTGACAAGGGGAAGGTTAATAGGATTATAAGAGGATGTGGCTCACTGGCTCTAGTTAGTGGAGATTAAGTGATTCATCTTACCAGCCATGAGTAGTTGAGACTTGATATGGCACTAAAGTAATTTAAGATCTATGATTCAAGTTAGGTCCTGTTATGTACTTTCTTATTGAACAAAGTTATCAAAACTGCATTATAGCCAAGGTTTTGAAGATAGTTCAATGACATTAACCGCTCCGCTTTAGGTTCCTTTCATCAAAATTTTACAACTATTTTTGTTCAATTCGCTTTTTCTGTTTGTCTTCAATACTTGTTTTTGTCCAAGTTTTTCTTTATCCATCCATTTTTTGTGCTGTTATAACGTATCTTCGCATTTCTGTCTGTAGTCTAATTATATCTTTCCAACTATGCTTTGTCATTACTCATTAGTTGATTGATCATAATTTTGGGTTGCACTTACGAGATACAATTGCTTATTCAATCACTTTCCATTGGTATTGGTGAGATGCTTTTAAGCTGAGAGGTCTAACATGGCTTGCTATAAAGTGGTTTCGTATTAAGGTCATTTGGGTTGTTATTTTCTATTTAATTTTCCCTTCGGGATAGATTTCAAAATTCTTGTTTTGCTTCCTTTACAAATGGCTTAAAGAATTTGCTTTGAATATTGTGATGGAATATACTCTCATTTCACAAAAGGAATGACTGCTGAATCATGCTTGGTGTGTTCTTCCTCTCCATCAGCTTGCAAAGAAAGGAGAGAAGTTTATAGACCTTCCATATGTCGTAAAAGGAATGGACGTTTCTTTCAGTGGAATATTGAGTTACATTGAAGCCACTGCAGAAGAGCAGCTAAAGAATAATGAGTGCACCCCTGCAGATCTGTGCTATTCCCTGCAGGTAATAAATTACTGGTTATTGTTTCCACTTCATTTTACAATTCATACTTTGTGCTGGTTGAAGATTATTATGCAGTTGTTCCAATGCTTTTCAAACTTGGGAAATTAAGTCGGCTAATATATTTACGTTTTTAGTGCTTGTTTGTTGGGTTTTTGTGCTTTCTTGGAATTAGAAACTTGTAATTTGACGTATTAAGTTTGAGATATAGTAAAGGAATTGATAACATGAGATATTCGAACTATTGACATGAATTATGAGAGTAAGTAAACCCAAAGCAAGCAGCTCTCCCATAAATGGAGTCCTACTATAAATAAAACAATGTAAACATAATCTTAATCCCAAGGGATACTACCAAATAATAAAAAACTGCAGAGATAAAGATGAACTAATTAATGGGAAAGGACTGATAATAATCTTGGGACATGGTATATCTCATCCTGGGATGGGGCACAATTACAAGCTATTTCTGACGTCTCTTTAAGTGTACCAAACCTTCTCGACGTTTGCTACTCCTATTGTTGTCTCAGTAAGGAGTGAAGGTTGACTCAAAAGGGTGAACATCCGCATAGGTTTGCATCCTTCCCTTGGATTTAAGTGGAGAGGAGCCATTCTATCCATGGCCTCTTTATTCAAAATACCTTAAGTTGTTTCTCGAGTGTTCTGGCCTCCTATGGAGGCCAGCAAAGTGCCGCCATCTCTACCTCTACTTCGTTTTTCTTTCAATAAGAAACACTCTTACCTCCTACTTCGTGGTGCCTTGCAGTACTACCTAGGTGGTCCGTGCCTCCTCTTATGGGTCTTGTGGCTCCTGCCAGCCCTGTAGGAGCCAGCTGTTTCGGCTTGTTCCAACACTGCACCACCCAAGGACAACTTTGGTCTCATC
This sequence comes from Lonicera japonica, assembly GCA_021464415.1. NCBI lineage: Eukaryota > Viridiplantae > Streptophyta > Magnoliopsida > Dipsacales > Caprifoliaceae > Lonicera > Lonicera japonica. The sequence goes on along the minus strand of CM038468.1, from coordinate 4,957,824 downwards.
CCTAATACAGTCCCAGTACTCTTGTCCCTCTGCACCGGCAACGTTGCAACCATCTTTGCTTTGGATCACACTGATATGCTACCAATGCAGAAGCAACTTCACCCCTAAAATTGTGGCAGTATACAAAACACTCTTGAGTGAATTAAAGTGAGTGTCCTAAGGACTTATTTACACTAATCCTATCCCTAGAGTCACCGATGAACTAAGTAAATAAGGTAAGGGTTATCTGTCAGTTAGGAATCCCAAGTGATGGAGGTGTCCCAAGTGTAACGACTCAAACATCCACATCGGTAGCGTAATGGGGAGGTCCTTGGTAGATGTTTGGGTACAATCAACCTAACTTACAACTTAGGTTAGCCATTTCGGGGGAGAACCCGATTGGTTACATATGGTATAAGATGGTACCATGACCACTGCTATGCGAACGTGAACGTGCAGATATGTGGGTAGTGTTTGTGCATGGTGAGCTGGAATTGCTTGTGGAGGCTAGAAAGAGTCAAAATTGTTTGTGTGTGAACTTGGCTTGACCATAGTTGTCAAAAGCTCAAGGCGCATCAAGGCGCCAAGGTCCCTGGAGCCTAGGCGCAAGGCGCAGGCGCGCGCCTTTTCGAAGTGAGGCGCACCCCTATACAAAAACTTGAAATTTATTATTCTAGTCATAATTTTTACCAATTACTTTAATGTCATACAATCTAGAGCTAAATAAATCATCACTTATAATTTAATAATTCTGGAAAAATTACAATTTAGTGATTCTGGAAAATATATATATCATTTACAATTTAATAATTCTGGATATATATATCATTTACAATTTAATAATTCTAGAAAAATTATATATATCACTTATGATTTAATAATTCTGGAAAAATTATATATATCACTTATAATTTACTAATTCTGGATAAATTATGTACATCACTTATAATTTAATAATTCAGTAAAAATTATATATATAACATTTATAAGTTAATAATTCTGGAAAAAATATATCTATATATATATCATTTATAATTTAATAATTCTGGAAAGTAACGTGAGTCAGTGAGGAGCAAAAAAAGTGAGTCGGTGAGGAGCAAAAATAAAGAGAAGAATACCTGTTGAAGATCGATCAACGGCGACGGCGTGAAATGAAGAAGAAGAAGAAGAAGAAGAAGAAGAAGAAGAAGACCCATTGAAGATTGATCGACGGCAATCGATCAACGGCGACGGCGTGAAATGAAGAAGAAGAAGAAGAAAAAAAATCGCCTACCTTCAGAAATCCCCGCCTTGATGCGCCTGGAGCTTGGAGCCTAGGCGCCAAAATCCCTCGCCTGGAGCTTGACGAGGATGCCAAGGATTTAATGGGGAAGGTTGTAAGGACCCAAACATCCCACATCGGTAGTGTAATGGGGAAGAAAAAAAATCGCCTACCTTCAGAAATCCCCGCCTTGATGCGCCTGGAGCTTGGAGCCTAGGCGCCAAAATCCCTCGCCTGGAGCTTGACGAGGATGCCAAGGATTTAATGGGGAAGGTTGTAAGGACCCAAACATCCCACATCGGTAGTGTAATGGGGAGGTCCTTGGTATATATGTAGTTACAACGAACCTAACTTACAACTTAAATCCCTCGCCTGGAGCTTGACGAGGATGCCAAGGATTTAATGGGGAAGGTTGTAAGGACCCAAACATCCCACATCGGTAGTGTAATGGGGAGGTCCTTGGTATATATGTAGTTACAACGAACCTAACTTACAACTTAGGCTAGTGATTTGGGGAGGACCTGGGTGGTTACACTAAAAGTAGAGTGCTACTATAAGATTACCAATTTAAGATTTAAGAGAAGAGCACAATCGCGAAGCCAATTAGAACTAAAGAGGAGAAGTGATGTGTTTGGGATTTAAGTTCCAATTTCCAAGTTTGGAATTGGAATCGGAGGAAAAATTCGTTCAAACCTTGGAATTGGGCTCCCGAACACACACTAAGGCTGAGACTGATTGTGCGTAAATGGTACTGGAGGGATTGGTTTGAAACTTTGATAGGATAATATAAGTTTTTTCTCATAAATGAAAAGATTGTGTTTTACTTTTACGTTGTTTTCCACACATGCATAAAATGGAACACTTTGTCAACATTAAGTCCCTCAAAAGTCAACTTAATCCATGGCTCACGTCACTTTTGTTCTCTTTGTACATAATATACACCCTAGGATACCGTTTACCCTCACAATAAAGTGTCAAATCAATGGTGAGAGTGCACATGCATGCTAAACATACACAATCAAGGCTAAAAACATTCTCTGACCATACACTCTACTCTTCCTCATCACTTTCCCCCTCATCAACTTCTTGAAAATATTTAAACTGACTTAACTTTATATTAAAAAAAAATTCAGATTTTCATAAAATTTACATTTGAAGCCTACTAATCGAGATCTAAAACAGGATATGTTATGAGTATAAAACTATGTATAAAAACATTTCAAGAAAAGTTATGTAAAATTACATTTAATAACATACTCCATGTGTTTGTACTAGTGTTTTAAAAGGCGTTTAGGCGTGCCTTGATGCGCTTTTTGACAAAAACGCGCGTAGGTGCATTGAGAAGTGCAGATAGATTGGTAGGTGTGTGCCTTTTTCTCTGGTTGTACGCTTTTTATGCACAAGCGTTTAGGGCGTATGTTTTTTTTTTAGTTATTTAGTCCAGCCAAAAGTCTAAAACCATGTCGTGCAAAGGAAATAAAAAAGAAAACGCCTTGGTTTGCTGTTTTGCATTCTTTTTATTTTTTTTCCCTTGCATGCCGTGGTTTTAGACTTTTAGGTGGACTAAAAACAAAAAAAGTGTACGCCCTAAACGCTTATGTGATAAAAGCGTACGCTTGGAGAAAAAGGCATACGCCCAAGGAAAAAAGGTACGCCTATCATGCAGTCTGCACTTCTCAATGTTCCTAGGCACGTTTTTGTCAAAATGGCAGCAAGACGAGCCCAGAAAAGCCATTTAAAAAACTTATATTTTTTTTGCGTGAAATGCTTACGTCTCGCCTTTCGGACTAGAAAACGCCTAGGCTTACACCTTCGCCTTTTAAAACATTGGTTTGTACATCATTGGTCATTTCAAACGTTTTACAAGAGTTCGCAATTAGAGTACAAAGTGAAAAACTTGCTTCACCGTATAATTGTTTGGTCAACAATACGCTGTGATTGAATATACACTCCCAACTCCTCACACTTTTTTACATGGTTCACTTTTGCCCAATCATTAGGTTTTGTTCGTTTAATAGTGCCACCGTGCATGGGTATACCCTAGTTTTGATGCAAACTACACTAAAAAGTAGAGCTGCTCAATTTCAACGTACTACCACTTTCACCCAAACAGCCTCAAATTTTTTTTCTTTGTATGCAAAACTTTTTACATTGAAAAGTTAACACTGCATTGAGATTTTGGAGACCCAAATACACCCTATATTTTCATATGATTTTCTGCTTAAGAATTGAAAACTCGTTTCTAGGAAACTCTGTTTGCGATGCTTGTGGAGATAACAGAGCGGGCAATGGCACACTGTGACACAAAAGACGTTCTCATTGTTGGTGGTGTGGGCTGCAACGAGCGCTTGCAAGAGATGATGAGAACAATGTGCTCTGAGAGGGGTGGAAATCTATTTGCAACCGACGACAGGTATCGTGGATTTTCAGAATATAAAATTGTATTGATCATTATTGTTATAATTTTGTGATTACGAAGACTTATAAATCCAAGATAAGAAGATAAACAATTAAGGAAATGCCGATATGGGGATGATTCGATTAATACAATCCCCTATCTAATCTATGGTATGTTTTCGACCAAAGAGACTAAAACAGTATCATTACTAAAATAAATTTCATAAAATAATCTACTGCTGTAAATGATAAAATCTTCATTTTCAACAGGTACTGTGTAGACAATGGGGCTATGATTGCATATACGGGTCTCTTGGCTTATGCTAATGGCATGTCAACTCCGTTAGATGACTCAACCTTCACCCAACGGTTCAGAACCGATGAAGTGCTTGCTATTTGGAGAGGGAAGGAACATGCTAACCAAGACGGTCTTGTGGAGCAAAGCAGCTAATCTCTCTTTATATTGAGGTATTCTGTTTCTCTGGTGTTATATGTAGAAGTACGACAATTTCATTAACCTCTGAATTATTATTTTTATCAAAAATTTAGGGGCTCTTAAATTTAGTTAAAAAGTTAAATGTAACTTGTTTTCCTCTTTATATATGGAATTCAGCGGTGTGCTAAAAGTTTTGTAGCTTCATTGTCATTCATAAATGACTGTTATGTGTAGTGTTTTTATTGTGCATGCGAAATACACTCGTTCCTAAATTAATAGTCTCACTTTTTTTTTTTGGAATGCCCTAAAGTAAGATTGTAGTTTACTTTCCAGAGTATAATCAATGTTCCAAATTCATGATAGAAAACAAAATTTGTTCTAAAATATTGATTGTGATAAAATTTGTTAATTTTTGAAATATGTAAAAGTCAAATATAAACTCTCAATTACAAGCAGAGGCAGTATCAAGTAGTTCATTTATTGATGAGTAATCAATCAGTGAGGTGATGTATTTCTTAATGTTACAAGAACATATTCACATGTTTCGTGTTGAACATGTGAATATATTCTCAATTAAAGATTTATTTTATTTTTTTCTATTTTACGATTCAACATGTGGCTACTTTGAATATTGGGAAGAAAGTACAGTTCTCTTTAATTTTGAAGGTCAAAGAGTCCCAGCTTTCCGAAACTGAATTACTGTATGCACAAATGAGCTGAGCTGAACAATGAGCACCTATTATACAATCTCTGGGCACAAAAATTAAAACTACATCATCTTTAGCAAAACTAGATATATCTACTAATACGGACCTGAATTCGTTTAGTAACCCCTCTCCGGAGCTAATTATATTAGTAGCACCTTTACAATCGCTCTCCAATACTATATTGCGTGCACCCATATCCAAGCTGTTAAAGCTAACCCTTCTGCGATTGTTACCAACTCTGCCATAGAAACAGAAGTTGCATTATCATTGTATAAGGATTTCGTTAATACGAGAGCACCATTGTGTTCTCTCGCGCTGCAAACATTACCTATCCCTGGCATTTCCTCGAAAAGGAAAGCATGACAATTCACCTTCACACAACCAGAAAGAGGAGGTACCCAATTTTGACTACTACACAGAACCCTACACAGATCAGGGGGTGTGAACAAGGTCATACGCTTCTATAAATCCAATAGCTTCAGCCAAAAGTTTCTCCGAGCATTTTCGAACCTTTTCGAAAACCCAATTATTTCTGCCTTGCCATACACACCACGACAGCATAGCAAACAGCCGAAACAGCGTCCCATCATTTATATTCATAACATACAAGGCCACATGAAAGAAAATAACGCGACGGAAGTTAACTCAAATGGACCCCAAAGGAAGAAGAAAACAGATATTTGATGCCGGGAGATGATGTTATGAGTGACACCTTTAAATATACAATCTCTTTTAATTTAAGAGTTAAATTTTCTTTCTTGACACTATGAATTTACAAATCTCATAATAAAAATTCTCATAATAAAAATTGAAATGGGAATGTATTTGAAGGAATAGTTATACGTGTTCCAATTCTACTAACTCTTCGGTTTCATATAAATGCATGAACATAGAATTAATATAAAAATCAAAGAATATGTGCCTTAGTTAGAGTAATTATATTCAAAATAATAATAATAATAATAAATAATTAATTGAGCTTAACGGAATAAGAGGGCGGGCTTGAGAAAAAGCAATGTTACATAGTTTAAAAAAATCTGAAAAGCACAATTCAAAGACAACTGTAAATTCATCTGAATCATTCATCACTTTTTCTCTCCCGAATTCTAGATGTGTGGTTCAAACTCATTTGGGGTACAATTTTTGCGATATTTATTTGGGTTCATAGCATGTTTCATTAAAAAGAGGAAGTGATAAATGACACTGATTGGTTAAAAGATATTCTGTCATTTGAATGTAATTCTTAACATGTGTTTTTGATCCACTCATTTCAAAGTATAATTTTTTAACCATATATACATGTACCATTTTCACTTTTTACTGTGGAGAATTCTCTGAGAAATGAAATTCTCTTGAGAAATGAGAATGTTTGCAACTCCTTACACAGAGCATTCAAACATACAGAGAATTTAAACCCTAACAAATACCATTTTTTCAAAAGTGCAAGGAGGTTCTTTGATAACTTATCCGAAAAGTAAAAGAACCTTATTTTGTTCGACCAAGAATTTAATAGAAACAGCTATGGGTAAGATACTAAAGTTTTTCGGATCATTGTTACGTGGAGAGAAGAAAGGATTAACTTTAGTTAAATGATGAGATGAAAAGTCTTGCAAATTACATTAAGATGTTCATGAGTTATATGAAGGATGTGCAAGAAGAAACTGGTAAAGGATAAAAAAGCTCTTGGAATAGTCGTGATTGCATTATGTTGCTTAATCTTAATGAAAGTCACACAGCAACTTTCTTTTAATGAAGTTAGATAATTATTTGCTTTAGTATAATTAACTATATTCTGTTTACCTCATATTTTTTATTTGATTAGTGATTAGGACTCTGTGTTAATAGTGATGTGTGCTATATATGAATTTTTTTCATGGATGTGTACTAATTAAACTCTTATGTTCCTTCCAATCTTAAATTAATTAATAAACCTTTTGGAAACTCGGGCGGGGTTGAATCCAAGATTTCTTTGAAGGAGGAGCTAAAAAGCTGAAATTGGACAAAGAGTGGGTTATACTACATATATATACACATAAAATTTTAGGTGTGGACCGGTCTTTTTTATGACAGTTTTGCATTGTAAAAAACATCCCCAATGTTTTTATGACGGAAAAGTCGTAAAAAGGCCCGGTCTGTACTAGAAACGGACTGTCATTTTTATGATAGTTTTGCGTCATAAAACGCACTCACCAAATATTTTTATGATGGAAAAACCGTTGTAAAAAGACCAGTCCATAAGGATTAGTCCGTATTAGAAACGAACTCATATATATATATATATATATTATTAATATAGTTAGTGTAAATTTTTTTTTAACTACCATGCATTGGAGCCTCCTTGCCAGGAGTTGGGTTTGCCCATATATGACTCCGGGGTTGTGGTTTACTCCAATTCATTCTTGAGAAAAAAATATTCACCCCTAAATAAGGGGTTTGACGAGAGTTTGTTGAAACGATCCCACTTTAAAAGTAACTAGATTATTGGAACACACAACACGCGCTACTCACATGTATAAAATTTTATGAATAACTTTTAACGCAAGTGAAATATGGTTAAGGTAAGGGTTCAATTTATATTGCTATCAAATTTTTTATGAAAAAAAATAAAAAAAATTCATGGGCAAAGTGAAAGTTTAACACACTTTTAAAAAAATTGAAATTGATCTTAGCTTTGACTTTATATATTATTAGAGATGATAAATTGAAAATTTGAAGAAAATTTATTAAATGGTAAAATAACCACATGATACTTAATATTGGATCTTATTTACCAAATAAAATTACATATAATTATTAATTAATATGTTCCGAATCATAATTTATCATATTGCATACACTCCTTATTCTAATATATGCAAAGGTGATTATATTTCCACCCCAACTTAATTTTACTTCTCATTTAGTCCTTAAGCACCATGTAAAGATTTGATATTCAGTTTTTAAGGGCCGAGTATAAATCTTATATTGTTGTAGTCGGCCCTTAAACACTACGTAATAGGATATGTTCGGTCATCAAGAATCCAATAATATATCCTTACTCGATACTCAAGATCGAATGAAGGTAAGAGTGAATTACTCAATGCTCAAAATCAAATGAAGGATGAGAGTGAATCTAAATATTATTGGAGGTAAAAATAGAATTATCATATATATATAGTAATACAACTGAAAATGAGGTAAAAGGTTTTGCATGCCGATGTTTTTTCGCAAAAAAAAATCAACTAATAATATTTTTTAGAAATAAGGGCCTAAATATCATTATCATTCTGAAATAAGGGCTTGTTTATCAATTGTGTTTTAAAATAAGGGCTTTGACTGAGTGAAAACTTAACTTTGCACAAAATTGTGTTGAGTGTAAACTTAACTTTGCACCAAATTGTATTTTGTGCAAACTTAACTTTGCAATAAAAAAAATTAATGCAAATTTATTTTGCATAATATATTTATATTTTTTAACAAATATATTATTATATTTCATTCATAAAACTTTAAATAACGTTAAATAAACACAAGTACATAGTAATATTTTAAAAAATAAGGAATGGAAACTTAACTTTGCATAACTCCAAAAAAAATATTATGCGCATTTTATTAATAAATACGTTTTGAATATGTAATTTGTTCCAAAAGGTGTTATTCTAAAGTATGATCAATTAAAGCCATGTGCTTATTTATAATAATTAGCACATGACGGTACATTTAAGGTTAAGAACTGGTCATTTTATAAGATAAAAACGTGTGATGAACCTAATCATCAAGAAACTTAGATTCAATACCGTATCTTCATGCTAGAAAAATTAAAGTAGACTCGGCCAATTTCCATATCAATTGACTTATTTTTCCATTTTCTTAAAGAATCTTTTAATCATATTTTTTGATCTTATTTTCACAGATCTCGGCATTAAATAAGTTTTTAACAAATTAAACTCAAGGCCATATGTGAACATGCTCAACTCATTTTCTTCGTCTCTACTATTATCCAATTTCTTGAACAAAACACAAGAAATTAGGTTTCTAGATCTAATTTTTAAAAGAACCCCCCAAATTAATCCAGTACCCAAACATACTCCATTATCTTCAAAATTTTGCTCTGTTTAAGGTCTGGGTGGGTAATTTAACGGCTCTGAGTGGATAAGAGATTTGAGAATATTAAATTTTGAATTTTTATTAAGTTATGACATTTTTAATGTTCCCGAAAAAATGCACCGTTGGTATGTGAGAGTTTATTGTGTGTAGAAGTTAACGTTACTCAATAATTTTTGCTGCTATTTTAATTTTTTTACATAATTATATATTGGGAGAAGGCTCTTGTTTAATTGATAGTGATTAATAGATTTAAATATTATTTTTTATGAAAATGTCACAGCTCTCTATTATAATATTTTAAATATAAGACTTAAAAATTTAGTTTAAGATGAATCTTAGTTTAAGTTGATCTTGATCAATACGAGTTTAAATATCTAAATCTTGCTTTGAATTTTTTGGATTTTAGGCATTTCTAATGTAAAAATAATGCTGGTAGTAGTCTTTGGTTCATTACGGCGGTGGTGTTAAATATTGCCAATGTGATCGTTTGGTGTGGTCACCAGTAATGGTGATCTTAATTAATAGATACCCATTTAAATATTAAATTTTGAATTTTTTATTTTAAGTTATGACATTTTTAATATAGAAAAAATTACTAATGTGTGAGAATTTATTGTGTGTATATTATTGTTTTTTTTTACATAATTCTATTATCATGATGGATCTTGTTAATTGATCTTGATTAGTAGATTTAAAATGACCATTTTTTTATGAAATTTATTGATTAGTATATTTTAAGCACATGATTAATTTTTTTAGTTTTAAGATGAATCTTATTTAATTGATCTTGATCAAAACGGTACACGCTAAAAAGTTTAATATTAAATTGGTTCGAATTTTTTATTTTAAGTTATGGCAATTTTAATGTACAAAATATTTATTGGTGTGTGAGAGTTTACTTTGTGTATATTATTAGCGTTAATGAGCTGTTTACTCAATAATTTTTATATTTTTTAACATAATTCTATAGTTATGATGGATCTTGTTTAATTGATCTTGATTAGTAGATTTTAAATAACGTTAATTTTTTTATTTTTTTATTTTAAGTTATACCATTTTTAATATAAAAAAATTATTGGTATGTGAGAATTTATTATGTGTATATTATTGGTGTGAGTGTTTTAACTTTGATGTGACATCTTCATGTGTGTATAAAATTCATCCAATGGTGTAGAGTTAATACACATCATAACATGTATATTTTTAACCATTAGATTTTTATATTTTTTGAAAATAAATTTAGTCAAACTTGATGTTTTATAATATAGATACTAAAAAAATGGGTAAAAAATACTGAAAACTCTCGAACTATCATTTTTTGCCTCTAAACCTCTCTATCTTCCAAAAGTGACACTAAACACTCCTAAACTATTTGATGTTATCACATAAACTCTAAAATTATATAAATGCCTTTGTACAAAGTTAGGTTTAAAACACCAAACCCCTAAAACTATCACTTTTTGGCATTAAATCTCCCATCTTCTAAAAGTGACACTAAACCCAACTTTGTACAAGGGCATTTATGTAATGTTAACAATTAAGTGATAACATTTAATAGTTTAGAGGGGGTTTAGTGTCACTTTTAAAAAATAAATGGTTTAATGCTAAAAAGTAATAGTTTGAAGGGGATTTAGTGTTTTTTATCCTAAAAAATTATATAATACAAACTTAATTTTGTATAATTACATAAAAAAATAAAATTTAATAATTTACTGCAAAATTAACTTTGCATTTTTTTTTTAAATTTGGTCATTAGAAAAACTCTTGAACGTATAGAACTTAGAAGAATGGAGTGACGCGAAAAAAAATAAAAATAAAAAAAAAATAGGAGAAAGACGTGAGCCTTGCTGACGATTTTCTTTCTCTTCTTCTCCCCTTTGTCGACATCAACTGGAGCAACCAAAACCCCAAATCCCCTTTCTCCTCACGAAATCCCCAAATAGCTCTCGCTAAAAAAAAAAGCCCTAACCTAACCTAACCTCACCGGAGAAAAAGCACTAGCTCGCCGAAAAAGCTCAAATTGACGACTGGTATCTCCCCGGAAAAGCTCTGCTGCAGCGATCTGCAATCTCTCTCCGAGCCGTTCGCACTCCCAATCTCTCGCAATCTCTCTTATAGCCGCTCGCACTTCCAATCTCTCTCTGTCTCTCTCTATCTTACAATCTCTCTCCTAGCCGTTCGCACTCTCAATCTCTCTGTCTATATATTCGTGAATAAACCTGTGATTTTTACCGTCTGAGGCTGATTCCGGCTCCTTCCTCTCTCGAAACGCCCAAATTTAAATCAAATCAAATTTCAATTAGCTTCAACATTCAATCACAGTAAGCTCTATCTCTATCTATTTATATGTATATATATATATATAAAGTCAGTCCCCTTTATATGCATGCGATTTCTGGGTAAAGATGAAAGGGCTTTATTATTGTTATGACAGAAACCCTAGAAATCAAAAATCCAATGATTATTGCTTTCTTTCAATGCCTTTTCTAAGGCTTACCTGAAATTTTAGTATTTTGAACCTGGAACTTGCATTTTACATTCCATGATTTAACCTTAAATTGAGAACACCATTCATTTTTCTCAGATTTGGGCTATTTTTCTCTGCTGATAAAAAGAACATCAAAACACGGTCGATTGAGTCGAGTTGAATTGTGAAAGTGTATTCTATGATCTTTGGTTGAATTTTCGTGCAATAAAGTTCTAAGATTTTTTTCCTTTCTTGCTTGTTTTTGGAAATTCCTCTAGTTAGTCTAATTAATCATCTAATGGATAGTGCAGTAGCACAGCTGAAGAGGCAATGCCGATTTGCCAAAAGCCGAGTAAATTTGAACTTGTATGGTGTACCCAGATAAGGCCAAATCCTCTAGGTAGGTGACGTGGGACCCTTTCAAGAGGAAGTTCCCCTAGGTTTACTGGAACCTCTCAGTGTACCCTCTTGTTAGAGTCATCAGACCCTCTTGGATATCCTCTTGGTAGGATTACCAGAACCTCTAGGTATACAATATCAGTAGTGTCACAAAGCCCTGTCAGCGGCTCTCCTCCTGTATCCATGTCAGTACAGTTATGGGTTAGTCCTAGGGAACAATATGATGCTGGCTTTGAAGCTTGAGCAGAGCTTCGTTGGGCACCCAACCAGCCTGATCGCCTTGAACTGAAGAGGGACTCCACTCCTACCTATTTGAGCATTTGTTAACTGCTTGAGTCCCTCACTTTATCTAAAACACATATTACCACCCAATGTATTGACCCCTGTTCTTTCACTTGTCCAATCACTCATCTAAGCTCCCCCTATAAAAGCAAGGCTTGGGCCTTTCAACAAAATCTGGCTTAGAGAAGTTGGACAACCATAGAGAGGAGAACCTCTCTCCACTCTCTCTAGTTCTAAACCTTACATGGCTACATGGGCTCATCCACATCAAGCTTTCATCTCAACTATGAGTGGTTCTCTCCCTCTCTCTTTTCCATAAGTGGTGCTTCTACTCTCATTCCTCTCACCAACTCTCTTGCTCTTTGATGATTTGTCATTTGGGCAACTTTTCCATGAAGCAATTTATGCCTCAACATGCAATACGGTATATATTGTTTTTTTTTTTTTTGATCAGAAACAAAGCTTATATTGATTGCAAAATCAGATACAAGCAAAGATGCCGGAAGCGGATGAGAAATCCACCACCAAGCACACCAGAAAACAAAAACAAAAACAAAAAAGAAACAGCTCCATCCTCAATCACAAAACAGACAAAAAGCCCTACAACAAATCAAAACTGATCCCATGCCCAAAAAACAAGCAGTAGCCCCTAGCAACAACAATCATACTCCTAGGCACTAGGCAAACCTCTAAGGCCTAAATAAGTCTACTGCATAGCCAAACCCCAATCCCTAGCAATCTCTGATATAGTCCAGATTCCAAAATTCTTCGAAGAAAATGCCCAAAGTGAATCCAGTTTCTTGATTCTGTCCCAAGTCTTTTCTTATTCTTCTTCAATTTCTTAAAAAATTCTCTTATTTCTCTCTCTCCAAATACACCACGTCACAGCCATGCAACTACACCTCCATAATGTTTTGCATTTCTTTTTGTCACCTATGAAGAACCACTTGATATTAAGCAGTTCATACCATGACTGATACTACCATTGTACACTATTGATCTCATAATTTTCTTTTTTATATACTTTGTAAAATCTTTCCAAATTCATACGTAATCCTATATATATATCGAATCTATTTAATACTTTCAAAGTTCATTCTTAGTAAAATCTTATTGGGTATTTGTAAAATCAAATCTCTGTTTCTCCTTTTCTTTGTAAAATCTAATCTGTATAATAGTTGCCTAGTGCCTTAGTTGGTGCTTCTTTGTTTTATTATTTGTTTTCTTTGTAAAATTTGAGTTGTAAAATCGAATCTATGAAGTCTGAGACTTTGAGTTGCTATCTCTAGATCTAAATTTAGTTGTTTGCTCTTTGAATTTATGGATTTAGTTGGCAATTTCAGTTTTACCGCTTTAAATCATATACTGAGCCAAATTTCTGGTAACCGAAATTTTGGTACCCGATTTATATTCAGTTTGGGATCGGTTTGTATTTTGGCTATACTGAAATTGTCGATTCGGTATATCTTATTTTGGTTCTGGACCCAAATTGAGTTCTGCCGTGGTTGAAACTATTGAGCGAAAATTTAGCAGCAAAGTTTCTGGCTAAAATTGCATCTTTAACTCATGCTTATAACTCTTTAACTTTTTGTTTCTTTCAAATTGATAGAAATATGAGAAAATGAAAGCAATTTCAATGAAACTTTTTTAATCCACAACACCTCTTCCAAAAAAATGGCATATAAATCCGAAACAGCAAGAAAGTCTACTAGTATCCGTTTCTTTTGTATCTAATTAATCATTTCTTCTTTCCCTCCACATGGAAGTGCAAAATATCTTTTCCTCTGTGTTTTCATTTGCCAAAGAGATTTCCCGAGATTTTACTTCAAACTTAGTGAGTGGAAATTTATTTGGCCAGGAAATAAGTTCAATGGGTACTTTATAGGAGGTGATACGAGGGTTTTATTGCACTTTATCGTGTTGGCTATCATATTTGATAAAGAAAAATGTAAAAGAAGTCCAATATCTGATCTTAAAATTTGTTCATGAGCATGTTGATAAATGTACAAATATTTATAGAACTGTGAATGTTAACTCTGTTGAGTGTCAATCATTCGTTAACTAGTAAAGTAAATAGGGGTTTACATTTTATTCTATTTTTAATAATATGACTTTTCTCCTGCAATACTTTGTACAGGTTTGTTTCTTTTCTTTTTTCTTTTTTTTCCGATATATAGACACAAGATCGTCATCATTAGCATAAAAGAATCTTTGAAATGACAAAGGACCTGAAGGAGCAAAGTCATAGATTCAGTGGTTCGAGAAGATTAAACTGAATGACATTAAGGAAGACAAATATTAAAAAATCAGCATGTCACTGCCCAGTGATGCCGTAGATTTTCGTATGGGTAAGGCTTATTAGAGCTCATTCATACTGTGATGTGATAGAGATGCATAGGCTAACATATATATGAATAATTTTCTCTTTTAGTTTATGGACTTTCATTTGGATCAGGAGTAGGGATGGCAAAATGGTCGAACCCGGCAGGTCCTGCGGTTTGGGAGTTTTTTTTTTGAAAGATGGGGGTGGGTTTGAGTTCTAAAATAAGAACCCGGCACAGGTTTAGGTCAGGTTCAAGTTCTCGTAAATTTAACTTGACCCAACCCGAAAATCAATGTGTTTTAAAAGTACCCTCATAATATCATATTATTAAGAACAGGTAGGGTTGGGTTCAGGTTTGGCCTAACCCGAGCTGTTGCCATCCCCAAAAGTTGCTTTTGTTTTTTCACCTGGTTTGTACTGCATTTTTTTTAATTGTAATTCTATATTTCTTTAGATTTATTATTATTTGTGGAAATAAAAAATGATTGGAATGGTTACTTTGTGGCAGTGGACTTTGAGGTTGACAGTGATGGTAATGCCGATATACTGGGGAACTCTGTTGAGGTGGAATGCAGGGTAAGCGATGGAAATGAAATCGGAGGAAGTTCCGATGAAGGCTCATTTCAACCAGACCAAGATGTTAAAATGAACCAAGATTTCTCGGGAAGGGAAATAGTTCAATCAGATGATCCCCTAGCAATAAATAATAGTTCGGATCCAGGGGAAGAACCTTTTGTGGGCCAAGAATTTGAATCCGAATCAGCGGCGCATGCTTTTTATAATGCATATGCGACAAGAGTAGGCTTTATAATCCGTGTAAGTAAGCTCTCTCGATCAAGGCGTGATGGAACTGCTATTGGTCGAGCTCTTGTCTGCAATAAAGAGGGTTTTAGAATGCCTGATAAGCGTGAGAAAATCGTAAGGCAAAGAGCGGAAACTAGGGTTGGTTGCAGAGCGATGATATTAGTTAGGAAAGTAAGCTCTGGCAAATGGGTTGTTACGAAATTCGTGAAGGAGCACACTCATCCTTTGACACCTGGCAAAGGCCGAAGAGATTTAATCTATGATCAATATCCGGTTTGTTCTTACTTCGTTATCCCTCAAAGTTCTACGTTCTTTAGTAAAACATATTATCCCTACCATTAGCATCAGATAATTCATTTCACTTAGTCATAATGATTTTGTTAATCTAGGTTGAATTTGTGAGAACCTGCGTGAAATTCTTGTGAAGGACTGCATTTCCCCATCTATTTATTTAAGTGAATATTTGAATTTATTTCGGTTAAAATATATGGATTTGTTAAGGGGTATGTTTCTTTTATTTCGTTAAATAATTTTCAGCCATAGGATGGGAAAGCATAAGAGTATTTGTGTTCTTATAGCTTAAGTTACTTTTGTTCTATTCCTCTGTGTCAAATCAAAGGAGGAACAATGAAGTCATCTGTATTTATTTGGTTATTTTATGTTTGTTGACAACACACTTCCATGTTAATTTGATATATGTCAATGTATCCATATGGGCACATTTTGGTTCATACATGGATCGGTGGATGTTGGATGATAGAGCACTAAAATAGACTCTTGAGCAGCTCTTCTACTGCCTAACGCTCCTTCATTTTACCGGCTCTTTTCGAAGTAAAAAGCACGTTCTTCCAATTTGTTTTGAAGATTGATTTTGATCATTGATGCATTATATTTTGGGAAGTATCCTCAAATATTTGCAAAGGCCTTTGAGATGATGATACACTTCTCCTTTCAAATGCTATAAGCCATAATGTGAAGCTGCACTTTTCTCAAAGTGGTAGTGTCTCTATGTAATAGTATAGATCCTATTCAAAAGAAATAGTGTAGGATATATTGTTGTGTATTCGTGTATGTATGTAATATAAGTAAAAATGTGAGGTATGTATATAATTTAACAAATAGACTTATGTGACTTTTGGTTCTTTGTACATCCTTGTGTATCTATTATATTGCAATTTAACTTTATTTGTGCATATATTTCTCTTTTGTAGAATGAGCACGATAAAATTCGGGAATTATCTCAGCAGCTGGCTATAGAGCGAAAGAGAGCAGCAACCTATAAGAGGCACCTGGAACTTGTTTTCGAGCACATAGAAGAACACAACCAATCTCTTTCCAAGAAGATCAAAGACATTGTTAACAGTGTGAGGGAGATGGAATCCAAAGACCAGCAAACTCATAGATAGTTTTCATATTTTTCCCTCTTTTTCTTCCTCTAGAAAACAAAAATCATGAAAAGGAAGCGCAAAAGGTTGTTGGATGAGGCGAGTAGTAGTATGAATATATATAGGAAAAATGCTCAATCTATCGTGCATTCCTTCGAGTTTATTTGTGTACAATTGTGAACTCCATAGGAAATTGTTTGGGACAAAATATTATTCCTTTGAGCCCATCCTACTAGCATTGTTAACATTGAAATTGAATTAAATCCAATTGAATCATTTTCGTCAGCTTTGATGTAAAATTTAGATTGATTAATTTCCATAGCATTTGCAGATGCTTGTCTTGTATATGATCTTCCATTTTGTTTTATTGTTCTTTCTTTCTTTTATAATAGATATTGGGTTTGAGGCTTATACATGTCTTGCTTAGTAGATTCATGGTTCTGATTGACCCTTTATTGTAAAGTTAATTATGAATAGATGAATGGCAAATCCAGACTCCAGAGGGCTTGTAAAAGTTCTTGAGCAAATTTGCTAATGCAAACAGATGAATGATGGTAATGTTTGTGTAGATACTTAACTTTGCACCCCTTTGTTCATTTGGTTGGAGTTTTTGTACGTTTCAAACAGCTCTGTTTGAATCCCCACATTTAACAGATTTCTGGGTTTATAGGATAATTTTTGTTTGTTGGAGATGAAGAAAATGATAGCGTTAGCGTTTGAGGATGCAGCGAACAAAATTGATGTTGGCGTAGTGACCCTAGACAGCACAATTTTATCAAACCCTAGACACACTTACATTACCCCATCTGGTCAAGGGTCCTCGTCATTATTTCCAGTCCCATGAGAAACTGCCCAACGCCATCTTCAACACATCCTCCCCCTTATCAAATCTTCCCATGAAACTGCCAAATTACTAAAAATGACATCGACTGTCTGTTATGCAAAAGGTCCCGGGATGAGTGCCTCATTACAGGCTGCCGCAGTGGTAGTGCAGGTTCTTTCACTGCTATGGAAGAAGCCGATTGTGGTGGTAAATCATTGTGTTGCTCATATAGAAATGGGGAGGATCGTTACTGGAGCTGATGATTTGTTTGTGTTGTATGTGAGTGGGAGGAACACAGGTGATTGCGTATCGTGAGGGGACGTATCGGATCTTTGCAGAGACAATTGATATTGCTGTTGGGAATTGCTTGGATTGGTTTGCTAGGGTTTTGACATTGTCAAATGATCCAAGCCCCGGTACATCATTGAGCAGGTATGCGACTGCCACTGGGTTTTCTTAATTTATGTATGTACTATAGTTTTATGCTTAATCACATCATGATAAACTGTTGAATCGGACATGATCATGTAAAGATTTTGGCTTTGCTTCACTCTGAATTTTTTTTCTCTGTTGTCTGTGAATTTTTACTCTGCTTTTTACTTGAATTATTTTTCAATCATGGTTGAGATTAATATTCATGCAGGAACTATTACCATTGCTTTGCTTTGGCTTTCGATTGCAGTAAATTGGTCAACACTTCATTCAATGTCGTCCTATTTGCACCAAGTACTTTGCTTTTTGAGAATGAAAATTGTTAGTATTTAATATTTATTGAATCAGTTAATAATTATGCATGTATTGTTCAGGTCAAGTTTCTTATCCCCCGTATTGCTAATGCATGCTCTTTTGCTGCTGTCCTAGGCTCCTAGCATTCCAGGTCTGGGGATTCATATGTTTTTGAACATAATTAGTCAAACCTAAAAAAAGGGGAGAGGGTGTTTTTCTCTGTAGAAACATAGAGATGTGCCGTTAAAATATGGAAAAAAGAACAGTACGAAGAGAAGGTTGGCCCTTAAAATACCAAAAATAAAACAAAGAACAAAACATATCAGGACTCTCAAGTCAAAATTACTTATTTTCCCCTGCCATAGAAAGGATCCTTCCGGATTTCTGCCTGATTGCTTAAGACCAAGTTCTTTTACTAGCAGAACTGTTGAACGCCTTAAAGAAATTTCGAAACAGCCCATGAAGAAGCCATATACTTCTCACTGAAAAGTTGTAAAAACGCATTCCTAGCCCTTTGCCCCACAAAGGCCCAGGCTAGCAAGATAGCAACCAGGCATGATGGGTGGGATTTTTCACTCATTTTTTTATTTTTTTTTTGATCAGAAACAAAGCTTATAGTGATTGGCAAAATCAGATACAAGCAAAGATGCTGGAAGCAGATGAGAAATCGACCATCAAGCACACCAGAAAACAAAAACAAAAACAAAAACAAAGAAGAAACAACTTTGACAGTTGGGAAAGGCGATAAAGTAAGATTTTGGGAAGATTGTTGGCTTGGTAATTCTCCTCTTCGTAGTGATTATTCAAGATTGTTTCAGTTATCCCGTAATAAAGGAAGATTGATTAAAGCATTTACCAAATGGGATCCGGCCAGTGGTATTAACTGGGATTTTACTTTTTTCAGAAACTTGAATGATAGAGAGAGTGAGGAAGTCCTTTTTAGAATCTTTACTAGATTCTAATGAGGAGCCGAAATTCCCCCACTTTGATTTCATTTGGAAAAGTAGTGTTCCCACCAAGATTAAGATCTTCAATTGGCTTGCAGTACTTGCCAAAATTAATACGCTTGATAGGTTACAAAATAGAAGACCTCATTTGTCAATCTCTCCTTCGTGGTGTGTTCTTTGTCAGAAAGCTGGCGAATCTGCAGATCATCTTCTTCTTCATTGTGAATTCTCTAGCAGGATTTGGGCCAAGGCTTTTATTTGTTTTGGTTTTGAAGGGGCTGTTCCCAGTTCATGGTATGATTTTATTGGTATCTGTTGGTTTTTGATAGGCAGCAATGGGGTCCATAAGGTTATTTGGAAGCTTTTTGTTCACGCTATAGCATGGTTTTTATGGATTGAGAGGAATAGGAGAATTTTTGAAGATTGTTTCAGTAATGTGGAAGAAATTTGGTCAATGGTGTGCTGCATTGTCGGTCTATGGGCTAAAGCTGCCAAGATTTTTAATTCCTTGGATAATTTTCTATTTTGTTTAGACCCTTTTTGTTTCCTTTCAGTGTAGCAGGCTTCTTGTTGTTTTGTTGTTGTTTTTTGTTAGATTCTAGGTGCTCAGTTGGATTTCTCATCCAATGTCTTCTCTGATTGTGCTGATTGTACTCTTCTTTCTTTTTTAATGAAGCTCTTTTTCTTATCAAAAAAAAAAGAAGAAACAGCTCCATCCTCAATCACAAAACAGACAAAAAGCCCTGCAACAAATCAAAACTGATCCCATGCCCAAAAAACAAGCAGTAGCCCCTAGCAACATTAATCATACTCCTAGGCACTAGGCAAACCTCTAAGGCCTAAATAAGGCTACTGCATAGCCAAGCCCCAATCCCTAGCAATCTCTGATATAGTCCAGATTCCAAAATTCTTCGAAGAAAATGTCCAAAGTGAAGCCAGATTCTTGATTCTGTCCCAAGTCTTTTCTAATTCTTCTTTAGTTTCTTAAAAAATTCTCTTATTTCTTTCTCTCCAAATACACCACATCACAGCCATGCAACTACACCTCCATAATGCTTTGCTTTTCTTGTCACATATGAAGAACCACTTGACAGTAAGCAATTCATACCAAGAACCCGGAAATACTGCAATCAAGTCGAATTCCTTTCGGACCTTGTTCCAGATTCCTTGAGCAAAAGAGCAATGTAACAAATGATCAATGTTCTGTCTGTCCCGCTTGCACAACACACACCATGAAGGAGATAGATGCATAAAAGGCCTTCTGAATTGAATTAAATCTGCTGTGTTGACTTTCCTTAATGCAACTAACCAGGCCAAAACACGAACTTTAGGAGGAATGCCTGATTTCCAAATCATATCCGCTGGAGCAAGGATATAACCTACATCAGATTTAGTAAGAATTTAAAAAAAAGACTTCACTGAGAACATTCCATTTCTATCTCCTTTCCAAACTCTATTATCCTCTTTATCACAAGCCATTTCAACACCATGTAACCTTCCCAACAGAGTCCTATATTCCTCCTCCTCCGTTTCTGTAACATGCCTTCGCAATATCACATTCCATGAATGACATTGGATAGAATCCCAAGAGAGATTATCAGCAACCATAGCCCTCCGATTCTGCACTACTCTGAACAGACCCGGGAAATGATCCTTTAAGGCTATATCACCAAACCATCTATCCAACCAGAATTTTGTTCTCGACCCACTGTTTTGAGCATTATTTCCTTCTATATTTGAATGAATGTCGGTGTAGTGCAGTCTTATGCCTTCTCAAGAAATGCTGTCTTATGCCTTCTATATTTGAGCATTATTTGCCGATGACACAATTTTTTTTCTCTCAAAAAGTGAGAGCAGTTTTAATAATCTGATGGGAATCCTCAAGATCTTTGGTCTCGCTTCTGGATTGAAAATCAATATTTCAAAGAGTACCATAGCCGGTATTCACATGGAAGAGGAGGAAATTTCAGCGTTGGCTAGAAAGATTGGTTGTGAAGCGGGTTCGTGGCCAATGTCCTACTTAGGAATGCCGCTTGGCGATAACCCTCGCAAAGTAAGCTTTTGGGATCCGGTTCTTGAGAAAATTAAAAAGAGGTTAGTAGGATGGTTTAAATGTTGTTTGTCTAAAGGTGGGAGGCTAACACATATCCAATCGGCGCTTGAAAGTTTGCCCATTCACTACCTTTCTCTATTCAAAGCACCCATTTCGATTTGCAAGAGTATTGAAAGATTGCTGAGAGATTTCTTATGGGAAGGTTTTGGAGAGTCAAAGGGTGATCATTTGGTCAATTGGAACCTCGTTTCTAATAGTAAGGAAAAGGGAGGGCTGGGTATCGGCAACATTGCTACAAGGAATGAGGCTTTATTAGGAAAATGGCTTTGGAGATTTCCACTTGAACAAGATTCCTTTTGGTGTTCAATTATTAAGAGCAAATACGGTATGCATCCTCATGGATGGGATTCTAACGTGGTTAATCGAGGATCTCATAGGAATCCGTGGAAGGCTATCTCGGCCGGTCTTGCAACATTTAAACCACTTATTCGTCTTAAAGTGGGTAATGGTAGTGTTATCCGTTTTTGGGAGGATTTGTGGGTGGGGGTTTCTCCTTTATCTAATTCCTTTCCTCGTTTATATAACCTCTCATGTGACAAAAATCTTTCTATTTCTTCGGTTGTGGAGTGGAATGAGTCGGGTTCTTTCTTTTGGGATCTTCACTTTCGTAGGAATCTTTTTGATCATGAATATGATGACTTTTCAGCTTTGATTAGTTTCATTTCTAATGTCTCTTTGGCTAGAAACCTTCCAGATTCTAGAGTTTGGACGGGGGATAAATCGGGGGTGTTCTCTTGTAAATCTTTCTTCAGCAATCTCATTGAGTCTCTGGGAGATGTTTCTTCCTTTCCTTTTAAGGTTATTTGGAAAGCAGGAATTCCCAATAAGGTTAAATTTTTTGTTTGGCTTGCTTTTTGGAAGAAGGTTAATACTTGTGATGTGCTACAGATTAAAAGACCAAACATGGTGCTCTCACCGTCTTGTTGTATTTTGTGTCAGAAGAATGCAGAAAATATTGACCATTTGCTTCTACATTGTAATTTTGTATCTAAGATGTGGTGGAAGGCGTGCAATATTTTCAGTATGGTTGGGGCTTTCCCAAAATCATGGGGGGATTTTTTGAGTATTAAATGGTTCCTTATAGGATTCAAGAAGAGGGTGATAGTTCTTTGGAGATGTTGTTGTTTGGCTATTGCTTGGTGCACTTGGTTAGAAAGAAACTCCAGACTATTTGAAAATAAGGTTAGGCAGGAAGATGAAGTCTGGAGCAGAGTGGTAATTTTAGCCTCGTTGTGGGCTAAATCTTCATCGGTTTTCCATGATTTGTCCTTTTCAGTTCTGGCTAGCAACTGGGCTGCTGCCATCACTTGATGCTTCGAATACTTTTGTAGCTAATTCTGTTTTACTGTTTTTGTGTTTTAATTTTTCTTTTCTTTTCTTGAGCCCTCTTTTGGTGGACTTCTGGTTCCCCGTAGAGGCCTCTTGTATCGCCTTTTCTTGATGATTCAATAAAATGCGTTTGTGTTTTTGATCAAAAAAAAGAAATGCAGTTTGATTTCTTATAGCATAATATTTTAACAAATAAAATAAATAAAAAAGCAACTGCTTAAAGCCTGGTCACCTAGGCACCCCTAAGGCACTTAAGGCGCTTGGCACCTTATGACCACCCTACGTCTGCCTAGTGCGCTTTTAGAACATTGCGGGGAAATGATCTTCACAAGTTCTCACTCCTCCCACGCTCTCGACTCAAATATGTTCGAATCTTTTAAATTTTCCGACTGAAAATTCTCTTGTAAACGTACTTGGCTTCTTTTCGTTCAAACGGATTATAGTTTCTCTCTAACTGTATATACAGGGATTCAAATTTTTTATTTTTAACACAGCCCAAACTTGTTTGTAAGATATAAAAAAACCTCATTATCGCCCACTTCCCTTGGGAAACAGTCTATCTCCATATTTCCATGCATTGTGAGGTGATCATTAATTTTTCCATTTGAGTCTTGGCTGTTCTCATCTTGATTCCATATTTATTAAAATTAGGTATTTGGGGAAATCAATTTACATTTTTTGGTGCTTGACAATTAGTAAAATTGTTGTTCCTTGTAAAACGTAAATCCTTGAGATTTCTGTTACTTCAGAGACGAAGAATGCTATCGCTTATGATTTAGACAGGACATCTGTTACATATTGACTATTGTCCATCCTTAAACAGTCGTAAAAAGGAAGAAAAGAAAAGAAAGCATAGAAAAGCATTGGGCCTCTCTTATCCAATGATGATTAACTGTCTAGATGGATCATTAATCCCGTCTCAGATGAGAAATCGGAGCCTAAACTTGCACCCTTCATTTAAGTCCTTGTTTTTGTCATGCATCTATCAGATCAGCAAGTTGACTGAAAGCATTATAGATATCTACTTCCACTCACTAAATTTAGCAGCCCATAGAAGAATAAGAGAGATGTAGTAGAATGTAGAGTTAAAGGGTGATGAATAAGAAAAAAAAGGCTCATATAATCAAGTGATCAATACATCCAATATATTTATGTTTAGTGCTTTTACATGGTTTATTCTGGTATAAAACTTTGAAAGTACTGTGGTAGTATACTGGCAATTATAATTGCCTAGTAGATTTACGATTCTGCACTAAAATGATTTTCATCCTTGTGTGTAGGTCTATGCAACCGATGGTTTGATGACTGGTCAGCGTATGGTTAAAACAGTAGAAGCCAGGCACTATGTTACTGAACTTCAGATCTGACTTCTCTAAGTTACCAATTAGATGTTTGAAAATGGGGCTTGACTCACCAATTCCTTGAAATATTTTACTGGCCTTTCATGGTTTATGTGGATTCAGTTTGATAACTGAACACAACTTTAATGAGTTGGGTAAAATTAGGTCAGCAAATCAACTAGGCAATTATGACAAAGGAAAGGTAAATTATTTCTACTAGATTTGAAGAGGATTGTAACATATAAAGCTAGTAACCTGCCATGAGGAATGAGTAGCAGTAACAAGTAACTAAAAAATGCGTAGTATGGAGAGTGCTTGGGTACAAGTTTAAGGTGCAAATTAACCGGGGAAAGGTTAATAGGATTACAGATGATGTGGCTCTAGATAATGGAGATAAAGGGATTCATATGACGAACCACGAGTAATTGAGGGTTGAGATTAATGTGTTTGCCTTTAAGGTTTTGACAATAGTTCAATGGCTTTTTCCTCTTTAGGTTCCTTTCACTAAGGTTTTATAGATTATTGTTTTATCCTCTTCGTGTCTTCTGTTTGTCTTCAGCTACATTTTTTTTTAACGTTTTCCTTTCTCCATCCATTATTTGTGGTTTGTGCTTTTATGATGTACTTCTTGTTTATCTTTGTAGTCTATTATCTAATTATATATTCTGAGTTATGCTTTGTCATTAGACTGCCAGTCATAATTTTGGGTTGCACTTGTGAGATCCAATTGCTTATTAATCACTTCTCGTTTGAAATGACATAATGCTTTTAAGCTGAGATGTCTAACGGGGCTTGCTGGAAAGTCATTGGCTGTTATTTTCTATTTAATTTTCTTTTCTGGGCAGATTTGAAAATTCTTGTATTGCTTTTGGCAACTGAACATGCTTTCTCCAATAGCTATGGCATAAAGAACTTGCTTTGAATATAATGATGGAATATTCTCTCGTTTCATTAAAGAAATGCCTGTTGAATCATGCGTGATTTGTTTCCTCATCAGCTTGCAAAGAAAGGAGAAAAGTTTTCAGATCATCATGCTTGATTTGTTTCCTCTTCATCAGCTTGCAAAGAAAGGAGAAAAGTTTTCAGATCTTCCATATGTTGTAAAAGGAATGGAGGTGTCTTTTAGTGGAATATTAAGTTATATTGAAGCCACTGTGGAAGAGAAATTAAAGAACAATGAGTGCACTCCCGCAGATTTGTGCTATTCCCTACAGGTAATTATTGGTTATTGTTTCCACTTCATTTTGCAATTCATATCCTTTTAGTTGTGCCAGTCCTTTTACATTTTAGAAATTTTGTTGAATATTTATACATTTTAGTGCTTGTTTGTTTGTTTGTTAGGGTTTTTGTGCTTTCTTGGGATAATAAACTTTGTGCTTTAACGTATGAAGTTTGAGGTATAGCAAAGGAATTGGTACCATGTGATATTTGAACTGTTGACATGAACTATGAGAGTTATATTACTTGCACGCAGAAGCAGTTTTACCCTGTTTCTAAACAACACTTGGTATGTTAAACTTTTGAATGAACTACAATGAGAAGCTTAGGAACTTAATTGTACCAATCCTAACCCTAGAGTGCCACTTAAATAAGGAAAGCGAATATCTATCAATAAGTCAACCCAAATTTCGGAGATCTCATCTCCCGTTAATGGAGTGCTACTATAAACAAAACAACCTAAACATAATCCTAATCCCAAAGGATACTACCAAATAATAAAAAAGAATAGAAAGTAACCTAATTAAAATTGAGCGAGTGGATTAGCCTAGCGGTAAAGGAATTCACCCGGATTTGGGAGATCCTTGGTTTGAGTCTCCCCAGGGGGTGGGTGCTTGTTTGTGGTGTGGGGTTTGTTTTTTTTTTTTTTTTTTTGGGGGGGGGGGGGGGGCACTGTTATTATAGTAAAAGGAAGAGACTTACACCTTCCTCTTGTTAGGATTAAAAAACGAGAATTCAAATCGAACACGACGCCTCCATTACTAGCCATGCCCCAAGGTCTTCGTAAATAATCTTGGGACACGGTATATCCCGTCCCAGTTGGGGCACAATAACAAGTTATGTCTGAGGTCCCAACCCACTTGATTTTGGTGGCTCCGTTGTTTCTTTAAGGGTGACTCAAAGGATGAGCATCGCCATAAATTCGCATGCAATACAGCTGAGAAGCACTTGTCCTCACCCCTATGATAGTTTAGAGTCTTCTTGAGGATTATGTATGTAGTACAACGTGGGTTACTGTGTTAGTTCGGAATAACCTGTGTTAGCATACTATGAGATGCCTAGATGGGTGTTAATAAGTAAGATTATCAATTTAATATTTCAGATAAGTGCAAAAACTTGAAGCAAAAGAGCAGTAAAGGTGTGTTTGGGGCCACAATTCCATGTTTTGGAATTGGATTTTGGAGCAAAATTTAGTTCAAACCTTGGAATTGGGCTCCCAGACACGCACTAAGGTTTTGATTGATTACTTGTAAAGGCTTCCAGAGGTATTGGTTGGCAAGGAAAATATAGGTTGTTTTTTCAAAAGAATAGATTGTGTTCTACTTTTTGTTGTTCTCCACATTTTGATGCAAAACAGTTGCACACAAAAAAGTAGAGCGAACTCATTTTCCACCGACCATCACCGCCACCCGAACAGCCTCAAAATATTTTGTTTGTGTGGAAAACCATTTATGTTGGAAACAGTTAAGGTTGCATTGAGATTTTAAAGAAGCAACTACAGCCTATGTTGTGTGTGATAGCAACCATGGAAATAGTCAATTAGGGTAGAAAATGTCTAACTTGCAATTCCTTTTATAGGCAATTGAATTCCATGGAACAGCATTTGCCCACTTTTTACATAGGATTGCACCTTTTGCCTTTGAGCTCTTTTCCATTACCTACGAATCCTTTTCCATGGGGAAGGGTAGGAATTTAGTTTTTCAGCATTATGCATCATTTACTTGTACCATGGAATTTGTTGGAATTGCCTAGAAAATTGGGCAATGAAACGCTGAGACATCCTAAGATTTCCGCTTATGAATCAATTTTTTTATTTTTTTCCTTCGGGAAACTGTGTTTGTGATGCTTGTGGAGATAACATAATGGGTAATGGCACATTGTGACACGAAAGACATTCTCATCATTGATGGTGTGGGTTCCAACGAGCACTTACAAGAGATGAGAACTATGTGCTCTGAGAGGGGCGGTAACTTATTTGCAACCGATGACAGGTACCATATTGATAGGGGAGCTACGATTGCATATACGGGTCTCTTGGCTTATGCTAATGGCACGTCAACCCCATTAGACAGACTCAACCTTCACCCAACGGTTCAGATCCGATGAAGTTCTTGCTATTCGGAGAGGCAAGGAAGGTGCTAACGGGAACACTCTTGCGGATTAATTGATTCAACCGCATCAAGTGCTTCAACCACGTCCACCTCATACACACCGTGTACCCGCCCAGCAATGATGACCCCGGATGAGTTCCTAGATGCTGCCCCCAATACCATTACTGTTTTATCTTGAAATCCAGCCCCATCAAAGTTTAGTTTCACTGCAGAATCTTACTGAGGACACAAACAGAGCAGGCTGCGAGTATCACTGTATTGAGTTACGGTCATCGACTGAGTATTCAATCAGTGAGGTGATGCATTCCTTAAGGGTGCTTTGTAAAGCACCCTTAAAATTCAGTTTTAACACCCTTTTGTAATTTTAAAAAGAAACCAGTTAAATAAAAGTTGTATTTTAAAGGCACCTTCATATGTCAAAGCTAATATTCTGAAAGGTTTTCTTCTTGCCCTTCTATTTATTGCTTATTACACTTATTTCTCACAATTTCTTGAGCAACGTATCACTTATATTACTTTCATACATTCTTTTATATATATATATATGCATATTTGTATTACCATATATATATATATATATAAACATTCTTCTCTATATCTATTTATATACATATAAGTGTGTTGTCGTATATTTGTAGAATTTTTATCGTATATTTGTGTTATATTATTGTTGTGTTTAGTTGAAATTTGATTTCAACTTTTTATATGTAATTGATTGTGGTTTACGGTAGGTATACGAATATATTGGATTTTCAAGATGAGCAATTTATAATTTTATAGACAAATTCGTTTTCAATAGCGAGCATTTTATATACGAAATTTCATTTTATCACTCTTGATTGATGAGATTTTGAATTTTTATATAACAAAAACAAAAGTAGAAAAAGATTAACTTTAGTGCATTGAATTAGTTGGCGAACATAAGGACATAAAACGACATCAATTTTAGCGAGCTATGGTTTCATTGCTATAACAATAACATTCTTCATTAACTTGAATTAATCTAATATAAAATTGTATATATTTGTAGATACTACATTTGATGGAAGAAAATTCTATAACAAAGTTCATCTTCAGCTACTGTGAAATTGGTTGCAAATAAGTCGATTTATTAAATAAGTGCATGATTTTAGTAAAGTGTTCTAATTATTACGGGTGCTCTTACAAAAATAAAATTTAAAAACGGGTGCCTCAAAAATAAGTGTTTAAATTGATTTTCAAGAGTGCTTTTATTATTACTCATTCCTTAATATTTTCGGTATCTAAAATTTTAGAGCAAAGGGAATTTTAAAGAAGTCCCTGTTCTGTGTTTAACACTTGAACATGTGATATGATTTGAGTTAACAGAATTTTTTTTTTAATTACTTTTTTATTTTTAGAATAATTAATTTGAGAACGAGAAGTTATAGTTGTCCGAAATCGAATTAACATAAGTGCGGCGAGCTAAATACCAAGCTACCTTCTTAAAATCTCTAGACACAGAATTTAAAACATCATCATTCTTGGCGAAACTATCTACTAATACTTTACTCGAATTCATTCTGGCACACCTCACCAAAGTAAATCAGGTAAATAACACCTTTATAATTGCTCTCCACTACAATATTGCGTGCACCCAATAGGAAGCTTACACATGGACAATTTTCAGCCACGCCAAACCAACTGTCAAAGCTAACTCCTCCATGATTGCGATGGCCGGTTTGAGAATATGGCGAAGAAGGCGGTCGCTTTAGATCCTCAAATTTTTGAACCTGGGAGCTCTAAATTTTTGTGTCCATATATATGTATAATGTAAAATACACACACACATATATATATATATATATATATTATAAAAGTTAAATATTACGCAAAAAATACTGACTTAAGTAACAAAATCTGCTTATATTAATCTTTTTCACTCAAAATAATAAATTATTAAAATTTAATACTGGGAGATAATGTTACAAGTGACACTTTTAATTATACCATCATTTTTAAATTAAGAATCCAATATTTTCTTTAGAATGTTACAGTGAACAGTTCAATATTTTTTGACTCAATCAATTTACAATTTTCTTAAATTTTTGGACCCTTTGTGCTTTAATTTAGTGGTAAATACAATTGTTTAATATTTTTTTTAACTCTCGAGAAATAAGAATGTTTTCAACTGCCTATATACAGAGTATTTAACAATACCGAGGATTTAAATTCTAACAAATACCATGAATGGGAAAATGGAAGTACTATGAATTAGTGCACATATCTGATATGTAGGGATTGAAAAATGTGAAAAACAGTGAATGTTATAAGGGTGATTTGTACTTAGATACCCAAAGTTTTACTAAAATTGAATTTTGGTATTCATTTTTTTATATATTAGTATCTTGATACTCATTTTTAGTTTTTTGGGTACTTTGGTACCCATTTTTGATGTTTCCGTTAATTGTCCGTGAAATGCCTTATAAAATGACTAAATTGCCCTTTCAATTGTTGAACCGCGTTGCTTTCATGTAAGAGTATAAGTTTCATTAAAAGTTATAACACTAAATTAACACATAAATTTTATTTAAAATTAAGATAATAACCTCCACTTTTTTTGTTGTCATTAATTAACTCCACTTCAAACAGCAGATTATTTCCATCAAAATGCTTCAATTACGCACAGTCCATCACCTCAAAACCCCTCATTTCCAGTCATGCCCTCTCTCGTCCAAAAACCCCAAAACCCAAATACATGCACATATCTAAATACATAAACCTTTAGCTTTCAGATTCGATGATGCCGACAAGCCAGTGGTTCACAATCGGGTTCATATCAGCTTGGTACATATCGATCATTTTGTGTATATACATAGAGAGATTAGAATGTATCGAGTGGCTTATAACAGGTGAATGAATTGATTTGTGAAATGACTTGTTTTGGTTTTCTTGAGAATGGTTGATGGCGAGGAAGATGGTGATGAGAATTATATTTGAATGGGTACTCCCCAAATCGACGGCTCACCATTGATCTCATCACAACTCTCAGAACTGAATTCGCGGTCGTCAATCGTCTTTCGGACCAGCTGCTTTAACTCATCGAGCGCCTTTGTTTCAAAATCTGAAAGATCTGCCAATCTATTGCTCTCTTCTTTAAAAGAGATCAAAGATTCGGGGGTAATTTCTTCTTGGACTCAACCTCAACCTCAACTGGCTTCTGTACTGGTTCTATAACCTCCATCGGTGCTGACTCTTGTTGTAATGGTGGAAGCGGTGTCTGTGTTTTCGTCAAGGGAAATGATTCTGGCGGCTGCGCGGAACTTGGACAGGTGCGGCGGCTGCGACAGTTGGGGTTTCATCATCCATTATCGGATGGATTTTAGTAGTATACGAGGGAGAGAAGAAGCGAGACTTGAGTTACTTATTTTTGAGATAGATACCCGGGTGAAGTACAGAGAAAGTGAATGGAAGGAGTAAGGAAATTAGAGAAATTAGTGAAAGAACAAATTGCCATTAATGGAATTTTAGTGTTTTTGGTACCGGAGGAGATGAAGAAGATGGGGTTGGACAAAAACGTCTCATAAAGGGTATTTTTGGTATGAAGCATTATATTTTTCTTTGACTTAACGGTTGAAGTTGGTCAATTGACGGAATCGTTAAAAATGGGTATTAAAGGACAAAAAAAACTGAGAATGGATATTAAAATACCAATATATAAAAAAATGGGTACCAAGATCCAATTATAATAAAACTTTAGGTACCTAAGTACAAATCACCCATGTTATAATTTTTCTAAGATATGGCTATTAAGTATTTTAAATGGATCTTTTAACATTTTAATATAATTTTTAACAATATTTTCATATACTTTTATGTATTAGAGAAATTATTCAAAATATTTATAACTGGCCTTTTTTTTGTTTTTAATTTACAGTACCAATTAAATATACTAATTATATTTTATTATTCCCACAAACTCAACCCTAATGCAGTATTTACAAATAACCAAAACAAAAACTTAAATTTGTTAGTATTAATAAATTTTTCCAACTCCCTATACAGAGTATGCAACCACAACAAAAAATAAATTAAATTCTAACAAATACTATATTTAATAGAAATATGAAAGGTACCATGAATCTTTGATTCAATAATTCACCTTTTTGCATTCCCCAACTCCTCATTTTCACCAATTCTTGTATAAATAGTTACCACAAGCAATTTCACCACTTACAATCACCAAAAATTCAATTAAACCAATATATATATATAAGAAGAAATTAGGCTTCAAGCTAGTAAGGATCAATGGGGTGGTTAACAAATGCCTTTTCATTGCTGAAATCCAAAATTGTAGAAACTTTCAACTATTTAACAGGGAAGATGAATAGTTTTTTCGAAAGTGTGAAGAGGTTCTTCAATAACTTACTTGAAAAGTTGAAGAATTTTCTTTTGTTGTTCAAGAATTTAATTAAGACCGCGATAAGTAAGATGCAAGTGATTTTGGGCTCAATGTTACGTGAAGTGAAGAAAGGGTACAAAAGCTCTAATTGGAATATTTATGATTACATAATGTTGCTTAATTTTATTTCTACTGTTTTGTGGCTATATATGTTTCTATTTTGATGGGAGTAATAATTGAGTACGAAGGCTAGTATGATGATCTCTTTTGCTTTTCAGATACAATGTTACACAGTTAACTTTCATTTAATGAAGTTATATAATGTTACTCATCATCTTCTTCTTCTTCTTCTTTCTTTCTTTTTTAATTTTTTTTTAACAAATTATGAACAACAACCACTACAATAAAAGTGGACTAACGAATGATTTGTCAAGTACGTTCATGTGGGTTAAAACAAGACGACATGAAGAGTGCCAATGGGGCAGAACGCTGTTGACTAATTTTATTTAATTTAGTAGAATTAGTATTTTGATTTTTGTATACATTGAAAGTTTATTTTGATTAGTGATGAAGACTTATATTAAGCTGCAGATGCATTGCTCGACATTAAAATTGTTGGAAATTTTCAAGTGGGGATGTGGGATGAGATGATCCCCACTTGAAAAATTAACTGTCCTTGATTTGTTCTTCCGCCAGGATTCGAATTCCTGTGGTAGCAATTCAATTGCATCGTAGTTTTCATATATATTTACAAGTGGTTCGTGAATTATATGCCTAATGCAAAATTAACTTCTTGATGTTGCCTCGCTATAGATTTTTTTTTTCTTTCAAATTTTTACTATTAAGTCTATATTATATCCAAGTTTTAGAGTCCGAATTATTACGGGCAATTTCAAAATAGGTCTTAGTTAAAAAATATTTTCGCATGAAAGCCAAGAGATATATAAAATCAAGAGATATATAAAATCTTTTTAAATCAAGAGCCTATTTTTCACTTCATCTATAAAATGCCATGTATTCATATGTTTCTTTTCACTTTAGACCATAGAATTAAATAAATATTGCCAATATATATACATATATATATATATATATAGTGGAGATAAGGTGCGAACCACCTTTTATAAATTCGTGCGAATTGGGCATCTGAGCGGCGGGATCTACTGCAGCAATTGACACGTTCTTTTCTTTCTCTCAAAGCCTAAAGCAAATAAAATTAAAAAACAAGATATTTCCCTCTTGTTTTCTTCTCTCTCTCCATAGACTTCTTTTCTTCTCTCTCTCCATTCTTTTTTTTTCTTCACCACGAGGCTTCTTCTTCTTCTTTCAAATTCTTCTTCTTCTTCTCTCAAATTCTTCTTTTTCACCACAACCCACTGTGCATTTCAACCTGAGGGATAAGCTATCAAAATACATGTAAGTCACGAATTCTCTCTCTCTCTAGATTTCGAAATGGGTCTAGTTTTTTGGGCATTTTTTTTAGATCTACACAAATCATTGTTGAGTTATGTTTGTGAATAATGCCATTTTATTCTTCAATGTTGCTTCATACTTGCAAATAATATTTCTTTATACAGTTCCGATCCCTTGTATTTCACACTCGGAATTCCTTTTCCACGGAATTCGTTTTTCTCGGATTTGTTTTTTTTCTAGATTTTTGTTTGTGGAAATTTGTATGATATGTTGTTTTATTCTTCAATGTTACTTCATACTTGCAAATAATCTTGGTTTATACAATTCCGATCCCATGTATTTCACACTTGGAATTCCTTTTCCGTGGAATTCGTTTTTCTCGGATTTGTTTTTTTTTCTAGAATTTTGTTTGTGTAAATTTGTATGATATGTTGTTTTATTCTTCAATGTTGCTTCATACTTGCAAATTCGTATGATACGTTGTTTTACTCTTGGCTTAACTTATGGATTATTATTTGTTTGAAAATAATTTTTGTTCTTATATTAAGAAAATGCACACATTTTCCAGAATTCAATTCTGGATGTATATTCTGAATTTTGTCCATATTTACTTACTATTTTCTGAATCTCATTTGTTTATTGTTTCTTAGATTCAAAGAAAAGATAGTGAAAGATGGAAAATTTGAAGAATAAAGTAAGGAGGAGTACAGAAAATACCGAAGTTGTTATAGATGGCGAATCGAATTTAGAATTGCACTCGGATGAAAATGATGACACACTCGGAATTCGTTTTTCGCGGAGTTCATTTTTTTCGAATTTGTTTATACAACACTAAATTGTACAATGACTGTATTTTTTTTTCGGAATGAAGATATTTTGCAAGTTATATTGAGTTTGTGCAGTTGCAATTTTTTTTTAAGAAAATTAGCATACAATAGAGGTGACTTTTATAATATGTTTGTAATGGAATTACATTATTTTACCAAGTTAAGGTGACTTTTATAATAATGGAATGAAACGGAATCATTCAAATACTCAATTATAAACAAAAAAAGCAAAGATACAAGCTATTTCAATCAAGAGTACAAGTCCCCTACTAATTCAAATAGTTAATTAATTCAAATACTAAAAGTAACAAACACAACTTGTTTTCAAGCTAGACTTATATCATGCTCATCTTCCGTTGACGATTCATTTCCTTTTTCCAAAGTTGTAGTTTCCTTGGATGGAAAACACCTATATTAAATCAAAAAAAAAAAATCAAGATTCATCTTAGAATGCGAGCACCAAAAAATGATATATATATATATATATAATTAATTATTACTTATCGATTTGTAATTGCTGGGCAATTTCTTTTATCATGTGCTTGGCCTACTTTACCGCACCCATGGAAACGTCTGACTTTCTTATTTTTAGCCCTTGATAGCGCTTTCTCTTTTCCTCCTTTAAGTCGTTTTCCACACCCTTTTGCTCGCACTAAATCGGGTTCATTGAAACTACTTTCAACATTACAAGAAGCATGCATACTAGTATCACCAACTGTTGGATTACTTTTCCCGATGGAGACATTCGTACTAATAATAAATTGATCAATTTGCTCAGTAAGGATACGTACTCCATCCTCATACATCTTTCTTGTCTCTTCACATATTAAGGCCTTATCAATTAAATCCAAAGAAGATTGGACAAATTGACCCCGCATCAAGATATTAGAACTATCATGGACAATATCAACACCACTACCATCCACCACTTTCCCCAAGTTTACATACTTAGTCCACCTCTTCAAAATATATTTATCGGGCAACTTACCAAGATAATTAAATCTCATCAAATATGCTAAAATGTGCCTACATGGGATTCCAGCACTCTCGAACCTTTTACACGCACAAGAAACATAATCCAAGTCCTTATCATAAATGATTTCGCGGGTTTTGCTTGTTCCGACCAAACCCATTATTTGAACGTGAAACACGCGGTGATTATCATTTTCCCTAACCAACTCGAACCCGTAGTTAAAGCTCTCACACAGTTCATCCTTAAATTTATAGAACATTTCATTTGTATAAATATCAACCATTTGCACCAAAAAGTTATGATTTATTTGAATTTTAGGCTTCTCAATTTTATCTTTATGATCGGCCATCAATTCCTCGTGACGTTGGCGTACAAGTCCCCTGCCAAACTGTATCATAAAATCTACTAAAGAATTGTTCTTCGAAACAAATCTTTTGAAAAATGCATGACTACTTTCTGCTCGTTGGCTACTTGACATATTAGCTGAGAAAATATGATTAACGTATGCATGTATCCATCTTGAACGAATTGCATATATGTCATTCAACCACTTATTTCCTCCTAGTCCACTTTTTTTAATAATACTTTCCCATTGCATATCAAACTCTTCACAAGTCGCTGATTTCCAAATACAAGCCGATAACTCATTCTTATATGTACTATATATTAATGAATCAATTTTCTCAGAAAATTGAATTAATATATGCCAACTACAATATCTGTGACAGAAAAGATTAAAAAATATTCATTAATTAATATATTAATTAACATGCATGACTACTTTGCAAAAAATTAACATATCAATACTTTGCAAAAAAAATAAAATACATATATATAATAGAAGATTAAATACCTGTGAAAAGTATTTGGAAGAATAAGAGGAAATGCCTTAATCATAGCTGGGTCTTGATCGGTAATAATCATCTTCGGGGCACCGCCGGGCATACACTCCAGAAATTGATTAAATAGCCAAACAAAATCATCTACACTCTCATGATTCAAGAATCCACAAGCAAAAATAATTGTTTGACCATAATTATTAACCCCCATTATTGGTGCAAAAATCAAGCCGTACCGATTAGTGTTATAAGTAGTATCAAAAATGACAACATCCCCATAAAAGTTATAAGCTCGTCTTGAATATGCATCCGACCAAAAACAATGAGTAATCTTATGTTGATCGTCGGTCTCAATTTTAAAAGTAAAAGATGGATTCTTTCCTTGTTCCAATTTCAAATACTCAAAAAGCATTCTACCATCATGCCCATTCGTATCTGCACGTAAATCCCTTTCATGATTATACAAATCTCTTTGCGTGCACCCAATATTTTCTATCCCTCCAGATTGCACTCCAAGAAAACTAAATTGTTGATGTTGGGGTATATTCACCATGGACAATTGTTTTTTTATTGACTTTGCCGCGTCTGAAACATTACGGTGGGATGGTAAAAGGTGAACCTTTGTCGGAGTTGCTAGAGGGTGACTGTGCCCCTCCTTGAAAATAGTAACAATATATTTGGAAGATGAATTTGACTTTAAGACGGCAATTTTAGCGTTACAATTCTCACCTATGCTTCCCCGACGTCTTTTGATTTCAACACTAGCAATTTTTTTAGGTCTTCCTTCTTTCCAACAAATAAACTCTTTCCTTCTTACCTCATTAGTTCCCGGATCTTTCTTTTCAATTGCACTTCGTACACTAAACCCGGCTACTTTAGCATAAGCGTTGTAGAACTTCAAAACATCATCTAATGTCTCAAACTCTTGCCCCTTTTTTGGCGTAATCTCATCTGATACTTGCGGATTGTATAACTTACTACTACTTTCATCATTTTCATCCAAGTGCAATTCTAAATTCAATTCGCCATCTATAACAACTTCGGTATTTTCAGTACTCCTCCTTACTTCATTCTCCAAATTTTCCATCTTTCACTATCTTTTCTTTGAATCTAAGAAACAATAAACAAATGAGATTCATAAAATAGTAAGTAAATATGGACGAAATTCAGAATATACATCCAGAATTGAATTCTGGGAAATGTGTGCATTTTCTTAATATAAGAACAAAAATTATTTTCAAACAAATAATAATCCATAAGTTAAGCCAAGAGTAAAACAATGTATCATACAAATTTGCAAGTATGAAGAAACATTGAAGAATAAAACAACATATCATACAAATTTACACAAACAAAATTCTAGAAAAAAAAAACAAATCCGAGAAAAACGAATTCCACGGAAAAGGAATTCCGAGTGTGAAATACATGGGATCGGAATTGTATAAACCAAGATTATTTGCAAGTATGAAGTAACATTGAAGAATAAAACAACATATCATACAAATTTCCACAAATAAAAATCTAGAAAAAAAACAAATCCGAGAAAAACGAATTCCATGGAAAAGGAATTCCGAGTATGAAATACAAGGGATCGGAACTGTATAAAGAAAGATTATTTGCAAGTATGAAGCAACATTGAAGAATAAAATGGCATTATTCACAAACATAACTCAACAATGATTTGTGTAGATCTAAAAAAAATGCCCAAAAAACTAGACCCATTTCGAAATCTAAAGAGAGAGAGAATTCGTGACTTACATGTATTTTGATAGCTTATCCCTCAGGTCGAAATGCACAGTGGGTTATGGTGAAAAAGAAGAATTTGAGAGAAGAAGAAGAATTTGAAAGAAGAAGAAGAAGCCTCGTGGTGAAGAAAAAAAAAGAATGGAGAGAGAGAAGAAAAGAAGTCTGTGGAGAGAGAGAAGAAAACAAGAGGGAAATATCTTGTTTTTTAATTTTATTTGCTTTAGCCTTTGAGAGAAAGAAAAGAATGTGTCAATTACTGCAGTGGGACCCGCCGCTCAAATGCCCAATTCGCACGAATTTATAAAAGGTGGTTCGCACCTGATCTCCACTGTATATATATATATTTCAGTAGTCAAAGATAACAATACTTCCTTAATTTCAAAAGATATTAGAGCAGCGAGAAGAGAGAAACCTCTCGTAACTCTTTGTCCCCATCGTAAGTTTCCTGACGATCGGGTCACCGGCATCCTGCTCAAAGTCTCCCTTCCACTTCAACCTCGCCGGCGATCGGATTATAGCAAGAGAGTATTGCAAATCTCTCTCTTTCTCTTTCTTCTATTGCCACATATACAAATTTATCCTTCATATATGTATTTTTGATGAGATTTAGGGTTTATCATCAGCGATTGTGAAAATATTTGCATCTATCAAATGTATACCATGTTCTGTTGTGTATCTTAGTAGTTTTAGTATGCCAATGCTCGATTGTTTACGAGATCTGGGGTTTTATCTAGGGTTTTACATTGAAAAGCTCACTTTGTATTTGTGCTAAGTTAACATTGCACTTAGTATAATTCTTTATAAATAGGATCGATATATCATTGATTTCCATAGATTTTGTTATAATATTTTCTATTGTAGTTTTAGTGCAAACTAAAGTTTGCATAAAATAATTACACTCTCTCCTTTTGATTTAATGCGAAACTTCACGTTACTATTTTTGGTTTTTAATTACAGAAAAATTTTCATTTACATTTTGCTACAAACTAGTCTTTGCACAGAATTAGCCTATAGATATGGTCACTGCAATGTTAATATTGCAGTAAAACTGCAAGCTTGTCTTTGCATATAATTAGTAGTTGTAATTATGCTCACTGCAAAGTTAATATTGCAGTGGAAAAGCAAAGTTAATATTGCAATGGAACTACAAATTTGTCTTTGCACAAAATTAGTCTGTAAAGATGCTCATTTCCAAGTTAACATTGTAGTGAAAAAAAGGATTGCAAACTTGTTTTTGCACATAATTGGTCTATAAAGATGGTCATTGCAAAGGTAATATTGCAGTGGAAGAAGGATTGCATACTTGTCTTTACACATAATTAGTATATATATATATATGGCACTACAAAGTTAATATTGCAGTGGAAAAAACTACTATAAACTTGTAGTTTCTATTTTGGTTTTTCGTTATTTAGAGTGTTTATTATGTTAAAATGTGCTAAAGGAGTGTGCCTGATGGAAAAGGCAAATGAAAGCAGTAGAATTTGGGCAATTTATGTGAATACACACACTTTCAACCACTCTAGATTAAGCCCAAATACCACTTATGTATGTTAGCTTCCTAAGGGCCAAATAGCAAAATGTACTAACACTATAATACACATTGATGTTAATCATAATGCTGATGGAAAATATACCTTTGGGAAATTCTCAATGTACTAAAAATTGTGAATCGAAAATCGACCGGCAAGGTGGGGAGTGGGGATTTTTCATTTTATCGGGGATAAATCGGAAAAAATCAGATATGCACTGTTCACCATATAAATAGTATTTTAAATAATATATTATATAAGAATATGCTAAATAAAACATAATAGTAGCAAAATGGACATTAATATATTAATAGAAACAAAGTACCAAGCATGTAGAAAGTAGAAATAAACTAAGCATGTAGAAACAGAGTACATGCAATATTATGCAATCTCAAAAGTAGAAACATAGAGATTGAGAGGCACGGTAGTCAAGTGGGAGAGAGGCGAAACAGAGCAGCAGAGAGACAGAGAGAGGAACGGCAATCGAGTGGGAGAGGCGAGGTCGAGTGAGAGATAGAGAGAGGAATGGCGAGGTCGAGTGGGTGTGGGAGTCGTCGAGTGAAGGAGAGAAAACGAATAGGTTTGGGTAAGAAAACGATGTCGTTTACTTTGGTAATGTTAAAAAAAAAATCAATTTATCGCAATAAATTGCCGATTTCTCCACTGCCTATATTTTCAGCCGATTGTGGATAATCCGATCGGTGCCTTGCCGATTTCCAATAAATGCCGATTTTTAGAACACTCGAAATTCTTAGCCAGGCCAATTATAGATGCTTAGAAAACTTTGCACCCATTAAAAATGTGGACTTGTTTGTATGGAAGGCGAAATTCACACCGAAATTCCACTGCTTTCATTGGAAAGAAAGAGGAACTCTAATTACCAGATTCATTGAACATGAAGTAAACAAATAATACCCTTGTTTCACCATATTTGTTATGATTATAGGAACCCTTATGCTAGTTATCGATCATTGATCTTGCTAATTTATGAGATTTGAGAAAGTGATCGAGTCACACATTTCGGATATCTTTGTATGATTAAAACTACCTAATAGTATGGTGGCCAGCTATAAATTAGAGACAATGTTGTGGAAGTTTGAAAAGCCTAAGCAACAGTGATTCGATGTCAAGCCCATAAGATAATCGGACTTGCCGTGTCCACATACCACTAAAATTGTCAAGAAGAAAGTTATAAAAACCGTCAAATAGAGTCTTATGAATAATATAATTGAATATATATATATATATATATATGGAGTTTCTATTTACTTGTCTTTGCACATAATTGGCCCATAAATATGGTCACCACAAAGTTAGTATTGCAGTAAAAGAAAAAACAAACAAACTTGTATTATATTTGCACATAATTGGTCTATAAATATGGTTACTGCAAAGTTAATATTGAAGTGCAAAAAAAGACTGCAAATTTGTCTTTGTGTACAGAATTAGTATATATATACGGTCACTGCAAAGTTAATCTTGTAGCGGAAAAAAAGGACTATAAACTTGTATTTGCATATAATTACTTTATAAATATGCTCACTGCAAAGTTCTTTTGTTTATATACCTAATGTTGCTAAACTTCTTCATTCCATATGGGAATTAATATAAATATGGTAGAATTGAATTCAATGCCTCGACAATCTACCGGATCGAATCCTACTTAAGCTACCAAAAGTGAAACAGTAAGTATTTGTTTATTAACTTCTGTTATTGAAAAAAATATATGCATTATTCTAGATATTATACACATTTTATTGAAACTGTAGCTTTCATCGTTGTTCTCGGAAAAAGCACTACCTTCTTCCTTACTTTTGGCAGTCCAAAAGTAAGTGCAACATCATCAGCAGATAAATGCAATATATACTTTCCCCGCAATAATAAATCCGTCTGGGGAGTATGATTTCATAGTGCACCTAAGTTGTTTTAAGATTCTATCATTATATCATGTTTGATTTTAACTTTTTACTCATAAAGAGCCTTGAAAAAAATCTCAAACCTTTTGTTTTCCTAACTTTAGCAGGGGATTCTTCAGCAATTAGTCTTGCTCGTTTTTCTGGTACTTCTTTATTCTTGCCACTATCTTGTGCTTGAAAAATTTGAAAGGAAAGCAGACATAGAACTTTAAATGCATATGAAAAAACAAGTACCCAAACTAAAACATCCATCAAATTTTCTAAGTTTGTCAAAAATAAAGTTCGCAGTCCTTCTAGGAAAAGCACACAATGCAAAATGAAGTTTGCACCGAATATTTCCCAATACAAGTCTTTATGTTTTGATATAAAGTCAAGTTCAAAATCTCTATGTTTAAACTAGATTAAAATCTCATGTGAGCTTATATGAAACTTATATACATAAAATATGACAATAGCACACAACAAACAATAGCAATAACCCAAGTAAAAAAAAGAATAAAATTTTTGTAAATGAAGGGCCTATTTTTCATTTCATTGATAAGATGACATGTGTCTTTTTTTTTATTGCAAAATGACATCCTAACCCTTAAAACTAACTAAATAATACCAATATGCATTAACAGCAAAATACAACACTGCACCTCTCATTTTCCCTCTTAGTCCGCATTTGTGACTCTCATTTCAAAACCACCGAACCAATTCAAACACATATCATGAGAAATTAAAAAAAGAAGATAACGTAAGGCATATTAAGAAATTTAAACTGATTTAGATACAAACATTTTATCAAACGGTTAGACATAAACATTTTCCCATTATAATTTTAGATATATTGTATTAGTTGTTTTCAATAAGACATATTAAATATTACTATTTCAAATATATTGTACATTTTATCAGTTCAGAAATATTATGAATGTATCCTTTAAATATATTATATATTTGCAATACACTATCGTCTCGTATTAATGAATCGCTCTTAGACATTTTATCACCTTCTACCCAAAGAGACAATTAAGGACAAAATATTTTAATTTTATTATTTCAATTAATTAAGTTTAATTCCAATACTATCATTCTTAAAGATAAATACGAGAAATAAATATATTATTAAATTTGAAATTAAATCAATGAAAGTAAATTCAAATCAATTCAAAGACTTATCACACAAAATTCAAAAAAAAAAGAAAAAGAAAGAAGAAGAAGATAACATAAGGCATATTATGAAATTCAATCCAATGCAGACATAGACATTTTACGAGACGGTTAGATATAGGGTGATTTTGTTTATATCCACCATATCTTGCATTTAATCCACCCTTAAATCACGAAAATTTTAAACAAAGTTTTATAATGTTACCCTTTTTAAAATTGATAAATATATCCACCAATTAACATGAGATAATCCTTATATCATCTCTTTCTTAATTCATACACACAAACATATTGTATAGACAAGACTTGAAAGAAAAACCCATAATTATTTGCTAACATACATACATACATACATACATACAATGCACACTCCCTTGGCCATCTTCGTCTTCTTCATCTTCACAAAACCACCATACCTTGTCCATTCATCAACAAATCCCCACTGTCGATTCCTCCACCAACCCTTGAATTTAGTATATCTATATGTATGTGTATATGTAATAAAATAAGATTTAGTTAAAAGGGGTTTTGTGTCAATTGGGTTTGGGTTTAGCAGATGGGTCTCAACTGTGATCCTTCTTTTTACCGCAAGAAACTTGATCAAATTATTTCTATCGATCGCTCAAATTAAACTATGCGAATTGAAAATTTAGTGAGAGAAAGGGCAAAAAAATCAATGAGAATGCCTATGAGGTCAACGATGGTGAACCACCCCTGCAAAGCCGAACTCGATATCTGCCACTTCGGCACATAGACCACATGAAACACCTCATGCTCTGTTTTTTTTCTTTCTATACATTTACATATACATATACATATACATACATGATTTGGCTCGCGTACATTACATCTTCTCTTCAATTTCCCCCAATACCAACCACCATATACATCCCCACCGTTCCTCACCACCAATATGACAATCCCTAAATCAGCAAGTTCATAAATCCCCCCTTGATATCCAAACACAAAAGTTTCTCCCAGTTAATTTCAGGATCCAAATTCAAAGTAATTTGTTTTGACATACACATAGGAGATAACTTAATTATAAACTCCATCACAACATTCATGATGAAAATTGAAGTAATTGAAACAAGGATTAATGCCATATAATTGTGCTCAAAGTTAATTAAGATCTATCCATTACTTAATATTAAAATCTAAAATTTTAAACTGGTTGTGTTATTAATTTAGTGGATATTTTAGTATTAAATTATTATTTAAAATAATATTTATAAAATTAAATTAATAATATTTTTTTATCAGTCTATCCACTCTCGCGGATTAACTTAATAGGTAATGCAGATTAACTTAACGATGCGTATTAACTGCAAGATTTGGTAGATAGAAACAAAATCACCCAAGATATAGACATTTTACCATTATAATTTCAGATATATTGTATTAGTTGTTTTTAGTAAGGCATATTAAATATTAATTTCAAATATATTGTATTTTTAATAAGTTCAAACATATTAAATTTGTTCATTTTACACATATTATGAATATTGATCATGAAAGACATCAGCTATAGTATACATATGCTCCTCAGATATCAACTATAATTATTATTTTAAAAAACATGGCTTTTAATAAAATTTTATTTGAAATTTACTCATCAAGATCAATAAAAACAAGATCCGTCGTAATTAGAGAGCAACATCAATCATCTACCAAACTTCTCTATAAATTTAAATTTGGGAAGAAATTACTTGAAATCTTGCTCTAAGCCTCCCTTATCCTCTCTTCACATTTGAGGAATCTCTAAATTGATATGGGGAGAAGAATATAGGTCTCCAAAAACAAAAAATTACAAAACAAAAACATAAATTTACACTTTTTTAAAAAAACAATAATAATATGCATACAATAATTTTTTTATTATTTTTGGAGTATATAAAAATTCTAAACACTCAAATATAGGAAAAGATTTAAGCAGAAGCCAATCCTGGTTATAGGTGACCTAGGTCGTCGCTTAGGCCCCCCCGCTATGCCAAGGCCCCCGATTTTTCTAGGCCCATTTATATGTATCTTACTTAGTTAAAATAATTTTGTGCAGAATTATAATACTACTAAGTTTGTTCAGCCTAGCAGTTGGTTTTTCAAAATCAAGTATTTTACATTCTAGTCGTGAGTTCAATTCTTGTGGCTAAGAATTATAATTTAGTTTTTTGCTGTGGGCAATTAGACTTTAGGCCCATGTTAGATAAGAAAATGTCTACTTTTCCTTTTAAATACTTGCATTGAGCTCAATCACTAAT
Source organism: Lonicera japonica (assembly GCA_021464415.1). Lineage (NCBI taxonomy): Eukaryota > Viridiplantae > Streptophyta > Magnoliopsida > Dipsacales > Caprifoliaceae > Lonicera > Lonicera japonica. The sequence goes on along the minus strand of CM038468.1, from coordinate 4,913,672 downwards.
TAATAATTAAATTTTACTATCAATTAGAATGTGTATAAGCAATTATATCCTTTAATCTTGTCAAACTTAAAGAACAAGCAACCACTTCAAACGTACGAAAATTTAGTATTAAATTATTTTATTTTCAATGAAGTCTTTCACTTCATTGAATGATTTTTTTTATTTTTTTCACGAAATTTTTGTCAGCGAGGTATTTCATGTGCACCTCTATATTCACAAGTTTTCAACACAAGCACTTTCTTTGATTCTCTATATTTGATCTTTCTCCATCTTTCATTTTCTTTAGTTCATGGTGATAATTAAACTCAATGACTTCGTCTCACAGTCTCCTATCCTAAAAATTCCATAATTCTTAGCCATTTTTAAATATTAAGATTTGTTTCTCTCTCTACATATCAATATATCAGTGTTACAATTCCACTATGTTAATTACTTGAATTTTAGAAAAAATCTATTTTAATTTAGTTTTTGTTCTATTTTTTTTTCTAACACGACTTTATAAGTTTTTAAGTATTGTGGTTTTTGATTAATTATGATGAGTTTTAAAAAGAAATTTTATTTAATCTATATTTTTAAAATAAATTTCAAGTGTCACTGTTGTAATATATATGTATACACACATATCTGCAAATTTATTAATATATATACCGATCTATGAATATACAAAAGGGCCACAAGATAAAATTTCGCTTAGGGCCCCTCAAAACTCAGGGTCGACCTTGGATTTGAGTTGCTCTTATAAGAGTATCATCAATGATCTACTTAAAATAATGTTTATTTTCTTTTAGATTTAATGTTTTGTATACAATTAACTTCTAACCAAAATAGAGTGGCTCAATTAGTGGCTATCTACTGTGGGTTCATAAAATTGGGTTAAACTTGGAACTCCCCATATAGAGTCTTAATTAGTAGATGCAAAATATTTGGTGTTCAACAATTGACACCCTCTGTCAAAGAGATTAGTTGAAGTGTGCAAAAATTGGACCGAACATTCCCAAAAAAATAAAAAATAAAAGTAACTTTCACACGTACTATTCATCAATTTTTACGCAAAATGAGCTGCTTTGTTTTTGGGCGGTGTTATTTACACCTTCTTCATATCTATCACAAACACTACCATTGTCACAAACACCCCCAAAGGTAAATTTCTAATCACTAACGCCCCCCTAAGACTTGCCTAATGAGAGGTGAGTGAAGATGCACTTGCCCCACTTGGAGAGAGTTTATTTGTAATAACTCGCCTAACATCAGGCAATGAATTACTGGAGTGTTTTCCAAATATGGCCAGCCTAATGAGAGGTGAGTACACTTATATAAACTCGGCTTATATGAGGAGAGTGTATTGCTAAGCACTCACCTAACATTAGGTAATAGAGGGGGGGTGTTTGTTATAAATAAGGTGGTGTTAAAATGTGTTTTTAATTAAATTTTGGAGGGGGTATTTGTGACAGATTTGGGAGGTGTAATTTGTGTAAATAACACCACCCTTGTTTTTGAAAGGAGACACCAACTACTATGAAAGTTGAAGTGGATTCTGAACTCCCAAACCCCAATCTTAACATCCTAAAGTCAACCAACAATGGCGGCAACACAACTACCACCTCACTACTCGCTCAAAAATAGAGCTATCTTAGTATATCAAACCCTACTCTATCGTAAAGAAGAACTCCCCACTTCTCCTCTTCCCCCTTTTCTTCATTCAATAACCCAAGTCAAGGTACTTTCTCTGCATTTACACATTTATATCCCTTTTATTTCACCTATGGATATTGATTGATAATTTAGTTGTATTGAATCCATTGATTAATTTTAAAGAAACCATGCGATCGCCGATACTTGTTGTTGAAGTGCCTATCGGATCAGATCGAGTTGATAATTTAGTTGCATCGATTAATTTTAAAGAAACCATTAATTCAACATTCAAAACTAATTATAACCAAACACATTTTTCAAAAGTTCCATTCAGCATTCAAAAGCTAAAAGAACAAATGACCCCTTAATCTTAATTCCAAACTGCAATCATGCAATTTTTTTATAGCTTGTGGACATACAGATATGATATACGGTAACGTACATATGTATATTGGAGCTAACAGACCTGGATCTTGAAAGTAAGATACAAATGTTTCTTGAGATTGTAAAATGGTGCTATTTCGTATCCCATTTAATCAAATGCTGCGTTAGAAGTTACTTTGAGTTAGTTGGAAAATGTTATCATCTAAGTGGTGGAGCCAGGACTTGATGTTAAGGGGGGTAAAAATTAACTTTACGCTACTAAATTTAATTTTTCCTAAAATTATTGACAAAAATTAAAGCCGGCAAAATACCCACAGGTGCTCTGCCAATGATCATCTTAAATTGAGGAATTCAGGGAAAGGTTTGTTAGCAGGCATCTTAAAATTAAACCATTTTGAGCCATAAGAGCATTTCTAATAGTAGTGTGTAAAATTGATTTGTAAAAACATGTGGACTAATAAATAATTGACATTTGATTGATAAAAACTTGTTTTACACATATATTATACACATTCTCATTTTTGCTCCGATGGTTCATACTTATAATTTTGTGTAAAATTATGATGCACCAATTATATGAAAACACATGGAATATATAATATTCAACATTTTTTATAAATATTTTTTATTTATAATTAAATAGTCAAAGGGTGTATTGATTTAAAGATCTTGATGAGTAGAATTCAAATATGCAAGTTTTATTACAAAATATATTTTTAATTTTCAATTATACTATTTTAAAGTTTTTCGAAAAAGTTGGAGAGAGAAAATGATGAGGTTGATGTGTAAAATGGATGTGTAAAATACACACCCATTTTACACAAAATTTGATGCGGCATATTTTACACAACACCTTTGGAGCACCAAAAATTATACACAATATGTAAATTTTACACAAATCCTATGTAACATGATTTACACATGCCCATTGGAGATGCTAAGTGATCTTGTTATTAGATGTACCTTCTTTTAAAAGTCCGTTTAACAATTTATAACTTTTTGAGTCATATCTGTATTGTCTCATTTGGTAGCATAATATGCCTGCTATGTTCTTCAACTTAGTATCAAGCATATTATCTTGAAGCTATTTATTCTTCAATATGTCTGATTTCGACCACCCTATCTAGTAAGTTTAAACACTATCTTATCTTTACTCTTAACAATTTGTTTCATGTTTTGTTTGTTGAGTTTGTTTTTGAAATAGATAAATTTGCTATTTATAATTTGCATTTTATGAAAATTGGGTTTTTGGCCAAATTGGCAGCAAGGCAGAAGGGTTAGTATGGGCTTTGTAGTTATCTTCAATAACGGTACTTTTGTAAAATTATTTTTTAATTATTTTTACGTAATTAAAATTCATTTTGTCCTTCTTTACAAAAGAGTCCTTTAAACTAAGTCTAAAAATAAGTTGTCCTTAGTTTAAAAGAGAATGAGATTTTTGATCAATCATCTTTATATTTACATCTTCTTGATCAAATTTGAATCTCTTAGTGTGAGCCTTAAGTTGTAATCTTCAAAACTATATGGTACATTGGTTTCGGTTTCACCAAATCATATTCTCATTAAAAGGTTTACCGTAAGATAGCAAGAGAATCTTGTGTGAGTATTGTGAAAATTTCTTGTAAGAGTGTGTGAAAACCATACTTGTAGTGGTTTGATACCAAGCATCGTAATTTTAGTGGAACTTTTCGGGGTAACCGAGCGCGGATAGGTCATTTTCCAAACGTGTGGACAAATTGACTTTGATTGGAATCCTTCACCCCTAGGCATATCCATAAAAATTCTCTTGAAATTTAAACCAACTTTTAGGGTTATCAGAAAAAAAAGATAAACAAATGGTCCCTAAATGTTATTTTGGAGTGTCTGAATACTTTTGTGCGGTGCCAATAGTTACACCAAGAAAAATGCTAAATATGTATAATTATTATCTAAAGCCAGAAGGTGTTTTGGCTGTGTTGAAGATGTGCCAAGTTTCCCAATTTTTTTTTTCGCCTTTTCTGGTTTTATTTCATGAAGAAAGATTATTACTAGTAACTACCATGATTCAAGTTCTTAGTCTCATCGAGAGCAATATAGTTGGGCATGTTAATTAGGGTGAATAGGCTTGAAGTCTACCCATTTGGCCTGCTAAACTGAGGATCAAGTTTTAATTAAATTTGAGCGCACAATGCAGATAAAATTTTAAGCACAAATTAAATTTTGGGCAAGCTTGAACTTCTATTTGATGTAATTTTCTAGATGAACATATTGATTATTTTCTTAAATTTTTATTACAACATTTTATGAATAGTGTAGGCATATGGTATTGCTTTTAATTTTAGTTGAAGATCATGCTTCTTTATATGATAAGTTGGGACTCTTTGCTTCAAAGTAAAAATAGGTGAATTTAAGTTGAATCAAGTCCGGGCTTAAATAGCCGTTGTCCGCTACACTATTTATCTATTTTTAGGACAAGTTACATAAACCCCCTAAACTTATTTGGGTTCACAGATCACCCCCTCAACTAAAATGCCAAACAATATACCACCTTAACTATTGAACTTTTGCACTCCACACATTCTGTTAAAACACTGTTAAGACAAACTGAAAAAGAAGCATGTGCAAGTCACATGATACCATGAAATTGACTAAATTAGCCTCCATCATCCTAAAGTAGAATAAACTATTCCAAAACAATCTAATTCAAGTTGAAAGAAAACTATTGAAAAAGTTGATCAATATTTCACTTGTTCTAAATAATCCAAATGAAAAAGACCCTTCCATATTCTCCACTCTTTTAACCTTACACCCAAATCTCAACAGTTACCCTCCCTTCATCTCCGCCGTTGACCTCCGCGGCTCCGTCGCCAACACTGTCTAGCCTTCCTTCTCCGGTTTGCCCTCCCACTCCTCATGTATACACTGAGACACATATGTTTGCAAAATCTAGCTAATCCTAAATCAGTATGTTTGGAATTTTAAAAATAAACTGCATTATTTTCTTCTTTTCTTCTTTCTTTCATGGGTGGGTTGTTTGCCAAATCTTGAGTGACTATTTACTTTGAACATACTATGTTTTGAATTCTTTTGGTTTGTATGTGCATTTTTTGTTGGAATTGGTGGAACGGAGTGATGCTGGAGTAGTGAGAACCATATGTATCAAATTTTTAGTACACTAACTTCTGGTTTGAATTTCTCGATGAAATTTTGTGGAGATAATCTACTTATTATAGAGATCATCTCCATCAAATTTCATGAAAAAAATTCATTCGATCTTTTAACCTTGAACTATACCCTATTAGACAAAATTGGGCTGAATAATAAACAGGAGACAAGTTAAGTTATTTTTATTTAGTCAACTAAAAAATTTAGATTAAATTTTAAAGGTGTAATTTATACAAAATTAATTTAAATAAAAATAAATGTGCTGAGTTGAAAATTTTCGTCTCTGAACATAGCAATGGTGGAGCTCGATCTGGCGTTCAAGGAGTGATTTGACTGGGAAGAATTTTTCTTTTTATAATATTTTGTTAAAATATATAAAAAAATTGCAAAACTCAGGCGGTTGATTCATATTTTTATTCCTTTAAATAGGAATTGTATTGATAATAAACACATCTTCTATTGGCCGAGGAGTTTTAATGTCATTTTCTGTTTGCCCTTAACGGAGTTACTCGATTTTTTCGGGTCAATAGATTAAGGGGGTGTAGGTTTTTTTCTTTAGGGGTTAACTGAAAAACAGTAAAAGTAGGAGAGGGTTTAGTATAATTTACCCCTATTTTCAAATAATTTTTTCGTGTAAATTGTAAACACCCGAGTTCTAGTCCAAACTGGCTAGATCAAGTTGTAAATTGGAGTCATTGAGCCTACATATCTACTCAATGTCATTCACATTATATTATTAATATGAGATATTTTGAGTTGTTACAATCTCCATCTATTAAATCCATGACGTCCTTGTCAGGTTGGGTCACACAAACAATCTCAGCTTTTGCTAGCTGCATCAAGCTATTTTGACTTGTCGTCAATTACACAGATACTACCCACAATATCTGCACATTACGGGATAGTGTAATCGAAAGGTCAATGGCATATATGTGGGCGCAATGGCCTTAATTTACAAGTTGGGTTAGTCATTTTGGGCGACAACTTGAGTGGTTACATATGGAATTAAAGCGGACCATTGACTACTGCCACGTGACGTATTAATATTGTGGGTATTATCTATGTGGATAATGGCGAGTTGAAATTGCTGGATGCAGCTAGCAAGAACCAAGAGTAAAGATTGTTTGTGTGTGACTCTATCCTGACGAGAACATGATAAATTTAATAGGAAATATTGTAATGACAAAAAAAAATCCTCAAGCAATATTGTGAATGTGGAAGCAATTAACCTAACCTCAATCCACAAATTAACCCAAGACATTTCTTTCAGGATTTTTCACAAACACGGGGTGCTATAAATGAACGATAATTGAATGCAAAACAAAGATAAAGCACGTACGAGACATAATGTGGAACCTTTTGAATCTTTCACGTAAACGTAAGAAGCAAAAATGCTTTTACACCACTGCAATAGTGCAAAACTCCCATAGGCGTCTGTCATAGATAGACCGCCTTGAGTTAGCTTTTGGGCCAAAAGTGTGAATTTTTATCTTAAAAGATCTTATTACTATGTAGTGATATTACCTTACTAATTAATATTTGTTGAATTTTTTAAGTTTTCTACGTGGGATAATAATTTGATCCAATCATTCTAAGCATGTTAGTTTTACGAACTTAAAATTGAACTATGGTAGTTACACAAAACTTTATTCAATAACAATACATCTCATTTACTCAATTTTTTACATTACTGAGTATGTGCATATTAACTCAATTTTATAAGACCAAACTATTAGTAAGAATTAAAATAATACAATAACTCGACCCTATTAAGTCGCGCTAATATTAAAGTGTTATACTTATAACGTATTTTGGTGTGTAATTACCGCCACCCTAATTTATTGATATCCAAATAGAAGTGGATGAGCAAAGATCTAGCACATGTCCTCTCGTCCTCCAATTCTAAAATCTTGAAGAGCCTTTTACTTCCGTCGCCAAAAACATGCGATTCCAGATCTTCCTCTTTCAAACAAACCCCCAAATCCAAATCAATTCAAATCCCAATTAACTGCAACATTCAATCAAAGTAAGCCTTATCTCTATCTCTATTTATATATAATTCAGTTTATCTGCTTGCAATTTTCATGGTAAAGATCGATATGCATTAATTATTGCTATGATAGAAATTGAAACCCTAGAACTTAAAACGCAACTGGTTATTATTGCTTCATTTCAATGCTTTACCTAAGTAAAAGAGTTATCTGAGATTTTAGGGATTTTGAACTTGGAATTTCACTGTGCCTTTGCATTTTACTTTCCGTGATTTAAACTTAATTCGAGAAATCCATTCACTTTCTTAGATTTGGGCTATGTTTTTCTGCTGAGAAAAAAGAAAAAGAAAATCGGGATGGGAAAAAATTAGAAATTTTTATGATAGATTGCAGAGTTATTTTTATTTTTCAAACAAAAAAATACTCCGCTTATTTGATTTTTTTTTTATTCAAAAACTCTAGCCAAGGGCTAGAGTGGAAATTGTTGTTAAGAAATTGTAATGGGCTACACAAATGGGGGTAGCCCTCTCCAATCAAACACTGATTCTGGAATTCCGCTATCGGATTTTTGAGCCTGTGTCACCGCCGGTCTCGAGCTCTTTCTCAAAGACTTGCTTTCGATTTGGTTCTACCATAGCTCCATCACCATCCTGCTGCCCTCGAGCTCTCTTTTTCGAAGAGATGCTTTAGCTCTGGATTTTCTTTTTGGTTCTTTCTTTTCCTTTTGTTTTTTTTTTTTCCAAATTAGTTGATTGTGATTATAAAGTTTGCACTTGGTAGTGATCTTAGTTGCAAGTCTACAGTAATTTGAGTTGTATTGGCATATATCAGTAAATGTTTGGTTGTCGAAATGTAATGTATCATCTTTGGTTGAATTTTCTTCCAATAAGTCTCTTTAACTTCTAAAACTTAAACACACGTCACACACATATATATTTATCTATAACTTCTTTTTGGAATTTCCTATAGTTAATGTAACTAAACAGCTAATGGATAGCGCAATAGCATAGCTGCAGAGGTGATGCTGATTTGCCCAAAGCCAAGTAAGTTTGAAATTGTATGGTGTACCCAACCCAGCTAAAGAGCATGATCCAAACCCTTTAGGTTGGGGAAATCAAACCCTAAGACGGACCGGACTTCACCTAGGTTTACTAGAACTTCTGGGCCTTCTCAGTATATCCTCTCGGCAGGGTCACCAGACCCTCTTGGATATCCTCTCGGCAGGGTTACCAGACCTGCTAGGTATACACTCTCAGTAGTGTTGTCAAGCCTCCCCAGTCAAGCCTGTCGGCAGGGTCACCACCTCTCTTGGTGCATTGTTGCCTAATTCATGCACCACTCCTAAGTACAGCGAATTGGGTACGTCGACCCCAAAATGGGTACATTCGAGACCCAAAATGCCAACTCTAGCTACCCCCTATTATGACTTGCACAAACATATAAAAAGAGACGTATAGTTTCGTACATATAGACATATTAGTTACTACATTAGAAATATCAAGGTGCTATTATAATAACTACAAATCTGCAATTCCGCATTGATAATGACTTGAGTATATGTTCCTAAACCGGTAAATGAATCACCACCTGAAATAGCGTTCCATCTAAGCCTTCCCCAACCGCCCTGTGCACCAGGGTAGATAATGCACCCTTGTACCCATACCAGTACCGTGTACCAAATCGTTCCATGGATTAGGTAACATTGTCTTTGTGTATCTATGTCGGTACTGTTACTAAGCCCTCCCCATATACTCCTCTCGGTAGGGGTCAGCAGACCCTCTTGGTCAAGTGGGACACTAGATGTACTAGGAGCACCAGCCCAGTAAGAGCAAGGGTCAAGTGGCTCCTCAGTCTATGCTTGTCCTAGGGAACAATAGGATATTGACTTTGAAGCTTGAGCACAGCTTCGTTGTGCACCCCACCAGCCCAACCACCTCGAATTGGAGAGAGTCTCCACTTCTTTACCCTGTTGAACTGTCATTAACCAATCGTGTCCCTCCTTTTATCCAATACACATATTGCTACCCAATGTTTTAAACCCTATTCTTTCACTTGTCCTATCACTCATCTAAGCTCCCTGTATAAAAGCCGGGCTTGAGCCTTTCAACAGAATCTGGCCTGGAGAAGATAGATGACCATAGAGAGGAGAGCCTCTCTCTACTCTTTCTAGTTCTAAACCCTACATGGCTACATGGGCTCACCTGCACCTATAATTCTGTAAGTGTCTTCAAGTGCCTACTTTGACAACTAACTTTCATCTCAAATATGTGTGGTTCTCTCCCTCTCTTCCATAAGTGGTGCTTCTGCTCTCATTCCTCTCACCAACTCTCTTGTTCTTTGATGATTTGTCATTTGAGCAACTTTTCTGTGAAGCAGTTTACACCTCAACATGCAATATGGTATATATTAATGATTTATTGCATCACTACAATGACTGACACCACCACTGTACACTGTTGGTCTCATAATTTTCTTCTTTATTTGCTTTATTTTAGGTTAGGATGCACTTCTCTCACATGGTAGAAATACTGTTCGTTAATTGTTATTTGTTTATTTAGTGATATACTCGGGGAAAATGGGAAACATGTAGATGTAGCAATTGCTTTAATGTTTCCTTTGTAGTCTGATAATTTTCTTTTGGGTGAACCTCTCGGAGTTACTGATCAAACTTTAATGTATTCTTTTAGTGGATAGTCAAACACCAATTGATGCGGGTTCCGGAGGAATAGAAACTTCTGCAGGAGGTGATTTGGTTGTATGTGAAGATGAAAGCAATAAAGAACCATACGAAGGCATGGTATTTGAGTCAGAGGAAGCCGCAAGAGCATTCTATGATGAATATGCTGGACGGGTAGGATTTGTAACTCGCGTTTTATCATCCCGTAAGTCAGAGCGCGATGGATCAATTATTTCCCGTGGACTTGGATGCAGAGATAGAGATAGTCAAAAGACAGAAGAGACAATCGCAAAACAAAAGAGAGATAAGCGCCGCGAAGGTTGTACAGCTATGATCCTAGTGAAGAGAGAGAGGCCTGGGAGGTGGGTTGTTAGGAAGTTTGTGCGGGATCATACTCATTCATTAGTTATTTCACTGCCCAAGAGACGTTCAACTTTTGTAAGTTTCTAGAGATTATTTAACCAATATATTTTGCTTTCCATCGTATTTTTTATATGTAGTAATTTTTTCCCCTTTTTCTGAAAATAGAAAATTTCAAATACAGATAGTGGTATATTCTCACAATAAAACTTCAGCTCTCAAAGAAGAATGTCCTGTTACAAGTTTTGGTGCCTGTAATATGTTTTCCATTTCAGGACTAGGATAAACTATAGCTTTTAAGGTTCCTCTAGTGATACAGATTTTGGATCCATGGAGCCCCACAAGAGTGCCAAAAAAATAAGGTATATAATGAATATATATAGTGAATACAATACTTGTTACGGTCCAAAGCCCTCTAAGATTATGGCTCTTTTACGTGTCTTCCTTTGTTCCTCACGTATCACTAATAGGGAAAACAGAGTTTACGCTTCATGACATCTAAGAAAACGATATTGTTGAGATTCATAGAAGGAGCTCCAACAATTTAGAGCTCTATTGGCTTCTCCTTCACTCAAATTGGATCAAACAACCTCAGATGGTTTCTCTTAATGTGTTTTTTCCCAACTCTTCTCTGTGCGAACTGCTGCATTATTAATAACACTGCCCTTTTCGAGTTGAAATGGAAGGCTTGTCTTTAGGTGTTAAAATTTTCTAAATCTAAATGATCGGATAAGATTTGGATATAATTGAATGCTCTGTGCCCTAGATTGTCTAATAAACCCACGGTATTCCATCCCTCAGAACTTGAACCTAAATATTTTAATTTCTGGAGTAAACAATCGATTGGAAACATATGTGAACTAAACATTAGCTTACATAATATGGACCAATCACTAAAACATGCAGTTTTTTTCTTACTGTTCATTTGTTTTGTTTGTTACTCTGATATAGCTACTTCAGTTCTAGCTAATTCAGTTCCGTCAATAAACTTGACACTACAAAAATCTTTAGCAAGGCAATTTAAGCTCTACATCTTTATTGAAAGTCCTAACTGAATTGATGCAGGATACTCTACTAGAAGCTGATGTGGATTTCTTTTTTCTTTTCTGCAAATAGATTTTATTGCTTATGTATTTATATTTGGGATTGTTTTGGCTGGTAAATGTCGTAAGTTTTAGTATTTTTTTTTATTAATTTGGGTTTTATTAATAACTAGTATTTTAGTCAAATTATGATTTTTGGATACCTGGTAGTTTAATTAATTTTTCCTAGAACTATTGGCATTATGATATTAGTTGGCCTATTTATAGTGTGTTAATCACCATAGTCTTAACACACTTGAATTATGATTATTCAAATCAATGATTTTTTGTGATATTTTTGTAGGACGAGAAAGATAAGAGAATTCAGGAACTAACAGCAGAACTGCGTGTGAAAAAGCGGTTAAGTGCAGCATATAGGGAACAACTTCTTACAATTATGAAAGACGTGGAGGGCCATAATGAACATTTATCGTCGAAACTTCAAGTTGTTCATAAAAATCTAAAAGATCTTGAAGCCAAAAGGCAAGAGAGTTTACACCATAAATGAACCAATGTACAGTAAGTATCTTTCCAACTTTTTTCTTCTGTAAACAGGCTAGTTACAAGTTATGCATGTTTGGCGCTTGGCTCCTAAGATAAGTTTAGTGAAAATATGAAATCCCATTAAATTTGAGTTTGGCTTCACTTTCATTGGGATGAGTTTTTGGTTATCTCATGAAAAATTGAATTGCTTTAAAATATGTTATGCATCGTATTTGAAGATATAATCCATCATGAAAATAAAGCCAAAAATGTTGTGAAATTAAGCTGTTCTCGCTTCTGCTAGTGCAAATTTGCTTGATCATTGGGAACTAAGGTTGCATACTTGCATTTGATTGGTTTTGATGGAAAGCATTGAGTTCCACGGAATTTAAATACATGGGAAATAGCGCTTTTCTCATTTGCTATGCGCTGACTAGAAAATGCAAACTTTGGAGGAGCTGGTTTTTAGCTTTTCTCATTTGCTATGCTCTGACTGGAAAACATAAAGTTAGGGGGAGGTGGTTTTTGGATTCAATGGAAAAGGCGAGACTTATGTTAAACTATGTACTCCACAGAAATTGTTTTCTTGGAAATTTGGCTTTGTTCTGTTACGTGTAAATGTTACTGAAGGGTTTTTTTCCACGTAAAATCTAAACGGTGTTTGCTTAGCATTGTGTTGTGAATGAAAAGATTATAATTTGCTTTCACTGTTTTCCACATGTTGATCCAAAACTAACTTCATGATATTGCAATTGATTTTGATCACTTATGATAGCATCGAAACATGTACGAAGTTTTCCATATCCATGGAAAATTGTTTAGATTAGTTTCTATCGTAGTTAATTTTAAACGAATCAAATGTAGCCTTAACGATGAATGACGGAAAATATGTATTTTCCATGAAAGGGAATTCTTGTAACCCAAACCCCCCACCCCTTCCCCCAAAAAAGGGTGCAATAAAACAAATGGAAATACTCAAAAACCAACTCAGATCCTCCAAACCGTTGTTGCCTAATTCGTGGACCACCTCTACAGCTCTACGTACTGTGAATTGGGTGTGACGACCCCAAAAACGGTACATTAGTGCCCCAAAATGTCAACTTTAGCAACTCCTTATTTTGACTTGCACAAACATATGAAAAGAGACGTATAGTTTCATATATACGGAAAAAATATATTTACTATTTTAAAATATCAAGGTTCTATTATAATATTTTCATATATGTATTGAAAATGGCCTAAATATATGTTCTTAAACCAATCGCCACTTGAAATAGCTTTACAACTAAGCCTACGCCCCTGCTGCATTGTGCGCTGGGTTAGGTAATGTATCCGGTACCCGCACTAGTACCGCGTACCAAAGCATCACATTAATTAGGTACGATTGCTCCAAGAAAGGTATATACAGAAAATCACAGAGATCCTGTCCCTAATTTACTTAGAAATTCATGAAAAGTACTGATGTGTTTAAATAAACTTCATATACTTTTGATATTAATGCACAAAATGTATAGGTAAAACACAAACAAACGAAAAAGTAAGCTGCAAACTCAAATTATGGTTAAAATATAGGGCGGAAACACAATATCTTTAAATCCAGTCTATTTGCTTGTGGCCTGTGGAGATTGTGTTGCGGTGTTTTCTTTGGGTTAATATTTTATTTTAGTTTTCTCTAAAATGAACAGGATAAAATAATAATTAGATAATAATGTAATTCATGCGTTCCAAATTAAGATTCCATTATTTTTATTTTTTTATATTTACTAAAGTAGGAGTCCACTTTCCTTTTTAGAGCACGTACCAAAACTAATGGTAGAAAACAAATATTGTTTTAAACCATTAATTGTGATGAAATTAGTGTATATATTCTTACAAAAATTTGAAAGTCATATGTTGACTCTTAATTAGTTAGGGACGTAGTATGTGATGGGTCATTGCTCTCTCATGCACAAAATGAAACTTGCATTTTCAACAACTACGAGTTGATTTATCGCGTGAATTTCTTTCTATTTATTACCACTTCAATCTTATTCAATCATAAGTTTTAGTCTTAGTGAAAATTATATAATTTGTACCATGGAGAATTAAGATTTGTTTCTTATTAAACTTTATGTTATTGCTTAAAAATAATGGGTAAAATTGCAATTATAAAATTTAGAAATTGGAGGAAGCCAATAGTTATTGCTCAATAAAAAACCATTAAATAATTCCCGATCCAATGAAAATTATAAGTTAACGAAAATAAAAAAAAGAGTTGTACATGCATTATAAGTAAAAATGAAAAATTGAAGAGTTCTTGTTGTTCTTGAGGTTTGGGTACTTGAGGCTTGGGTACTGTTTGATCGATAAACCACAATGGTAAGAGTTCATTTACTTATTTTGGTTACCAACATCATCTAATTGGGCTGATTCCCTTAACAATAGGCTTTAAACTAATTTTCACCACCCACAATTATATACGTTAAATTGGATTGAATTTATTACTTTCATATAAAGTATTAAATCCAAAGCGAACTATCAATTTGAGACAGTAAATAATATTAATAGTACCCCTTCCTAAGTTAAAGGATGTGTTACATATTTTAAATATAATAGCAGGTACAATACGGCAAAATATATTATAGGTTATATGGGTTGATTCAAAATATTTCAGTAAACTATTGTTGAACATGTATATGTATTAGAAAACAATAGGTAAGTCCTATTCATCAATCCACATCTGCATCAACATTCTAATTTGTACTAATATAATGTGTTAGGTCCATTTAATTTAAAAAAAATATACGTAAATCTAAAAGTTATGTACATAATGAATATGAAAGATATTATGTATTTGTATTATTTGTACAATTAGAACTATATAATGTATTTTGATACTTGTTTTGTGTATAATTTTGATACATGTAATATTGTTCTTTAATTATTTCTCCTTTTCGTTTGGTATTCGCGTGTATAAATTTTGTGTTGATGATCGAGAGGAAATGTGCTGAATGGATGTCTTTCAAGCGTATTTATCTAGGGGGTTTATTTTGTGGCAAACTTACGCTGTTAAAACACAGAGTGGAAGATTAATGTTGCACTTGTAACCGATTATTATTATTATTATTGTTCACCAACATGAATACTTTCAAGTTGCGACGAAAAACATGCCCTCAGCTGGCACTCCGAGGAAAAATAAAGAAGATTTTGAGAAAAAAAAATAGTGTTAGGTTTTTGAGTTCATAATTTTTACAAATGCAACTCCATTTCCTTCCTTTTTATGTAAAGCTTGTTGTCCGTACATACAAATATTGTTTTGTGTAATTCACTTAGTTCGCATACAGATAGTTCACAAATACTCTTAATTTAGAAGTACTTATTAACGTAATTCACATATACTCTTACCTAGAGCAGAGGTACTGTGAATTAGTATAATAGTTAGAAATGATTAACGTAATTGAAAGATACTTTTGTTGTAATATACTAATATGCATATATTTTTACTGTGAGAGATATACTACGACAAATTCTTTGAAAGACTGTCTCCTTTAAATACGCAAGTGGATGGATTTTTTACAATTTTCGGGGCCGAGAAACCTTATGGAAAACGCCCTTTAAAGTAAACTGGATAAATCAAATTTAAAAGTAAAATAGGGCAATAAACAGTCAACACAAGTTCGTAATTTTTTTATAAAAAAATGCAGAAAATACAAAAACTTAAAACAAAAATCATGTAGAAAAGGTGTTAATATCTTGCCGCTATAGCGCTATATCATCGTATAGTAGGGATGATGAACCAATATTCCTTCTGTTTTTTTTTTCTTTAATGATGTTTGTAAAACTAGACTAACATATTAGTCTCCCATTTACGATTTAAATTGTCAAATACTGTTACATGGATTTTTTTTGATTGCTGAAAACCAGAGAAAAGATTAAAAGTGACCTATCACAGGACACAAGGTCCACGATCCAATATGAAAATAAGGAGTTTCAGCTCTCCAAAAAACAAGTAGAAAAAGCATGACGGGCTAGACCATGAATTGAACAACCACATTACATGCTGAGGAGCAAAGGAAGAAACTACTTTGATCCTATTAGACCAATCCCGAATATCCTGCACAATAGAATCAACTTTGTTGAAACACGGGTGTTCATTGGTTATTAGATCAATAGCTACTCTCGAATCACTATCCGCCACGATATTAGCCACCCCATAGCTAATGGCTTCGGCCAGTTCAGAGGCAGTAGCTTTAAGCCAACGAGGAAATTAAATGGCATTAAAATGAGATTTATAAGCTTATGTACGGTAAGTGAGATATGATAATATTATCAAAAAGTTTAATACTGTTGTTGAAACTCGGATATATTCCAATACATGTGCACCCAATTTTATTTTTTTTAAAATGGGTAAATTTCATCTTTTTTATTTCTTGTGACCCAGAAATCTTAACAAAGTATTGACATACCTGCCGAAGGAAGTTCTGAAGAGGTTGTGGAATCTCCACTAAGGAGAAGACCTAGGATAGAACAATCTATCTTTCCTGATCAAGTCGAATCCTTAAACATAAATACAGAGCCGGTCCTGGCCATTTGTAGGTCCTGGGTAAAACTTAAAAAGATGCTTTTTATAAGTAAATAAATTATTTTTATATATTTAAAAAATAATTTTATTTCAATGATAAGAATTTACATGGCACAAAAAATATATTACAATTGCAAAAAATTCTGCAAAATGCCTTACAATTAAATATAAAATTCTCTCTTATTATTTTAAAATTAATATGAATAAAAGAAAAAATATTGGTGCCCCTCTAATTTTATCTAATTGCATGAGAAGATTGAGATTGAATATGGGAAGAAATATCGAAGAAGAGTTAAAAGAACTGTTTTCTTACACACAATTAGACCTTTGGAAGTCTAAGTTTTTTTCGCAGAAAGTTTCATTATTAATTAATTTTTTTATATTTTTTAACATATATATATATATATATAAACAAATATTTGTGCCCCTCTAAAATTTTGGGCCTTAGGCAGTCACCCTGCCAGCCCTGCCCTAGGGCCGGCTCTGCATAAATATGGTTGGTCGACGGAGTATTTTTGATTCTCTAAACGGCCAACTTTATCAAGATAGGGCCTCAGCTACAACGGCCTCTTCTCCAATTGATATTAATGCCTCTGGGAGTTCAGCGAATCCTCCTAGAAAGAAAAGGATATTGACTCGCGAAAAGACCCCTCCTGTTGAGGTTATGGATCCCATTGTGAAGGAGGATACTTCTGAAGCAGTTAGGGATACTAAAGCTTCTGAAAATCTTCGTCCTTCTCCTACAAAAGAGGCACCAGAGTTTGAAGATGCCTAACATACAGTCAACTCCCTTGTTCATCCTGAGATGACTGAGACAGAGGAAGGCAATCCTTCTGAGGAAGCTTTAGCTTTCTGAAGAATTCGTTGTTAGGCCTCAATTTGCTCATGATAAAAGGCCAATTAACATCAAAGACTCTGCTCTGTCCAGCAGCAGAGTTGCTCATGCTTTAGCAATAGCCATGATCTTGCCTGAGGATGGCAAGAAACTGAAGTCTGTTCCTACCTGTGGGGGCATAATTTTAGTACTCCTTTGTGGGCCGAATGGGCAAGGCAAGGCCCATATATCGGGAAGGATAGAATGGGTTATGAATAATGCCCAACAACATGAAGGGCATTACAGGGTATGTGCCGAATAAATAATAATAGCACGCCGAGTAAAGGGTAGTCAAGCGCCGAGTAAGAAATAATTAAGTTAAGTAAGGTTTCGAGCTTACAAATAGAGAAAATGTCGATATGGGCGTCCTAACCAATAAGACAGTGACACCTGTGATAACATAGCATGATAAGTGTTCACTACAAAAACGGATGACGAGGTGACACATGTAAAGTGCTAAAAGTTAGTTATAACAAATACGCTCCCCTCACATGGAAGGAACATGTTAGGATCACAAGGACCATGAGCTATACCGTTTATAGTCATTTTACTTATGACCTAATTAAACTTGGGGATTACGAAAGATACCTATAAATAGGAGAGGGATATTACAGAGCATGAGAGCTTTATAGTAACACTATTAGTATTCTCTCTCTAAAAGAAGCTGTTGACCTTAAAGTCAATTAATCTTATTTTGATAATTACAATAAGTTAATATAATATTATTTAACTCGGTTGTTCCAATGATGATAGCCATTAGCCGATATCTTTTTCAACCAAGTGTGACGTCAAACCGATATAGTCAAACTCTCACACAAAGCTCCACAAATGCTTTCACTCACAAGAAATGAACTCAAATGATCTCCATGTGCTTCACAAAGAATCAAAACCAAGAAAGGATCAAGAACATCAAACAAGTAAAGATACGCACAAGAAAATCAAGCATCACGAAGATTCGAATTATCATTAAATGGAGTGAGTGCTTAGATTTTATGTAAATATACTTTATTGATCAAATCCGTATAGCTCAAACATATTCTTGCATCTTTTAAAGATTGATTCAAACTAGCTTGAAATTGAATTTATTTGAAAAACATCATTTTACAAAAACCGAGTTTCAAAATAAATTCATATTAATTTTAAATGATCATATTTTAAGCTATAATAAAAATAGGAATCTTAGAAACATATCTTTGAAGTTCAAAAATCATTAGAATTTTATTTGGAACTAAATTATTAAATTGGAAAAATATTTTTATTTTTTGTTTAAAATTCGCTCAATTTTTGCCCAGTTTTGATCTAACGGTAAAATGGAGGTCTTCCCGAACTCCGATCATTTTGAAATTTTTACAGTAGTTAGTCAACATCTCCTAGAAATTTTGACTAAAATTTGAGCATGATCCAACAGTCTAATTGAGAGAAATTAACAAAACAATTTTGAATTTGTTTTGTCAAAACTAGTTGTTGGAAAGTTTGAAAATGTATACCTTGGAGCCAAAACCTCTCTTAATCATTCCCAACGGCCATATGATTTTGTAAGCTATAAATATGATGTCTTAGACATGTTTTAACACACTTGAATCATTCTACAAACTCATTTTACATATATAAAAAGTTATTCAAGTATTCAATTCATTTAATTGATCAATCTTTCATTTTTGAGCTATATACTTTGATCAATTTTGATATCTCTTAGTGTGAGCTTCATTTGTATTTTTTCATATACAAGAGAGATATTGTACATTGGTGTTTGTCACCAAAACTCATTTTGAATCATAATTGTGAGAGGTGTATCTCATAGATTAGCAAGAAGGATTTCTTGTGAAGGTATTGAAGGTGTTTTCAATACTTATAAGAGTGTGTGAGAAGAATACACTTGTAGAGGTTTGATCTTCACCCGAAAGGAGATCGGTTATAGTGGAAATTCTCGGGGAACTAACCGAGCGCGGAGTAGGGGAACAAGCCGAACCGTGTGGACAAAAAATCTTCGACTTCGATCGGTTCTATCTTTCTATCTCTTGCTCTATTATATTGTGCTATTTATTCATTGTGTTTGGAATTAACTTTGTTCTTGATTGCTTGATAAATATAGACATTAAATATTTTTAAATCAATTTTAAAAATCCGATTAAGTTTTAAAAACCCTATTCACCCCCCCTCTAGGGTATTTTCCGACCTACAGAAGCCATGAGAGCTAAAGGAATAAATCAATAAAAACCTTTATCTCTATAGCTGTAGATTGATCATCAAGCTTGGTTCAATTATCGTCTCTACCAGTTTGGGCCTGATCTACTATGGTTCAATTCGATACACAAACACACCACCTACAATTGGCGCCGTCTGTGGGAATCTGCGACGAAAAGCTTGTTCTCAGTTTCGGGTAATTGGATCTCTGTTTTTTCTCTGTAGTTATTCATTTATACAATAGTCCTACGTATTCTACAAGCTCTGTGATTCATTTTGTTGGTATTATTTGATTGTGTTATTTAATTCAAAATCCCGTGAAAAATCCTTTGTGATAATTGTTCAAAAATGGCTCAAATCAGAAGCCATCAGATCGGTGAGAATTCAAATATAATCCCTGTCGTAAATCCAAATCTCAATCCAAATTTAAACTTGAACACAAATAGACCTGTGGTCACCCAACCAAACTTAGATCGTTCCCATACTCATTCATCCAATAACTTTTATGATCCGAACTATCCTGAAAAAGATGCTTCTGTCTTAAATAAATCGGCTGAAATGGACTAAGTTACGATGAGAAAATGAGATGTTGTCAGAACTCCTTAAAGAGCATATGCTTAGAAAAGTGGTTCAAGAGCCAGCTAAGTGGCTGTAGTAGATGAGGCTAAAACTGTTATCTCTTCCTCAAAGGATGAGTATGATGAAGTTAATTCCAAAATGAAATTAGATGAAGGTGTTGCTGATGAAAAGGAATGTCAAGCTAGTCCGAATCGGTCGGGACATCATAGTGTTTTCAAACACTTGGGGGCAAAAAGGAGTTTATAAGCCTACTAAGGTGACAAAGCCAGTGCAGGTAGTTGGAGAGAAAGAAAATCCGCTGAACAATATAATTGGGCAGAGAAAGATTTACGAAAATTAATCCATTTGGCCATAGCTGATAAAACAGAGGATGAAAAGTCTGCTGCAGAATTGGCAAGGAGAGCCTTAGGGGAAGATCATGGTTCTCCATTCACTGAACGCATTCAGGATGCACCGCCTCCGAAGAAATTTGGACAGCCGAAGTTCAACATTTATGATGGCCGATCTGATCTGGCCGATCAAATAAGACACTACAAGCAAGTGATGGCTTACTAGAAAGGCGATGAAGCTCTCATGTGCAGAATGTTCCCAACCAGTTTGGGAGACACTGCGTTGAGGTGGTTTGATAAGTTACCTCCTGCAAAGATTGACAATTTCAGAGAGTGGGCCGAATAAATCACCGCTCGGTTCATTACGAATAACAGAATGATTAAGGGCCCTGAGGCTCTAACTCAGCCCAAGAGAAAATAAGGCAAAACTCTGCATGAGTACTCTCAGCGGTATTTTGAATTAGAGTAAACAGCCCATTTGGCCACTAAACTTTCGGTTTTGTACAACTTTGCCCACTTAACTTTAAAACGAACCACTTTAACCATTAAACTTTTCGGCAAGAATCATATTGCCCATTCCGTCCAAATGAGGTGTTAAAAGTGACGGAATTAAGCCATGTGCCTAGCACATGACCTCATTTAAGGGCAAAATGGTCATTTTACACCAAATATATACCATCACCACCATCCCGTGCGAAATCTCTCACTGTTGAAATCTCCACACAAGTTTAAAGTCTTCATGCCGAGGTTTAAGAACTCTAAATTAGACAAAACAGATGGATGATTTGGTGTGTGTATTTATATATAGTGAAAATTAATAAATGGGTATGGAGATAGATGATATGGTGGAAAAAGGGTGTTCTATGCCCAAATGCAAAGGTGCTCAAATTCCGGCACCATTTGTGTGTCCCTCGCTGCCAAAGAAAAAGCCCTACTCTCATAAAGGAGGAGGAAAGAGGAAGCCACCGGACAATCTCCCACAAAAATCCTTTTTCAGTTCCCAATCCGAACCCCTTCGGGAATCCAAATTCAATCATTCTCGATTTTAAGTACCCCAATCAGGAGGTATGTTAACCCTAGATCCCTAATCTCAATGCTCATAAAACCTCCTCAATCATCACCATAAATGAATTCCAATCATCACCAAGCCATCGTCCTCGTATTCTCCTTTCTCGAATGGATTGCTTGACTTGGAGCACCGGTTTGCAATTTCCCTTAATTCTCAATATGTAATAGTAACCGAATTTTGTCTACAATTTCTCTTAATTCTTAATATGTAGTGATATATAGTTATAGCATTCAATGTGATTTTGTTGTTTTTCTGTTTATGAACTGCATATCAAGTCACGAGGTTATTTTTTTTGTGTTTTTGTGCCCATTCCGTCCAAAATCCAAATGGTCACCTTGTGAAGAAGAAGCTTGGTGGCAAATGACCATTTTGCCCTTAAATGAGGTCATGTGCTAGGCACATGGCTTAAATCCGTCACTTTTAACACCTCATTTAGACGGAATGGGTAATATGGTACTCGCTAGAAAGTTTGATGGTTAAAGTGGTTCATTTTAAGGTTGAGTGGGCAAAGTGGTACAAAACCGAAAGTTTAGTGGCCAAATAAGCTGTTTACTCTTTGAATTATATCAAGAGGCTGAGGATTGTGATCCGAGGTTCGCTCTAAGCACCTTCAAGTTTGGTTTGCTGTATGATAGCAATGGTATTTACAATGACTTAACACGCCGACCTCCTAAAAAGTTCAATGATTTACTCGCTTGAGTTGATGAATTCTCAAGGGTGAAAGACGATGATAAGGCCATGAATAAGCAACAGGGATTTAAAAGAGACATAAATGGGAATGGTGACCGAGGGGATGACAGTCAAGATAAGAAGAGCAAAAGGGATAGTGATCGAAGAGATAATGGTGATGATGATAAGAAGTTGAATGCTTTCAAGGGCGTGAATACAGTGTTTAATAAATCGATCCACAAAATCATGCAGGAGATTAAAAACGAAGAATTCTTTAGATGGCCAAGGCCTATGTTCGACGACCCTAATACACGGAACTCCGCGCTTAAGTGTTCTTATCATAAGGACCATGGGCATATGACATAAACTTGCAGGACTTTGAAGCAATTTTTGGAAGGATTGGACTAATAAGGCCGATTATCTAAATATGTGAAGCGTGATAAAACAAAGTCGAATGAGCAACCAAAGACAACCGATGAAAAGGGTACTTCAGCACAAGTAGTTAAACCTGTTGTTGGGGTGATTGAAGCTATTCATGGGGTCATTAATAGATCGAAAGCAACAAGGAACCACTTGCGAGCACGGTTAGCTAGAGCAAAATTGTGGGCAGAGGCTTATCCAATAAAATAGTTCATGTCGGTATTGGCTCCTCCAAAACAAGATTGGGAGAATAACATGGTATACCCGTTGTCTTTTTCAGAAGAAGATTTGGAAGGGGTGGACGTTCCCCAAATGATGCTCTGGTTATAATGGCAAATATCTGTAACTTTGATGTCAAACGAGTTTTGATTGATCCAGGGAGCTCTTATGAAGTGATGTACCTGAAAGCCTATAATGAGTTGAAACCGTTTATTTCGAGCAAGTATATTCGGCAAGTGGATTCTCCGATTTATAGCTTCAGTGGTGATGCGGTTTGGCCGATTTGTATTGTTAGTGTTCCAGTTCAAATCGGAGAAATGGTGGTGGTGACAGATTTTTTCGTAATGAATATTGAGTCTCCATACAATGCTCTGCTTGGTCGAAATTGGCTTGGGAAAATGAGAGCAGTAGCCTCTCCTTTTCATCAGAAGTTGAAGTTTTCTACTCCTAAAGGGGTTTGTGTAGTCCGAGGTAAACAGGATGGTGCCAGATATTGCTTCAATCTAGCGATTAGAGGATCATTATCGAAAACAAAAGAAATAGCTTAAATTGAATAGATAAAATCTTCCGAGCAAAGTAATGAAAAAACAACTCAAGAAGGTGACGTGCCCGAGTCCTCAAATCAGAGGAAGGGCAAGGAACATAAACACTAACAATTAAAGAGCGGTCCCCTCATAGATGGTGGGGCCAGAGGGCGACCAGAAGAAAAGGTTTTCGAAGACCTAATTCAAGTCCATGCAGTAGAAGGTTCAGATGATAAATATAAATACTTTCTGATAGGCCTAACAGCCAAAGAAAAGCAAGATCTCACCGAATTCCTGAAAAAGAATTTTGATGTCTTTGCCTGGAAACCTTATGACATGTCGGGAATACCAGCAGATGTGATGTGCCACAAGTTGCATATAAACCCATATTTCAAGACGATTAAACAAAAGCCGCGTCGAGCGTCTCCTAAAAAAGCTATGGCTGTAAAAGAGGAAGTTCAAAAGTTGCTTAAAGCTGGTACTATACGAGAAGCTGATTTCCCATAATGAATTTTTAACCCCGTGGTCGTTAAAAAGAAGAATGGTAAATGGAGGGTGTGTATTAAATTCACCGATTTAAATAAAGCCTGCGCGAAAGATAGTTTCCCTATACCCAGAATTGATCAGCTCATCGACTCGGTGGCCGATCATCAGAGATTTAGTTTCCTTGACGCATATTCGGGGTACCATCATATTCCGTTGTTTGGGCCAGACCAGGAGTGCACTGCTTTCATTACTACAATGGGCTTGTATTGTTACAAAGTCATGCCTTTCGGCCTAAAAAATGCAGGAGCCACTTACCAGCGATTGGTTACGAAAATGTTCCGAGAGGAAATCTGCAAATCTCTGTGGACGACATGTTGGTAAAAAGCAAGAAGGTAGCCAATCATATCAGAGATTTGAGAAAGGCTTTTGAGATTCTGAGGCACTATAAGATGAAGTTGAATGCTGTAAAATGTATATTTGGGGTCAGCTCTGGCAAGTTCTTGGATTTTCTGGTCAATTACCGAGGAATTGAGGCTAATCCAGAGAAGGTTCAAGCAATCATCAACATTTGAAAGCCGACTAACCTAAAAGAGCTACAAAAACTCACGGGTAAGGTCGTTGCTTTGAATCATTTATTTCAAAATGTTCTGATAAATGCATGCCTCTGTTTAAATCTTTGAAAATAATAAAAAAATTTATATGGACCTCGGAATATAATCAAGCTCTCGATGAGCTGAAATGATACCTGAATAGCCCGCCATTGATATCTATTCTTGATCCCCATGAAAAAATTTATATATATTTAGCTTCTTTTGATCGGGCAGTAAGTTCGGCCTTAATCAGAGAGCATGACACTGTACAAAAGCCCGTGTATTTCACAAGTAAATGTTTGATAGGAGCATAATTGAACTATTTGCCTCTGGAAAAACTTGTATTAGCATTAATTACAGCTTCCAGGAAAGTAAGGCATTATTTCTATGCCCATCCAATCAAAGTGCTCACTAATAGTCCCATCAAGGCAGCTCTTAGAAAAACTGATTTATCCGGCCGAATGGAGAAATGATCTGTTGAGCTGGGAAGATTCTATATCGAATACGTGCTGAGGACAGCTATTAAGGGCAATTACTTACTGATTTCATTGTCGAATTCACGGGGAATGCTGAAGCTGCTACACCAAACTAGTTATTTGCCCCAACTGGGGGCAAAATGATGATATCGAAATGACTGAATCTGGACAAGGTGAGCCGATTATAGAGTCTGCAAACACCAAAAACCTAGCTTCTTGGCTTTTGTATATCGACGGTCCATTAACAACTGGTGGCTCTAGTATAGGCATTGTATTCAAAACTCCTAAAGGAAGGATCATTGAACAGACAATTCGGTTGGGTTTCAAAGCAAGCAACAACGAGGCCGAGTATGAAGCCTTGATATTGGGTATGAAAAAGGCCATGCAATTGGGAATTTGGGATATAGTAATTAATTGTGATTCTCATTTGGTTGCAAACCAGTTAACTGGTGAATATGCAACAAAGAACAAGCGAATGACAGCTTATATGAAGTTGGCTCGAAAAATGATGTAGGAATTTAATTCGGCGTACATCGAAAGGTTCCCCAGAATAAATAACTCACACGCAGATGCCCTGGTAACTTTGGCTTCGGCAGTAGATTCCGAACTAACGCGAACATTGGAGGTGGAATTTGTGCAGAGGCCGAGTATAGAGATTACTGGGCAACCAATCGTGTATAACCTTGAAGTTAACTTAGGTGTTAGTTGGATGGATCCAATCATCAACTACCTAAAGAATGGGTCACTGCCAGATGACAATAGCGAGTTTTATCGGGTTAAAGCTCAAGCCAACAGATATTGGTTGTCTGCCGAGCAAAAGTTGTATAAAAGATCTTTTTTGGGACCTTATCTCAGATGTGTTCATCCAAAGTTGGTGTAGAATGTTCTTTTTGAATTGCAAGAGGGAAGTTGCGGCAGCCATACAGGCGGCCGATCTCTGGCCCATTGGGCTAGATCTCAGGGCTATTGGTGGCCCTATATGTAGAAGGATGCTATGGAATATGTGAAAAGATGCAACAAATGTCAGAAACATTCCCCAATGGTCCATCAACATGCTACCTCCCTCCATCTCATCGTCAGCCCTTGGCCGTTCGCTATGTGGGGCTGGATTTTATGGGTCCTTTTCCTCGAGCACTGGGCAATAAAAAATTCCTTTTGGTCGGTACAGATTATTTATTGAAGTAGATAGAGGCAGTTTCGTTAGCAAATATAGTTGAATCTAATGTTAGAAGCTTTTTATGGAAAAACACTGTCACAAGATTTGGCATCCCTAGAGTACGTATTAGTTTCGGACAATGGGACGTAGTTTAAGAATCAAAGGGTTGAAGGGTTCTATAATACTTATGGGATCAAACAACACTTTTCTAGTGTAGCTTATCCCCAGGGCAATGGGTTAGCTGAGGCATCAAATAAAATTATCTTGGATGGTTTAAAGAAGAGATTGGAATAGAAGAAAGGAAAATGGACACAAGAATTACACTCGGTACTCTGGGCTTTTCGAACAACCCCATGCCGATCAACTGGAGATACTCCTTATTCTTTGACCTATGGAACAGAAGCAATCATCCCTTTGGAAGTTGGCTTACCCACTTTGAGAACATCACAGGTTGAAAATGGAAATAATGATCAAGCATTGGAGGAAGCATTGTATTTGGCCGAATCTAAAAGGGAAGTGGCTGCAATTCATTTAGCGAGTTGTCAAAATACTCTGGCTAGACAATATAAAGCTAACACGAAACCAAGAGAATTCAAAGTTAAAGAATTGGTTCTAAGGAAGGTGCTCGGCACGACAATCAAACCTAGCCATGGGAAGCTCCAACAAAATTGGGAGGGTCCCTATATGGTCACCTCGGCCAGCGGAACTGGATCCTATCATTTGCAAGACATGGAAGGTCAACCAATCCAAAATCCTTGGAATATAATCAATTTGAGAATGTATTATCACTAATTGTAAATCCAAGAACTTGATACTTTTGTATAAGCTGATTTTAAAGTAATGAGACAAAAATTCGCCAATCTGAGTTTAAAATTGTTTTACCTTCTTTACGGGAGGCAAACACAAAACCTTGCTTACCTTCTTTACTTGTTTAGGGCATCAAAGATACAAGACCTTCAAACACATACCTTGCTCAGACCAAAAATGAAAATGTGTTGCTTAGTCAAGGCAAAAATGAAAAGTAAACCTTTCTCATCAAGGCAGCAAAAATTAAAAAATGTAAAACCTTATCGGCCAAAGCAACATCCTTGTTTCGGCCAAGGCAACAAGAGAATAAAACTTTTATCAAGCAATTAAGCATGCAAACTTGTTTAAAACTGTGTTCCAGTTGTTAAATCATCTATTAATACAAGTTATCTACGATATGCAAAGAAATTTTCTAATTAAATAATTGGTGTAGGTGGTGTGTTTGTGTATTAAACAGAAGGCAAATGTGTAAGACCTTGATCAATCTCAGCTATTCAAGGTTTTTGTTGATTTATACCTCAAGCAGCTTTTAGAGAGAGAAAAAATGTTACTATAAAGCTCTCATGCTCTGTAATATCTGTACGCCCAAAAATGAGAAGTTATTACACAAGTGCAGGTGGTTGTAATAAAACTCGGTAAGTCGAGGATCCACGAGGAGGAGGGTAGTTCTTTGTAGAAAATTTCTTTCAAGAGGAAGAAGAGAAAAATAAAGAAAATAAAAATGGAGGGAAAATAACAAGAACATATAATGCTAAATAAAATAAATAATAAAAAAGCTAAATTAACTAAACGTAAAAAACTTTAATTAAAATTTAAAAAGCGCTAGGGGTATCAGTCGCAATACAAGGCAATTTGGTGGAGATAATTCTTTTCTAATTAATTTTTCTTTTAAAAATCAGCCTAAAAGCTAATTGATCTCATAAACTCATATTTTTCGCAATAATTCATGGAGAACTATGTACCAATACTAATTATAAAACCTTACTTAATTTTACCGAAAACACTTGTTTATTAAAGTGGAGTAGTGCTTGACACTACAAAACCTTTTATTAAAAGTGAAGAAATATTAAGTAATTACCACAATTTAATTCAAATAGTTAAAACATGATTAAAACAAATTTGAATAAAACGGGCGGTGAAAATATAAAATTGAATTTCGGTACAAAAAGTAAGGTAAAAATAAGAAAACACCTTAAGTTTGAAATTAAAAAGCTCAATTAATTTAGAGAGTATAGGCTCTCTAAGTTAACTAGTTAGGGTTTAGCAAAAATAATGCAAGTTTGGTTCTTTTGTCGAAAATATTTTATTAAATTTATTATAAAAATATGTTAAGCATACTAGATAATAATTTAATTGTTTATAATAAAACAATGAAAAATTAATTTTATTTGGGTCAAATATTGCGTCGGAGCAATTAACGAAAGCCAAACATATTTAATAAATTCAGCTCAATAAATTAATTAAATAAAACAGCCTACATAAACAAGAATGAAAAATTAATTAAAAACATGCATATAAATATACTCAAAATTTTAAACTCGAAAATTAAAAACATACAAAATAGAAATTATGCTAAACAATTTTTTTTTGAAAAATAAACAATCTGCCAGCAACACAAATCCAGATTGACTTGGGATTTAGTTAAATCAGTAGGGTTTTGTAGAGAATTAAAATATCGTTTTGATAGGTAGATATCAAAATCGGCCAAGAAACGAAGAAGTTAGATTAAAATAAAAAAACACATATTTTTAGGGTTCTACGCTGGTTACGCGGAAATCCAACAAAAATTATATGCATTAATTTCAATAACAATCACATTCAAACACAATCAAAACATTAATTGAAAGAAATTAAAAATAAAATTGAAAGAAAAAGATATGCAAAGAAATGGGACTTGCGCAAACTCAAATTGAAATAGAATTATAATGTTTCTTCTTCTAATAAACCAAATGAAAAATCTCTCTAATTACGCAAGGTGAATTATTAGAACAAGTGGTGTTCTTCTTTACTGAAAAATTGAAAGAAAACAAGAATGTGACTCTTCTTCCCTTACTCAAAATTAAACCTAAAACCTAAAAATATATCGACATTTAATTCTTTTTTTCAAACAAAAATTAAACTAATTAATAAAATAAAATAAATAATAATAAAGATAATAATCCAAAAGCTAAAAATAGCTTTGTTGTCTATCAAGTCGTTCCGGCCCAAACTGGTAGAGATGGTACTTGCCACTGAACCGATAAAAGCATAAATTTGATCGCGCAGGATCTGCTCCTCAACTGTTCTATTTCGGCCACTTTGCGCTCCGAACTTCGATTGATGCCAGATTCACGCGGAGGCTAACTCAAAGATCTACACTTTTGTCTCAAGTTTTCTTCATATTCTGTACGGATTGCCAGAAATTACCGGAACAAAGGTGCGAGCAGTGAATCTCTTCTTCATTCAAATTTTTTTCGGTTTTTATGGCTCTTTTTTGCTTGGGACCTCATTGGCTTCTCTTAGTCTCTTCCATCAACTTTCTCAGGCTCTTGGAATTTGCTTTGTTAACTTCTTGAACTCTTCTCCGAATTTGACCGGCAAGACTAACTTTGGGGGAGCTTCTAGATTCGTTCTTTTTCATACTGTAAAAAGGTTATAATAGAAACAAACATACTATCCTATTTCATGTAAACTACTATAAAGATAATTAAAATCTCTCATGCCATTTAAATACGTATAAAAATCAATATTTTAGCTTAATCAATATCCCTCTCCTATTTATAGGTATCTTTCATAATCCCCAAGTTTAATTAGGTCATAAGTAAAACGACTATAAATGGTATAGCTCGTGGTCCTTGTGATCTCAACCTGTTCCTTCCTTGTTAAAGGAACGTATTTGTTATAACTAACTTTTAGCACTTTACATGTGTCACCTCATCATTCATTTCTGTAGTGAACACTTATCATGCTATGTTATCACATGTGTCACTGTCTTATTGGTTAGGATGCCCATATCGACGTTTTCTCCATCTATACACTCGAAACCGTACTTAACTTGATTATTTCTTACTCGGCGCTTGACTACCCTTTACTCGGTGTGCTATTATTATTTATTAGCACATACCCTATAATGCCCCTCATGTTGTTGGGCCTTATTCATAACCTATTATATCCTTCCCGATATATGGTCCTTGCCTTGCCCATTCGGCCCACAAGGGAGTACTAAAATTATGCCAACACAATTGGTATAACAGAAAACATCTACAAAATTATCCTTCATTGATTCAAAAGATAAGTACATGTGGTGGGGCTTCGTGGCCCGGTAAAAAAAATAATCAAAACCCTTCTTCAAAAAAGCCTCCTACGCCTGGCAACCGCGCCGGAATACCGCTCTTTCAGGCGAAGAAAACGACCTGCAAGGTGGTCATAACTTTTTTTTAGACAACGGTGTTTTCTTTTTAAGCGAAGAAAGTCCCTTAGGGTGTGTTTGTCGCGCGGGATTAGAGATGGAATTGGATTAATTAATCATATCCAGTGTTTGTTGTCAGAAAGGATATGATATACAAATCCTATCCTATGTTTGGTGCAAGGGAGGAAAACTTTATCCTTCGTGTTTGGTCACGCAGAATTGCACTCGGGATTAATTATTCTTTTATCCTATTACTACCGGATAAAACTATACCACCCCTATAGATGGTATTATTTTATCCCTTGGTTACCGGATAGCAAAACAAATATAAAAAATAAAATTTTAATTTATTTATTTTTTATTTTAATCTTCTTCATTATGCCTTTTAGATAATCAAATTCATTACTGAAAATTTTCGACCACCCAAAATTACAGTAATTCAACTAATAAAATTCATTTATAATATAATATAGTATTCTTATTTTTCTTTTATTAAGTGAAAGTATTTATAATAAACTTTAGTTTTATAAAAAAGTAAAATTTATATTATAATTTGAAACTGTACTTAATGGCTAGTTCGTAAATATTGTATTTTTTCCCATAAGAGATTTTACGAAACTTATTTATAAATAGGATAAGCATTAACAAAAAAATAAAATAAATTTGTGGACAATAATTAAAATTCATATATTTTTAACAAAAGTGAGTTTTTTTATTCGGACTTGAACGGACTCTATTAAATGCACAGTTTATTAAATCTTTATCCGACTAATTCTTATCATATCCGATCCTGCTTAATCCTTATCTAACTGATTCCTTCCTATCCTATCCCATATAATTCCAATCCGACTCTTATCCTATCAGACATTTATCCTATCTAATTCTACCTCCTTATCCAGCGCGCCAAACGCACCCTTAACGTATTGGCCACTCCTGTCATATCTATTCTTTCGGAAGAAGGAGAGGCAGCATCAGATACAGACTCGTGTTCAGGTCAGCCATTGAAATGGAACGGAAATGTCGATACTTTTTTTTTGCTTGAGACGATGAACATAATGAAGAGAAGTATGATTTATATACACATAGGATATGTGAGTTGAACAAGAGATCACGAATCCCTGTGCAACGAATATACTAGAATATAAAAAGACATTGACAATTTGTTGTTCTCTTCATTCGAAGAATCACATCGGATATATAGTAAACTTTTCATCAGTTGACAAGTGGCAGTTCCAAAGAAGCCACGTGGTCAACTGGGCCGCAAACATATAATAGACTAAGGCATGACATGCAAAAGGAGAATTATACTTGGCAAATGGATTTCATTATGAATTTCAGTAGTATTGATCTAGAATTACATAAGTTGTGGCAAAAATAAATAGTACAAAGAAATAACAAAAGAAGATGATCAATTTTCATCTTGGCTATTTCTATCATCCTCGGCAACATCATCATCTTCTTGCTCCTCTTCAGAAATTGGGGGAGGCTGAGCAAACAAATTGGGAGGACAAATCACAGTCTTATCAAAAAGCTCGTCACCCTCGACAAAACCAGCAGCGGACAAGCCAGATTGATAACCGGCCTTGTAAATCATGTCCTTGATCTTTATGATTTGAGTTGCTGCTTCATCTAAGGCCTCATTATAGCCCGTTGTCTCGACATTGGTTAACTCTTCGACATGACGAGATTTGAGCTCCTCAATTGTTGTTTTTGCTGCCCTTTTCTCTTCTTCTCTGGCTTTAGCTACAGCTTGGGCTTTGCTGTTTTGGGCTAGTGTAAGAGAATTTTAGAGCTCAGTGATCTGAGCTTGGAGAATTAATATCTGGCCTTCCAGATTGGCCTTATTTTCTTTAGCCGATTTTGTTGTGATGTTGTATTCGGTTTGAAGAGAAGAAAGTTGACTTCTAATACCAACAACTTCTGTTTTGGCTTCATCAGCTTCTTTTTTGGCCTTCGAAATCTCTTTCTTGAGCCTCGCCGCCTTTGCCTTGTGGTCCTTTTTGTTTTTCTTGTAGCGAGACATCAGCTCGGAGAAGTATTTTTTGCTTACAAGAAGCAAAAGGCAATCAAAAAATTATTGCAAACACAATAATCAACAAAGAAATATTAAAATAAACTTACACCAACTTGACACTGTAAACCTCTGTATTCAAGCTCAGGGGTAGGAACAGACTTCAGTTTCTTGCCATCCTTAGTCAAGATCATGGTTGTTGCGAAAGCATGAGCAACTCTGTTGCTGGACAGAGCAGCGCCTTTGATGTTAATCGGCCTTTTATCATGAGCAATTTGAGGCCTAACAACGAATTCTTCAGGAAGAGCTTCCTCAGAAGGGTTGCCTTCCTCTGTCTCAGTCATCTCAGGATGAATAGGGGAGTTGACTATATGCTTGGCATCTTCAAACTTTGGTGCCTCTTTTGCAGGAGAAGGACAAAGATTTTCAGAAGCTTTAGTATCCCTAACAGCTTCAGAAGTATCCTCCTCCACAATGGGATCCATAACCTCAACATGTGGGGTCTTTTCATAAGTCAATATCCTTTTCTTTCTAGGAGGAGTCGCCGAACTCCCAGAGGCATTAATATCGATTGGAGAAGAGGCCGTTGGAGCTGAGGCCCTATCTTTATAAAGTCGGGCATTTAGAGAATCAAAAATACTCCGTCGACCAGCTATGTTTATGTTTAAGGATTCGACTTGATCAGGATAGATAGATTGTTCTCTCCTAGGTCTTCTCCTTAGTGGAGATTCCACAACCTCTTCAAGGCTTCCTTCGGCAGGTATGTCAACTGCTGGAATTTGTTGTTTAGTTTCTTCGACAGAACTGGTATTGCCTCACCTTGTCTTCTTAAAATTGGGATAGTAGTGCTTGGTTCAACAACAGAAACTCCTTTAGTATTTTTGGCCTGTAAAAAGGGCGATTGACTAGAGGATGATAAACTACTTCGATGGCATGTCTCTTACATTTTTTCTTACTCTTGCCCCTTCTGCTCTTGGAAGCAAGATAGTCGGGAAACTCTAAATCTGGAGATTTTTTGGCTAAAATACGCTGCCGAATCCCTTCACTTTTGTGGATTACCCAAGGATTGATGATGCCATGATTTCTGAAAAAATCATACTTGTCTTTATCCAAAAGGGGAGGACCAACCCATTTAACAATGTTAGTGCGATTGAAAAAAGTGGTATATGGGGGAATATAGTTCAAAAGTGGTATGTGCTGAATAAATAATGATAGCACGCCGATATTCCCCTATATTAGGGGTGTTCAGAATCGAATCCAAACCGAGGAACCGATCCAATCCAATCCATTTTTCCTGAATTTTATGAATGATTGGATTGGATCGGATGCAAATTTTGAAAACCAAAAAAAATTGGATCAGTTCTGGTTTGATGTGCTTTAGGAACCGATCCAATTTAATCCAATCCATTATTAGAGTTTCCATATGTCTCTCCTTTATTGGTGGCATAATATAATATATACAAGGGGTCACATTGAAATCATTTAATCTTAGTTTGTTATTTAATATTTAGTTTAATCATATATGGTTTGTCACTTGGTTTAATTATATATTTTTAGTTAGACATTAGACATTTTAACTTGAAACTATTTGGTTGAACACTTGAACTTTATTTAATATTTAGTTTACGTCTTATTTTACATTACAATTGAACATTTCAAGAATATAATATATCTTATTTTAAACTTATAATCAGATCGGATCGGATCGAAACCGATCCAATCCAACATTTAATTGGATTGGATTGGATTGGTAAAGTGTATTGGATTGGATTGGATGCCAAAACCTAAAACCAACATCGGATCGGATCGGATGCGGATGGTTTAAAATGACCAGATCGGATCGGATGGACACCCCTACCCCATATTACACTTTTTTCAATCGCATTAACATCGTTAAGTGGGTTGGTCCTCCCCTTTTGGATAAAGACAAGTATGAATTTTTTTTAAAAAACACGGCATCATCAATCCTTGGGTAATCCACAAAACTGAAGGGATTCGACAACGTATTTTAGCTGGAGAATCTCTAGATTTAGAGTTTCCCCACTATCTTGCCCCCAAGAGTAGAAGGGGCAAGAGTAAGAAAAAGGGTAAAAGACCTGCCGTTGAAGTAGTTTTTCATCCTCCAATCAATCGCCCTTTGTTGCATGCCAAAAATACTGAACGAGTTTCTATTGCTGAACCAAGCACTACTATCCCAATTTTAAGAAGACGAGGTGAGGCAATACCAATTTCTGTCGAAGAAACTGAACACCAAATTCCTGCTGTTGACATACCTGTCGAATGAAGTTCTGAAGAGGTTGTAGAATCTCCACTAAGGAGAAGACCTAGGAGAGAACAATCTATCTCTCCTGATCAAGTTGAATTCTTAAACATAAACATGGCTGGTCGATGGTGTATTTTTGATTCTCTAAACGCCTGACTTTATAAAGATAGGGCCTCAGTTCCAACGGCCTCTTCTCCAATCGATATTAATGCCTCTGGCAGTTCTGCGAATCCTCCTAGAAAGAAAAGGATATTAACTCACGAAAAGACCCCTCCTGTTAAGGTTATGGATCCCATTGTGGAGGAGGATACTTCTGAAGCTGTTAGGGATACTGAAGCTTCTGAAAATCTTTGTCATTCTCCTACAAAAGAGGCACCTGAGTTTGAAGATGCCGAGCATACAGTCAACTACCTTGTTCATCCTGAGATGACTGAGACAGAGGAAGGTAACCCTTCTGAGGAAGCTCTTCCTGAAGAATTTGTTGCTAGGCCTCAAATTGCTCATGATAAAAGGCCGATTAACATCAAATACTCTACTCTGTCCAACAATAGAGTTGCTTATGCTTTAGCAATAGCCATGATCTTGCCTAAGGATGGCAAGAAATTGAAGTCTGTTCCTACCTCTGAGCTTGAATACAGAGGTTTCCAGTGTCAAGTTGGTGTAAGTTTGTTTCAATTTTTCTTTGTTGGTTATTGTGTTTGTAGTAATTTTTTGATTGCCTTTTACTTCTTGTAGGAAAACCAATACTTCTCAGAGCTGATGTCTCTCTACAAGCAAAACAAAAAGGACCACAAAGCAAAGGTGGCGAGGCTCAAGAAAGAGACTTTAGAGGCTAAAAAAGAAGCTGATGAAGCCAAAACAGAAGTTGTTGGTATTAGAAGTCAACTTTCTCCTCTTCAAGCCGAACACGACATCACAACAAAATCGGCTGAAGAAAATAAGGCCAATCTGGAAGGCCAGATATTAATTCTCCAAGCTCAGATCACTGAGCTCAAAAATTCTCTTAAACTGGCCAAAAACAGCAAAGCCCAAGCTGTAGCTAAAGCCAGAGAAGAAGAGCAAAGGGCAACAAAAGCAACAATTGAGGAGGTCAAATCTCGTCATCTCGAAAAGTTAACAAATGACGAGACAACGAGCTATAATGAGGCCTCAGATAAAGTAGCAGCTCAAATCATGAAGATCAAAGACATGATTTACAAGGCCGATTTTGAATCTAGCTTGTCCGCTGCTGGATTGTCGAGGGCGACGAGCTTTTTGATAAAATCATGTTTTGTCCTCCCAATTTGTTTGCTCATCCTCCCCCAGTTTCTGGAGAGGAGCAAGAAGATGATGACGCTGCCGAGGATGATAGAAATAGCCAAGATGAAAATTGATCATCTCCTTTTGTTATTTCTTTGTACTATTTATTTTTGCCACAACTTATGTAATTCTAGATCAATACTACTGAAATTCATAATGAAATCTATTTGCCGAGTATAATTCTCCTTTTGCATGTCATGCCTTAGTCTATTATATGTTTGCCCCCTAGTTGGCCATGTGGCTTCTTAGGAACTGGCCACTTGTCAACTGATGAAAAGTTTACTATATATCCGATGTGATTCTTCAAATGAAGAGAATAATAAATTATCAATGTGTTTTTATATTCTAGTATATTCATTGCACAACGATTCGTGATCTCTTGTTCAACTCGCATATCCTATGTGTATATAAATCATACTTCTCTTCATTATGTTCATCGTCTCAAGTTAAAAAAAAGTATTGACCTTTCCATTCCATTTCAATGGCTGACCCGATTAATGAGTCTGTATCTGATGCTGCCTCTCATTCTTCCGAAGGAATAGATATGACAGAAGTGGCCAATGCGTTAAAGGACTTTCTTCGCCTCAAAAGAAAACACCGCCGTCTGAAAAGAAGTTATGACCATCTTGCGGGTCATTTTCTTCGCCTAAAAGAGCGGTATTCCAGCACGGTTGCCAGGCGTAAGAGGCTTTCTTAAAGAAGGGTTTTGATTTTTTTTACCGGGCCACGAAGCCCCACCACATTTACTTATCTTTTGAACCAATGAAGGACAATTTTGTAGATGTTTTCTGTTATACCAATTCTTTGATTAGTTGTAACAAAAAATTTCTTTGCCATATCACATAGATAACTTAGCTTGTTAATAGATAATTTAACTAGTCAATCTGGAACACAGTCGAGTTTAAACAAGTTTGCACTGTTTAATTGCTCTATTTGATAAAAGTTTTATTTAACTCTTGTTGCCTTGGCCGAGCGAGGTCTTATACATTTGCATGTTGCTTCCTTGGCTGAGTAAGGTTTTACACTCCCTCCTTTTAATTTTTGCTACCTCGACTGAGCAAGGTCTTACACATTTTTATTTTTGCTGCCTGCCTCGACTGAGCAAGGTCTTACACATTTGCCTTCTGTTTAAGAAAGTCTTGTATTAACTTTGATGCCTTGCTAAACACGGACTTTTACGTTTGCGTTTTACTGCCTTGACTGAGCAAGGTTTTATGTGTTTGCCTCCCGTAAAGAAGGTCTTTTGATAAAACAATTTTAAACTCAGATTGGCAAATTTTTGTCTCATTACTTTGAAATCAGCTTATACAAAAGTATCAAGTTCTTGGATTTACAATTAGTGATAATACATTCTCAAATTGGCTATATTCCAAGGATTTTGGATTGGTTGACCTTCCATGTCTTGCAAATGATGGTATCCGGTTCCGCTCGCCGAGGTGACCATGTAAGGACCCTCCCAATTTTGCTGGAGTTTCCTATGGCTAGGTTTGACTGTCGTGCCGAGCACCTTCCTTAGAACCAATTCTCCAACTTTGAATTCTCTTGGTTTCGTATTAGCTTTGTATTGTCTAGCCAGAGTATTTTGATAACTCGTCAAATGAATTGCAGTCGCTTCCTTTTTATTTTCGGCCAAATATAATGCTTCCTCCAATGCTTGATCATTATTTCCATTTTCAACCTGTGCTGTTCTCAAAGTGGGTAAGCCAACTTCCAAAAGGATGTTAGCCTTCGTTCCATAGGTCAAAAAATAAGTAGTATCTCTAGTTGATCGGCGTGGGGTTGTTCGAAAAGCCTAGAGTACCGAGTGTAATTCTTGTGCCCATTTTCCTTTCTTTTCTTCCAATCTCTTCTTCAAACCGTCCAAGATGATTTTATTTGATGCTTCAGCTAACCCATTGCCCTTGGGATAAGTTACACTAGAAAAGTGTTGTTTGATCCCATAAGTTTTATAGAACTCTTCAACCTTTTGATTCTTAAATTGCGGCCCATTGTCAAAAACTAATACTCTAGGGATGCAAAATTTGGTGACAGTGTTTTTCCATAAAAAGCTTTTAACATTAAATTCGGCGATATTTGCTAGCGGAACTGCCTCTATTCACTTTGAGAAATAATCTGTACCGTCCAAAAGGAATTTTTTATTGCCCGGTGCCCGAGGAAAAGGACCCATAATATCCAGCCCCTACATAGCGAACGGCCAAGGGCTGACGATGGGATGGAGGGAGGTAGCATGTTGATGAACCATTGGGGAATGTTTATGACATTTGACGCATATTTTCACATATTCCGTAGCGTTCTTCTGCTTATAGGGCCACCAATAGCCCTGAGATCTAGCCTTGTGGGCCAGAGATCGGCCGCCTGTATGGCTATCGCGACATTCCTCTTGCAATTCAAAAAGAACATTCTACACCAGCTTTGGATGAACACATCTGAGATAAGGTCCCAAAAAAGATCTTTTATAGAACTTTTGCTCGGCAGATAACCAATATCTGCTGGCTTGAGCTTTAACCCAATAACACTTTGTGAGAACCCGCGTTCGCGACGCCCGGGGGGTCCTCGTGGGCGGCGATTCCGTTTGTTGATTTGGAAATCGGTTTTGAAAAGAATAAGAGTCGCCATTTTGTTTTACTAAACAAAAAAAAAGGTTCGTGTAAAAGAGACGTATTTATGGACTAAATATCCTCTTATACACAATATATGCGAAACCAGTTGATTCGAAGGTTCGGGGATTAAGTTACGAATCGGGAAGGTGTTAGGCACCCAATTCGCCCTTTCGGTCTCTTGAGTAGGATATGCGTGTGTTATAATTCAGTTCTTGCATGCTATTGCTATTACTTTACAGCTTTTCGTGCTTGCCTTAAAAATCGGGATTTTGGGGTTGGGATGAAAACGATGTGTTTCCTAATTCACCCATGATTTTGAAAATAAGTGTGTGTGTGATTTGAAAAAGAGAGTTTGATAATAATAGATGCAATGAAACAGGTGATTTTGTAAAGTATTGGGCTTTTCGGAAACTGATTCAATGTGGAATCTTAT
Organism: Lonicera japonica; assembly: GCA_021464415.1. NCBI lineage: Eukaryota > Viridiplantae > Streptophyta > Magnoliopsida > Dipsacales > Caprifoliaceae > Lonicera > Lonicera japonica. The sequence goes on along the minus strand of CM038468.1, from coordinate 4,874,982 downwards.
ACTCGATATGATATGAGGCGAGTTAACCGATCGTGTACCATAGTCTATTGATTAAACCGGTATAGATGGCAATAGTGCTCTCATGATCGAGTATTTATCACATACACACCGCAATCTATGAGTTAGATTGGATATATAGCGATTATCGATTCCTTCGTATAACGATACCGCTAATCCGAACTTTTGGAAAAGTAAGAAAGTAATAATACTATTTTGGAATTGGATTAGGGTTTATTATACGCCTTTAATTTTGAAAAATAATTTGAAAAAAGGGTTTTGAAAAGCTATTAAGTAATAAAAATTATGCAAACAAGAGTATGAATTATAAAATTGACGAATAAATAAAAGAAGAGAGAGAAAATTATACCTGAGCCTTCTTGGAAGGAGAGAATAAGGATCTCTTGGTGTGTACCACGAAATTCCCTTGATTGTTGATGAAAATAATGAATGGAGGGGGGGTCTATTTATAGTTGAAGAAAATACTTGGAGAGCAAGAAAAGAGATTGCAACAAGGACTCTTGGAAATTATCGCGAATCCTTCCCACCGTTGGATCATCCTGATTTTTGGATATGTGTTGTAAATAGGAATATTCTAGATCGTGTAAAAATTTCAGGTCGATCGGATTTCGGGAAGGTTCCCTTTCGTTCTGATTGGTACGAAGAGTTTGTGTCCGCGTAGGAAAGGTACTTGTTGTAGACAAGGTCCCTTGTTTGCACGAGAAGTTAGGTTCTAACCGTTGGATCAGGCTGAATTTTGGATATGTATTGCCAATATAAGTCTTTTACACTCTGTAAAAATTTGAGGACGATCGGAGTTCGAGAAGGACTCGGTCTCCTTGGCTTGGTACAAAGAGTTTGTTCCCGCGTAGAAAACGTACTTGCATACAAAAACCTCGACAACTGAACTTCCAACCGTTGGATTATGCTGAATTTTTGACATGTTTTCCCTCCAAATGTTTTCTAGCTCGTGTCCAAATTTGAGGTCGATCAGATTTCGGGAAGGCCACTATTTATTTTAATTTGCTACGAAGGACATTTCAACTGGATTTGCACGGTAGACAAATTGATTCTTGAGGACCCCATGTCCGACAAAGATGAAATTTTAATATGCTCTTCCCCACAATAAGGCCTATCCACTTACCAAACTTCAAACCATTTTAACCTCGAGAAGACCTCCATTTGACCACCCGAAATAAACTCGCAATTTTTTGAATTTTCGGAGATCCGACCGTCGAATTTAGCTGATTTTCGAGTATGTTACTCCTTTTGATAATTTCCAACAACTCTCAAAGTTTGAGGATTATCCAAATGCGTGACTCTCCTTTCAAAAGTTTCCAGGAGTTTTGACGGTTTTCGATTCCGACAATTTTCGATAATTCTGTGACTCCTCATCCGGGGTCCTTTCGGCTTTCTTCTTTGACCTGTATCACATGAACAAAATACATGTGCATCTAGGAATGCTCGTGCGTGCATGCATGTTCATTTCTTTGAAAATTAGGATTCTTGCAGGGGTCGCAAAATGAGGTGTTCACACACTTGCTATTGCCGTCTGGAAGTGACCCATTCCTTAGGTAGTTGATGATTGGATCCATCTACCTAACACCTAAGTTAACTTCAAGGTTGCACACTATTGGTTGCCCAGTAATATCTATAGTTGGCCTCTACACAAATTTCACCTCCACTGTTCGCATTAGTTCGGAATCTACTACCGAAGCCAAAGTTGCCAGGGCATCTGCGTGTGAGTTATTTGTTCGGGGAACCTTTCGATGTACGCCGAATTAAATTCTTTCATCATTTTTCGAGCCAACTTCATATAAGCTGCCATTCGCTCGTTCTTTGCTGCATATTCACCAGTTAACTGGTTTGCAACTAATTGAGAATCACAATTAATTACTAGATTCCGAATTCCCAGTTGCATGGCCTTTTTCATACCCAATATCAAGGCTTCATACTCGGCCTCGTTGTTGCTTGCTTTAAAACCCAACCGAATTGTCTGTTCAATGATCCCTCCTTTAGAAGTTTTGTAAACAATGCCTACACCAGAGCCACCAGTTGTTGATGACCTGTCGATATACAAAAGCCAAGAAGCTGGGTTTTTGGTGGTTGCGGGCTCTATGATCGGCTCACCTTGTCCAGATTCAGTCATTTCGATATTATCATTTTGCCCCCCCCCAGTTGGGGCAAGTAACTGGTTTGTTGTAGCAGCTTCAGTATTCCCCGTGAATTCGGCAATGAAATCATTAAATACTTGCCCTTAAAGATGATAGGAAAAAAGCAAGTACTAGTTAGAACCATGTGGCACTTAGCACTCTTTTGAACCCAAATAGGAAAAAAGCAAACTTTAAAGATGATAACTGAAATACGAAGAAAGAAAACTTTAAAGATGATAATTGAGATACAGAGGGAACTATAATAGAGTAGTTCAAAATTATAGCTTATGAGATACAGAGGGAACTATAATAGAGCAGGTGGAAATTATAGCTTATTGTCACGGGATTAGCCTTTAGCTAGACCTTATGCGGCACTTAGCACTCCTAGCTAGAACTCCTGCAGTACTTAGAATGACTAACTAAGCCTTAAACCCAAAAAATAGGGAGAAAGGAAACACACAAGTAATCGAGTGCCGCACTCTTTCCCAAGAAATAAGGAGAAAACTCTTTTGAACCCAATGAGTGGCTAAGTAAGCCTTAAAAATAGGGAGAAAAGAAGCACACAAGTGAAAGAAAGGAAAGCTTTTTCTTACACTTAAGACAACTCTTGGATTACAAATTTGAACTCCTTTCTATTTATAGTCTCACACTTCCTTAATGGATAGTGGAGATCAAATATAATGTACGGCCTAGTTCAAGTCTCTATAATATTTTAGAATATTACAAGGTTCTTTACTAATCTATACAATTCTAGAATACTCCTTAAATATACATAATATTTACAATTCTAAAACCTTCCGAGGATTCTTCCATCCTCTCAATTTATCTATCACTCTCCAGCCTGTTCTAGAACCTTCTGCAACATGGTTCCTCCGTTCTCCCTTAAAATCTTTTATAATATTCTTAAACCTCCACCATTGACGTCTAGTCTTGTAAACAGGATGTTCATACCAATCCATTACAAACTAGGCGAGACATAACATTATGGTGGTCTTCATCATATGTGGGCTCCACAAGAGAACCAAGCAATATGTGCATTTAAACGCGCTATGTTATGATAAAGTTTCGAGTTCTATAAATTTTACAAACTAAGAATGTAAACAATGTTTTGATATTAATTAATTAAAGTGTGAATGATTTGTGTTTTACTAATTAAATTTTGAAACAAATTATTGAAGCGAGCTAGCATAAAACTGACTCAAACGATAAAGTGTGATATAAGAGACTCTTCTACATGTCTATACACTTTCAATTAATACTGAGTAAATAATTCAAATGGTCACTAAACTTTGGATCTAGTATCATTTTGACCATCAAATTTTAAAATGAACTACTTTGATCATCTAACTTCGGAGTGAGTAGCACTTTGACTATTCCATCCAATTTGGCTACTAAATTTGATGCATTGTGTGGCACATGAATTCATGCAAGGTCATTTTGGTAATATTGCAACAAAACAACCTTTCTCTCGCATAATTTTTGCCAAAATAAAACATACACACTGTATAAAACATATCAATATTTTCAACAAACAGTACAACTTGGGCTACTTTATAACCAAATTGATCAAAATACACTTAAATGAAGTCATGTGCGTTGTACATGGTTTTATTCCATTCAATTTAACAGTCAAATTGAAATGAATGACCAAAGTGGCACTCACTCCAAAGTTGGATGGTCAAAGTAATCTGTTTTATTTAAAGTTTGATGGTTAAAGCAGTATTGGATACAAAGTTTAGTGGTTATATGAGTTGTCTACTCTTTATTTTATTTGTCAGTACGAAGTTGTTGTGATATATATTAATTACAAATAAGATAATAATGTCTGTTGTAGGTCATTGATCTTATTCCATGCACAGGATGAAACTTCCATTTTCAAAAAACAACTATTGTGAGTTGATTTATTGTGTGAATCTATATCCATATACTACGAATCTACTTTTTGCAAAATATAGGTGAATATAAAATTTCTGCAAAAAGTTTATACATTCTTCTGTGGAGCATCGAACCATATTTTAATATTTAAGTGATCAATTTCTTTCTTTTTTTCTTATTATAGCTTATATTATTAGAATTTTTAAAATTTCAATTATAAAATTAGGAGATTGAAGGAAACTAATAACGATTGGTTGATGAAGAATTCAAAAACGACATAAAATAAAATCATATTAAGTCCTTCATTATTCTTGGAAATGAAAATGGTAATTTGTTCATACTAGTTATGGATAGTAATCGGTAGCGTTCATGAGAGTTAAAAGAAAGCTCCATGAAAGATAAAGAAATGTTCACCGATAATATTTAGTACACGTTTTTTACTTTATTTCTTATTTTTCTTTTATTAGTTTATAAATCAAATCATATTAAAATTAATAAATCATGGAGTAGAAGAATTTAATACTCGTTAATAAATCATTGACTAGCACTAGCTGTTATTATAAAAAACGACTACTAATTAATCACTTCCATGTCTACTAGTTGGGCATGGAAAGTTATTATCAAATTTGTAAATAATCAATTTTTAGAAAGCAATAAAATGAAAAATTAAAGAACAAAATAATAATTATTTGGATGATAGTTAGTAGGAGCGAACATTTGCTACGGACAAACTGGGTACAAAAGTTGTGCATTTGACTTTCATCATTTATGATACCAACTAGACATGAGCAAACAGTCTGATTTGTATGGAAAACTTCAAATTGAAAATAATCTCCACTTTACAACAAACCAAACATAAACCTTAATGCAATGAAATTACACTAAAAACAGAAAATATGTTTTTCCCGCGAAACAAAGTATACTCATTACATGCACCATTAGTGCACTCAAATAAATGGAGGCACAAACAACCAAATAGATTATGCTAATCCTTAAATTCCAAGTATAAATTAATGATATAAGTAGAGTAAGATAGATAAGGTGTCCCAATTTGACTTAATTTTTCACCATATCTATGGATGTTGATGCAGAACATGATGCAAATTTACAAGATTAAGTTTAAAGGCATTTTGGTCAACAGGATTAAGTTTACACTAGTTAATGGAACTATAAGTGTAAACACGAATAAAACTAAATATAAGGTGAAAATTCACATTAAGGCTAAAATATGAGATGCAAACAAAAAAGTTTAAATTTAACTTTGTGTCTCTAAACTGTGGCCCTTGTTATACTTAGCCATCTAAACTATAAAATTGGACACTAATGCCATAAACCATCACCTTTATTGTAATTGACCCCAAATAGCTAATGATGTTAATTATCAATTATTATTAAAAAAAATTTTTTTTTGCTGTGCGCTAGAGTTTGATTGAGGGCATAAAAGGCATAAAAAGCCCCAAAACATCCATTGCGTTTCATCCCTTTGGGGCTGGGGCGGGTGACAGGTTAGGGGACTGATACTTAAATAATTTTAGGATATATTCTTCTCGCATGATTTTGAGATAGGATTTGATAAACTAAGTGATTTTTGTTGTTTTGGGATAAGTTTTGATATTTTAAAATTCTGCTTAATTTTGAAATCTAACTTACAAATTATGTGATTTCAAAATCCACTCAAAATGTTAGAATTTTGGAATCCCAAATTGAATTACGGAGTTTGAATTTGTCCATTTATTTTTAATCATATCTTTACTCTATTATTGGTCGCCAAAATTTTTTCTCTTCAACTAAAATACATAAATCGATAAGAATCCCACTTAAAGTCAACTTACATTACTGTATTTTGAAAATTTCTATTTTTTTTAAAAGAACATCTAAATTGAAATCACCGGGTTTTAAAATCACATATTTCTAAATCTTTTGATTTATTAAATCACATGGTTTTAAAATTTTATAAAAAGAACACAACCTTATAATTTTGAAAAATGAAATGATACTTTTTTTGACGTTCAAACTTTACATTCTGATAGTTATTAAATTTTTATGTCAAATCTTTGGAGTTCATTGCAGCAAAAGTGATATTTTGTATTATTAATTGTCTAAATTGATAGTTCATATAGCAAAGTGCAATTTATCCAACAAAAATTATATCTCGATTGATTTTAAAATAGCATTCTATTCGCAAGTGAATATTTGTGGCAATATTTCTATGGTTATTTTATTTTATTTTGTTTTTTAGTTGGAATTGAACATGGATAATATATGCGTTAGGGGTCATTCTATTTACATGTCAAAATAAAACTTGCTCTTTCAATAATTACGAGATGATTTATTGTGTGAATAGTCATTATAAATTTAATTTTATCAAACATAAATAAATATAAGAATTTTATCAAAAGTATATCTTTATATATCGCAAACGATCAAACATATTTTAATGATCATCTTTGTTTCTTGTTATATTTTATGTTATTACATAAACTAGTTGATAAACTTAGAATTGCAAGATTAGGAGATTGGAGGAAAAAAGTTGTATGAAATGTTAACCTTAAAAACCTTTATATTAACACTGTTGATCCATGCGAATGAGATACGGATTAGATATCGCACTATCAATTATTCTTATTATTTTTAGATTTACTATATAATACACTCAACTATTTTTATCATTATCCTATCGCATTCCTCGCAATAATATAGATATATAACTATGAAACGTTATTATACGTTTTATTAATATAAAAATTAGTTAAATTTTAAAAATATATTTGTCTATTTAATTTATTAAGTAGAGAAACGTACAAGTTATACACAATTAAGAAGTTTACACACCCATAACTTTTTTCCAAATTCATAATATCAATTTATCCGATATTTGTAACCCTATAATCAATATACTTTCTTGCACTTAATTTTGTATAGTTCATAAATCAAATGTATTATATGTTTATGATAAGGAACTTATGCATTTCCAATTAATTTAATTTTTTATATTCGTCTTTTGAGATATATATATTATAATTAACTAATCCAAAGGGTAGATTGTTGAATTATGAAATTGTGAAAAAAGTTATTTGCTGGTGTAAAACTTATTTGTCTTACATGAGGTGTAACTTAATTAACTGTCTCCTATTAAGTAAGAGGAAATATTTTATGAGTTATAACTCTGGGAAGTAAAACGATGCATTAAATTTTTTGTTAAAATAAAGACTAACATTATATCCACATTAGATTATAACATAACAACCACATAAATCTAAAGGACAAATCAAAGTAGAAAATCATTACCAATTATATTTGGTATTATCTCCAACATTTCATTTTAGCAACCAAATATATTGTTAAACGTGTCGCGCCGAAAAACTTCCGTATTATACCCAATCAGGTTGTCGTTATAATATTGTCCAAGTGTCGAACTACAAGGATTCGGAAAAATGTGGTGATACGAGCAAGGTTTTGTTAAGAGAAAATTTAATTGGTTGATTTTAATAATTGATTTTAAATTCAATAAAAATTAAAATATTCAATAGATGAGAAAAGGCAAGCATTATGAATATTTGTTTTGCAAAGTGTAAAATCAACCTCATTCAAAGTTCTCAATGCAATTTCTATGGAATATTTTACCCATTTTAAGCAAAAGGGTTGGAGCAAAAGCAACCCAATTATTAAATGCCACGTAAAGAAAGATTAAGCAAAAATCGACACAAGTGTATCTCTCATTTTTTTTTGACAAAGGGTGTGAAACAAGTGCAACCCATTCCCATATAATATCAACCAAGATTCAAATAAAAATACACAAAAAGAAAAACATAAATTTAAATGGATAAGAACTCATTGTTAGTTTTCCCTAGGCAAATGCTTGATTATGAAAATGGCCAACTACAAGGGTTTAGCTCGATAAATCATAACATTTCATTTGTCTAAGATTAGGAGGTCTAAGTGGAGGTCAAACCGTCCTATATAGACTTATTTGATAAATACAAATTGAATCTTTAAAATAATTAATGAAGTCGTTTATGACATAAATTTAAAAGATCATCTTTGGCAACACTTTAACTAAGAAAATGATGAGTCTTAAAATCACATAAAGTGTAGAAAGCACTCAACATATCATTAAAGTATTTAAAGATTAAAATCTCAAATTTATGGTGTTTCCATGAATATTCAAAAACTAATCATGCTTGGCAATGAAAAGTATCTCATTCAAAGAAAGAATGGACATAGGCTAGTAGAAAATACACAAGTGTATCATTTTCTTATTAATGCTTGAGATCTATGTATACAAAGCATACAAAGTCAAATCATCATATGAAAATTATCTTACTAGCTTATGAAAGGTTGAAAAAATGGAGAAGATGAAGGATTCTAAAAGTATTTAACAATACTAACAAAGGAATGAGAATTGAACTTACATAATTAATGCATTACAAATTTCATCTTTTAGCCTTAGCAAAGAAATTTACTCCATAATAAATGTAGAGACAAGAATTATAAAAGTGAATTCCATTTCTCTCTCTAGAAAAAAAACTATTACAAGCTATCTATAAATTGAGAAATGAGAAGTAATAAAAGTACTCATCTCCAAAGCAACAATGAAAACTATAAATATGAGAGTTGTGTTGAATGCCAAAAATAAACAATGCTTTTTTTTATTTTTGGTGGAGAATTCCACTTTCTTGGATGCTCTTTGGTCACATGGAGAATTCCACTATCTTTCTTTAATCACATGGACATAGAGACCTCCACTTTCTTGGATGCTCTTTAATCACATGGAGACTTCCACTTTCTTGGATTCCTTTTGTCCATAGAAAATTCCACTATTGTATTAAATACAATATTTCTTGAAATCTAAAGATACCAAAATAAACACAAAATGCGCCTTTCCAAGCATTGTTAAATACAAAAGTGCTACGAGACTAATCACTAAATAAGTTGGCAAACAATTTTTGAATTTTTCGAGTAGTTTTAAAGAAATTTTTTTTTAAACAAAATGATGATGATTGGCGTCAAACTAGATGGAATTTTGAGTGATAACTCCGAAAATGAGCGTATGAATGACAATAAAGAGGGAATTTAGCGTTTATCAACTTTGAAAAATTTGGATCCTAATATTAACTCGACTTATCTCTAATATTATGGATTGCTAGTCCCTTAGCAAGATAAATAAAAGCAAAATAATATTATCCAAGAAAATATAAGAAAAGTGAAAATGCATTGATAAAATGCACTAAGAATTTTACTATTATAAGGCATTTTAAAATATGTGTTAAGTTTCTAAAGGAGATAAAATGATACTCAATCAAAACCCACAAATCTAGAAATTTATTTTAAGCTTTTGCAAAGACTTTTGAACTTGTCATTCACCATGATCAAACTTTTGTTTAGCTATTCACTTAAACCTTCACGAGATACCTTTTCTAAAGGAACTTGAAAGTTTTTAAAATGGCTTAGTGCTTTTAATGCATTTTCGGATAAATTTTGCTTTTATTTATCTTGCTAAGGGACTAGCAAGAAATAAGTCGGGGGAGCTGATAAACGCTAAATATTGTGATTTATACACTCATTTTCGAGTTGTTTGACGCGTTTATTTCTCTAAAACTATTCGGTTTGCCAACTTATTTTGCGATTAGTCTCGTAGCACTTTTGTATTTAACAATCCTTGGAAAGGCACATTTTGTGTTTATTTTGGTGTCTTTAGATTTCAAGAAATATTGTATTTAATACAATAGTGGAATTTTTTATGGACAAAAGGAATCCAAGAAAGTGGAAGTCTCCATGTGATTAAAGAGCATCCAAGAAAGTGGAGGTCTCCATGTCCATGTGATTAAAGAAAGAAAGTGGAATTCTCCATGTGATCAAAGAGCATCCAAGAAAGTGGAATTCTCCACCAAAAATAAAAAAAGCATTGTTTATTTTTGGCATCCAACACAACTCTCCTATTTATAGTCTTCATTGTTGCTTTGGAGAGGAGTACTTTTATTACTTCTCATTTCTCAATTTATAGAGAGCTTCTAATAGTTTTTTTTTCTAGATAGAAAAATGGAGTTCACTTTTATAATTCTTGTCTCTACATTTATTATAGAGTAAATTTCTTTGCTAAGGCTAAAAGATGAAATTTACAATGCATTAATTATGTAAGTTCAATTATCATTCCTTTGTTAGTATTGTTAAATACTTTTTGAATCCTTCATCTTCACCATTTTTTAACCATTCATAAGCTAGTAAGATAATATTCATATAATGATTTGACTTTGTATGCTTTGTATACATAGATCTCAAGCATTAATGAAGAAATGATACACTTGTGTATTTCTTACTAGCCTATGTCCATTCTTTCTTTGAATGAGATACTTTTCATTGACAAGCATGATTAGTCTTTGAATATTCATGGAAACACCATAAATTTGAGATTTTAATCTTTAAATACTTTAATGATATGTTGAGTGCTTTCTACACTTTATGTGATTTTAAGACTCATCATCTTCTTAGTTAAAGTGTTGCCAAAGAGGATCTTTTAAATTTATGTCATAAACAACTTCATTAATTATTTTAAGGATTCAATTTGTATTTATCAAATAAGTCTATATAGGACGGTTTGACCTCCACTTAGACCTCCCAATCTTAGACAAATGAAATATTATGATTTATCGAGCTAAACTCTTTGTAGTTGGCCATTTTCATAATCAAGTCATTTGCCTAGGGGAAACTAACAATAAGTTCTTAAATGCCTAGTTCAAATTTATGCCTGTTCTTTTTGTGTATTTTAAGTTTGAATCTTAGTTGATATTATATGGGAATGAGTTGCACTTGCTTCACACCCTTTGTCACAAGATAAAAATGAGAGATACACTTGTGTTGATTTTTGCTTACACCCTTTCTTTATATAGCATTTATATGGGAATGAGTTGCTTTCGCTCCACACCCTTTTGCTTAGAAATGGGTAAAATATTCAACACTTAGAAATTGCATTGAGAACTTTGAATGAGGTTGATTTTACTTAATTTTGCAAAACAAATGAATTCTATAATGCCTTAGCCTTTTCTCATCTATTGTTACACCATTTTAATTTTTATTGCAAGACTTTAAAATCAATCATTAAAATCAACCAATTAAATTCTCTTAACAAAACCTTGAACTCGTAATCGCCATATCGTCTTTCCGACTATCCTTGTGGTTCGACACTTGAATTTACCAAGTATTATAACTTAACAACCTGCACTTGGGTACCTAAGCACGGAAGTATAAGCAAAAGGGTGTGGAGCAAAAGCAACCCATTTCCATATAAATGCCATATAAAGAAAAGGTGTAAGCAAAAATCAACAAAAGTGTATCTTTCATTTTTATCTTGTGACAAAGGGTGTGAAGCAAGTGCAACCCATTCCCATATAATATCAACCAAGATTCAAATTTAAAATACACAAAAAGAAAAGGCATAAATTTAAACTAGGCATTTAAGAACTCATTGTTAGTTTCCCCTAGGCAAATGACTTGATTATGAAAATGGCCAACTACATGGAGTTTAGCTCAATAAATCATTACATTTCATTTGTCTAAAATTGGGAGGTCTAGGTGGAGGTCAAACCGTCCTATATAGACTTATTTGATAAATATAAATTGAATCCTTAAAATGATTAATGAAGTTGTTTGTGACATAAATTTAAAGGATTCTCTTTGGCAACATTTTAACTAAGAAGATGATGGGTCTTAAAATCACATAAAGTGTAGAAATCACTCAACATATCATTAAAGTATTTAAAGATTAAAATCTTAAATTTATAGTGTTTCCATGAATATTCAAAGACTAATCATGCTTGGCAATGAAAAGTATCTCATTCAAAGAAAGAATGGACATAGGCTAGTAAGAAACACACAAGTATATCATTTTCTCATTAATGCTTGAGATCTATGTATACAAAGCATACAAAGTCAAATCATCATATGAAAATTATCTTACTAGCTTATGAATGGTTGAAAAAATGGAGAAGATGAAGGATTCAAAAAGTATTTAACAATACTAACAAAGGAATGAGAATTGAACTTACATAATTAATTGACGCGCCCGAAAATACTTCCGTGCTTAGGTACCCAAGTGCAGGTTGTCAAGTTATAATACTTGGTAAGTCCAAGTGTCGAACCACAAGGATAGTCGGAAAGACGATGTGGTGATTACGAGTCCAAGGTTTTGTTAAGGGAATTTAATTGGTTGATTTTAATTGTTGATTTTAAAGTCTTGCAATAAAAATTAAAATGATGTAATAATAGATGAGAAAAGGCTAAGGCATTATAGAATTCATTTGTTTTGCAAAGTTAAGTAAAATCAATTTCATTCAAAGTTTTCAATGCAATTCCTAAGTGTTGAATATTTTACCCATTTCTAAGCAAAAGGGTGTGGAGCAAAAGCAACCCATTCCCATATAAATGCCATATAAAGAAAGGGTGTAAGCAAATATCAACACAAGTGTATCTCTCATTTTTATCTTGTGACAAAGGGTGTGAAGCAAGTGCAACCCATTCTCATATAATATCAACCAAGATTCAAACTTAAAATACACAAAAAGAAAAGGCATAAATTTAAACTAGGCATTTAAGAACTCATTGTTAGTTTCCCCTAGGCAAATGACTTGATTATGAAAATGGCCAACTACAAGGAGTTTAGCTCGATAAATCATAACATTTCATTTGTCTAAGATTGGGAGGTCTAGGTGGAGGTCAAACCATCCTATATAGACTTATTTGATAAATACAAATTGAATCCTTAAAATGATTAATGAAGTTGTTTATGACATAAACTTAAAAGATCCTCTTTGGCAATACTTTAACTAAGAAGATGATGAGTCTTAAAATCACATAAAGTGTAGAAAGCACTCAACATATCATTAAAGTATTAAAAGATTAAAATCCCAAATTTATGGTGTTTCCATGAATATTCAAAAACTAATCATGCTTGGCAATGAAAAGTATCTCATTCAAAGAAAGAATGGACATAGGATAGTAAGAAATACACAAGTGTATCATCTCTTCATTAATGCATGAGATCTAAGTATACAAGGCATACAAAGTCAAATCATCATATGAAAATTATCTTACTAGCTTATGAATGGTTGAAAAAATGGAGAAGATGAAGGATTCAAAAAGTATTTAACAATACTAACAATGGAATGAGAATTGAACTTACATAATTAATGCATTGCGAATTTCATCTTTTAGCCTTAGCAAAGAAATTTACTCCATAATAAATGTAGAGACAAGAATTATCAAAGTGAACTCCATTTCTCTCTCTAGAAAAAACTATTACAAGCTCTCTATAAATTAAGAAATGAGAAGTAATATAAAATTAAGATCCCCTCTCCAAAGCAACAATGAAGACTATAAATAGGAGAGTTGTGTTGGATGCCAAAATTAAATAATGCTTATTATTTTTGGTGGAGAATTCCACTATCTTGGATACTCTTTTTTCACTTGGACAATTCCACTATCTTTCTTTAATCACATGGACATGGAGACTTCCTTTTTTGGATGCTCTTTAATCACATGGAGACTTACTTTCTTGGATTCCTTTTGTCCATGGAAAATTCCACTATTGTATTAAATACAATATTTCTTGAAATCTAAAGACACCAAAATAAACACAAAATGTGCCTTTCCAAGCATTGTTAAATACAAAAGTGCTACGAGACTAATCACGAAATAAGTTGGCAAACCGGGTAGTTTTAGAGAAATAAACGCGTCAAATAACTCCGAAAATGAGCGTATGAATGACAATATTAAGCGTTTATCATTAATGCATTGCAAATTTCATCTTTTAGCCTTAGCAAAGAAATTTACTCCATAATAAATGTAGAGACAAGAATTATAAAAGTGAACTCTATTTCTCTCTCTAGAAAAAAAACTATTAGAAGCTCTCTATAAATTGAGAAATGAGAAGTAATAAAAGTACTCCTCTCCAAAGCAACAATGAAGACTATAAATAGGAGAGTTGTGTTAGATGCCAAAAATAAACAATGCTTTTTTTATTTTTGGTGGAGAATTCCACTTTCTTGGATGCTCTTTGGTCACATGGAGAATTCCACTTTCTTTCTTTAATCACATGGACATGGAGACCTCCACTTTCTTGGATGCTCTTTAATCACATGGAGACTTCCACTTTCTTGGATGCTCTTTAATCACATGGAGACTTCCACTTTCTTGGATTCCTTTTGTCCATGAAAATTTTTATTATTGTATTAAATACAATATTTCTTGAAATCTAAAAACATCAAAATAAACACAAAATGTGCCTTTCCAAGCATTGTTAAATACAAAAGTGTTATGAGACTAATCGCGAAATAAGTTGGCAAATCGAGTAGTTTTAGAGAAATAAACGCGTCAAACAACTCCGAAAATGAGCGTATGAATGACAATATTTAGCGTTTATCAATACGACTAAGATCTTTATTTTTGTTTACTATTTTTATTCCTTCTTAACCCTTGTTTAGTTTAATAGATTTTGGTAAATTGGGTTAGTTTGTAAAAACCAGAGTAAGCATATTTAATTTTTTTTAAGGGTGAAAAAATATATATGTATATTCACATCATATATAAATACTAAATTATAGTAAATACGAATATTCAGTAAAACGGACATTCGCATATATGAATAATTCTGATCAGATACGGATTATTCATATCGAATACTATCAGTCTCCATATTCATATCCATATCCATTTCCTCTGATATGTAAAAATACCATCCACACCATTTTTTTGAATATCCATTCGGATAAATATTCATAAAAAAATATAGCATACTAGTCTAAATAAATAAAAGATTTTTGATTGTTGCTTTTATATTTTTGTTTTTTTGAAATATTTATATATAAGAATTGAGGGTGCTCATGTTTGTTTTTATTTAATAATTTATATTTCTCTAATAATTATTAAAATCAAAAATTTTAAATTGTGAGATTAGAGTAAACTAATAGTTACAAATATTTTAAGTTCGGAAACTAGGAAAAACTAATAGTATTGTGAAAAGTAGCATTTGCCAGAATGTGGATGCAAGTGAAAATTGTAAATTACACACTATGTAGAATTTTAAAAATGAAATGAATTTGGATGTAGTAATTTTAATTTTCATAAAAGTTATAAATGATAGAACTTAAAATTCCATTATTTAAAATTTTTTCAGTTGTAATTTCTCATGTTTGAATCTCTTGTATGTAAAATTTTAAATATGAAATGAATTACAATATCACTTGTTTTAAGTCGGAATTTTTAAAAGGCAAAATATAACAAATTTACCGCGTGTAAAATTTCAAATTTTTCGCCAATTTTACTAAACGATGAACTTCCACTTTTCTGCTCTCAAAATCCTGACTTTTGCTAAAAAAAAAAATCTCTATCTAAACACAGGGTAGAAGAATCATACGGCTACAATTTGAAACTGAGGAAAGGGGAAGAAAGAATGTAGGCCCTACAGTTTTCTATGTGATGGGAAATGCACGAGTAACTTGATTGGATCATGGCGTCCGTGATTTGGATCAGTGAGAATTTTTTTTGCTTCAGTTGAGTCATCTAACAAATCATTATCTATTGCTACATTGTTAGGAGCAATCAAATTATCAACTCCATTTAACCCAACTTTTTATTGGTTTAAGAGAAATTTAGGAGGTCAATTACTCATTCTACTTGATAAATATTTATTGAACTATACATAATTTTTGTTAAACAATCCAAAAGCTAGTTTCATTTTGATATAAGTTCATCCATGAGCCAGATGTGATCAAAATCCCTCATGTCAATAGACATCTCTTCGAGATTTGTTTGTGGACTTTCAATGAAATTTGGAGCTTGAAGATGTGGGCGCGCCGTACAATTTTTTTTCCAATGTGTTATGTAGATTGTCATGGTAATGATAACATTATCTACTTATATAATGTCAAAAGGCAATTCAAAAATTATTGAACTCATGTTATGTTTTTTGGTTTTTCAACTTGTAACTAGGTTTTCATTTCAATATATATATATATAATCATGATATAACTCAAGCAAGGATTTAAACTCTCGCGACTAGCTAGGGCAATACAACTCTTGACTATTGTGCTACGAGGGGAGCCAAGTCTCCATTGACTATGTCATATTATTTATGTTTTAAATCAACATGCAAACTTAAGTAACTTGTTCCATCACTCATATATGAAATTGTGAAAACAATTATGTTTTGTAAATTGGTGATATTGACTAGAATTTCCCCCATATAACAGTGTCTTGCATCACTTTTACTCTATTTCATACTTTGAAATTGTTTAAATAGAAAAATTTGCATGCATGAAATCTTTTGGAATATGATGCATATGATAATATATTTAAAAAGTTTAACAACCGAACATATAAAAGAAAAAAGGTTTACGAAGCAAACAACGATATATAAGTATGTCTTAGTGTCGGAGAAAAAATAAAGAAAATTTGACATAAGCACCTCTTGGCACACAGAGAATATAATCAACGTATGAAATTACTTACGCCAGTAAACAAGTTTTATTTCAAACTATTAGTTGTGAGAAATTAGTGCATTTTTAAAAAAATGTTAAAATATAATGGATGCTCAATTACAGACAGGTGGAGTAATAATATAAATAATTCTTTTGCGCTTCGTCCATAGTGGCTTTTCTTATTTACTCCTCCAAAGATTGGATATTTGGATCCGTGGATAAAACTAGAAAAATACTAGTAACTCTTTAATATATTTTTTTTTATTATCAAATACACTTTTGATGAATAAGGTGGAAAAATTTAATAAAGTTAATGAAAAAATAATAGTGGCTTAAGCCGCAAACAACAAAATATTGTACATAAAGTAAAATTTTCCTTGTTTCTTCTTGTTTTTTCGTTAATTAGTTTATGTTTTTCTAAATATTTGTCTTTGGTCTTCTTCTCTTCTTAGTCAGTATTTAAACATGATATGAATTATGTAGTTTATGTTGTAGGTCATTCACTTTCCATGAACAGAAATAAAAGAAATAAAAATTGAACTTTTAACCATTGGAAGATGATTTATGTGTGAATCAGCTCCATTTATATATTATAAATTTAGTTTCCATCAAACATTAGCGAATACTAAAATTTTGTGAAAATTACACTTTCTATTATGGAGTATTGAGGCATAGTTAATTTGTGTTATTTACTTAAAAAGGAGTTATTTAGAATTAGTCTTTTTGATTAGTTGAGATGTTGGAGTAAACTAATAATAATTGTTCGACATATCTCCGAAGTTAATAAAAATTATAAATTAAGAAAAATAAAAAGAGGGTTTTAAGTTAGAGAAAATAAAGTTTGAAATCTCATTGTGTAGTATGAAAATTGTGGATATACAATTCATGAGACGATTAGATAGTGCGTTATCTCTTGATTCTCACGAATTGATAGTATGTGAATTAGAGTTTTAGCTCTTGCTTAAGTTATATATACATTTAGTTCAGTTAATAAGTAGCATAAGACGCAGTATAATACATATGTTTGTTTTCATAGTAATGTGGAACTTGCAATTAAAAATAGTGATAATGCAACAATATTTGATCTATTTATAGACTTCAATTTTTGATTTATTAATTTTGCTTTTCACCCTTCCATTTTTCTTTTCTCTATCTAGTTTCAGTTTTGATGTATTTTTCTTGCACAATAATTTTAGTTATGCAAGACTAATGAGAAGGGTGCGCAAACCATTAAACTTTAAGTTAATCATTCCTATTAAGGAAATATTGTCATGTCTTTTAATTAACGATATCTAAATTATATATAAAAAAGTAAATTAACTATTACTATTTTGATTTAACTTTGGTAAGGGTGCATTGACTAATTAATATAAGATTAGTTTAAGAAGATTTAATGGCACTTTTATCTGTTGCAAAAACTTTGATAATTTTCTTTGAATATAAAATCTTATATTCCTATCACTCTATATGCAAATATATATATATATATATATTATGTTTTTGTTCTACCGCTCTATATGTAAAAATATATATATATATATATTATGTTTTTGTTCCCTTTTTTGACAAAAATATTTGTGTTAATGTTTAAGTAGTTGCATTCACAATAATAAAAACAACATATGAGAAAAATTAATAACAAAAACTAACATCCATAATGTCAATGCATAATCTAAAACATCTTGAAATTCTAAAATACAATGTATTTGCTTGACATAAAATATAATTATTTTTCATATTCTAGAAAATTAAAATTAATAATATATTATAGAGATGTATAACACAAGCATTTTTATTATTAAACATACTTAATATTATAATGATAAAGAACTCATTATATTCATGGATTTAACAGAACATGGAGAAGTGACAATGGACATCATGTAGAGGAGATGAGGAGACAACGATAAAAAGAAGATGATATAAAAACATAAATTATGTTTTTGTTTAGCTAATTGCATGGGTGTGCCATTACTAATTATAAATAAATATGGTGTTTTTACCTAATTGGATGTGCCGTAATTAAAAAGAGGAGGTGCTTTAAGTGTTGCCATAAACATACATGCACTTTAATTTCAAGTTTCAACTATTTTCATATATAATCTAGTTATTACGTGAATTTCCATCTGTTTATTATACAAATTATATATTTCAATCAAACATGAATAAATATAAGAAATATACTTTCTATTGTGGAGGATCACATGTTTCAATCAAACATGAATAAATATAAGAAATGTACTTTCTATTGCGGAGGATCATTAGGAGGGATGTTCTAACATTATACCAAAACTAACTAACTAACTGGCATGGCTATACTCTGTGCTGGCTCACATTTGACACTCTAAGTGCTGACGTTTTTGTTTTTTTATCATAACATATGTTACTGTTTCAAAGTTCTCGTTAAATTTGCTTGTAAGTTTGAGAGATTACATGAACCTAATAATAGTGGACGACAAAAAGACTAAAAGATTGTCATATTTAAGATTTAAATTTGAGTTGGCGTATATATGAGAGATTTTGACTTTTATATTTTAAAAGTTACACAAGTTTTAATAAATTTATTCAGTTATTCAAATTTTAGTATATTGATGACAGAAAGACATACAAAATAAAAATTGAACTCTAGATGAAATTAACTAAATATAAATTACATATATATATATATATAATTAGTACAAATGGGAGATTATTCCTGAATGAAAATAATTCAAAACTTCATAAAGCTGCCCTTGTGTCATGTTGTTACTGGATATTAGTACAATAGCATGTGGTGCTCCACAAGCGTTTGGATGACACCTATTTTTAGTAAGACTCACAATTTTTAAAATGGTCCAATGTAGCATTAATGAGTTGGGGTAAGTCATATCTCTTTCATGCATAAAATGTAACTTGTAGTTTCAAGTAAAATAAAGTGATTTACTGCGCGAATCGGTAGGTTAAATCTCTAGTTATTTATTAGAGGACACAGTTCAAATAGATGAAAGTGAATAATTTTTTAATTAATATTTGTCATCTAACTATTTTCTTTCATTTTTATCTTCTTGCTTACAAAGAATTAATGGATGAAATTAGGAGATTTGAGGAAATTAAATACTATCTATAATTTTATTAAAATTGAAGGTCAAGAATAATAATAATGAAAGAGATAGTGAGAGGATAATTGCAATAACGGTGAGCCTATGTGGAAGAAGCAGCAAAACTAAAACTATTGTATTGATATTTCCTTGCATTTTGTGTTCAAGGATTAATAACACATATCTTTGTACCTTGACATTTACATTTTTTTTTTCACTTGAACATATTTTTTATTTGGATCTTGTTTTTTAGCATAAAAGCATAATATAGGATATATTATAATCACGTACACGTGTCTCGTACACAAATATTCTTTATTATATATATATTTTAAAAAATCACATAATATAATGGTCTATAATGTATAATTAATTTGAATTTTTTAAATATGTGTTTGCGTTACATTAATATATATATCAAGTCAAATAGAATATAGTACGGAGTATATATATTTATACAAAAAAAGTTATACACACAACACAATCATTTATCTTGTTTATTTTCTCTGTTACAAAATCAAAAAAGTAGGATAAAAGGAAGTTAATTAGAGATTTTATTAGAACAATGACGAAAATTCGGTAAATATGAAATTATATTATTTTTATTTTCCTTTTGCCCCTTCTCTCTTTCCCTTTTCTTTAATTTTCTTTACCATTCATTTTTATCTTTTCCTTTCCTGGGTTGCAGATTCTTGTCCTCCCAATACCCTCTCATATGACATCTTTTCTTACGCAAATGTGCCAAAATGAACCAGATTGGAATTTGTATTATTATCAGAGTAATTATATTTATTGTTAGAGTAATATAAAATTTTAAAAACATTTAGTATAATTTGTTAAAACCCTATTATACTTTGGCAAAAAGATAATTACTTTAACAATATGAATAGTTGATACAAAATGACATACAAAAATTAAATATAAACGTCTGCCCTATGTAAATATGAAATTCCTCAATTTATCGAGCTGTTACTAGATATTAATTTAATAACATCTAATGCTCAACTAACATTTAGATTACACATATTTTCCGTACGACTTACACTTTTTAACATGACACAATAACTTATTGCCAAGTTAGAATTTGTTCTTAATTAATGAGTTTGGTTATTTAGAGTCCATTTAATATTCAAAGGTGCGTAGATAATTTTTTCATTAAATGAATATGATATGAGTTACAACTAAATAATGTGTGAGAGAGGTCATTTCTCTACTTAGATGACTTCCACTTCCAACCAAAACAAGATAATTTAATGTGTTTACTAAAGCACTAATTAAATCTCTACTTATATAATAAAAGACACATTTCAACTAAAATGGAAATGAATGTTCTTCAACTTGAGATATCCTTAGCTATATATGAATGGTTGCTATTTTTCTATAATTATTTATTTTCTTACTTATAATTATAGTTATAAACTAAATTATGATATTGGAGAAATCTAAACTTTATCATATAACATGAAATACTTGTTCCATGTCATTCAACTAAAACGTTACCTAGCGTTATTGACATCTTAGTGAAATACTCATATCAAACAAGAAATTAAATTAATAAATTTGTCTTGTTTTGAGATGGATTAAATTGATCATTTAAGTATATGAGTAACGTGAATGGTACTACTAAATTTGATCAATCATTCAATTAAAACGTTACTTAGCGTTGTTGATAAATTATATAGTGAAATATTTATTTAAAAAAAGAAGCCTATTATTGAGCTTACACAGAGTGCTCTTCGAAGTGGTGCTACAAGCGACACTATATTTTTGTCTCGTAAAGTTAAAATTTGGTACTATTGTCAGAATAATTATACTTATTATTAAAGTATTGTACAATTTTAAAGATATACGGTATAATTTAAACCACTAATAATTACTCTAACGCTCATTTCCGTCCATGAACACAACACAATAGTATATAAATCAGGGTTTTTGAATATATTAAGTAGCTTAACACATCCACTCTCTTCTCGGCTATATCCCTTGCTCTTGAATGGGGTATTAAAGGAGTTAAAGAAATAAAGATAATATGATCCACTGTGTAATGAATTGTGCCTAACTTGAATTGTGTTTAACTTGTCTTCGGTTTATTTTAATTATTTTTTATGTTAACGTATGTGGTAGGTCATATACAAAGAAACTTGCACTTTCTATCATTGCGAGATCTACGATGGAGCATGTCATTTTTTAATTGCTCATCTTTGTTTCTTGTTATAATTATATTATTGCTTCAAATTACAATTATAAAATAGAGAATACAATTATAAAATTGAGAAACGGGAAGAAACTAATAATTATTGGTTGGAGTAAGGAGTGTTTTTCGAGTTAACCAAATGGAATTTTGTAATATAATATATTTTTTACTATAGTTAATAAGTTATATATATCATAACACTTCCACAACCTACTTTCACAATGTTAGTATATAGCTTCACCATTTCATAGCCTCCTTAAATTTAAATAAATCAATACAACTCATTATTATTAATATTCTTGGGGCTTGTAAAAATATTTATCAAAAAATTTAGGAATATATGTTTGTGTCCTTGTACAACTATATATATATGGTTCTTTCTCTTTGTATTGTTTACACAATTCAATATAATATCTCTTGTAAGAAATCAACATGGACAACATATGCATTAGGAGTGATTCCATTTGCACATCAAAATGAAACTTCCTCTTGCATATCAAAATGAAACTTGCTCTTTCAATAATTGTGAGATGATTTATTGCGTGGATACTCATTATAAATTTAATTTCATCAAACATAATGCTAATGATATATCATCATGGGCATCCATATATTTGCTATTTAAATTAAACAAACTTAGCAGTCCGCATGGACCAAGTCCATTATTTGATATCCTAAATGCAAGCTTAACCTATGTGTGAAAGAAGGTCCATCAAAGCCCATTCAACTAAAATTAATGCCCCAGAGTATCATAAATCACTATAAAAGCAGTAGCCACGCAACTTGGAGATCGGTGCACATTATTTTGGAGCCAAGCACTATTCATCTTTTCCTCTTAAATTTTTTTTTTTGTTGGATTAAATTGAAGTCTTGGAAGATTTAAAGTTTTAATTTTATTATTCATTTTGTTGTGAATGTGGGAACAATAACCAAGTCCCAAATCCACCAATAAACCCGAGAAATCCCTTTCGGGAATTTCTACGAACACTTGTTGGACGGAAACCGACAAGCAATAGGATATTTGGCTCAAACCAAGATAACCAACACAATCACAAGCAACTATAGATAAAAGATAAAGAACAATAAGAATCAAGTGCAAAGCAAAGAGGAAAAAACACACCGGAGATAACGTGGAACCCTTTGGGTCTTCCACTTAAAAGGGGAGCAACTTTATTGATCAACCAAGAATTTACACCAACTCTCTCTCAATGTTTATCACTCAAATCAATGGAACAAACCTCCAAAGATTACCCTTCTCAAAACCTAGCTAAACCCTAGCTAACCTCTCACAAGAAATACCCTCTTGTAAGAACAAGTCTCTCCTTCTCACTCTTGCAAATGCACTCTTTCAATAAATAGAAACAAACCTCTCTATTTATACTAAGTGAGAAAATAAGCCTAAAAGGCTTTACCTGCCGAACTGCAAAAGGGCTTTTGCAGTTTCTCGCCCAAGGTGCAAAAGTGGTTTTGCACCTTTCCAAAACACTTCTGCCGAGCTGCGAAAGTGCTTTTGCGGTTTTTCGGCTCAGCTGCAAAAACGCTTTTGCAGCATTCCAGCTTGCACCATTTTGTAACATAGATTACAAGCCAAACACAACAATCTCCACCTTGGCGAATGTAGACACCCCGATCCGTGACCCCCGCAAGAACCCTAACGACATTCGAGAACTACTGTTTTTAGGTCCGGGACCCACCCAAGCACCCGAAACTACCCTTGGTGGGTTTGTTGGCCAACAAACATTTTTTTTAGAGAGATTGTCGCACGACATATCACATTGTCGCGCGACAATCCCTGATATGTAGCGCGGCAATCATGTCTTGTCGCGCGACAAACCCCTCTGCACCCGACCAACCACTTTCTGACACATCACAGTGTCAGAACTATCACTTCAGCCGTTTGTCGCGCGACAATCATTCCTATGTCGCGCGACAAACCCCTCTGCACCCGACCAACCACTTTCTGACACATCACAGTGTCAGAATCCATCACTTCAGCCGTTTGTCGCGCGACAAAGAGATATGTCGCGCGACACTTGCCCTTTCTGGGCGAATGTCGCGACAATCTCTCCCGAGCACTATAAATAGGCCAACACCCACAAGGATTCTGGACGGCAACTTCTCGCCACAATTTCTATACTATAATTCCTTATTCTCTCTCTTATATTTTCTAATCTTTAAGCCTTCTCCGGAAGCATCTGCGATAACATTTATTTCCGCAAGAGTCTTGGATCTAATCTTGGCACCCGGAGTGCCACCTTCTAGAGTCAGACCGCTGGAAATATTTCTAAGAGGAGTAGTTATTTCCAGAAAGCAGTAGAATATCAGTAAAAGCATCCAAGTTTTCCAACATAGAATAAACATATAAGACCACTAGAGACCGAAAGGGCGGAATGGGTGCTTAACACCTTCCCAAACCGTAATATAGTTCCCGAACCCTATAGAATCCTGGTTTCGTAGACAAACGTGTAAAGAAAGGCTTATCTGTAACCTTCCCTCTTACACAATCATTTTGTTCGTTTTCTCGTAAAACGTACTGGCGACTCTGAACGAACCCTCTTGCATCTAGAAATAGAATAGAGGGACTCCCGATATGAATTATCAACACATAGAAGCAAATGGAACGACGGAATCCTTTCCGATGTTTCAGACGCCCACCAACGGGAACGAGAACCCGGGGGGTCGCATTTGCGGATTCTCACAGCGAGTAATCTCAAGCCAATCTCGATTGCTTCACCTCGGGATAAGAACCGTGCATCCCCTTAGAGATTATCCCGACACCTCCAAGGTCACACCCTCCTCCTTTAACATGAAGTAAGATTAAGAAGCTTTAGGCAATGCCTAAACTTCTCCGAGGTTACCGGCTTTGTGAGCATATCGGCCGCATTCTCATCCGTATTCACCTTCTCTAGGACGACTTCCCCGGAATTAACCCAATCCCGAACTCGGTGATACCGCACATCAATGTGCTTCGTGCGAGCATGATACACTTGATTCTTAGCCAAGAAAAGTGCACTTTGACTATCACACCGTAGCAAAATACTCTCATGCTTCAAGCACAACTCGCTCATTAAACCTTTCAACCATACCGCCTCCTTCGACACCTCCGTGAGTGCCATATACTCTGCCTCTGTCGTAGACAAAGCACTCGTTGCTTGTAGCATAGATCTCCATGAAATTGGCCCACTTGCCAAAGTGAACACATAACCCGTGGTAGACCTTCTTTTATCAAGATCCCCCGCATAATCGGAGTCTACAAATCCCGCAACACTATCAGCCCCATCTTTTCGCTCAAACACTATACCCAAGGACTTGGTACCTTGTAGATATCGAAGAACCCATTTAACCGCATTCCAATGCTCTTTACCCGAATTCGACATATACCTACTAACCATTCCAACCGCGTGAGCTAGATCCAGCCTTGTACACACCATGGCATACATAAGACAACCAACCGCGCAAGCATACGGTGTTGTCGACATCTCGGCACACTCATCAAGAGAGGAAGGACATTGCTTTGCGGACAAAGCAAAATAAGGAGCTAACGGAGTAGAAACCGGCTTTGCACTTGACATATTGAATTTCTCAATGACATGAGAAATATACTTCTTTTGCGAAAGCCACAACTTGCCAACCTTTCTATCTCTCCAAATTTTCATACCAAGGATCTTTTGTGCGGCCCCAAGATCCTTCATGTCAAATTCCCGGCCCAATTGCACCTTGAGCTCCTTCACCTTTGACATATCTCGACACGCTATAAGCATATCATCCACATAAAGCATCAACAAGATAAACGAGCCATCATCAAAGTTCCGAACATAGGCACAATGATCACCATCACACCGACGATAACCAATCCGCAACATAAATGAATCAAACCGTAGGTACCATTGTCTTGGCGACTGCTTTAGTCCATACAATGACTTCTTGAGCCGACAAACAAATTTTTTCTTACCTACTTCCTTGAACCCTTCCGGTTGCGCCATGTAAATCGTTTCCTTCAAATCACCATGAAGAAAAGCCGTTTTTACATCCATTTGCTCAAGCTCCAAATCAAATTGAGCTACCATAGCAAGCAAAACCCGTATCGAAGTGTGTCTCACAACCGGAGAAAAAATCTCATCATAATCAACCCCTTTGCTACTAACCGTGCCTTGAATTTCAGTGCTTCATCTTTGTTGATTGCTTATTTCTTCCTAAATACCCATTTGGAACCGATAATGCTCCTTTCCTTGGGCCTAGGAACCAAATCCCAAATGGAATTTATTCGTAAAGCCTCCATCTCCTCTACCATAGCACCCATCCAACAATCTTTGTCTGCGACACTGATGGCTTCTTTATAACTAGTTGGATCACCCTCACTTGTAATAAGGGCATAGTTGACCTCGTCTTCCCAACCAAACCTTGAGGGTGGTTTGATTGCCCGTCGTGGTCTATCCCATGCTATCGATGGATCCGGCTCCACCTCACCCGGTCTTTTCTCGGATTCCTCCTCGTCTAGCTCCACCTCAACCGCATCGTCATTCGGTTGACTCTCAAAAGAATCATCTCTACTACCGCTTGAAGATGCTCCACCACTTCCGGTAACCGACGGACTTAGAACTAGAATTGGAATCTTGACCGTATTAACCCCACTGTTATCATTCATCTCTTGGTATTCCCGTTCCTTAAGCATGGCCCCTTCATCAAATGTCACATCCCAGTTAAATAAAAGCTTTCTCGCTACCGGATCCCAAAGCTTGAACCCTTTCACCTCTCCCCCAAAACCGAGAAAGATACACCGGTGAGCCTTCGGGTCATTCTTTGATCTCTCATCGCTAGGAATATGAGCATATACCGGGCACCCAAACACTTTTAACTTAGAGTAGTCCACTTCTCGCCCCGACCATACTTCTTCCGGACATTTCAAACCAAGATTCACATTCGGTGACCTATTGACCAAGTATACGGCATGATTAACACAAGCCACCCAAAATTTTTTCGGCAAGCCGGCATGAATCCTCATACTTCTCGCCCTATCCATAATGGTACGGTTCATTCTCTCCGCAACTCTATTTTGTTGTGGAGTTTTTTTCACGGTAAAGTGCCTTTTGATGCCGGCATTCTTGCAAAACTTCATGAATTCTCCATCCTTATACTGCCCTCCGTTGTCACTTCTTAAATACTCTACTTTCTAACCCGTTTGATTTTCCACCATAGTCTTCCACTCCTTAAATTTTTCGAAAATCTTGGATTTTTTTCTCAAGTAGTAGACCCAGACTCGACATGAATAATCATCAACAAATATCATAAATTATTTAAAACCGCCCAAAGAAACTACCTCTAAAGGGCCACACACATCGGAGTGAATATAATCAAGCATACCTTGGCTTTTGTGTTCCGCGGTATCAAATCGAACTCTAGTTTGCTTGCCCATCACACAATACTTGCAGAAATCGAGCTTGCACCCATGGACACCCTTCAACAATTTTCGTCGATGAAGCTCCTCCATGCCCCGTTGGCTCATGTGGCCAAGCCTCATATGCCATAACAAAAGCTCATCCCTTTCTGCTTCCGTGGAAACCGCCGCTCCACCAACTACCGTGGTTTCTTTCAACCTATAAAGGTTGTTCGGTGACTTTGTGCCGCGCAAAATCACCATTGATCCCTTCTTCACCTTCATAGCCCCGTCTTCGGCTTGAATCACACACCCTTTTGAGTCGAGCGTGCCTAAGGAGATCAAATTCTTCTTGAGAGCGGGTACGTGTCTAACATCACTTAGCGTGCGGGTCACGCCCTCCCACATCTTTTATTTTCACCGTGCCAATACCGACAACTTTGCATGTAGCATCGTTGCCCATGAAGATTTCCCCTCCATTGCATTCCGTGTAGTCAACGAACCAATTATGATTTGGGCACATGTGATAGGAACATCCGGATTAAAGAATCCACCCACTATTTTGATCCGCTAAAAAACAAGTAAGAACGTCGGTGTTAACCTCTTGGGTCGCAACTCCCGCAACCTCCCTTGGCGCGTTCGCCCTCTTACCTTTTAGCTCCGGGCAATTCTTCTTGATGTGGCCTACCTTGTGACACTTAAAACACTCCCAATTACTTCGATCTCGTGATTGAGACCGACCCGTGCCTCTATTCTTGGCACCCCGTGACCTTGACTGCCCACTTCGTTCACCACCACCACTCTTGGCAACCAAGCCTTCACTTGATGAAGAGCTTGCCTCGTTACCTCCCTTTTTCATGGCCACGTGCGATTGGAGGTCCTTGACAACCTCATTAAACTTGAGAGTTTTCTTGCCAAATATCAACGTGGTAACGAAGTGATCATAGGAGTCCGGCAATGAAGCAAGTAACAATAAGGCGCGGTCCTCCTCATCAAACACAACATCAATTCTCTCTAAGGTCATGCACTATTGCCTTGAAGACATTGATGTGCTTGTTCAAATCTTGCCCCTCCTTCATTTCCAACTTGTAAAGTTGCTTCTTGAGGTTCAACTTGTTGGACATAGACTTCCCTATGTACATCTCCTCCATCCTAGTCCACATATCCTTTGCATTCTTCTCCGACATCAAGTTTCTTAACACTTCGTCGGTCACATGCATCTCTATAGTGGACATATATTTCTTATCAATCTCATTCCATTGGTCTTCGGACATATCTTGCGGCTTTTTCTCAAGTCGAAGCAAAGCAATTTGCAAATTCGATTGGACGAGTACCCCCCGCATCCGCCTTTGCCAAATACCGAAATTGATAACCTCGTCATAAGGCTTTATCTTAACCTCCATAGTGCTCCCAACACCTACAATGGTAGAAGAACTAGCTTGTGTTGCAACAATTCCGGTTTGAGTCGCTTCGGCCATTTATCGAACACTTGGCGCACAAACCTTGCACCCAATAGCCAAACCTTAATACCAAACACTAGGCACCAACCAAATCCTCTGATACCACTTGTTATGAATGTGGGAACAATAATCAAGTCCCAAATCCACCAATAAACCCGAGAAATCCCTTTCGGGAATTTCTACGAACACTTGGCGGACGGAAACCGACAAGCAATAGGATCTTTGGCTCAAACCAAGATAACCAACACAATCACAAGCAACTATAGATAAAAGATAAAGAACAACAAGAATCAAGTGTAAAGCAAAGAGGAAAAAACACACCGGAGATAATGTGGAACCCTTTGGGTCTTCCACTTGAAAGGGGAGCAACTTTATTGATCAACCAAGAATTTACACCAACTCTCTCTCAATGTTTATCACTCAAATCAATGGAACAAACCTCCAAAGATTACCCTTCTCAAAACCTAGCTAAACCCTAGCTAACCTCTCACAAGAAATACCCTCTTGTAAGAACAAGTCTCTCCTTCTCACTCTTGCAAATGCACTCTTTCAATAAATAGAAACAAACCTCTCTATTTATACTAAGTGAGAAAATAAGCCTAAAAGGCTTTACCTGCCGAACTGCAAAAGGGCTTTTGCAGTTTCTCGCCCAAGGTGCAAAAGTGGTTTTGCACCTTTCCAAAACACTTCTGCCGAGCTGCAAAAGTGCTTTTGCGATTTTTCGGCTCAGCTGCAAAAATGCTTTTGCAGCATTCCAGCTTGCACCATTTTGTAACATAGATTACAAGCCAAACACAACACATTTAATTTCAGGCCAAGTAAATTTATTTTAACTTTATTTTTTTGTTTATTTAATCTTATTCACATTAGTGTAAATTTATGATAAAATTATAATGTGTATATTTAATAAATTTTATAACACATATCCATACCGTTTGACTCTACAAAGTCTCCACCGGTTTTGGATTACATGGAATGGTGCTCGTTGGGGTGCTTATTGAATTGTGTTACATGGAACGTTGGGAAGTAATTGTGTGGGACCAAATGAGAAAAGGACAGTGAGCCTCCAATGTTCTGGGGACAAGTGTCTGAAGTTGGATGCCATGTTGGAAAAGGTCCGTTTGATGATGAATTAAAAAAAATAAAATTATAATTCTTTGAAGCATTAATTATGTAAGACAAAATCAGAGTTAGATTTTGGGATGAGGATTTAGAAAAGGGCGGATTGGTACTTAGGTACTCAAAGTTTTATTATAATTAGATATTGGTATTCATTTTTTTGTATATTGGTATCTTAATATTAATTTTTAGTTTTTTGAGTACTTTGGTACCTATTTCTCAATTTTCCGTCAATTAATAGTCTAGTGCCTTGTAGAATGACTACAATACCCTTACCTATTTTTATCCAACCATTTTTCAAAAATCTAAGATTCAGACCCAAGAAAGTCAAGAAAACCCAATTGTAAATGTTGAAGAATGAACACCCAATCCAACATAACTCCCATCTCCATAACTTCAAACCCCAACACCATGATTTTCCCATTAAACCACTCCCCTATCTATGAATTCCCCTGTATAAAACCTATAAGGATTTATGGGAAATGTACAATTAAAACCTATAAGGATGCTAGGTTTTGGCATTGTTTTAAGCTTAAAATTAAGAAGTTTAAATTGTTCTGTATCTTAAATATTGGAGGAGTCAGGTGCCAATCTTTGGAAGATGGTGATGATGAAGATTTTATGAAAATATTAATGACAATACATACTCTTTTCCATCATAACACCAACCCTCCATCGCCATTGTACCTAAACCACGTTGTTGCCACCACCCAGCTCCATTATCCTCTTCTCTCTCTCTCTTAACATCACCATTAGAACACACATAAGTTTTTATATATATATATATATCAAACATGTATAAAATTGGGGATTCCATGTAATTATATATACACGCACAAAGACCTCTGAATCGAGTTGGTGGGACTCGATTTCGAGCTCATGGAAGGCTTTAATGGCAGAAGATTGTAATTGGGCGAGTTGGGAGTGGATATAAAATTGGAGATTCCATGTAATTATAAATACAAACACAAACACCTCTGAACCAAGTTGGTGGGACTCAATTTCGAGCTCGAGGAAGCTTTAATGATGGAAGATTGGAATTAGGCGAGCTGGGAGTGGGGTGAATTTGTAATTTAGTGGGTTTTCTTCTTTTTTCAGAGCTGGGTGAGTTTATAACTCGTGGGCTTCTAGCTAGGATTTTGAGTAGCATTGGTTTTCTTCTTTGTTGGAAGATTTGCTTTCCATGGATGTTTTAGAGAGAGAAAAGAAATGTAGACAGATGTTTGTAAAATGGGCGAAGAATACTTTAGGTATATCATGTCACTTTTTTTTTCAGACTTAATGGTCTATGTCGGTCAACTGACATAATTGTCAAAAATGGGTACCAAACTACCCAAAAAAATGAAAATAGGTACCAAAATACCATTATGTAAAAAATGGGTACCAAGATCCAATTATGGTAAAACTTTGGGTAGCTAAGTACAAATCCCCCTTTAGAAAATTCTTTTACTTCTCTTTGGTTTATGGATTTATTAAAATTTTCAATTTAATTTGTTTGTGGTATATTTTACTAGTTTTAGAGAAAGAAGTAAATGAACCGTTTTATTAAAATTAATAAATTTAAAGTGTAGAGTTTCGTTAAAATTTTCTTTTGCGACACTAAAAGAAACAATCATACATACAATTTAGATAAAATTAATAAAAGTTGATGGGGGGATACTAAGTAAATAAGAATAAATTATGTATGTATAAAAGGTGGATATCTTTTATTTTGGGTGGGGCACATACCCCACCATTCTCCTAAATAGATCTGCCATTGGCTAGATGTGATAGAAATTGCTCATAGTAATAGACATCTCTTCGAGATTTTTGTTTGTGGATTCAATGAAATTTGGACCTTGAAGATCTACGCCGTACAATTCTTTTTTTCCCAGAACGATGTGATCTAGATTGTTGATCATATACATATCATCTACTATTAGATAATATTGAAATGTAATTCGGCGATTATTGAAGTCCTATCATGCTTTTTTAGTTTTATTTAAACCTTCACAGTTAGCTATGGCAATACAACTCTTGACTATTGTGCTACTTATTCATTGCCTATCTCATATTTTTTATTTTTTAAATCAACATGCAAACTTAAGTAACTTGTTTGATCACTCCAATATGAAATTACAAAAACATGCATGTGATGAAGTTTGTAATAAACACCCTAATACTTTTTGGGATAGGAAGTAGCATATTGTGCCTCTTCCCTACTAAAGCTTGGCCATCATAAATGAATTCTGAGTTGCTAGAATATTGTGAAAATGAGATTCAGTTTTTATTAGATAAGAAGCTTATTCGGAAAAGTTCTTCTTCTTGGAGTTGTACTGCCACAAATGTTAATAAAGCTTCTGAAATTTAACGCGGAGCTCCTAGATTAGTTATAAACTATAAACCTATTAATACGATTTGATTGTAAAACTGCTAAAGATGTTCTAGAAAAAGATGTTATGAACATTGCTTCTAAAAAAATATTTATTAGACGGTAGGCTATTATATTTGTATTTGATTTTAAAATAGAGTATATTAAAGGAGAAACTAATTATCTCCCTGATTTTATAACTCAAGAGTTCTTGATAGGTGTTTCTAAACTATGATGCCATCTTAAAGGGGCAGAGGACGCGGGAGACTGCCTTTTAAACTTGCAACTACTTTCTCAAGAAGCTATATGGATTATAAACCACATATTTTTAAACAGGATGGATCTTCTTCATCCTTTACTAAAGTTTTAAAGATTACTCTAGTTACCCCTTTAAAGAAATCATTCCAGGATTTCGTTATATTTTTAAAAGAAAGTGATAAAAGAATATTTTCTAATCTTATTGCTAGTGCTAAACAATATTTGGAATTAGATCAATAGTTTCCCATTATAAACCAGAAAATCCAAGATTATTACGAAGCCATTTTAAAAGAAACACAGTTTGTTAAAATTATACATATAAATATAAACACTAGAGCTCGTAAATCTGAGATCCAATTTTCTAAAGCTTTTGTTATTGGAGTCCTTAGCCTTCAAGATTAGGGAGTAAATCCTAATAAATCTAGGACTTTGCAATTTTATAGAAGAGAATATAATGAATATAACTATTGGGATTATATTGAAACCTGGTCTAAAGCTTTTTTCTATCAAAATTCTTATAATACTCATACTTTGTAGTTTCGTTTCGAAGCATTACAAGAACCATCAGTGGACTTAAAGGCTCTCCCTCATTGGTTTTATAACTGGTTTATTAAATATGGTCCCAAGGGTGATTGTTTGCCAGAAATCTTACGGCTCGCTTTTAAAGAATATTCTTCTAAACATTCTAAGCATATTGGTGAAACTCACCCTATCACTAATGCAATTTTATTACGTGTTTTGGGACATTATTCTATACAATGGATTTTCAATGCACTTTTTCCATTGGAAGAAAACACAATATTTTTATACTTGCTTGAGATTTATATTATAACTAGTGGCCACGATTTGAAAATCCGGACTTACTGGCCGATATAAACAAGGACATTGCTAATTATAAAGATTATAATTGATATGTGGAAGCGGAGAAGAAAGCTCAAGAGCATGACAAGTTTGTAAACCAAGAGTTTAAAACTCCGTCAGTTGCATTTTTAAAGAAAAAATATCCGAATGCGTTAGCACAACAAATTAAACGAGAAATGTTAAAATATTTGGCTTCACAATCAGAACTTTTAAAAGATGATAATGATGATATTTCTACTTCTTATAAAGCTCGAACAATTAAACCTATGTCCTCTAATGGAGAAGAGGATGAAAATTTGGATGATTTAAACTTTAATGAAGATATGGAAGACTATCTAGATGGACATAATTTAGGATAATGGATTGATAGTCTTAGAGAAGAAGAAATAGAAGAAAATAATTATGATAAAGATTCTAAAGATGATGGTCCCAAAGACAAAGGACATGATAAAGGCAAATGACATATAAAATAATTCTATACCAGCACTTTTCTAAAAAAGTAAGATTCCGTCGACGTATGAAAACAAAAGACTTTTAAACTTTGTCAAATGGTGAATAGGGATCACACGATTGCAGACAATTCAACACACGCACGCCCTTAGGTCACCTTCCACTATGGACTTAAATTAGTTTGAAGTCCATCCCTTTGTAATTTGCATAAATAGGGATATAAATCCAATGTATAGGCAGACTTGAATTTTCCTTTTCTTTCTTTTCTCTCTTGTACACCTTTTCATCTTTTTTTGTAAAAATTTCAGTTTAAATTAATAAAATTGTCAGTTGAAGGTGCAATTTATCCAATAAAAGTTATATCTTGATTGATTTTAAAATAGCAGTCTATTCGCAAGTGAAGATTTATAGCAATGTCTCTACAGGTTATTTTATTTTATTTTGTTTTTTAGTAGAAATTGAACATGGATAATACATGCATTATAGTAGTTTCTTCTTTTTTTTGAAATATTTATCTTTTGTTAGAACATTAGCATGATATGAATTATGTATTTTGGTTGGTCATTCCTCTTGTGTGTAAAAAACAAAACATTCACTTTCAACCATTATTTTGGTAGCTATTCGTGAATCTCCTCCTATATATTTATCATAAATTCAATTTCAATCAAACATGAATAACATAAGAAATATATTTTCTATTGTGGAAGATCATTAGTAGGCTGACTTTTTCTTTTTCATTATAATGCATGTTATTGTTTTTAATATTTTCAAATTGCAATATAAACTTGAGAGATTTGAGGAAACTAATAATTATCAATGAACCAAAAGACTCGAATAGGTGGGTATTTATTTTTTGGGAGTTTGGGTAGAATTAAAAGTCGATCTAGTTTACGGTCAGATGAATGAATCATCGAGAATTTGTATGAGGGTTGGTTTGATTGCCCTAATTGGCGGAATGTTTGCTAGATGTTATATTAGTTATATATTTTTATTACTTTAATTATCACTATTAAATTTATGTATGTTTTGTTCAAAATACCCGCACGTTTCATTAACTTTGGCCAAGAATTATTATACGGTGTTATATTTCTTATTTATATTGGTTATATATATTAATTCAAATTTTTTATAATTATTTTCTTGGAACATTAATTAAATTGAATATTAATAATATTTTTTGATAAGTTATTCCTCTGTAGAAAAATCAAACATATATGCAATTTGAACGACATTTGCTTTATAATTAGTGCAAATCTAAATTATATATATATATAAAATAACTTTTACTATTTTGTTTTAATTTTGGTAAGGGCACATTAACTAATTAATATAAGATTAGTTTAAGAAGATTTGGCGGCACTTTTATCTGTTGCAAAAACTTTGATAATTTGTTCCGGATATAAAATCTTACAATATATATATATATATATATATAATATTTTTGTTCCCTTTTTTTGACAAAAAGACTTGTGTTCATACTTAAGAAGTTGCATTCACAATAATAAAAACAACATACGATTTACCATTGAAAAATTCATAACAAAAACTAACATCCATAATCTCAATGCATAATCAAAATTCAAATACATTTTGAAATTCTAAAATACAATGTATTTGCTTAACACAAAATATAATTACTTTTCATATTCTAGAAAATTAAAACTAATAATATACTATATAGATATATAATACAAGCATTTTTTATTATTAAACATACTTAGCATTATAATGATAAAGAAATCATAATATCCATGGATTTAAAAGAACACGGAGAAGCGACGATGAACATCGCAAGAGGAGAAGAGGAGACAACGATAAATAAAAGATGATAAAAAATAAAAACTATGTCTTTGTTTACCTAATTGGCCGTGCCTTTACTAATTATAAATAAATATGGTAAAAATTATGTTTTTACCTAATTGGATTTTGCCCTAATTAAAGAGAGGAGGTGCCTTTAGCTGTTGCCATAAACATATATGCACTTTCAAGTTTCAACTATTTCCATATATATTTCAATCAAAGATGAATAAATATAAGAAATGCATGTACTTTATATTGTGGAAGATCATTTGGAGGGATGTTCTAACATTATACCAACTCACTAACTAGCAATTATACTCCGTGCCGGATCACATTTGACACACTCTAAAAGCTGACTTTTTTGTTTTTTTTATCATAACATATGTTGCTGTTTCAAAGTTATCATTAAAATTGTTCGTAAGTTTGAGAGATTACAAGAACGTAAGAATTATGGACGACAAAAAGACCGTCATATTTAAGATTTAAATTTGAGTTTGATCGAGTTTGCGTATATATGAGAAAATTTTGGCTTTTATATTTTGAAAGTTACACAAGTTTTAATAAATTTATTAAGTTGTCCAAATTTTAGTATCTTGATGACAGAAAAACATTAAAAATAAAAATTAAACTCGATCTAGATGAAATTAACTAGATATAAATTACAAATATAAACTTAGCTAGTATAAATGGGGAGGCAATTGGATATAAGGGCCCATTCCAATGACAACATAATTATAAAGGACACTTACAATTTAGCAGTGTAAATTAAGGACGCTGTACAAAAAAGACATAATGCCCCTTCTAATACAAAATAGAGAACAACGAAATTCATGGTGATAAAACAGATTTAACACCCATCCAATGCTATAGATCAACGTGCTAAAACAAATTTAGTACCAATTTTTGTCTAAAGTGACTAATCACGTGGTGCTAAAACAGTTTTAGCACTTTCAGTTTAGTTATATGTGTTGACATGTGGTGTTGAAACCTTTTTAGCACCTTCAGTTTAGTTATATGTGTTGACATGTGGTGCTAAAACCTTTTTAGCACCACTCTACTGTTGAACAATTGGTGCTAAAACTGTTTTAACACCCATCCAATTCTACACATTAAGGTGTTAAAACAGATTTAGCACCAATTTTTTAAAATATAGTATCTATTTACATGATTTTAAAATAGATTTAGCACCAATAGTAAATAAAGAATAACGAAATTCAAATGTGCTAAAATAGAATTAATACAATTTTTGTCCAAAGTAACTAATCACATGGTGCTAAAACAGTTTTAGCACCAATTGTCCAATACTAAAATAGTGCTAAAACAGTTTTAGCACCACAAATGAACACATATAACTAAACTAAAGGTACTAAAACAGTTTTAGCACCCATCCAATTCTACACATCAAGGTGCTAAAACATATTTAGTACCAATTGTCTAAAATAGAATAACTAATAACATAGTGCTAAAACAATTTTAGCACCAATTATCTAACACTGGAATGGTGCTAAAAGGGTTTTAGTACCAATACAAAATAGAGAATAACAAAATTCAAGGTGTTAAAACAGATTTAGCACTAATAGAAAAGATATAACAACAAAATTCAAAGGGCTAAAACAAATTTAGCACCAATAGCAAATATAAAACAACTAATTCAATGTGGTAAAACATATTTAGTACCAATTATACAAAACATAATAACTAATTGCATGGTACTAAAATAGTTTTAGCACCAATTGTCTAACACTAGAATGATGCTAAAAAGATTTTAGCACCACAGGTGAACACATATAACTAAATTGAAAGTGTTAAAATAGTTTTAACACTACATGTCCATCGAATATAATACTTTTTAAGTAACATAAAGACTAAGAATCCCGATCATTATACTAAAAATTAATGGTACATCAATATGGCGTCAGTCTTCAATTAAAACAATCATAAGATTCTAAAGAAGAAAGGAGGGAGAAAAAGGCCTAGTAGAATCGTAAAATCTAAATGGCTAAGAAAATTGAAACATCATGCTCGAATACCTTTATGTGTTTGTTTATTGACAAATGTTTGCTTTCGGTTTACAAATTCACATGATCACCAATTTTTATTTGTTTTCAAGTTATATTCTTTTGATTCAAAGAAGATAGCTAATGCAATAAATAAACAAATAAAATAAACAAGAGAGTTTCGGTGAGGCAAAACATCAAGCAGTTGGTGTGCACCTGCTATTATAATCGTACTATGATCATGACACGGCGAAAATACTTCATCGCTTAGGTACCCAAGTGTAGGTTGTCAAGTTATAATACTTGGTAAGTTCAAGTGTCCAACCACAAGGATAGTCAGAAAGAAAATGTGGTAATTATGAGTCCAAGGCTTTATTAAGAGATTTTGATTGGTTGATTTTAGTGGTTGATTTTGAAGTCTTGCAAGGGCTAAGTTATTATATAATTCATTTACTTTGAAAAGTTATGTAGAATCAATCTCATTCAAAGTTCTCAATGCAATTCCTAAGTGTTGAGTATCTTACACTTTTCTAAGTAAAAGAGTGGAGCATAAGCAACCAATTCCCATAAAAATGTCATATAAAGAAAGGGTGTAAGCAAAACTCAACGTAAGTGTATCTCTCCTTTTTATTTTGTAACAAAGGGTGTGAAGTAAGTGCAATCCATTCCCATATAATGTTCAACCAAGATATAAACTTGAGATACACCAAAAGAACAAGACATAAATTTAAACTAGGCATTTGAGAACACGTTATTAATTTCCCCTAAGCAATTGACTTGATTATAAAAATAGCTAACTACAAAGAGTTTAGCTCAATGAAATGTAACTTGCAATTTCAAACAAAATAAAGTGATTTACTTTGTGAATCAGTACATTAAATCTCTAGTTATTTATTAGAGGATATGGTTCAAATAGATCGAAGTGAATAGTTTTTCAATTAATTTTTGTCATCTAACGATTTTCTTTCATTTTTATCTTCTTGCTTACAAAGAATTAATGGAATTATAATAATAAAATTAGGAGATTTGAGGAAATTAAATACTATCTATAATTTTATTAAAATTGAAGGTCAATAATAATAACAATGAAAGAGATATCGAGAGGATAAATTGCAATGTCAGGTAAGCCTATGCCGAAGAAGCCGCAAAACTAAAAATATTGTATTAATATTTCCTTGCGTTTTGTGTTCATGGATTAATAATACATATTTTTTTACGCTGACATTTACATTTTTTTTTTCAGTTGACTGTATTTTTTATTTGGATCTTGTTTTTTTAGCATAAAAGATAGATTATAACCACACGTGTCTCATACAAAAATTTTCTTTATTATATATTTATATTTTTAAAAAAATCACATAATATAAAGGCCTATAATGTATAATTAATTTGAACTTTTTAAATATGTGTTTGCATTACATTAATATATCAAAGTCAAATAGAATATAGGATATATATTTATACAGAAAAGTTATACACACAACACAACAATTTATCTTGTTTATTTTCCCTGTTACAAAAAAAAATAGGAGAAAAGGAAGTTAATTAGAGATTTTATCAGAACAATGACGTAAATTTGGAAAATATGAAATTAGATTATTTTTAATTCTTTATTTTTATTTTCCTTTTGCCTCTTCTCTCTTTCCCTTTTCTTTAATTTTCTTTACCATTCATTTTTATCTTTTCCTTTTTTGGGTTGAACATTCTTCTCCTCCCAATACCCTCTCACATGACATCTTTTCTTACGCAAATGTGCCAAAATGAATTACAATGAAATTTATATTATTATCAAAGTAATTATATTTATTGTCAGAGTAATACAAAATTTTATTTAAAAGCATACTGTATAATTTGTCAAAGCTATATTATACTTTGACAAAAAATAATTTCTTCAACAATATGGGTAGCTAATATAAAATAACATAAAAATTAAATACAAGCGTATGCTCTATGTAAATATGAAATTCATGACTTAATCAAGCTGTTACTAGATATTAGTTTAATAGCATCTGGTGCTCAACTAGCATTCGGATTACACCTATTATCAGTAGGACTCACACTTTTTAACATGACACAATACCTACACTTTTTAACATGACACAATACCTTATTGACGAGTTAGAATTTGATCTTAATTAATGAGTTTGGTTATTTAAAGTCCATTTAACGGTAAGTATATAATTTTTTTCATTAAATGAATTTGATCTGAGTTACAACTAAATAATGTGTGTGACTTGCACTTTCAACCAAAACAAGATGATTTAATGTGTTTACTAAAGCCCGTACTAAATCTCTACTTAATTATATAATAAAAGACACATTTCAAGTAAAATGGAAATGAACGTAATTTAACTTGAGATATCCTTATCCAGGATATTTCAGGTATGGATGGTTGCTATTTTTCTGTGATTTTTTTTTTTTTTTTTTGCTTATATATGATTATTAAAAATTATAGTTACAAATTAAATTATGATATTGGAGAAAATTAAACTTTATCACATAAAATGAAGTACTTGTTCCATCTCATTCAATTAAAACGTTGTTGACATCTTAGTGAAATACTTATCTCAAACAAAAATTTAACTTAATACAGGATTAAATTTCATCATTTACGTTTATGAGTAACGTGAATGGAACTATTAAATTTGATCATTCTACATAGCGTTGTTGATATCTTATATAGTGAATGGTACTATTAAATTTCATCATTCTACGTAGCATTGTTGATATCTTATATAGTGAAGTATTTATCTTTTTACTATTGTTGAAGTAATTGTACTTATTATTAGAATATTTTACAATTTTAAAAGCGTACGATATAATTTGTCAAAGCACTAATAATATATTACTCTAACGCTCATTTCCGTCCATGAACACAATGGAATAGTATATAAACCATGGTTTTTGAATATATTAAGTAGATTAAGGCATCCAGGTACTGTCTTCTCCCCTTTATCCCCGGCTCTTAAATTGGGCATTTAATGTAAATATATTAAAGAGATAAGAAATGGAGTGGGCATTTAATGTAAATATATTAAAGAGATAAGAAATGGAGATAACATGAACCACTGTGAAATGAACTCACATTGTGCCTAACTTGAATTGTGTTTAACTTGTCTTTAGTTTTTTTTATTTTTTTTTATGATAATATATGTGGTAGGTCATATGAGATGAAACTTGCACTTTTAACCATTGCCAGATAATTTTAGTGTGAATCTCTGTTTAGTTATTGCCAATCCAATTTCAATCGAACATAAGTAAAATAAGAATTATACTCTCTACAATGGAGCATGTCATTTTTTAATTGCTCATCTCCGTTTGTTGTGAAACTAATAATTGTTGGTCGATGGAGTAAGGAGTGTTTTTCTAGTTAACCAAATAGAATTTTGTAATATAATATTATATATATCATAACACTACCACAACCTACTTTCACAATGTTAGTATATAGCTTTACCATTTCATAGCCACTTTAAAGAACAAACCAATACAACTCATGATTATTAATATTCTTGGGCTTGTAAAAATATTCATCAAAAAATTTAGGAAATAATATTTTTTTTAAAATAAAGTTCTTTTTTTTGTAGCTCTGAGCAGTTATTGCGTTCATACCAAGAATGATTTACTTCATTGTTTGTATCCTTATACAACCCTATATATAGGTTCTTTCTCTTATATTATTTACACAATTCAATATAATCCATTTTCTCTCATCTCTCTTGTAAGACAAATGAACATGGATAACATATGCATTAGGGGTCATTCCATTTGCACATCAAAATGAAACTTGCTGTTTCAATAATTGCGAGATGATTTATATTGTGGATATTCATTATAAATTTAATTTCATGAAACATAGGTACAAGAATTTATAAAAAGTATATCTTTCATTACCACGAAGGATCATATATATTTTAATTTTCATACTTCTTTCTTGTTGTATTTTAATAAAGGATCAGATATATTTTAATTTTCATACTTCTTTCTTGTTGTATTTTATGTTATTACATAAACTAGTTGCTAAAATTACAAGATTAGGAAATTAGAGGAAACTAACTTGCAGTTGTATGGAAAATAATCACTACAGGTGTAAACAAATGGGTTATGGATCGAATACTACGTTATCAATTATCTTTATTTTTTTAAAGATACTATCCATATCTTATTTGTATCCCTTTGAATAGTACTCGATATACCAAGAAATTGGTATAATTTATAATATT
The DNA here is from genome assembly GCA_021464415.1 of Lonicera japonica. NCBI lineage: Eukaryota > Viridiplantae > Streptophyta > Magnoliopsida > Dipsacales > Caprifoliaceae > Lonicera > Lonicera japonica. Next base: position 4,833,324 of record CM038468.1, on the reverse strand, counting down.
AATTTATAGTTTGTAATTCACATATTATTACTATTTTTCTATTTTTAATACTTTCTCAGGTGGTTCTAAATAATCAAATGAAATTGGATTTGGCTTTTAAATAGAACAAATTGAATTTAAAATAAAAAATTTTTGATTAAAAGAACATTTGAAAATAAATGAGAAATCATCAGCAGTTCGGTATTTTGAACATATCTTTTTTGTTCAAAACTTGAATTATGGTGTTCTTTATATTGTTGTAAAGATGATTTGAAAAATTACAACTTTCGAGTTTTAGGTTTTATGAGATTCTGAGATTTTTTCGACCAAAAACAATGTTAAATCTATTGCCAGAAGTAATGTACGAAAATTAGTATATTTGTTTATTTGGTAGCCCAATTTTAATAATAATGCGATGTCATTATGGGTCAACCATATATTTGCTATTTAAATTAAACAAACTCAGCAGCCCACATGGACCAAGCCCAATCTTGGATATCCTAAATGCAAGCCTAACCCATGTGTGTGAAAGAAGGCCCATTAATGGCCCAGACCTTTATAAATCACAATAAAAGCAGTAGCTACGCAGCTTGGAGATCGGTGCGCAATATTTTGGAGCGAAGCACTATTCATTCTTTTCCTCTTTAATTTATTTTTATTTTTTTTGTTTTGTTGGATTAAATTGAAGTCTTGGAAGATTTAAAGTTTTAATTTTATTATTCAATTAATTTCATGCTAAGTTTAGTTTAATTTTTTTTTTTTATTAATTTAATTTTATTCATATTAACATAAATTTATATTAAAAATATATTGTGTATATTTAATTAATTTTATAATAAACCGGGTGGTTATTGAATTGTGTTATATGGAATGTTGGATGTAATTGTGTGGGACCAAATGAGAAAAGGATAGTGAGTCTCCAATGTTTTGGCGACACGTGTCTGAAGTTGGAAGCCAGGCTGGAAAAGGTGTGTTTAATGATGAAATAAAAAAAATTAATTATAACTAGTGTACCAATCACGCAATGCGTGGTTATTTAACAAAAAAATTATTAATAAATAAATTGAATAGATAAAAAAAAATTTACAATTAAATATGTATCATTTTTCACGTTTGTATATTATTTTAACATTGTATATTTTGAGACTCGATAACTAAAAATGTTGAGCAATAGTACAATAAAATTTGTGGAAGGAAGGAAAAATAGTCTTACATTGTTATATAAAAACTTGGTCCTTATGCTTCATGAGATAGACCAAAGATTTCCTTGAGTAATCATCAACAAAAGTCGCAAAGTAATGATTTTCACCCAAGGATTGAGTATTTGTCGGCCCCCAGACGTCCGTGTGCATATAATCAAGTGCTCCTTTCATACAATGTACCGCTGTCCCAAACTTTATTTGAGTATATTATCCAAGCACGCAATGCTCACAAAACTTCAGTTTGCAGCTTTTCGCACCTTCAAGTAGCCCTTACTTACTCAATACCATCATAACCTTTTCCCCAGCATGAGCACATCACATATGCCATAACCTCGTCGTGTCAGTCTCTTTAGTCATAACCGAAACATACTCAGTCACTGTGCATACTTGAAGAAAATAGAGATTACCCTCATTCTTTCCTTGCATCACAACCATAGCCCCGGAAAGAACTTTCAAGTTTCCATCCTCGAGTATCACACGATACCCATTTGAATCAAGAGCCCCTAAAGAGATCAAATTATTCTACAGATCAGGAACATACTGGACATCACTAAGAGTACGTACCACTCCGTAGTGCATCTTTAGCCATATCGTACTAATCCCCATCATTTTACACGCATGGTCGTTACCCATCAAAACTTTTCCCCTGTCAACTTCGGTGAAGGCATTGAACAATTTTCGATTTGGGCACATGTGATACGAGCACTCGCTATCTAAGATCCACTCGCTCGAAGAGCTAACCTGTGGATTCACAATGAACATACTCTCGAAGTCCTTATCTTTTGGTGCTATTACCGCGTTCGCGTTCTCCACCGCACCTTTATTCTCTCTCCTGCCATTGGTTCTATTTGGACACTCTCGACGCACGTGTCCAGATTTTTTGCACTTATGACAAATTATCTTACTCTTGTCAGTCGATCTCCGAGATTTTAACCCCGACCTTCTCCAGTTTTCCCGCTTCTTCTCATCGCTTCTCCCTGATTGAGCCCAGAAATTTCATTTTTAATCCCTTAAGAAAGGCTCAGTTAGCTTTTAATTACCATCTAAAATCGAAAATTGCATGTAAATTCAGTTTAAGCATGAAAAGAAGGCATTGCATTGTATTTATATGTTATTAAGCCATTTTGCAGGCCTAAAGTGGTTAAGCAATTGAAGTTGTATACAAGATAGAAGGTTGAAAGAGAAAAAATGTAAGAAGAAGGCCCGAAGAACAAGCCGGTACCCATTCTGAGGCCTGAGGCGAGGAAAACTCCTCAAACTACCCCTAAAGCGCTAGCAAGAAGAGAAAAGCAAGTCTCCAAGCATGAATGAAGTGAATGAAAGTGTCCAAGAGTGATACCAAGAGGAAAGAAGCTCAATCGAATCAATTCTGAAAGTTTCAGAGCAAAACCGAGAACTGCCGTAAAAAGCCCAAGGTTGAAGCTGATCAAAGTTTTTATACAATGGGAATTTAAAGAAATCTCCAAAATAGAAGTTGTAGAGAATTAAATTACCTACACAAAGGCAAAAATGATGCGTCAATTGGAGTTTGAAAAAAAATTATGAGTAAAAGAAGAAGCAACCAAAATAAAAAGAAAAAAAAATGAGGATCGATCCCCACACCAGGATCCATGTTTTTGGCTATTTTCGACTCGTTTCTTGAAGGATTATTCAACCCACGACCTTATAAACTTGTGAGACATATAAAAGACCACATATCTCTTATTTTAGGAAAACGCAGCAGTCATATTACGATAGAATAGAGAGCTGAGAGCATTATAACTTTTTGAGAGCTTTTGCGCTTATCTGTCAATTAAATTTTGAGAGTTTTCTTTCTTCTTTCTTCAAAATAATTGTTAGTTTAGTTTGTTTATGGAATATTGGTGTAATCAAGATTTAATTAATCATTATATATCAAGTTTTAATTGCAATTGTTGTTCTTCATCTAGGTAAACCCTAGTTTTCTATTTTCTTATGATTCAATTGCTTTTAAATGTTTGTTTGCTTAGATATTCATAGATTAGTTGTTAGGGATGTTATATATTCTGGAATTAACCCATAACCCTCATTTCAAGGGCTGGTTATAGGGTTTATAGATCCGTTTTGTTGGTTTTTTATTAATTTATGCTTGTTTCTCATTCTATATTCAAATAGTTTATCGTTTTCTAATGCTATTCACATTTGATTCATTGTTCATCATATAGAATCTGATTTTCCATAATTTTTAGGATTTTAGTCGAAATTCTTCAGTTTATGTCCGTTTGGAGTTTGTTTACGATTTTATGTATAAAATTTTCGTTTTAAATTGGAATTGAGAAATTCCAGAGCCAAAAGTTTTCAAATTTTATTTTCTATGTTCTTAGGTATTTTTATATTATTATTCATGATTTATATGGTTGTTTGCTTGTTTAATTTGATTATGACTAACTAAATCGTAGTGAAAGATGCGAACTTAACCCTTGAATGTAATCCAATTTAGGTTTGAATATGATTTTTCTATTGGTTATAGATCACCTACTGAATTTATGAGTAGTTTTTTTTATCATTGCATGCCTAAAAAATATGTTTCCATAAATTAGCTCAGAATTTTCATCTGATTAAGAACCGTAAACATCAATTCACGGATTTTTGCACCAAAACCCTAAAGTGGCTGATTTGAGGACGGTATGTATCCTATAATTAGTTGGGTTATTTTCTTAAGTGAATTGGCTGATTTGGCGCTGTTTTGGTATTTATTCACATGAGTGCCGAAAGAGTGCTAGTTTTGACTTTCGATGTTCTTTTTAAGACGGATTTGATTTGAATCACGTTCAAACATATTCAAACACTAGGAAAGTGTTAAGATACTAATTTTTTGAAAGTTTAATCAACTTGAATTGTTTTTGTCACGCAGTAGCAATAATAGGTTTCAAATTACAGTTTTTTAAAGTCAAAAAGTTTCACTGTCGAATTCTATTACTCAAAGCTAGTCTATATGGTCTTTGTCACACATGGGTTATGATATACTTGTAATAGAAATATAATTAGATGGTTGGAAGGTCTAAGAGCTGAACTTTAGTGAAAAATCCTATTTAAACTTAGATTTGGATCACCTGATTAAACTAGTTTCGTACTCCCAACTACGGATACCTCTAACGTTTGTTTCTTGTTCATTTAAGTTCATTTAATAATCTTTTTTATTTTATTTATTTATTTTTAGTTCAATTGTATGCCCCCTAATGCATTTAGGAAACCTTTTAGGTAGAAAACTTGTGCTCGTGGATTCCCTTTAATTTTGCACCCTATTACTAGATTTGCTTTTAGTTTTAGTTTAATATAGTTAGTAGTTTAATTCAGTTTCATTTTTTCTTCTTATTCCCCATTTCAATCAACTTTTCATTCTTTTTCCTTTCTTCCACTGAGAGATAATTAGAAGAAATAGATCCCTTACCTTCCCTGTGGTTTGACCTTGGACTTCTCCAAGTATACTATAACTTGACCGTTTGCCCTTGGGCATAATACTTCGCACTTTTTGAGCGTAGTCACTCCCCTAGTGAATAGCGCATCTGAGTTCGATTATCCTCTCTCCTTCAAGCGCTTTTCATTAGCCAAGACGGCCGACAATACCAAATCATAGGTCACATTTTTCTTCCCATGAATAAGTGTGGTGGTTAGATGATCATAGGATTCCTGGTGCAAATTAAGAAGCAAAATCGCCTTGTCCTCATTATCAATTTCGATGTTTAACCCCTGCAAATATGAGATTATCTTGTTGACCCGGTCGAGATGATTGTTCATGGATGTGCCCTTCGAAAATTCATACCGAAATAGCTTCTTCTTCAAATACAGACGATTCTCGATACTATTCGTCATATACTAATCATCGAGCTTCTTCTAAATTACCGAGGCAGATGATTCACGCATCACATAGTACATCACGTTTTAAGCAATGTGTAAACGAATTGTACTACATGCCTGCCTATTGTACTCAGCCCAATCAGCGTCGAACCACTCATCGGGCTTAGCATTATTCCCCAACAATGCCCTGTGCAAACCTTGTTGGACAAGGATGTCGGACATTTGACACTGCTATATTACAAAATCCGTCTTCTTCCCGTCAAATTTCTATATATCGAATTTGACCCTATCACCCCTGCCGGTCCCTTAGGACCACTGCCCCCCAAGGGGTATCAACACCGAAGGACATCGATGAACGTCGAGCAATGCTCATACTTGGTCAACGGAAAAACCTTTGTCAACATATCTGCTGGATTATCCTTGGTGCCTATTTTAACCAGATTTACAGCATCGTGTTTAATAATTTTTCGGATAAAGTGATATCTGACATCAATATGCTTGGTTCATCCATGATGAACTTGATTCTTCACCAAGTGAATTAATTGCACTTTGATTGTCACAGTGCACCACCACTTTTTCTGGTTTCAAACCAAGATCACTAACTAAACCACGGAGCCATACGGCCTCTTTGACAGCCTCCATTACAGCAATACCGCTTCCGTGGTAGAGAACATTACCACACTTTAAATTATCGACCTCCAACTCAACGGACCACTACCCAATGTAAACACATAACCCGTAGTCGATCTCCGCTTGTTTAGGTCGCCGGCATAATCCGAATCCACAAAACCCTCAATAGTTGATAGATACGATAACTTCAAAATTTTGTTGTATTCTCTCTTGATATAGCTTCAACCCGGGAATGAGTCGCCTAGTTTCGCACGCTTTGCTATTGAGAGGTATGAAAACATTCTCCATTTTTGAGAATATTGTATTGAAATCTTTGCTTGAGATTGCAAATGCCATACATTATATCGCAAGTAACTTCCGCTTACCTTAGTGCTTTCTTAACACTTTTCATAACCAATTTACATTAACATTATTCGATAACTAACCTTTTCACCAAAACGAGAAACTCGTAAAATCTGTAATCCATACCATTCCTTTTCAACTATTCCTGTGGATCGATACTCGGACTTCTGAGCTTATATTACAACTTGATGAGCCTGCACTTGGGCTACCACAACGCACTATTCCGGTGGCGTCAACCTCCCGCTAATTGAAAATAAATTATGGCCAATAGATTTTTGTACTTTTGTTTTGCAACGTAGAAAGGACTGTTGTAGAGAGCCTTAATGCTTTATGTTTTCCTAAAAGTTTGTCTTAGGTTATTTTTTATTTCATTTTATTTTGAAGTATTTTTCTTTTGTTAGAACATTAGCATGATATGAATTTTGGTAGGTCATTCCCCTTGTGTGTAAAAACCAAAACATTCACTTTCAAGTTTCAACGATTATTTTGGTAGCTATTTCGTGAATCTCCTCCAATATATTTATCATAAATTCAATTTCAATTAAACATGAATAGCATGAAATATATTTTCTACTGTGGAAGATCATTAAAAAGCTGACTTTTTCTTTTTCACTATAGGCATGTTATTGTTTATAAATTATTTTCAAAATTACAAAATAAACTTTAGAGATTTGAGGAAACTAATAGTTATTGATTAACCAAAAGGTTAAAGAATAGGCGGGTATTTATTTTTCGGGAGTTTGATTTAGGATTTTGTCAGTATTATATTAGTAATATATTTTTATTACAATAATTATCAAAATTAAATTTAAGTATGTTTTTGTTCAAAATAAATGTAGTTTTCATTAACTTTGACTAAAGAATTATCTGTATAAGGTATTATATTTCCTATACATATTGGTTATATTTATTTGTTCAAATTTTTTATAATTATTTTCTAGGAACATTAATTAAAATAAATATTAATAATATATTTTGGTGAGTTATTCCTTTGTAGAAAAGTAAAAAATATATGCAATTTGAACCATCTTCATATAAGCATAGGTTAATTGTAAGCCACATTCACTTTTTAATTAGCGACATCTAAATTATATATATATATATATATATATTAACTTTTATTATTTTTTTTTAACTTTGGTAAGGGCACATCAACTAAATAATATAAGATTAGTTTAAGAAGATTTAGCAAAATACTTTGATAATTTTCTTCGAATATAAAATCTTAAATTCCTGCCACTCTATATGCAAATATATATATATAGTATGTTTTTGTTCCCCTTTACTACAAAAAGACTTGTGTTCATGTTTAACAACATATGATTTACCATTGAAAAATTAATAACAAAAACTAACATCCACAATGTCAATGCATAATCTAAAACATCTTGAAATTCTAAAATACAATGTATTTGCTTGACATAAAATATAATTCTTTTTCATATTCTAGAAAACTAAAATTAATATTATATTATAGAGATGTATAACACAAGCATTTTTATTATTAAACATACTTAATATTATAATGATAAAGAACTCATAATATCCATGTATTTAACAGAACATGGAGAAGTGACAATGGATATCATGTACAGGAGAAGAGGAGACAATGATAAAAACAAGATCATATAAAAACATAAATTATGTTTTTGTTTACCTAATTGGGTGTGCCATTACTAATTATAAATAAATATGGTGTTTTTACGTAATTGGATGTGCACTAATTAAAAAGAGGACTTTAAGTGTTGCCATAATCATATATGCACTTTAATTTCAAGTTTCAAACTATTTCCATATATAATCTAGTTATTGTGTGAATTTCCATCCGTTTATTATACAAATTATATATTTCAATCAAGGGGCAATTAAAAAAAATGGCTTATTAGAGAAAGATTTTCACACTAAGGCCAAGGAATAATTTTTTTTTAAATAAAGGGCCTATTTTTTATTTTATTGATAATATGACATGTGTCTTTTTTTTTATTATAAAATGACATCCCAACCCTTAAAATAAACTAAAAAAATATCAATATGCATTAAAATATGGACTGCAATATGAACTTTGCAGTCTATATTTCACTGCAATATGAACTTTGCAGTCCATATTTCACTGCAATGTGAACTTTGCAGTCGATATTTTTAGTGCAAAGTTCATATTGCAGTCCATATTTTACTGCAATGTGAACTTTGCAGTCCATATTTTTAGTGCAAAGTTCATATTGCAGTACATATTTCACTGCAATATGAACTTTGCAGTTCATATTTTATTGCAATATGAACTTTGCAGTCCATATTTTTTGTGAAAATTTCATTAAAAGGGGTAATTTAGGTAATACATAACATGTTTTTATTAATTAAATGATATTTAAATTTATTCAAATACATTCATTTAAAATATAAAACAAAATAGGCATCTTACACTAATTACCAATTAAAAATAGGCCCTTCATTCAAATTACCAATTAAAAATAGGCCCTTCATTCAAAAAAATATTATTCGTTGGATTTTTGGTAAAAATCAATGTATAATAAGCCCTTCTACCTAATTTCTAGTTCAATCAAACATGAATAAATATAAGAAATATGCTTTCTATTGTGGATTTCAAGTTTCAAACTATTTCCATATATAATCTAGTTATTGCGTGAATTTCCGTCTAGTTATTATACAAATTATATATTTCAATCAAACATGAATAAATATAAGAAATATACTTTTTGTTGTGGAGGATCAAATATTTCAATCAAACATGAATAAATATAAGAAATATACTTTCTATTGTAGAGGATCATTAAGAGGTACGTTCTAACATTATACCAAAATTCACCAACTGGCATGGCTTTACTCCTTGCCGGCTCACATTTGACACTTTAAGTGCTGACGTTTTTGTTTTTTTTTTTATCATAACATGTGTTACTGTTCCAAAGTTCTCGTTAAATTTGCTTGTAAGTTTGAGAGATTACATGAACCTAATAATTATGGACGACAAAAAGACTAAAAGATTGTCATATTTAAGATTTAAATTTGAGTTGGCGTATATATGAGAGATTTTGACTTTCATATTTTAAAAGTTACACAAGTTTTAATAAATTTATTCAGTTACTCAAATTTTAGTATATTGATGACAGAAAAACATACAAAATAAAAATTGAACTCTAGATGAAATTAACTAAATATAAAATACATATATATATATATATAATTAGTACAAAGGGGAGATTATTCCTGAATGAAAATAATTCACAACTTTATAAAGCTGCCCTTGTGTCATATTGTTACTGGATATTAGTACAATAGCATTTGGTGCTCTAGAAACTTTTGGATTACATCTATTTTTAGTAAGACTCACAATTTTTAACATGGTCCAATGTAACATTAATGAGTTGGGGTTAGTCATTTCTCTTTCATGCATAAAATGTAACTTGTAGTTTCAAGCAAAATAAAGTGATTTATTGCGTGAATCGGTAGGTTAAATCTCTAGTTATTTATTAGAGGACATAATTCAAATAGATGAAAGTGAATAATTTTTTAATTAATATTTGTCATCTAACTATTTTATTTTATTTTTATCTTCTTGCTTACAAAGAATTAATGGAACTATAATAATAAAATTAGGAGATTTGAGGAAATTAAATACTATCTATAATTTTATTAAAATTGAAGGTCAATAATAATAATAATGAAAGAGATAGTGAGAGGATAAATTGCAATGTCGGCAAGCCTATGTGGAAGAAGCAGCAAAACCAAAACTATCGTATTAATATTTCCTTGTGTTTTGTGTTTATGGATTAATAATACATATCTTGAAATTTACATATTTTTTATTTGGATCTGGTTTTTTAACACAAAAACGAAATCTAAAAAAAATATAACCTGTCTCATATAAAAATATTTTTTTTTATATATTTATATTTTTTAAAAAGTCACATAATATAATAGTCTATAATGTATAATTAATTTGATCTTTTTAAGTATGTGTTTGCGTTACATTAATATATCAAGTCAAATAGAATACAGTATATATATATTTATACAAAAAAGTTCTACACAAAACACAACCATTTATCTTGTTTATTTTTGTTGTCACAAAATCAAAAAAAGTAGAAAAAAGAAAGGAGTTAATCCATAAACACAAAAAGCAAATGTGCCAAAAAGAAATTAAATTATTTTTATTTTCCTCTTGCCCCTTCTCTCTTTCCTTTTTCTTTAATTTTCTTTACCATTCATTTTTATCTTTTCCATTCCATTCCTGGGTTGCACATTCTTCTCCTTCCAATACCCTCTCATATGACATCTTTTCTTAAGCAAATGTGCCAAAATGAACTAGGTTGAAATTTCTACTATTATAAAAGTAATTATATTTATTGTCAGAGTAATATAAAATTTTAAAAACATATAGTATAATTTGTCAAAACCCTATCATACTTTGGCAAAAAGATAATTGCTTTAACAATATGAGTAACTAATACAAAATGACATATAAAAAATTAAATACTAACGTATGCCCTATGTAAATATGAAATTCATGACTTTATCAAGCTGTTACTAGATATTAGTTTAATAGCATCTAGTGCTCAACTAGCATTAAGATTAAACATATTTTCAATATGACTCACACTTTTTAACAAGACACGATACCTTATTGACGAGTTAGAATTTCTTCTTAATTAATGAGTTTGGTTATTTAAAGTCCATATATGTAACGGTAAGTAGATAATTTTTTTCATTAAATGAATATGATATGAGTTACAACTAAATAATGTGTGTGACAGAGTTCATTTCTCTTGGATGACTTCCGCTTTCAACCAAAACAAGATGATTTAATGTATTTACTAAAGCACTAATTAAATCCCTACTTATATAATAAAAGACACATTTCAAGTAAAGGGGAAATTAATATTCTTCAACTTGACATATCCTTAGGTATGAATGGTTGCTATTTTTCTATAATTATTTATTTTCTTACTTATAATTATAGTTATAAATTAAATAATTATGATAATGGAGAAAACTAAACCTTATCACATAACATGAAATAGTTGTTCCATATCATTCAACTAAAACCTTAGCTAGCATTATTGACATCTTAGTGAAATACTTATCTCAAACAAGAAATTAAATTAATAAATTCATCCTGTTTTGAGCTAGATTAAATTTGATCATTTAAGTACATGAGTAACGTGAATGGTACTACTAAATTTGATCAATTATTCAATTAAAACGTTACGTAGCGTTGTTGATAAATTATATAGTGAAGTATTTATTAAAAACAAAAAAAGCCTGTTATTGAGATTACACAGAGTGCTAGCTCTTCGAAATGGAACCACAAGCTACGCATTATTTTGTCTCGTACAGTTAAAATTTTGTACTATTGTTAGAGTAATTATACTTATTATTAAAATATTGTACAATTTTAAAGATATACGATATAATGTGTTAAACCACTAATAATTACTGTAACGCTCATTTCCGTCCATGAACGCAACACAATAGTATATAAACCAGGGTTTTTGAATATATTAAGTAGCTTAACGTATCCACTCTCTTCTCCCCTATATCCGTTGCTCTTGAACCGGACATTTTATGTTAATATATTAAAATGCCCATTGGGAGATAATTTCAGTGTGGTAAGTCATATTAATTATTTTTTAATTATTTTAATTATTTTTTATGATAATGTATGTGGTAGGTCATATACAAACAAACTTGCACTTTCTATCATTGCGAGATAATTTCAGTGTGCATCTCTATCGAGTTATTGCAAATCCAATTTCAATCAAACATAAATAAAATAAGAATTATACTCTTTACGATGGAGCATGTCATTTTTTAATTGCTCATATTTGTTTGTTGTTATAATTATATTATTGCTTCAAATTACAATTATAAAATTGAGAAAGGGGAGAAATTATTTGTCGGAGTAAGAAGTGTTTTTTGGAGTTAACCAAATGGAATTTTGTAATATAATATTTTTTTAACTATAATTAATAAGTTATATATATCATAACACTACCACAACCTACTTTCACAACAACCTACTTTCACAATGTTATTGTGTTCATACCAAGAATGATTTACTTCATTATTTGTATCCTTGTACAACTCTATATACAGGGTTCTTTCTCTTGTATTATTTACAAAATTCAATATAATCCATATTCTCTCATCTCTCTTGTAAGAAATGAACATGGACAACATATGCATTAGGAGTCATTCCATTTGCACATCAAAATGAAACTTCCTCTTGCACATCAAAATGAAACTTGCTCTTTCAATAATTGTGAGATGAATTATTGTGTGGATATTCATTATAAATTTAATGCTCTTTCAATAATTGTGAGATGAATTATTGTGTGGATATTCATTATAAATTTAATTTCATCAAACATAAGTACTAGAATTTTATAAAAAAATATATCTTTCTCTACCGCGAAGGATCAGGCATATTTTAATCATCATATACTTGCTAGAATTACAAGATTTAAGAAATTGTAGGAAACTAATTCCTAGTTGTATTCAAAATAACTCCAATGAAACTTAAAAGCTTCTACATTATCACTACATGGGTAAATGTATAAGTTATGGACGGGATACTACATTATCTCTTTATTTTTTTAAATATGCTATCTATGTTTTATTCGTATCCCTTCAGATATTACGTAATATACCAAGAAATTGGTATGATTTATCATACTAATTTATACTTTATAACTTACATATTATTGAATATTGGTTTTCTCATAAAATGGGCATATTACATTTAGTCTTGAGTCATCATGCATATAGAAGACCGTTAGGAAAGACTCCAATTCCGGACCCGTTGAGAGTCTGATATGACTATTGTTGCCTCTTCGCTTTCTAGGACGAGGATTGACCTTCCCGGACAGGTCGTGCAGTGCGGGGTGGCGCCCCGTTAGAAAATCGAGATTTTTTTGAGTGTTTCTGTGCTTTTTTGTGAGCCAGCCGCAGTCCCCAACCGCATGTACCAACCGTACGGCTACCTTCCAGCCGTGCGGTTGGCCCCTAGTCGCATGTCTTAGCCGCACGCCCTAGCCGCAGCCACCAACCGCATGCCCTAGCCGCACCCCCTGCGGCTACCCCCTGCGGTTGGCTTCTTTTGGAGCATTTTTGGATGAAATTTCCCTATAAATAAGACCTTTGGGGTCTCATTTGGGATCATCAACACTCTCTAGTGTTTTTAGTAAGGTAGAGTTCTGTCAAAATTATTAGAGAGTTTCTTCTTTTAGAAATTTCTAGAGAGAGAGAGTTAGTGAGAGAGGGTTTTAGTGAGAGAAGGTTTTAGAGAAAGAAAGTTCTAGAGAGAGAAGGAAGTGAGCAAGGCAATCAAGGCAATCAAGGCAAGGTTCTCATTTCTTTTTCAAGCGCATCAGGTACGTCTTTCTATAACCTTTCTGAATTTCAATTCTGCATTTCAATACCAGTTTTAATACGAAAAATTAGATAACTTGCAAAGAAGTCCATTACTTTCAAAATAAGTCCTTTTTAAGTTTTACAAGAAATCTAAAATTCGTTTTGACACATTTTCAAAACAAAACAAAAATACAAAAACAGTTTTCAAACAAGTGGAACTACGAGACTCTGATTTCATTCTATGAATGAATACGTAGGCGCTCGCAATGCTCGAGTCTAATTTCAAAATACAATTTTTAATCAAATTTATCTGGAAAGGACTATTCTGAAAGATATTCAAACAACTTGCAAGATATCTAAAATAGAAATTAAATACATGATCCATTAAGAGACCGAAAGGGCGTATTGGGTGCCTAACACCTTCCCAATTCGTAACATAGTTCCCGAACCCTAGCAAAGTTAAATATTTAAATGAATCTCTGGTTTCAAAATGTATGAAAGATAATTCGTTTTCGAATTGTCCTTCATACGACCTTTTGTTTGTTTTCTCGTAAAACGAACTGACGACTCTATAAAACACGTTTTCCTTCAAAAAGAAAACTCGAGAACACGAGGATTTGTCCCGGATTCTTACAATGGCGACTCTGCTAGGGAATGTCGAAAACTAAGCTCTAATATAATGGATCATATATTTAATTCCTATTATTTATTAGATATAGGATTGCAAGCCTTAGTTTTAGGATAACATAGAAGCGATATAGGTGGATACCTTGATGCCTTTATTTGTTAATTATGTAAGGAAAATCTTTTTCATAATTAAAATTGTGTAAAATACCACAGCAAACCCTAAAAGCGTTGATCAATAATGAACCGCCATATTGTTATTTTGCACACACTCACGTCCTATCATGCATTTTTGCGAGTGTGAATTTACCCTATTAACCTCGGGACCAAAGTGAGACTAGGCCGCAGACTTGCGGGTCTGCACTAGCCAAAAGCGCCTGGGACCACTCTCTTTGGCCATGTACCTACTGAGGTATATCGAATGACGAGAACACTCACGTACCCGAGACGTATATCGAAAGGTCCTGACACGTACCTGTGCTCTTGAGGTATATCGTAAGACCTGCCAAATAGGAGGGAGCCTTAAACCTTACCATCTTCAATCACGCTTGCATATAGGGGAGTCAGCTTAGAACACAAGATTTTCTTCATGGTTTAATGACCGACAGTTGTGAGAATCTAAACCAGCTAAGGCCCTGTCATTCATACCATTGCGATTCCGACAGGTACGGCCGGAGGCTGTCCGACCTTCACCGTAAAAATTCACGAAGACTAAATCTTCGTAAGTTTCCTAGTACTGATTCCATGAATAAAGCAACTCATGAGGAGAGAACTTCCCGTGGTTTTCAAATGATTTTCCTAAAAAGCTCCTTTTAAAACGGATTTTCAAAACTATAAACGGTCAAGGAACCCATGGAATTCTATTCCTACCCTACCTTTATACGGGGCTCTCAAGTTGTCACTGTTGGTCTAATTTTGATCTCACCTAAACAAAACTTTTTTTGTACTTAGCGTCGTCATGATCGATGTATTTCTAGATAAGGTCCGACAATTTCTAAATGATATATTGTGGTTATTTTCCGAGGAAATGCGCACGATCGAATTTGTCCTTTTTTCGGGCATCAAATATTCATTCCATCCTGGCCTCTGCGTGGGCTGGAAGAGATAGTACCGGGCGACTTGTCAGACTATATTCTTTCGAAAATATGGATCAGAACACACCAAATAGGAATGTGAACAATTAATTCAATAATGCAGCGGATCCGTCGCCCGGTCCTTTTTACCGAACTAGGGGATGCCTTAGAATAATACCATGGGGGGTCAACCGCTACATCACACTCCGTCTCTGAATGCTGACCCAAACCTAGCCAGCACAAGTGGAAATGGGAATGTTCCGTTACCTAACCCTGAGGATATGCACCGGATGTTGATGAACCTGAGTCAAAGTATGGCCATACTCTTAACCGACAATCAAAATACTCGTGCCAAGCTGGACGAGTTGGCCAAGGGGTGCATGATAAATCTGCCAAGGGAAGCTCCGGTTATTCCACCACCAACTCCACTCTCAGTTCACATCGAAGTACCACCACCGTTTGAACAATTGAACCAACCAAAGGCCATGCATGATCCGATTGGTAATTGGTTACAACAGGACCCAATCGATCAGGCTCCTCCGCAGATGCCACCAATCCATGAACCTTATTGGGATCCGTATTACGAACCAGTAAGAAAGCCAATGAGTATTCAAGGGAAAGGTCCATCGCCAATGGAAACCTATCGGGGGATATAGATCTGTCTGAGCTCAAGGAACAATTGAAGGTACTTACTCAAAAGGTGGCTAAAAGTTCGAGTGACTTAACCCAAATGCAAAGCTACAACTTATACCCTGAAGCTTGTTACCCAGTGGGCTTCAAAATGCCTTCCATCCTGAAGTTTACAGGGACTATGCCGCCTGAACTTTATCTGAAATCCTATATCAGATCAATGAGGATTTACGATATCGGTGAGGCTAAATTAGCCAATTCCTTCTATCTCACTCTTGCGGGACCAGCCCAGAGTTCGTTCTTGAATCTCGAGAAACACCGTGTCAGATCGTGGTCCGCTATTGTCCAAGAATTTGTGTCACAATATAAGACTAATGAAGAGCTCAAGGTTATAAGAAAACATCTAGAAATGGCCAAGCAAAAGGAAGGCAAGAGCATTAGTGAGTTTGTTACAAGATGGAGGGAATTAGCGACACAAATGGTGGAGCGCCTCGATGAGGAGGAACAACTAGGAATGATTGTTAAGAATTGGAAACCAGAAATTCGGGCTCAAATGGGACACCAATTCTTTAGTAGGTTCAAGGCCTTGCTCCATGTTGGCAATGAAATTGAGGAAGAGCTAGCCAAGCAGGCTGAAACCAAGAAGTCCACATCACAATACAAAAAGACTTATACTCTAGCCATCAATTAAGTCTCCTCTTACGGATCCTATGGTAGGGGTTATTCCAACAATACCTATGATCAGAACCCTACAAAGAATATCGAGAATTATTCTGCACCGGGGTATCGTAATAACAACAAAAACAATTCGAGAGCATTTGATCAAAATTGATCTCGAGATAGATACTTCTCACAGTTACCTGGATCTTTGGGGACGGTTTTTGAACAGTTGAAAGAAGCTGGGATAATATATCCCATGAACCTAAGGCCGTTACCACAACAAATACCGCCCTATTGGAATATAAATGAGCATTGCGAGTACCATCAAGGGTTCGGACACACCACCGACAGTTGCATGGCCCTGCAACACGCTATTCAAAATCTAATTGATAGCAAAAGAATTCCTGATCCATCAGCCCTAAATGTCGCAAAAAATCCTCTTCCCAATCACCGAATTAATGCCATCGAGGAAGATTTGGATTTCTCAGATCTTGTATTTTTGATTAAACCCGCCGTGGATGCGAAAAATGTTGAAGTGTTGAAATTTGGCTGTCTAAAGCCTTCACATGCAGTTATCAAACACAATTCTGGAAAATCCCAGAAAATTGTCGAGGAGACCATAGATGAAACCTTATTGGGATTATGCGACGATGAAACCTCTACCCTGCGGTCACAAGAGATGGTTAGTCCAAAAGTTATGGGCTGGATGGAACGAATGCAACTTATACTAGGTCTTGGGCTCAGAAAGCAAAACCAGGGAATCACTCACTTTCCACAATTCAAAGACAACTCGAGGCGGCAGGGGCTCGGGTATAGTCGCGGAAAAGAAATAAAGAGGGGCACCCATCAAAGCAAGTACCCATCGCAAATAAATATGATCGCCTTCGAGTCGAAAAAAAGGTGCCTCCAACTTCGGTTGAAACACTTGAAGAAACAAATGATTCGGTAGCAACATGGGTCCAACAGTTGACTCGCTCTAGGAGAGTCTACCAACCACCGAGTACCAAGCAACCTACTGTTACTACTCCTCCCAAATAACTGGCGAAGGACCTAGAAGAAGGACGTATTGTGGAACAATTGAAGAAAACACAAGCCCAAATTTCGATATGGAGACTCTTGGTGGCATCCAAGCCGCATCGTATAGCACTGATGAAAATGCTAGATGAATAAGTTGTTCCTCTCAAAGCCACCCCGAATGAATTAAAGGCAATGATCGCTTCAATGGGGGTGCAAAAATAGGTTCTCGAGTTCTCTGATGAAGATTTATCACCACTCGGTCGGGATCATAACCAACCTTGCATATTACCGTTGTGGCCTGTAGGATGTCTATACCGTATGTTCTCGTGGATAACGGTTCTACAATTGACGTGTGCCCGTTAAAGACTGCTATTCGTTTGGGTATCGATTTGACTACACTGGAAGAATCACCGGTTACGGTTCGAGCATACAACAATACTAAGCGAGAGGTATTGGGTTCCGTCATGTTGGATATGAAGATAGGACCAGCTACGTTTACCACCGAGTTTCAAGTCATCGATATTCCGTTGAGTTTTAATTTGTTATTGGGCCGAGTTTGGTTGCATGAGGTTGGTGCACTTCCTTTTTTCCTTCATCAAAAGATAAAAATATCTTTCAACAGGGATATCATTATCATTAAGGGAGATCCTGAAAGAGCAATAGTGCCCAAAAATTAGCCTGTATTGGGAATTGAAAGCCAAGATGTCCAAATTGGGGGATTTTTGTATGAACCAAATGTGCAAACTCTTACCACTCAGACTGTAAAGTATCTGCCTCTCGACAACATATCGACAATAAATGCACAAGTGGTACAGATGATGAGGAAAATGAAATTTTTACCGGGGATTGGTTTGGGAAAATATAAGGCCGACATTGCACAAATGATCGAACCATACCAACAACCGAGTCCTTTTGCTGGGTTAGGGTACATGGGAGATGATAACCAAGTAAAAAGCCCCATATTTACCGATAGATCATTGAATGGATGGCTCGTGAAAGAGGGTGAAGACTTTCCTTATTGCGGGTTCCAAGAGTCATGGGTAAATGAAGAAGGAAAAAGGAAATCGGGTATAGAAATCTTCTTTGAAGAAGATTTGTATATAATTGAAGGTTTTACTCACACCTTCTCATCTCAGTTAAAGATCACCCGGCCAGCTGTCGAGCCGCTAGACGAGGAAGATATGTTGGGAAATATGTTTGAGGTAGTGGCAATTAAAGAGGATTACCTCGGGGACCCTGTACACCTCATACGCCCCATTGAAGAAAAGAAGAAGAAAGAAAAGAATATTGATAGAGATGTACAAAAATTAGAATGTATGTTATCGGTACAGAATGATATTTCTATCAATAAAATTGTCAATGTTTCCCCTTACTTTGATTCTTATAATGTGGAGGTGATGAATGAGAATTTGAATGATGAACAAAGAATACAACCCATTGAAGGGGACACGGTCACAATAAATTTAAGAAAAAATGACGACAAAAAAGAAATAAAAATTGGGGCCGAATTAAGTCATGATGAAAGGACAGAATTAGAACATTTGTTGAAAGAATTTGTCAATGTTTTTGCTTGGTCATACGCTGACATGCCGGGTTTAGACGCCAACATTGTAATGAATGAAGTACACTGATCATCATGAAAATCATCCTTTGGATAAGCGGCGTTTAAATCAAAATGCACCCTGATCATCAGGAAAAGACAGCCTTCATCACACCATGGGGTACTTATTGTTACACCGTTATGCCGTTTGGGCTGAAAAATGCTAGGGCTACATATCAACGAGCGATAACTACCTTATTTCATGATATGATCCATAAGGAGGTAGAAGTGTATATCGATGACATGATCATCAAATCCGTGGACCGAGCAAGCCATGTTGCAACTTTTCGGATTTTCTTTGAAAGGCTTATTCGATTTCAGATGCGCTTGAATCCTCAAAAATGCGTATTCGGAGTCACTAAAGGTAAGATGCTGGGGTATATAGTCAGTAAAAAGGGAATCGAGGTTGATCCGACAAAGATAAAAGCCATTCAAGAAATGCCCATGCCTAAAACTGAGAAAGAAATACGGAGTTTCCTCGGGAGATTATAGTTCTTAAGCAGATTCATTTCACAACTAACTCAAACATGTGAGCCGATTTTCAAACTGCTTCAAAAGAACTCAGATAAGCAATGGAACGAGCAATGTCAAGAGGCATTTGATAAAATCAAACGATATTTGTCTAGCCCGCCGGTCTTAGCACCTCCCCAAGTGGGCATTCCATTGATATTGTATATATCAGTCAACGACTCGTCAGTTGGGGCAATGTTAGCACAACATTTGTTGAAGACAAGAACGGAACAAGCGATATATTACCTCAACAAAAAGCTTTCTCCAGGGGAACAAAATTATACGACTTTAGAGAAATCATGTGCTTCATTGGTTTGGGCCACCTAAAAGTTGCGGCATTAGATGCTGAATTTGATATCTCCTACATAACTCAAAAGGCCGTCAAAGGGCAAGTCATAGCAGATCACCTAGCGGGAAATCCTATCATCGATACTGAGCTACAGGAATTTGAATTCCCCGATGAAGGTATCATGGAAATTACAGAAAATGATGAATGGAAAATTTACTTTGATGGGGCTTGTAATCAAAATGGAAATAGAGTCGGGATCCTATTGATTTCACCAGATCAGACCCACGCCCCTATGTCTTTTTGCTTAGAATTTCCCTGTACTAACAATATAGCAGAATACGAGGCATGTATTGTCGGGTTAGAAATCGCTTTGTAGAAAGGGGTTCGCAAGATCCAAGTGTTTGGGGATTCCGCCCTCATTATTCATCAGATTCTGAAAAAGTGGAAGATCAAAGAGGAAAAACTTGTACCCTTTTTAGCCCAACTCGAAGAAACTTTTGAGAAATTTGATTGTATTGAATTCTTCTATATCCCAAGAACACAGAACAATTTTGCTGATGCCTTGGCTACTTTGGCCTTGATGATTGAAATTCTAGGGGAGAAATAAGAAATCCAAATCCAAATTCAGAAGCGGGCAAATCCGGTATTCTGTCTGTCACTCGAGGTTGAAAGCAAAAACGTGATTGACAAAAATGTTTGGTATTATGATATTTGGCAACTACTCAAGCACAATGAATATCCACCAAATACCGACAAAGTCACTCGGGTCACACTTCGCCTACTAGCGTCCCGATTCATCATCTGTGCGGGAAAATTATACCGAAGAGGAAAAGTCTCGAGCGATGATGGAACAAATCCATAGTGGAGAATGCGGTCCACATATGAGCGGTCATACGTTGGCACGTAAAATAGTTCGTCAAGGATATTATTAGCTGATAATGTAGAAAGATTGTTTGAATACGTCAAAGGTTGTCATCAATGTCAAATATACACCAAGGCACAGAAACTCCCACCAAAAGAGCCAACCACAGGCCCTACCCGCAAGGGGTAGCCGTACGGTTGAGAGCCAACTATACGGTTGGAAGGCAGCCATACAGTTGGTGTCCAGCCGTGCGGTTGGGTTGTACCTTTTGCTATAAATAGAGCGCGAATTTGTCTTTTTTTTCTCATTGAGTTCACTATTCATTCTATCTCTCTAGCCAAAATACCTCTTCTTTCTTTGTCATCATGTTTACTTTTCGGACCAGTGCTGCTTTTTCCCTTATATCCGATTTTGTGTCCTTAGCCGAGGCTGATTATGGCCTCAACTGGGGTGACCTGAGCCATCTTCACTGCTGGTGTTCTCACGAGATCAACTGGTCTTTCCTCCTTGAACACTGCTTTATTGATTTTTCAAAATTGATATGCTAAAGAGAATTGCATGCAAGTTGAAGTGCCTTTTCTTTTCTATCTCACCTTCAGTTTTGACCTTTGGTGTTATTGGGAATCAGACTTTTTGAATCAACTTTTTCTAGAAACTTTCGAGCCACTGTGCATGGATTTTCAGGATTTGACATCTCTCTACCCTCAGTTTTCCTCTCTTTGGTCAGAGGATATAATTTCGCTTGGAATTCTCAATCCTCATTGGACTACCCTCTGATCTTTCATAGGGAAGATGCTAGTCCTGTATCGTTTTCTGTTTTTCGATACCCTTATTGCTCCCTCTTTCGATTATCCGGCCTTTTTATTTTGGGCTTTCGAATTTTTCTTGCTTTTTTATTTCTTTTGCTTTTTCCAAAACAGGAGCCTTACTCACCTAAGATGTAGTCCTTCGCCTTTTTGGCATAGCTGTCACTTTTAATGTGGCTCTCCCTGTCGATTTTTCCTTTATTTCTGTTTTTCTCACTTTTTTCTCTCTTGGACCAACGGGATTTTTCCCTTTTCTACTCTTTCAATTTTTTTGGTACCTAATTCCTCTTTTACACCTTCATTGTTTATTAATCAGATTCGAACCTTTTGAAAAATAGATCCATCCTTTTGAATTTCAGTTCCTCCATAGACTTTAGAGCGTTAGACTTTGAGTTTTGATCAGCCATCTCGTGCGTGTGTGTGTGTGTGTGAGTTTTGGTCCTTTTGTATCGAGAGAAGTTGCTTCATGGTCTGTCATTCTCCCCCCCCTTTTTTTGGTCAAATCTGGTCAAAATTGAGGGGTAGCCGCAGGGTATTACCCCCCAGCCGTATGGCTAGCAGCCAACCGCACGGTTAGGGGCTAGCTGTACGGCTGGCAGCCAACCGCACGGTTGGGGGCTAGCCTGCGACTGACTCCTTTTTCCTATAAATAGGAGCCTGTTTTGCTCATTCTCTTCACTTCCTCTTGCAGTTTCTTTCTCTAGCATATATTTTCTAATTTTTAAAAACTTTTAACGAGTGTTCTATAGTAGTGTGAGTGATGGTGTTTGCGAGACTTCTATCGATTTTCGTGTTTATGATGATGGGGGGCCCACCGAAGGGCGGGGAGGCGCTGGAGCTGCTCCCGGGGGACATCACGATGACTGGGAGGGTATGGCCTGGAAGGGGCCATTGGGGACAGACGGGTCACTACAGCGGGCGATGTACCATGACGTGTCCTTGATCTCACCGGAGAGGGGCGAGAGTGGCTACTGATGGAGCCCGCGGCACACGAGATCTGTCGCCGTACTCAGGTATTCTCTGATTTTTAGTATTTACGCTAAGTGATATTTTTGAAAAAATGTAATGATATGATATGCATGAAATGTGATAAATTTAATAATTACTTGCCATTGTAACCATACTTAACATAACTTATTTTCCAAAATATGTATTACCCAGTATTAATTTAAAGAGAGAATCAAAAAATTTATTAAAATATATGATGTAACAGAGGATTGGACATTGCCGTGGTATTACACGTGTCGCTCCCGAGCTTTGAGACCAGCTACCCCCGTTGGTGAGGGCATATCTAAGAGCAACCCCGTTCGGGCGATTTATCGAGGTGCTGCTAGGTGGGGAGTTCCAGCGATCGGTGAGTCTGCCGACAGTGTTGGGGGAGAGATGGTGGGACACGATGCATACCTTCCATTAGAGTTGGAGAGAGATGACGCTGGCCCCAGAGGATGTCTTCGTGCTGACGGGGTTGCCATTTGGTGGAGAGGCCTTGGCACCCAACCCCAGGGTACGAATGACGCTGGATGGGATGGGAGCGGAATTGGGATGGAGGCCTAGTCAGATAGTGGCAGATGGTATCCCTCATACGGCAATGGTGCACCACATTGAGGTAGAGAGCGAGAGGTTTGGGGATGGACCGATGACGCAGCAGGAGGTTCGGTAGCTGTCTCGATGTTTTCTACTGCTGGTGCTGCACGATTTCTTCTAATCATGAGGCGTCGACAACTTGCGGTTGTGGTGGTTGCCGTACCTGCGGTTCTTTGACCAGCTGTACGCGTTTGCATGGGTAGGATACGTGTTGGCGATGCTGTATGAGTTGATGGACTTGGTATGCCGTCATATGGAGCTCAACCATCGCGAGCTGGTCACGCTTTGGGAGGTAATTAATTAAATTAAATCCTCAGTTTGTCTTTTACGAAAAAATGTGAATTGTTAATAAAAATGTGACGATGTGATAATTTAATAAAAAGTGTGATAATTTGCTACAGATGTGGTTTATCGCGCATACCCATCAGGGTTTTGGTCAGATCAACTTGCACGCGACATTCGCAGACGAGTTCCCGCTCTTTAGACAATATTATAGCGGGAACATAGTTAGGGTGTACTGATATATGACTCCGAACAATAGTACAGGCGACGTGTCTGGTCTACAGTTAAATTAGGTATAAAATTGTGTTAATGAATATTTAATAAGTGTTAGAGAAAAAAGAAAGTTATTTATGGCGTACATTCGATGTGGCAGGTTCAATGGAGCTTGTGACCTGCATTTGTGACATAACAGTGAAGAGTTTCGTTAAGATTTTTTTTTGCGGCATTAAAATAAACAAGCATACATAAAATTTAGATAAAATTAATAAAAGTTGATGGGGGCACTAAGAGCATCTCCAACCGTTATGTAAATATTTTTGTGTAAATCTTATGTATCATGACACTTTTACACAAAACTTAAAGTGTAAAAAAATATACTCCAATGGTACATTTTTAAACTTTTGTGTAAATTTTGAATGAAACAATAATATAATTATGCATATTAGATATTATTTTATGCAATTTTTTATTATTTTTTCTTGAATTTTGGTATACATAATATTATAACAACAATGGATCTTGATTTGTTGGTCTTAATGAGTAGATTTTAGATATATATTTTTTATTAAATTATATAATTTCTGTTAAAAGATATTACATTTTAATGTATTGTAAAATCTCCAACCGTTGTGTAAATATTTTTGTGTAAATCCTATGTGTCAAGCGACTTTTACACAAAACTTGAAGTGTAAAAAAAATATACTCCAATGGTAAATTTTTAAACTTTTGTGTAAATTTTGAATGAACCAATAAGATAATTATGCATATTAGATATCATTATATGCAATTTTTTATTATTTTTTCTTGAATTTAGGTGTACATAATATTATAACAACAATGGATCTTGATTTGTTGGTCTTGATGAGTAGATTTTAGATATATATTTTTTATTAAATTATATAATTTATATTAAAAGTTATTACATTTTAAAGTATTGTAAAATAATTGAGAAAATAAAAAGCTGCGTGGCAGTGTAAACTTGGGGTGTATTTTACACATTCATTTTACACAAAAGCTAAATTTAAAAGACTGCTGGAGCTCAAAATTTTTACAAGTTTTGTAAATTTTACACAAAACCTAAATATACACTATTGTTGGAGATGCTCTAAGTAAATAAGAATAAATTATGTATGTATAAAATGTGGGTGTCTCTTATTTTCGGTGGGCATATGCGCCGCAATTCTCCTAAATACATTTGCCCTTGGCCGGATGTGATGGAAATTGCTCATGGCAATAGGCATCTCTTTGAGATTTTTGGTTGTGGATTCAATGAAATTTGGACCTCGATTGAAGATCTGCGCCGTACAATTCATTTTTTCCCAAAACAATGTGGTATAGATTGTCTATGTCAATGCTATGTTGATAATATATGAATCATCTACTATTATAGAATGTCGGAAGGTAATTCGGCGATATTATTGAACTTCTGTCGTTTTTTTGGTTTTATTCAAACCCACACTAGTAGCTATTGCAATACAAAATCCCAAGGGGTGGTGTCACGGGGTGCCTTCCAACAGCACTCGTGACCGACATCGACGACACTTCATCAGCACCGTGCTTGCGCCCGAGCGCAGCACGGCCCAACAGGCGATCTAGCGCCATCTAGTTTTATTATGTTTAGGTTTCTCATATGTAAATATTGTTTCCATGTAATTAGATCTAGGAATTTCCTTTGTAATTGTATTGCATTTCCTTTGTATAAGTTTTCTTGTAACTTGTAAGACCTAACGTGCACTGCTACAACTTTGGTATTTTCATTAAGTGGTTATATGTGGGGATAAGACTATCTGCCTCACACCCGAGTTGCCTACCAGTGCACGTTGTTTAGCACTTGCTTTCAAGCTCTTACTTTCTTTCGAATTGTAATAGCTTTCCATGTAATCTCATTTTTTTGCAATGAAGTAATCTCAATTTGCGCTCACGCTCTCTTTCAAATTACTGTTGTTGCATGTTGTTCGTTGATTGTTAATAAAATTCGATCACATTCAACTGTGCTATCGGTTAGCACGGTCGTTCACGCGGCCTCCTTTGTGCCATCAAAGAACGCCCCGTGACAGTTGGTATCAGAGGGATTGTTTTCGATTGCTGCCTTGTAAAACCCAGTTGGTGTATCTTACTACGTTACGATGGGAACCAATAGCCAGAGAATCGAAGCCCTCGAGAGAAATGTTGGCTTGCTAATGGAGAAAATGGGCGGAACGCCCTCTCTCGTTGATCGTGTGCAAATTTTGGAGTTACGCGCTCAAACTATCCCTGCAGGGGATGCATCGGGTAGCTCACCCGCACTAATCGATCGCATACAAGATTTGGAGGAAGGCCTCCAAAATCTTCACGGAATCCCACCAGGGGGTCACTTTGGGGAGATGATGGATGAGATGAGAACTGAAATCGATCGCCCAGAAATTGACTATATTGTCGATGGCGGTCGCTAACTCACCAGTTGGGGGTGGGGAGCGTACGAAGATAAAAGTGCCTGAACCCAAAGCATTCACTGGTGTTCGTGATGCTAGGGAATTAGAAAATTTTGTTTTTGACATGGAACAATATTTTCGTGTAACAAAGGTCGACGAGGAGGAAACGAAGATATCCTCTGCGTCCATGTACTTGTCTGGGGATGCCAAATTATGGTGGCGGAACAAGTACAACGAGGTTCAAGCTGGGGAGTGCGAGATTAGCACTTGGGAGGATCTGAAAAAGGAGTTGCGTGATCGATTCCTTCCCGAAAACACCTCCCACAACGCACGACAAGAACTCCTTCAAACGAAGCACTCAGGGAGCATCAAGGAGTACGTCAATGTGTTCACCACCATCATGTTAGATATCCACGATATGAATGATGCTGATAGACTATTCTTCTTCATGATCGGGTTACAACCGTGGGCCAAAATGGAGTTAAATCGTAGGCAAGTGAAGACGTTAAGTCAAGCCATATTAGCTGCTGAAAGCCTGCAAGATTACACCACCGGTCCTAAATCAAATGTCCCAAGAAGTGGGCAGACGAAGAATGCGGGGGAGAGAAAACCGAATTCTCCTGCCAGACCTGATTGGAGAGGCAACACACCCACCAGGCCATTTACCCAGCAAAATAATCACAAGAATGGGAACAAGTTCACAGGGAACTCCCAAACCGGCAATAATGGGAAAAAGCCCGTCAGCCCCGGAACGTGCTACTTGTGTCACGGTGCTCATTTCATGGCCAACTGCCCTGACAAGCAACTTTTAAGTGCTCTTGTTGCTAGAGGTGGTGGCATGCTCCCAAAAGTACCATCTGGTTCTGGACAACCCTTCCATATCCAGCCAAATGACCACACAGAGTTTGAGGAAGAAACCGAAGAGTGTGAAGGAGCTTCACTTGGTGCTTATCAAGGGCAGTTCATGCATTCTTGCAACGCGGTGACAGTAGAGGAGGATCATCGACATAAAGGGAAGGTAGACCCAACCCCAAATGGGAGAGCAGGTGTTGGGAAGAGTCCTCAAGGAAACGGTCTAATGTATGTTGATATCAAAATCAACGGGAAGTCGATTCAGGCCATGGTGGACACGGGCGCAACGCACAACTATCTGGCAAGTACTGAAGTTGAACGGTTAGGCCTTATTTTGGAGAAAGGAGTGGGCCGTGTGAAGGCCATCAATTCGGCCCCTCAACCTGTCGCTGGAATGGCAAAATCTGTGTTAGTCAAGGTGGGTCCTTATGAAGGGAGAACCAACTTCTCAGTAGTGGTAATGGACGACTTCAAGGTTATCCTGGGGTTAGAGTTCTTAAGGGAAACTAAGGCTAGCGTCATGCCCAGCACAAATAGCCTCATGATGCTTGGCAAGAACCCCTGCGTCATCCCGGTGATGACCCCTTCTAGTAGTGGGAAGTTTTTATCTGCAATTCAACTGAAGAAGAGATTGAAGCACGACAATCCTACTTTTGTGGCCGCGCTGAAATGGAATGAAATTCAGGAGACGTCAGGACCCTTGCCGAAATCCATTCGACGGGTGTTAACCGAGTTCGAAGATGTAATGCCCGACAACCTTCCGAAGAAGTTACCTCCACGTAGAGAAGTGGACCAACAGATTGAACTAGTGCCGGGTGCTAAGCCTCCAGTTCGAGCAGCTTATCGGATGTCCCAGCCCGAACTGGCAGAACTTCGAAAACAGCTAAAGGAATTATTGGATGCAGGTTTAGTGCAGCCAGCCAAATCGCCGTACGGGGCCCCAGTCCTCTTTCAAAAGAAACAAGATGGCTCCTTGAGAATGTGTGTCGACTACCGTGCTCTCAACAAGGTAACCATTCGGAATAACTACCCGATCCCTCTTGTGGCTGATTGCTTTGACCAACTCAGCCGGGCAAAAGTTTTCACTAAGCTCGATCTCAGATCCGGGTATTGGCAAGTTCGCATTGCAGCAGGAGATGAGGGAAAAACCACATGCGTCACCAGATACGGGGCTTATGAATTCCTTGTTATGCCATTTGGGCTAACCAATGCTCCAGCCACTTTCAGCACCTTAATGAATCAGGTTCTTAGGGACTACTTGGATGATTTTGTCGTTGTTTATCTCGATGATATCGTTGTGTACAGCGAAAGCATGGAAGAACATGAAGAGCACCTAAAGAAGGTATTTGAGAGACTTCGAAAACATGAGTTGTATATCAAGTTGTCGAAGTGCTCTTTTGCGCAGAAGTGTATCAAATTTCTTGGCCACATCATTGAACAAGGGAGAGTGCAAATGGATCCGATTAAGGTCAAGGTTATTCAGGAATGGCAAGCGCCCACCAATGTGTCGGAACTCTGTTCTTTTCTGGGACTGGCGAATTACTACAGAAAGTTCGTGAAAGACTACTCCAGTATCGCATTGCCTCTGACGGAACTACTAAAGAAGGCAAAAGTTTGGGATTGGTCGACGGGGTGCCAAGCCGCCTTCGATGCTTTAAAGAGGGCTATGTCTGAAGACCCGGTTCTTACTCTACCGGATGTGACCAAGCCGTTCGAAGTGCACACCGATGCATCAGATGTTGCCCTCGGAGGAGTCTTAATGCAGGAGAGCCACCTGCTAGCATACGAAAGTCGTAAGCTCAACGACACCGAGATGAGGTATTCTGCTCACGAGAAGGAGTTACTAGCAGTTGTCCATTGTCTAAGGTTATGGCGGCACTACCTTCTTGGTTCTGGATTTCTTGTGAAGACAGATAACACTGCGGTCAGCCACTTTCTTAGTCAACCAAAATTGAGTTCTAAACAAGCAAGGTGGCAAGAGTTACTAGCTGAATTCAATTTTTGGATGGAGTATAAGGCAGGTTCGACCAATAAAGTAGCGGATGCTTTGAGTCGCAGGGTGGAGTTCAACGAACAGTCCAACGCGTTCCTTAACGCCATTCTTCGAATCGACAGCCAAGTGTCTACCAAAATCCGAAACAAAATCAAGAATGCGCTACCGCAAGATCCTGTTTCTGCCCAACTATTGAAAATGATCGAGAAGGGGAAGACACGGCAGTTTTGGTTAGACAACGGGTTCATCTCAACAAAGGGAAATCGAGTGTTTGTTCCTCGAGTAGGGGAGTTGAGGCGGACCTTGATTCGAGAATGCCATGATACCTTATGGGCAGGACACCCTGGTCAAGAAAGGACGTTGGCCCTCCTCAAGCAAGGGTACTACTGGCCTCAAATGGAAGACGATGTGGAGAGCTATGTTAGGACTTGCCTGATCTGCCAACAAGACAAAATCGAGCGGAGATAGCCTGCAGGGTTACTGGAACCTCTACCCATCCCAGAGCGACATTGGGAAAGCGTTTCGCTCGATTTCATATCAGGTCTACCCAAAGTGGGGGACTTGACGACTATCCTTGTGGTTGTCGATCGTTTTTCGAAGTATGCCACTTTTATTGCGGTTCCAAAGAACACGTCAGGAGAGGAGACTGCACAACTATTCTTCAAGTATGTGGTTAAGTATTGGGGGATTCCTCGGAGCATTGTCAGTGATAGGGACTCACGATTCACGGGAAATTTTTGGAAGGAACTTTTCAAGGTTCTCGGTTCCAAACTGTGTATGAGCTCCAGTTACCACCCTCAGTCCGATGGGTAGACTGAAAGATACAACGCAATGCTTGAGGAATATCTGCGCCATTTTGCTAGTGCAACACAACGAAATTGGGTCAAGTTATTGGACGTGGCTCAACTGTGCTTCAATGCCCAGAAAAACTCCGGGACAGGCAAGAGCGCCTTCGAAATCGTTACTGGACAACAACCCATCCTTCCTCACACCGCCAACTCGATGCCAGTTTCAAAATCTCCTAGAGCCCGTAATTTCTCAGAAGAGTGGAAGCAGAATATTGAGTTGGCTCGTTCGCACCTGGAGAAAGCCACCCATCGAATGAAGAAGTATGCAGATCAGAAAAGGCGACCGTTAGAGTTCCAAGTAGGAGATCTCGTAATGGTGAAGCTCCTTCCACAAGATAGGAAGTTCTTGAGGGGTCGAGACCCACGCCTTCTACAAAAATATGATGGGCCGCTTAGGATTGTGAAGAAAATTGGGAAAGTGGCTTATCGGATTGAACCCCCTAGCTGGCTGAAGGTTCACCCAGTATTTCATGTCAGCATGCTGAAACCGTACTTTGCTGACACAACCGATCCATCCCGGGGAGAGTCTAGTCGTCCAGGGCTAAAGCAGAGAGCAGAAGGGAAGCAGTCAGTGGAAGCCATCCTGGCCGATCGAGTTGTGACAGCTTCTCGCAAACAACACTAAGAGTTCCTTGTCAAATGGGCAGGAAGAGACCCAGAAGAGAACACTTGGGAAAGAGCATCAGACCTATCGGCCTTCCAGGACCAGATCACAGCATACCTCAACCAGTTGCCGAGGGCGTCAACAGCTCTGGTGGGGGAGGATATCACGGGGTGCCTTCCAACAGCACTCGTGACCGACATCGACGACACTTCATCAGCACCGTGCTTGCGCCCGAGCGCAGCACGGCCCAACAGGCGATCTAGCGCCATCTAGTTTTATTATGTTTAGGTTTCTCATATGTAAATATTGTTTCCATGTAATTAGATCTAGGAATTTCCTTTGTAATTGTATTGCATTTCCTTTGTATAAGTTTTCTTGTAACTTGTAAGACCCAACGTGCACTGCTACAACTTTGGTATTTTCATTAAGTGGTTATATGTGGGGATAAGACTATCTGCCTCACACCCGAGTTGCCTACCAGTGCACGTTGTTTAGCACTTGCTTTCAAGCTCTTACTTTCTTTCGAATTGTAATAGCTTTCCATGTAATCTCATTTTTTTGCAATGAAGTAATCTCAATTTGCGCTCACGCTCTCTTTCAAATTACTGTTGTTGCATGTTGTTCGTTGATTGTTAATAAAATTCGATCACATTCAACTGTGCTATCGGTTAGCACGGTCGTTCACGCGGCCTCCTTTGTGCCATCAAAAGACGCCCCGTGACAGTTGGCCTAGTGGAGGGGCGGATTTGGGATGTAGGCCATCACTCATGGAGAACAGGCCTCCCTCCCTCGTGCAACTCTTTGGGTTCAATCATCACTCTTGAAGACGTTTTGTTCTAAACCATTAGACGTGATGGCTTTTCTTACTCACCGAAATTTGTTTTTTGGATATTTGGATCCATGATAATACTAAAAAAAGTATAGTCACTCTCACCTAGTTACTCATATCTTTTTCCAATTTTTCAAGTGTTTTTTTTAAATCAAATAAACTCTTAATTAATTTTTTTTTATTTCCATATTGTTATGGAACATAGCCTTGATGAATAAGGTGAAAACATTTAATAAACGTTAAACAAAAAATAACAGTAGCTTAAGACTGCAAACAACAAAATATTATACATAAAGTAATTTTTTTCCTTGATTCTTGTTTTTTTGGTTAATTGGTTTATGTCTTCCTAAAAGTTTGTCTTTGGGTCTTCTCTTCCTTGTTAGGATTTAAACATGATATGAATTATGTAATGTATGTCGTAGGTCATTCATTTTCCATGAACCAAAATAAAAATTGAACTTTCAACTGCTGGAAGATAATTTATTGCGTGAATCTCAATTTATATATTTCAAATTCAGTTTCCATTAAACATTAGCTAATACAAGAGTTTATGAAAGTTATGTACTTTCTATTTTGGAGCATTGAGTGATATTTAAAGTAATCTTAGTATTGGTGTTTTTTATTGAGATGTTGGAATAAATTAGCAGTAATTATTTGACATATCTCTAACTTTAATAAAAATTATAAATCAGGCAAAATACAAAGAGAATTTTAAAAATACACATAGTAATTTGTTATGGTTAGAGAAAATAAAGTTTGAAATCTCATTGTGTGGAATGATAGGATTAGTTATAAATCGGGGCAAAATAAAAAGAAATTTTTAAAAATAAATATAATAAGTTATTATGGTCAGGCAAATTTTAATTTTTTTTAAAATTTCATTGTGTGTCGTGATGGGATTAGTTACCGAGTTTTTTTTTGTCTGATTTCCGTGAATTAATAGTCTGCTTTAAATACTTCACTTCATGTGAATTAATAGTTGGCTATTAGTGTTTTAGCACCTGCTCAAGCAATTAAAATCTTCTTCCCATTCTCATGCTCTTTTCCTCGAATATATTTTTATCGATTTCAACACATGATAAAAAATAAAAAAAGATTTTATTTTTTATTATATCAATATATATATATATATACATTTAGTTAAGTTAATAAATAGCATAACACATTGATGTAAATATGTTATTGGGAAAAGTAGTATTCACATGAATCCGGATGCAAGTGAAAAGTGTAAAATATATTTGAAATTGGGGAATGGAGAACAAAGAAAGTAGGCCCTAGAGCTGTCTATTTCATGGAAATTAAAGCACTAGTAAACTAGGCTGGATCTTTTATGGCATCAGGAATTTGGATTAGTGAGATTGTTTTTTCACATAAATGTGGCCATATTTATTTTTCTTTTCAGTGGAATCATTTAATAAATCATTATGTATTGATACTTTGTTAGAAGCAATCCAGTTATTGCGCAACACCAAGTGCATGCTTAAAATGATCGCATTAAAAAAATTCATTTAATTAGTGCGTTTTTAATTAAAAAATGTTAAAATCAAGCATAGACACTTAATTATGAATAAAGGGAGTAATAACAAAAATAATTCTTTTGTGCTTCGTTAACAATGGCTTTTCTTCCTTACTTCCCAAAAATTTGATATTTGGATCCATGGATAAGACTAGAAAAATAATAATTACTCTCGCTCACCTAATTATTCACATATGTTTCCAATTTTTCGTAAATTTAATAGTATGTATTTTTTTCGTTTTTTTTTTTATCAAATCCACTTTTAATAAATAAGGTGGAAAAAATTAATAAATATTAAAGAAAAAATAATAGTAGCTTAAGACTACAAACAACAAAAGATTGTACATAAAGTAAATTTTTCCTTGTTTATTCTTTTTTTTTTGGTTAATTAGTTTATGGGGGAATTAACAAATTTGACCCTAAAGTTTGGGTCTAATGCAATTTAATCTTGTATTTCAATTTTAGCAATATCAACCCTGAAGCAGCTTTAGTTATGCAATGTTAACCCACATTAACTTCTGTTTGATTAACAGAGGATTACGTGGCAAGCTTAAGTGGATATGACGTGAACAAATAAATTGTAATTTGACCCTAAAGTTTTTGGTATGTTGCAGCCTTAACCCTAATGTTTTAATTTTTGGCAATGTTAACCCTGGAATTTATTTAGTTATGCAATGTCAACCCTCAGTCCACTTTCGCTTGAAAGCTATTATTGAAGGCATATGTGGATCTAATGTGGACAAAAATAATAATACCAAAATACGATAACAACGACGTGAACCCCAAATAAGAGTGGATAAAAACTCTATAATGCCATAACTTTGAATCTACATGTTAATTCTGTATATTCTCCAAAGAGCTCTAAAAACACATATAACATGAACTGGTTATCTCCGTAATGATATTAGATTATTTTATTTTAATTTTTTTTGGAATACTAAAACGGAAAATTTTGTATTTTTTTAATAAAACTTGAGAATGGATCGTGTCGGGTTCGTCTCGTTTTTATCATGTTTCGTTGTTATCATCTTTGTCCATGTTACATCCACGTTAGGCTCCATTAATAGCTTTTCAAATGGAAGTAGAAGGAGGATTGACATTGTATAATTAAAGGAACTTTAAGGTTGACATTGCTAAAATTGAAACATTAAACTTAAAGTTGCAATTGACCCCAAACTTCAAGGTCAAATTTGTTAATTCCCTTTATTTTATGTCTTTCTAAAAGTTTGTCTTTGGTATTCTTCTCTTCTTCGTCAGTAGTATTTAAACATGATATGAATTAAATATGTACTGTATGTTGTAGGTCATTCACTTCCATGGTATGAACAGAAATAAAAATTGAACTTTCAATCAATGGAAGATGATTTATCGTGTGAATCTCGATTTATATATTACAAATTTACTTTCCCTCAAACATTAGTGAATACAAGAATTTTGTGAAAAGTATGTACTTTCTATTGTTGAGCATTGAGGCACATTTAAAGTCTTTTCTTATCAATAATTTGTGTTATTTACTTAAAAGGAATTATTTAGAATTAGTCTTAGCTTGGGATGTAGAACTTGTTATTTACTGAAAATATATTTATTTTAATAATAATGTAGAACTTGTAAGTAACAAACTTTCATCTATATATATATTTAATTTTCAATCAATCTAGCAAATTGTTAATTAGTTTTGCATTTGCCTTTTTACCCCTTCTTTTTTTCCTTCTCTATCTAGTTTCAATTTTGATTTATTTTTCTTCCACACGAGCTTTGGTTATGCAAGACTAGTGGCAAGAGTGCACGGACCATTATTTAGTTATGAAAGTTTTAAAATTAAAATATTATAAAAAATCGTGTAGGGGAAAAATAACCTTTTCACTACAAATGATGTCATTAAGTCATAAACCAGTAGCACTAAATGATTTTTGCACTAAAGGTATCATTATGGAAAATGAAAATTTAATGGAGACTTTAGACAAAAAAATCATCCAAAAATATATTAATTATCGCCCTCCAAAATACATAGACTGGCTACGTCCTTGATTGTGTCCTGACTGAAGTGATGCAGGACACTACCAGAAGTTGATTTTCTCTTTATTTTTTGAAAATATTTTATTGCTTATGTATGTATTCAATTATATTTTTGTAACATTATTTATTTTATTAAGTTGGTTTTTATTAGTAACTAAGCTAGCATTTTAGTAAAATTTATGATATTTGGATACCTAGTATTTTAGTTAATTCTTTTTAGAACTATTAGCATTATAATAATGGCCTATTTATAGGGGTTTTTTTTTTTTAAAATATTTTTGTAGGACGAGAAAGTTGAGAAATTTCAGGAACTAACCACAGAATTGTGCATGAAGAAGCGGTTAATCGCATCATATAGGGTCCAACTTCCTATAATTATGAAAGATGCGGAGGGCCTTAAACATCTATCATCTAAACTTCAAGTTGTTCGTAATTATCTAAAAGATCTTGAAGCCAAAAGGCAAGAGAATTTACGCCATGAATGAAACAATGTATAGTAGGTATTGGAAATAAGGTTGCATTAATTTGATGGTTTGGATGGAACAAAATTGAGTTTCATGAAAAAGATTGCTAGAATATTTGTACTCGATCAATGGAAGACAGTTCATGATCCAAACCTAACATGCACAAAAAACTCTCACATGCAGATCCTTACTTTTCCCTTGTTTTCCTCATATTGATCCAAACCAAAATGATCACAAAAATGGTAGTACATTTGATTTTCATTATTTTTGATATACCAACCAAATAGACACGAATTAAAGTTCCATTTTTATAAAAAATATTTTAGTTTGAAAATGAATTCCCACTCATTTTTAACAGATTAACCATAGCTTTGATGCAATGAAACACCACTAACGATAAAAAATATATATGCATTTACAATTGATCAAAATGAAGTATATATAAACTAAAAGTACCCAAAGTGCATTCAAATGAATTGAAACACAAAAGACCTTTACATTGATGAGTGAGAGGCCTAACCTATATGATAAAAGCGTCTTCCCAGATCTAGCCGAGAGCTTTCAGCAGGTTTTGAGTTTCATGTTTGCTATTTGAAGTTTGTAAAAAGGGAAGAATGTAATTTTTTTTAAATTAGCATCACAAATTTGGCCTGCAAATCATTTTATACAATTATATATAATGTATTGATGATATATAGAACACAATGAATAGCATGGCCTATTTGGCTTCTATATTCATAGAATTATTGATAAGTTGATATCTTGACATCACATATTGCGGTCATTAAGGGGAAAAGGAAGGTAAAAGAGGCTGATGGTTATACGAATAGTATTTTTATTCAATTTGTGCTCCAAGCGATTTAAGCATTGACATGCTTCCATTTACGGAATTTCGATTAATTAAATAAAATTTTAAAACCAATTTACGAAATATATTAATGGCGGAATACAAATATAAATAAAATAAAATAAAATATCGGATGTAAACTTAAATTATGGTAAAACATGGTGTTTAAACTCAAAATAATTCTTGATTGAACTTGGAACATTTAATTTTATTCATTGAAGATTGTGTGTTGCAATGTTTCATTGGCTATTTTATTTTACTTCCATTAGGAAATGAATGCGATATATATGAATTACAACTGAGATAATAATATATGTTGTGGGCCATTTCTATTGCATGCACAAAATGAAACTTATAGTTTTAACTATTTTGAAATGATTATTGTGTGAATCATTATCTATTTATTACGAATCCAATTTTTCACAACTAAGTGAATATAATTTTTTTTGTGAAAAGTTTATATATTGTTCCGCTAGGCATCAAATCAATTTTAATTTTTTAGTGGATATCTTTATTTCTTATCATATTGTATGTTAATAAAATTAAATTTATAAAATTTAGAGATTGGAGGAAACTAATAACTGTTGGTGGATGAACAATTTAAGAATGAGTTAAAATAAAAAAAATTGCATCCTTTACTATTCTTAAAAGTAGAAATGATAATTTGTTCATATTAGTTATGGATAGTAACTGAATTGATGAGAATTAAAGAAAAGGTTATTGCTTCTCTACGATGTATTAAGGTTTAATTTTTTTTCTTTTAATAAGTCAGCAAGCCTAATAAATCGTTCACTAGCATAGTTTAATGAATCAATATTCATGTATCATTCTTTACAAATTATGTAATAAACGAGTGGATATGGAAAAAATGATTTTCGGCAAGCAATAAAATGAAAAGTTGGAGAATAAAATATTAATTACTGACATGGTTAGTTCCTAAGCAATCCAATAAACTAATTGCATGCAAAAGTAGTATATTTGACTTCCATCGTGTACAAAACATCTGATTTATATCCGAAACTCTTCAAATAGGAAATAGTCTCCACTTACAACGAAGCAAACATAAACCTTAATGCAATATAATAACACTAAAAACAGAAAATATCCCTAGTGCACTCTAGGGACAAACAACAAAACTCATTATGCTAATCCTTAAATTCTAAGTAATTCGAAGTATACATTGATGATATATAGAGAGAATATTAGATATAAGGTGTCCCAATTTGACTTAATTTTTCATGACAAGCTGAGATATTAACATATGTGGATGTTGATCCAGAACATGGAGATATATAAGAACAAGCAAAGACAGTAGTAATATATAAGAGATGTAAAAGAATGAACGGGGACAATAATAACTAGTATTTGTTATTCTATTGTGAAAGAAGCAATTAAGCACTGGTATGCACCCCTACGAGTGAAATGGTAGTGGTCTAAATACAAATTATCATGGGGTGAGTAATTAGGCATTTTGTTCAATAACATAAAGTTTATAGTAGTTAATGGAATTCACTAACTAAAGGCTTAAACACAAATAAATTAAATATGAGATGCAAATAAAAAGGTTTAAATTTAACTTTGTCTCTCCAAACTATGGCTCTTGTTACACTTTGTCATATGAACTTAAATTAAGGCCATAAACAATCATTTCATTGGAATTGACCCCAAATCGCTAATGTTGTTAACTTTTTTTTATTATTCCCATGCTATGCACGTGAATTTGATTGAGGGCATAAAAAAGAAAGAAAAAAAATCCATGGTGTGTCATCCTTTGGGGGTGGAGTTGGGGACAGATCCTTAAATAGTTTTGTAATGTATGTCCATTTATATCGTGCATTGCGCATACTCAACAAACCGTTAAATATTCAATTTGAGTTAATTGTAATAAAAGTGATATTTTGTGTCATTAATTGTCTATGGCAAAATATAATTTACGCAACAAAAATTATATATTGATTTTAAAATAGTAGTCTATTCGCAAGTGAAGATTTGTACTGATGTTTCTATGGGTTATTTTATTTTATTTTGTTCTTCAGTAGGAAATGAACAAGGATAATATATGCATTAGGGTCATTCTATTTGCTTTGTTCAGTAGGAAATGAACAAGGATAATATATGCATTAGGTCATTCTATTTGGGTGTAAAAATTAAATTTTCTCTTTCAATAATTGAGAGATGATATATTGTGTGAATATTCATTATAAATTTAATTTAATGAAACAAAAGTAAATATAAGAATTTTTTAAAAAGTGCATCTTTCTTTACGGTGAACGATCAGGCATATTTTAATCGTCATATTGCTTTCTTGTTATATTTAATGCTATTACATAATTAAACTAGTTGCCAAAATTATAATTACAAGATTATGAAATTAGAGGAAACTAATTTTCAGTTCTATTGAAAATAACTCAGATTAGGCTTAAAAGCTTCTACATCAGGACATACTTGTATTATATACTGCTGAAATTAAAAATTGTAAATTACTAAAGTTCACATAAACGATGAAAAAAAATTCTGTGTTTACATAAATGTCTATAAATACTAAATATGGTGTAGTAAAAATTTGTAACACAATAAATAAAAGATTTTTGTTTGTAGCTTTTATTTTTTTTATTTTTTATCTTTACTAGTTTGAAATATTTATGTATAAGAATTGAGGGTGCACGTCTTTGTTTTTTTAATAGTTTATATTAATTACTGCTTGATAATAATTATTAAAATTTCAATTTTTAAATTCGGAGACTATAGAGAGTTATTGGGGAAAGTAGCAATCGCGAGATTCTTAAGTGAAAATTGTAAATTATATTTGAAATTGGGGAAGCGTAAGTTTAACTTGCTTAATGTCAAACATTTTAACCCTATTGCAAATATATTTTTTATTGAAAGAAAAGAATGCGGTAGCAAAAATCTATATTTAAAGATGCAGATTGATTACTGGACTTCGTCTCCCTTAATTCATAAATTTATCGCGCACGTCTTTGCGATATAGGAAAAAGAAACACATTTTTAATATAGTTCTATAATCACATAACTCGCACTACACGGGATATTAGTCATCACTTGTGAAAAACAAATTCTTCCACCACATTTTATGACATTCTTAAATCACAAGATACATGTTATTAAGTTTTAGTTATATTTGATTCCTGAATATTTATGTAATTGAACAATTCTAATTTGTATAGAGGCTTTGCTCAAAATAAAAATAAAATAAAAAAATATTAATAATTTGTACAGAGGCTTTATAATGCTTGTTATTCAAATATTTTATCCATCCTAAAATATGATTGTATTATGTTAAACAATTAATCCAAAAGCTAGTATCATTTTGATATAAGTTCATCTACATATGAGCCGATTCAGGGGCGGAGAAAAAATTTGTACATAAAAAATAATTGTGTTTCAAATATAGAAAAAAAAAATGTGTTTAGTGTCGTAAGCACAAATAATTACAACAAATACAATTAATTTCCTTGAAAGTGTTTCTAAATAATGTATATGATATATGCACGAATAATATCATATAAACAAGTTAAGAATTTCATTAAAATTTTCTTGTGGCACTAAAAGAAACAAGCATACATGCATAAAATTTAGATAAAAGTTAAAATTAGAAAAAGTTGATAGGGTACTAAGTAAATAAGAATAAATTATGTATGTATAAAAGGTGGGTGTCACTTATTTTGGGTGCCGCATGCACATACCCCGTCATTCTCCTAAATACATCCGCCCCTGGCCAGATGTGATGGAAATCGCTCATTGTAAAAGACATCTCTTCGAGAATTTTGTCTGTGGATTCAATGAAATTTGGGCCTTCAAGATCTGAGCTGTACAATTCTATTTTTCCCAGAACGATGTGGTGTAGATTGTCCATGTCAATGCTATGTTGATGATATTTGAACCATCTATTATTACATAATGTCGGAAGGTAATTCGGCAATTATTGAACTCCTGTCATGTTTTTTGGTTTTATTCAAACCGTCATGGCTAGCTATGGCAATACAGCTCTTGACTGTGGTGCTACTTATTCATGGACTATCTCATACTTTTTATTTTTTAAATCAACATGCAAACATAAGTAATAACTTGTTCGATCACTTCAATACGAAATTACAAAAACATGCATGTTTTGTAAATTGGTGATATTTACTAGAGTTTCCCCATTTAACTATGTCTTGAATCAGTTTCATTCTATTTCATACTTTGAAATTGCTAAAATAGTAAAATTTGCATGAATTCTATCCATCTATATTGGAATAATAATGCTTTGGACTTCACTCCTAAAAAAAACCCCACACTCGATCACTAAATAGAATATGATGTATGTTACAATATATTTAAAAAGTTTAACATATAAAACCAAAAAAGTTTACGAATCCAATAAATATAAAGAAGTATGTCATCATATTGGAGAAAAAAATAAGAGATATAAGCAACTCTGGACACATGCTAGAAAAAAAATGTATGAAATTACTCACGCTAGAAAAAATGTTTTGTTCTCACATGCCAGTAAAAACGTTTTGTTCTAACATGACAGGAAAAATATTTTGTTCTCAACCATTAGTTGTGATAAATTATCGCATTCTTAATAATTTTTTGGAGCTTCTCTACTATGGTGTTTCTTACTCACTGAAATTTGTTTTTTGTATATTTGGATCCATGATAAAACTAAAAAATTATAGTTACTCTCACCTAGTTACTCATATCGTTTTCCAATTTATCAAAAAAAATTAATAGTGTTTTTTTTAATCAAATGCACTCTTAATTATATTTTTTTCATTTCACATATTGTTATCAAATGGAACCTTAATGAATAAGGTGGAAAAATTTAGTAAACTTTAAACAAAAAATAATGGTAGCTTAAGATTGCAAACAACAAAAAAAAAATGTACATATAGTAAAATTTTCCTTGATCCTTGTTTTTTGGGTTCGTTGGTTTATGTCTTCCTAAAAGTTTGTCTTTGGGTTTTCTCTTCCTTGTTAGGATTTAAACATAAAATGAATTATGTAATGTATGTCATAGGTCATTCATTTTCCATGAACCAAAATAAAAATTGAACTTTCAACTACTAGAAGATGAGTATCGTGTGAATCTCAATTTATATATATTTCAAATTCAGTTTCCGCCAAACATTAGCCAGAGTTTTATCATAGGTATATACTTTCGATTGTGGAGCATTGAGGCATATTTAAAGTGGTCTCTTATCAATAATTTGACTAGTTAAAAAGAATTATTTAGAATTAGTGTTTTTGATTGGGATGTTGGAGCAAATTAATAGTAACTGTTTGATATATCTCTAACCTTAACAAAAATTATAAGTCAGGCGAAATAAAAAGACACTTTTAAAAATACACATAGTAAGTTTTTATTTTTAGACAAAATAAAGTTTGAAATCTCATCGTATGGCATGATAGGATTAATTCTAAATCAGTAAAAATAAAAAGAGACTTTTAAAAATACATATAATAAGTTATTCTGATTAGGCAAAATAAAGTTTGAAATCACACTATGTGACATGATAGGATTAGTTACCGAGTTATCTTTTATTTGATTTTTATGAATAAATACGATTCCTTAAATAGTTATGTGAATCAGTAGCTGGCTATTAGTGTTTCAGCATAAGCAACTAAAATGTTGATCTCATTCACATACTCTTTTCCTCTAATATATTTTTAATTACCGATTTCGAGGCATGATAAAAATTTAAAATATTAAAAGAAAGATTTTATTTTATTATATCAACATATATACATTTATTCAAGTTAATAAATAACATAACACGCTGTAGTAAATATGTTATTGGGAAAAGTAGTATTCGCATGAATCCGAATGCAAGTGAAAATTGTAAAAAATATTTTAAGTTGGGGAATGGAGTAGAAAGAAAGTAGGCTTTAGAACTGTCTATTTCATGGGAAAAGCACTAGTAACTGGGTTGGATTTTTATAGCCTCAATAATTTGGATTAGTGACATTCTTTTTTCACATAAATGTGGCCATAATTTTTATTTTTTATAGTAGTCATTTAATAAATTAATATGTATTGGCACTTTGTTAGAAGCAATCCAGTTATTGCGCAACACCAAGTGCATACTTAAAATAATTGGATTAAAAAAAATCATTTAATTAGTGCATTCTTAATTAAAAAATGTTAAAATCAAATATCGAAACTTAATTATGGATGAAGGGAGTAATAATATACATAATTCTTTTGTGCTTCGTTCACAGTAGCTTCTCTTACTCCCCAAAAAATTTGATATTTGGGTCCATGGATAAAACTAGAAAAATAATAACTACTCTCGCTCACCTAATTATTCACATATGTTTCCAATTTTTCGTAAATTTAATAGTATGTATTTTTTTTGTCTATTTTTATATCCAATCCACTTTAATAAATAAGGTGAAAAATTTTACTAAATATTAAAGAAAAAATAATAATAGCTTAAGGCAAACAACAAAAGATTGTACATAAAGTAAAATTTACCTTATTTCTTCTTCTTCTTCTTTTTTGTTTAAATAGTATATGGAATTTGGGGTCTAATGCAACTTTAATTATGATATTTCAATTTTAGCCATATCAATCCTGAAGTGCTGTTAGTTATTTGTTATAATAACAAGCGAAGACAGTAGTAATATATATATAGGAGATGTAAAAAAATGAATGGAGACATGCAATAATAACTAGTATTTGTTATTCTATTGTGAAAGAAGCAATTAAGAAAGGTATGCACCCCTACGAGTGAAATGGTAGTGGTCTAAATTCAAATTATCTTCGGGTGATTGAGTAGTTTTAAAAGCATTTTGGTCAATAACATAAAGTTTACACTAATTAATGGGATTCACTAACCATAGATGTAAACACAAATAAATTAAATATGAGGTGCAAATTCACATTATGGCTAAAATATGAGATGCAAGCAAAAAGGTTTAAATTTAACTTTGTCTCTCTAAACTATATATGACCCTTGTTACACTTTGCCATATGAACTATAAATTTTGACATTAATGCCATAAATGATCACTTTCATTGGAATTGACCCCAAATCGCTAACGTTCCAAACTTTTTTTTTATTATTATTTTTATTATTCCCATGCTATGCACGCCAGTTTGATTGAGGCCATAAAAGGCATAAAAGGCATTCTTAAAAAAAAAAAAAAAAAAAAAAAAAACCCAAAACATCCATGGTGTTTCATCCCTTTGGGGGTGGAGTTGGGCACCGATCCTTAAGTAGTTATATAATTTTTTAAAATGAAATGATATTTTTTTAATGTATGTCCATTTATACCGTGCATTGCTTATAGTCAGCGAATCGTTAAATATTTAATCAGATCACCAATTTGAGTTAATTGGAACAAAAGGTGTCATTAATTGTTTAAATTGAAAGTTCATATGGCAAAGTAT
Source organism: Lonicera japonica (assembly GCA_021464415.1). NCBI lineage: Eukaryota > Viridiplantae > Streptophyta > Magnoliopsida > Dipsacales > Caprifoliaceae > Lonicera > Lonicera japonica. The sequence goes on along the minus strand of CM038468.1, from coordinate 4,790,052 downwards.
AATTTACAAAAAACCAAAAATATATCTTGATTGATTTTAAAGTAGCAGTCTATTTGCAAGTGAAGATTTGTAGCAATGTTTGTAGGTTATTCTATTTTATTTTGTTCTTCAGTAGAAAATGAACATGGATAATATATGCATTAGGGGTCATTCTATTTGCATGTCAAAATTAAATTTGATATTTCAATAATTGCGAGATGATTTATTTTGTGAATATTCATTATAAATTTAATTTAATCAAATATAAGTAAGTATACTGCGAAGAATCGGGCATATTTTAATCATCATATTTCTTTCTTGTTATATTTTATGTTATTACATAAACTAGTTGCTAAAATTAGAATTACAAAATTATGAAATTGGAGGAAACTAATTGTGAGTTGTATTGATTATAACTATAATTTTTCATAAAAGCACGTACTTTCATTATATATTGCTGAAATTAGAAATGGTAAATTAATAGAGTTAATATAAATGATTATATATTGCTGAAATTAGAAATGGTGAATTAATAGAGTTAATATAAATGATGAAAGAACAAGGTTTTTGAAGTTTTCAAAAAAATTTAAAAATATGATATAATAAAAATTTGTAGTATAGTAAATAAAAGATTTTTGATTGTTGCTTTTATTTTTTTGTTTTTTATCTTACTATTTTCAAATATATATATATAAGAATTGAGGCATTTATTGTTTTGAAATATTTATATACTAGTAATGCCAGTAACTTCGGCACAAAAAAAATAATTAAAATTACTTTGGAAAAAATCGCATGTGTAGCAATGGTTAGTGGTCGGATTTGAGAAGAGTTGTGCCAAATTTAACTTCGACCCGTCTAAAAATATAATGAATCCAACATTCATCCAAGTCTAATAAGAGTTTTAACTTAACTATAAAAACTCAAAGACAATGCATTTATTATATTTATAGCCTTGATACTTACGTATTATTACGGTATTGAAAGAAAAAAATATATTATATATATAATATGCGTGGGTTTGAGTTCAACCAGCTAAATTTATATGAACCTAAGCCAGATAGAGCACAAATAGTATTTGTATTTCGAACATAATCATGTGTACCACAATAAATAAATAAAATAAAAAATTTAGAACGTACTCATGTGTACCACAATAAATAAATAAATAAAAAATTAGCCCTTAGGATAATGGTTGGTTAAAGACTCATTGGAATAGATATTTTTTTTATCCTAAATCTTTATTGCTATTGCCAGTGTAGCTTTATTTTTTATCAAACTATATTTTTAGTTTATTTTAAGACAACCAAATTTATAGTTCATTAATTATGCTTAATAATGATAAATTACATTAATAGAATCATTTTTTCTTTCACAATAATATTAATCTATTTTTGCATATATCATTTGTAAATTAAAAAAATAATAATAACTAAATTAATGTCCCCAGAGAAATGAACTTTAAAAATTATTAAATTATACGAACCTTGAATAAATAAATAAAAAATTGCTTATATCCTCCCTTTAATGCCTCATTTTTAACTTCACCAATATTAATCAATTTTTGTATATATCATTTGTAAATTAAAAAATATCTAAATAATAACTAAATTAATGTCCCTATAAACATGAATTTTAAAAATTATTAAATTATACGCTAATGTCCCTAGAAACATGAATTTTAAAGATTATTAAATTATACGCTCCCTAAATCAAAATAATAATAATAATAATAAACAATTACTTATATCCTCCCTTTAATGCCTTATTTTTAATTTCACCAACCTTGTGAATATTAATCTATTTTTGTATAAATCATTTGTAAATAAAAAAAATATAACTAAATTAATGTCCCTAGAAAAAATGAACCTTGAATAATATTAAATTATATCTTCCCTAAATTACTTACACCCTCCCTTTAATATCTCATTTTTAACTTCACCAACCTAAAAAGTTTGAGTTTTATTCTTAAATTTATATCTCCTTTTTACGTTATTCAAGAGTTTTTTATTTATTTATTTTTCAAAAGAAAAATGAATTTACTATCATATCTTACTATTCTTTAGCAAACAGAGGGTAACACAAAACTCTTTTACATTTTTTTCTAATTGATAACTCCAAAGGAGCCATAAAAATCTCATAGAAAATTAAATAACCCAACAAATTCTAGTAAATATTTAGTTATTCATAAATTAAAATTGGGTGTTGGTAAAGTCACACTTAATTTCTAATCTACACACCCATTATTAAAAAATAACAAGGGCGCCTTAATTAGAAATCTCACTTCCTTTCATCATCTTTTTCAATCCAGTTCTAAACATAAAAATCACTTCTTTGTTTATTTCTTTCCAGCTGCCCTTTATTTCCTTCTACTAGAGAAAATTGAATCTTACATTATTGCTACAATAACACTAAAATAAATGTTATCAAAAGAGTATCAAAGTATGAAATAAAAACCCATCTACAACTCAAAGCAAAAATGTTTCAATGAAATTCTATATTAATCATATTGTGTTTATTGAATGTATATATTAGGCCGAGAAATCGTTGTTGTCAAAATCCAAAAGAATATATATATATATATTTAATTAAAAATGAAGTAGCTAGTTAAGGCACCCTAATTATTTTTAATAATCGACGTGTAGATATAAATTAAGGGTGCCATTACCAACACCCATAATCAATATTCTGACAAAATTAGGGTGCTAGTAAAGGCACCCTTAAGAATTACGGTCAGAGGGAGTAATAATATAAATAATTCTTTTATGCTTCAACCAGAAGGGCTTTTCTTATTTACTCCCCAAAAAATGGATATTTGGATCTATGGATAAAACTAGAAAATAATAGTTACTCTCGCCTAATTATACACATATTTTTCCAGTTTTTCGTAAATTTAATAATATTTATATATGTATATATCAAATACACGTTTAATGAATAAGATGGAAAAATTTATTAAATTTTAAAGAAAAAATAATAGTAGCTTAAGACTGCAAACAACAAAAGATTGTACATTTAAATTTTTCCTTGTTTCATTTTATTTTTTGTTAATTAGTTTATGTTTTTCTAAAAGTTTGTTTTTAGTCTTTTTCTCTTCTTCGTCAGTATTTAAACATGATATGAATCATGTAATGTATGTTGTAGGTCATTCACTTTCCATGAACAATTCATGTGAGTCAATAGCTGTGAGTTTGGATTTTATTGTCCTATCCCGTTTTCATCCCCATCTCGAGAATATATTTTTATCGATTTTCATGCATAGTAAAAAAAATTTTAAATATTATAGTAACATAGTGATTACGCAACAATCCTTAATAGATATCAATTTTCGATAATATAGCAAACTGTTTATTAGTTTTGTATTTATTTTTTTCACCCTTCCCCGTTTTTTTCTTCTCTATCTAGTTTTAGTTTTTTCTATTTAGTTTTTTCACCCTTCCCCTTTTTTTCTTCTCTATCTAGTTTTAGTTTTGACATACTTTTCTTCGACAAGAATTTTGGTTGTGCAAGACTAATGAGAAGGGTGCACCGTCCATCAAACTTTACGTTAATCATTCTTATAAACGAGACACTGTCATATTTGTCTTTCTATGTGCGGGTCGTTGTAAGAACCGTGTTCTCAACCTTCCTGAAATTAACCACGTTCTCACAGTTGTGTTTAAAATACTTCATGCATTCATATATATATATGCTTGTAACGAAATAGAAACGAAAGAGAGATTGAAGAAGGAGAATGAAAGAATTGTATTACTTTCTTGATAATTGAATGTACAATAGAGGAAGAATATATATACTAGAAATAAAACCCTAATCTAGGATACAATTAGGAAAGTATAATGGGAACACAATCAATACAATTAATACAATATGGAAAGTATAATAAAAATAGGAAACGTAATATATAGTATATTCTAACACCCCCCCCCCTCAAACTCAAGGTGGTAAGTGAGAGACCAGCTGGAGTTTGGAAATCAATGCTTGGAAACGGCTAAGCTGGTGAGCTTTATTGAAGAGATCTGCAGGCTGGTCATCTGAAGATACGGGCATAAGACGAATGTACAGATTGCGAATATGCTGGCGAATAAAGTGACAATCAATCTCAATGTGTTTAGTTCGTTCATGAAAGACGTCATTGTGACTAATTTGAATGGCACTGTGGTTGTCACAATAAAGAGTGGTAGCAGAGTCTTGAGGAGCACCTAATTCATCGAGGAGGCGTCGAAGCCATATTAGTTCTTGTGAAGTATCAGCAAGAGCGCGGTATTCAGCCTCAGTGCTTAATCGAGAAACAACAGACTGTTTCTTACTACGCTAAGTAAAAAGGGAGTCCCCGAGGAAGAAACAGTAACCAGTAATAGACCGACGATCCGTAGGGTCACCGGCCCAGTCTGCATTAGAGTAAGCTCTTAATACAAGAGATGACTTTGAGGAGTAGTGAAGCCCATGAAAAACTGTCCCTTTGAGATAACGAAGAATCCGAATAACAGCATCAAAATGAGTAGAGCGAGGAGCAGCCATAAACTGACTGACAACATGGACAACATAAGCAATATTCGAGCGAGTAATAGTAAGATAAACCAGACTGCCAACTAACTGTCTGTATAAAGTTCCATCAGAGAGAGGAGTACCATCAAACGGAGTAAGTTTAACATTGGTGTCTGGAGTAAATGCAGTTTTACAGTCAGTGAGACTAGCACGAGCCAGAACGTCAGACGTGTATTTCACCTGAGATAAATAGTAACCTGTTGAATCAGAAAGGATTTTCAGCCCTAAGAAGTAGTTGAGACGACCAAGATCCTTTATTTCAAAAAACTGACTGAGAGATTGTTTGAGATCTGAGATACCAGAAATATCATCCCCAGTAATTATCATATCATCCATATAGAGGAAAAGAAGAATAGTCCCAGAATCTGTCTTTCGAATAAAAATGCCTGAGTCTGACGAACTGGATGAATAACCAAGCTTTGTGATGGTAGAGCTAAATTTTGCGAACCAAGCTCGGGGATCTTGCTTGAGTCAATATAGGGCACGATGAAGTTTGCAGACCTGAATGGACTGGTGTGAATAACCAGGAGGTGGTTTCATATATACTTCTTCTGTGAGGTCCCCATTAAGAAATGCATTTTTAACATCCATCTGAAAAAGATCCCATTTGTGAATGGCAGCAATAGCAATAAGACTGCGAACAGACATCATTCGAGCCACAGGAGCAAAATTTTCTTCATAGTCTATACCATACTCCTGATTGAACCCCTTAGCTACAAGACGAGCTTTGTATCAGTCAATCAAACCGTCAGATCGTGTCTTGATTTTATACACCCATTTACACCCAACTGCATATTTTCCAGGAGGAAGAGTCACAAGATCCCAGGTATGCGCTTTATCTAAAGCTTGTAATTCTTCTGTCATAGCTTGCTGCCAAAGTGGATTAGTACTAGCTTCCTTATAGGATGTAGGTTCATAGTGAGATATCATAGTAGAATAACAATGGTAATCACGAAGGTAATGAGGGAGCTCTCTTACCCGAGTGAACTGTCGTTGTGGTGGAGGTATGACAGGATCAGCAGGCGAGACATCATCATTGGGAGGTGTCGTATGTTGAAGCTCGTTGGAAGAAATGACGTCAGGTGAGGATGGTTCAGGAGGTGTTGGACTGGGAGGTTGAGGTGGTGATGGTGTGGCTTCTGGTTCAGGTTCTGGTGGAAATGTGACAACTGGAGCCTCAAGTTCAGGGGTGAAAAGGTCAAGAGATGAATGAGTAAAGAACGGAAATGGTGATTCTTCAAGGACATAAAATTTGGATAGAGAGGAGAACATTTTATGTTCCCAAAAGACAACATGACGAGAAATCCGTAAGCGTTTGGAAATAGGATCCCAACATCGATAACCTTTATGTTCTATCCCATACCCCCAAGAAGCAACAAAGACGAGCACGTGGTTTCAATTTAGAATGTTCATGAGGCTAGAGTAACACAAAACAAGCACAACCGAAGACTCGTAAGAAATTGTAATCAGGAGAGGTACCATGAAGTCTCTCATATGGAGATTGATGCTGAAGAAAGGGAATAGGGATACGATTGATAGTGTAAATAGCAGTAAGTGCTGCTTCCCCCCAAAACCTTTCAGGACAACTATTAGAGATAAGAAGTGTGCGAACAGTATCAAGAGTATGTCTATGCTTGCGTTCAGCACGACCATTTTGCTGAGATGTACCAGGACAAGAATATTAAGAAATAGTGCCTTGTTCACGGAGAAATTTAAGAAATGAGGTTCCCTTGTATTCCATGGCATTATCAGTTCGAAAAAATTTTATTGGACGAGAAAACTGAGTTTGAATCATGCGAGCAAAATTAATATAGATTTGGGGTAATTCTGAACGAGTTTTCATAAGATAGATCTAAGTAAAATGACTATAATCATCCAAAAAGATAACAAAATATTTTGAACCCCCCATGGTAGAATGTGGAGAGGGTCCCCAAACATCAGAGTGAATAAGATCAAATGGTGCTGAAGAAATATAATCATTTTTATTAAAACATAATGCCGGTTGTTTTCCAAGTTGACAAGATAAACAAGACAATTTCTCAGACTTTATTGACCCTAACTGACCAGATGACACAATAGAACGAAGATGATCAAAAGACACATGTCTTAAACGGGAATGCCACAACTCAAATGAAGAAATAGTTGGTGGGGATGCCACAGGTGGTGTGGATGCAACAATAGGAGTGGGTGAGGTACGGAGGTGTATGAGCTCAAACATGCGGCCAACTTTATGGCCTATCCCAATAATTTGTCCCGTCTGAGGATCCTGCACATGACAACCAGAAGAGAAAAATATAACATTCAGCCCAAGATCACATAGTTGACCAACATAAATAAGGTTGATAGTCAATTTGGGAATATGAAATGTAGCAGGTAAAGAGAGGCTAGGAGTAGTAACTGTTCCAACATGACTAACAGATAATTGAGAGCCATCGGCAGTTTTAATGGTGGGTGTACGAGAATTATGACTTTTAGAGGTGAAAATAGTAGGATCAGAAGTCATATGATTGCAGCAGCCAGAATCAAAGAACCAAGATGTACCTGTGGTGGTGGCCATAGCATAACCAGAAGAGGATGTAACCTGTTTCAGAAGAGCTGTGATGTCAGCTAGAGTCACTGGTGCAGTAGAAATGTCTGCTTCAGAAGAATCAGTGGTGGCAGCGGTGATGGTGCTAGAGGATGATCTAGAGGAGGATCTCCTGGATGGGTTCTTGTAACAATCGGCTTGAAAGTGACCTGGTCCCACCTTTTTGCAAAAGAAACACGTCCTAATTGGACACTTTAGTAGCATATGGGTGGTGGCATGACAGTACTAACATTCTCAAGAAAACGAGTTTTTGGTAGGTTTCGAGCTCGGAACGGCTAAAACAGCATTAAAATTGTGGGCTCGAGTGGCGAACCGAGTTTCTTCACAGAGAAGCTCTATCGTGACATCATCAAGAGATGGTAAAGGATTGCGATGGAGTAGAGCAGCCCGAACTGGTTCGAATTTATCGTGAAGTCCCATTAGAAGAGTGATAACACGCTGGTTATTTCGGTATGTTTCAAAATTTTCTGCATCATGCTCACAAAAAGAAGGTTTGGATTGGGCTAACTGATCCCAAATAGCTTGAAGGTCGGATAAATAATCATCAATTGATTGCTCGGGTTGTTGGGTTTTAGAATGTAAAGCAGTAAGCAACTGGTATTGATGAGAGAGATCTTTTGGAGTGTACCTAGATTGTAGAAAATCCCAGACTTATTTCTCGGTGGAAAAACGACCAATCTGCAGCCCTATACGAGAGATAGATGTATTCCGAACCCATGTGATAATATCACCATTTTTGCTTTCCCAATCATCAAGGTGATCATTGAACTTATCGTCAGTTTCATCAGTTTTCTTAGTTGGCTTAACAACTTCTCCAGTAACAATTCTCCAGGACTTACGAGACTTCAGAAAACTTGTCATGGCTTGGGACCATGGAACATAGTTGGTGCCATCGAGAATAACAGAAATTGGACACGAAAACTCGTGCTTTTCCATTGAGAAACGTGTAAGATAACACAATATCTGTAAAAACTAATCTGATTCCAAGAGATTTGAGGCCAGAAACGGATCCGGAGCGGTTGATTTAGTGGGGAACCGGTCTTAGAGTGAAAAAAACCGGATTAAATATAGGTGAACCGGTCAAGGGAGTAAGAATTGGTTCAGAAAAAAAATCGGTTTTTTTTTGGGCAGTGGCGCGTGGCTGTGTTCTAGAGGCGCGTGGTGGCGCGTGCCAACTCCAATTGGGGTGATTTTGACGGCCTTTGGTTCGTATTGAAGAGACGAAGGTTTTGGTATATTATATGGGTGGTTTGGGGTTATGTATCGAGGTGGCGATTGATCAAGAAAGGAGGGTGCGCGTGGGATCTGGGCTGCGCGACTGGGAGATCTTGCAGAGGCGCGTGAGAGCGCGTGTAATGTCCGAATGGGGTGTTTTCAACGGGGTTTGGTTCGTATTGAAAAGGCGAAACTTTTGGTATATGTTTTGGGTTAATCGAAGTTCTGTAGGGCTTCGAACAGTGGATCGACAGTTGGATAAAGCTAGGGTTTTTGATTGGTTGGTTACTTGGGTTGATGATGCTAGGGTTTTTGATTTGGATTTGATTGAAGATTAGATGAGAGATTGGTTCTAGAGGAGGATGAATCGATCTGATACCATGTAACGAAATAGAAACGAAAGAGAGATTGAAGAAGGAGAATGAAAGAATTGTATTACTTTCTTGATAATTGAATGTACAATAGAGGAAGAATATATATACTAGAAATAAAACCCTAATCTAGGATACAATTAGGAAAGTATAATGGGAACACAATCAATACAATTAATACAATATGGAAAGTATAATAGAAATAGGAAACGTAATATATAGTATATTCTAACAATGCTAACTTTAAATAGATCGGTCTTCACTAAGAAAAAGAATTGTCAATTTCGAAGGTTAAACAGACAGATTTTTTTCATGAAATTTCCTGGAAATAATATTTATAATGAGTAGATCATTTTCATAAAGTTTCACTGAAAAATTTGACTGACAATTCAGCTTCTAGTATTAAATGATTTCAAATTTTAAAATCCCATGATACATAATTTTTAAGAAGCCTTGGAGTTAGAAAAGTAAAAACTTTGATGACTTTACCTACTTGCCAATGCGTTAGAAGAATGCAACTATTTGGCATATTGATTTCTTTACCCACAATATTTTTTTTCCTTTTCATGCATACATTTGTTAATCATTTATGCGTGGGAAAAATAGTAATCATTCAAATTGGTAGTGATGGATCCAGAAATTTACTGCATACGGAAAGATGCCAGTGAAAAAGAAGATCTATTTCTTAGTGGATTAGTTTATCAAAGTAAAGGTTATTCATTTAATTAGAAAAAAGTAAGAGAAATTCTGATCATTCAGAATTCTTAAGAGAATTGTAAACTTTAAAGTCTAGTCTAAGATTTATATAATCAAAGAGCTTTTTAATTTTTTAGAGCACGTATCCAAAGAGTTTTGGCTCATGACTTAAGCAAATACAGATTTTTTTTTTAAAAAAATTTCAGATATAGATTTGTTTCATCTCCATGCAAAAAATTAGATATATTTTTTGCAAGATAAATATATCTATCGTCGCCCTTTAAATATTGGTCTTTATCTATAGCTGTGTTTGGAAGAAAAAAATAGAAGGCAGAAAAAGGAGTTAGAAAATTAAATATCCTTTAACTATAACTCTTTCCTTCTCACATTAGTACTTTCTTAGAATATATATCAAAATTTAGATCGGGTTACAATTGTTCTGAGAAAGGGTTTTATTTCAAATATTATTATGTAGTACGTCTAACCAAGTTTATTTTTTTTATAATTATTTCTAACAATAAAAATAATTATAGAAATTTACTGTATGACTTACCTTCTATTTAATATACAAATAGTTTAAAGAAAAAATATATATATACATATACAAATAGTCGTAGAAAGTCCAATTGGAACCTAATTTTTTTTCACATTTCTTTTCTAACATAGAAATGGCAGTTGCACATAGCCTTAATGCTACAGACTCTCATTTTCCCCATTAAATTTTCGTTTCTTTTCTTTTTTCATGGGATGCTTTATGTTTTCGTAAAAGTTTGTCTAGCTTTCGTTATTTTTACGCTTTTGTTTTTTTAAAAAAAATTTCTTTTGTCATAACATTTGCATGATGTGAATTAAACGTACATATTAATAATGTATTTTGGTAGGTCATTCCTATTATGTGTGAAAAATAAAATATTAACATTCAACCATTCCTATGTAATCCAACTATTTTACATTAATCACCATCTATTTATTACAAATTCAATTTTCAATCAAATATATGAAATGTATTTTATATTGTGGAAGATTATTAGAACGGTGTCTTTTCATTATAATACATGTTATTGTTTAAAGTTATTCTTAAGATTTCAATACAAACTTGAGAGATTTGAGGAAACTAATAATTGTTTATCAAGGAAAAGAGTAAAGATTAAGTAGCTATCTCTTTGGAGTTTGATTTATGATTTTCTTAATGTTATATTAATATATTTATATATTTATTAAAAGTTGGAATTAAAATTTTTTCAATGTTATATTGTTTAATTATATATATTTATTAGTAAAATTTTGAAAATTAGACAGTTATGTACTTTCTATTGACTTCCGTCAACACTTATTTTCCAATGTACAAATTCTATTGGTTATATAGATTTGTTAAAAAAACAAATATTCTTTTCTTGGAATATTAGAATAATAAGAATCACAAGTAGGTTCTGAATAGTCTGGTTATTGAATATGAATAATATATTTGTTTTCCGTCTAAGTGAAATATCTAAATAGCTATTAAAAAATATGGTGTAATTAGAAAAAACAACCCCTAAAGTTTGACCCAAATCCCTCACTCGTTCCTAAAGTTCAATTTTCGGTTGAAGTATCCCTAAAGTTTATTATTTCAGTTGAAGCATCCTTGTTTATTATTTCAGTTGAAGTATCCTTAAAGTTTCTAATTTCAGTTTAAGCATCCTTAAAGTTTCTAATTTCGGTTGAAGCATTTTTACAGTTTCTAATTTCGGTTGAAGCATCCAAAAATACCCCTTAAAAGAGTGGCTCGTGATAGTCACGCGCATTTTCCATCCATCTTTTTAAAGGGCATCTAGTTTTGGACGAGTGAGGGAAAATTGAAAAACTTTAAGGATCCTAAAACCGAAAATTGAACTTTAGGGATGAGCAAGAAATTCGGGTGAAACTTTAGGGGTCAGTTTGCAAATTATCCAAAAATATGTTTGTGTGTTTTGTCTTTCAATATCCATTCTTATATGTTTGTCCCATTGATTTTGGACGGCATGATATATACGAACAAGTAAAATCATAGTTGCAGCAAAAGAACAAAAGATTCCAACAACCTTTGATCAACACAACTCAATACCACCCTTTCGTTTCTCAGAAATAATTTGATGGCATTTGTTCTTGTTCAGCTATGAACTAGGTGACTAGATGTTGAAGGCCCGGTCTTCGAGGGTATACTAATTCCAAAAGGCACACTTTGAAGGTCGCAAATAATTTGCTAATTAAGAAAATATTAATTTACTACTTCATTTACTTTAAAAGAAAATGCTCAAATTGAATTATTCATAACCTTATTAGTGTCTAGTATCTACTTCATTTATTATATCATGAAAGCGCAATCCATCAGATGATTATGATTGTATTTGTTTATTTATTTGCTTTTGATAACTTTAGTAAAAAATATCCACCATCCCACATTTGCAAATAGATATTGTGAAAATGAGAGTATGAACGAACAAGCCAACAAAAAAGGTGTGGATTTTGAAAGAAATTGATATTTTTACCATATTCGTAAACTGGATAATAATATTCAGTAAATTATTAAATTATGTATTTTGAGAATGTACAAAAAGTCAATTTATATAGCATGTGGCTCTTTGTTCGGCTGTAGTTAGGTATTTTAGCCCAGCCCATTAAAGCCCTCAGGCCTTTAGCTTTGCTCCACATTCGCCAAAGAGTCCTTTGGCTTTGCTTTCAAAAATCTCAGGCTAACATGATAACTATAAATCTCTCTCTCTCTCTCTCTCTCTCTCTCTCTCTCTCTCTCTGTATATATATATATAAATTGTAATTAAAATTTAAAAATAAGCATCGTTACGTAAATTCATCAATTTCTTTTGGATCATTCGTGATAAATTTTTAGTAGGTATAGATTTAGACAAGAAGAACATGATACAAATATTTTCAATCAAAACTCCTCTTTTGCCAAATTTATATTGTTACAGATACAAATGCCCATTTAGTATTATTTTCAATTTTCAAAATTTGAATCCAATAAGATAACATTTATAACACCTTAAAAAAACCCTTAACTAAAACACTATCAACAAATCTTTTTTAAAAACACTTGAAAATTTACGTTACAATTAAAATATAAAGAAATACAAATTAGAAAACAATTGACTACACTTTTTTTCATATATGCATAGTTTTTGCAATTAAACTTGTAATTTTCACTAAAATTCATATTTTAGATGTTAAATTTGTAAATTTCACTACAACATTTTTAAAAAACTTGCAGTGAACTTCTAAATACTAACCTCAATTCGAAACCACGTTCATGGGTTTCGAACATGTGACCTCTCTAATATAAGAACAGAGTGAGTACCACTAGGCTACAAGGCCACATTTTTTTCTTTTTTGTTCTTTTTTTGCAAGTTTTAAAATTGGTAATTTTTTCTTAAAAATCTGCAGTGACTTCAAGTTTGCAGTGAAACTGGTAAAATTTAATTAAAATTCGTAACTAAATTTAAAAAACAAATATTTTGATAAATACATTTGGTATTACCGAATGAATATAATCAAGATTTGAAAAATATAATTAGCAAATTAGGAAATAAGTCATGATAGGAAATAATTTGTATCTACAACATATATATATATATATATATGTTGTAATATATATTGATATAGGTACATATGTCAAATCTCATGCAATAAATTCTAATTTTGTGCTTACTATTATTTTTGGTTCCTTCTCGAATTAAAATATCTTATCTTATACTTTTTGTAAAAATATGATCATAAGAGGAATTTTTTTCCATCATCCCTTTTCTTTTAGTTATCAAAATCTTACGTCTTTTTTATTACTGTCGTTGAACATTTTTATAAGCTATAGCAATGTAGTGGAAAAAAAAATTCTCAAAACCACAATTTAAAAGGAAATATAAAAATAAAGTTAAATCACTTCTAATTTGTTACTCCAAATTCTAGTGCAGTTGTGGAGATAGAAGTCCATTTAATTTACAACTTTTAACACATTTTTCGATTATATAGCATTTCTCATAATTTTTATGGCATTTTACAACTAATATTATGATATTTCAAGTATGATATGATATCATTCTTGTTTATTCTTTTGTCATATATAACAATATTTTAGACTCAAGCGAGCGCTTCATAAATTGGTCCGTTTTAGAAAGTGCCTCTAATTTGAATGATAAAATTTATTTTTGTACGTATTTTTATCAATTCTATGATTAAACGGCATTAAGGCATCTCCTATTTTGTCCCCTGTCTCCCACTCTGGAATTAGGCCTTCTAAGAGAAAATATTAAAGGATTGTTAAGAAATGATCATTATATGAATCATGTTGTGGTGAAATGAAAGTCGCATTTTTGCTACTTCTCTGTTTTATCATAATTTATGCGGTAGGTCATACACAATGAAACTTGCACTTTCAACCATTATGAGATGATTTTGGTGTGAATCACTATCTATTTATTGCCAACCCAATTTCCAACCAGCATAAGTAATTATAATAATTTTACTTTGTACTATGGAGGTGGGAATCTTTATTCCTTGTTATAGTTATGTTATTGCTTGAAATTATAATTATAAAATTGAGAAATTGGAGGAAACTAATTATTATTATCAGTTATAGCGGGAAGAAATTAATTATTATTATCAGTTAGAGCCTACAGAAATAAATAAGGAACGCTTGTCAATTTAATCTTAAGCCCAAAGTCAATGTATTCATACATTAAATCAATTACAATCGATTAAAATCAATTAATTCTCTTCTTACATGTTGTCTCTTTTATAATTCTTTTAATCTAATATAATTTTGTAATTTTTGTTTTTGGCCATGTCCCCGGGTATCCGCACCTTCGGTCCGACTAATCCCCGTTCCTCATATAGTCCACCACTGCATAAGGTGACTAAACCCCATGGCGGATGCATTGGAATTAAATGTCGGCCCGTTCTGCATGAGAGCCACTAAACCAACCCCATAATGTTGAATTTACATATATTTTTATTTATTAATATGATATATTTATTTATATATTTATATAAAATTAGGATTCATTAAACTCTTAAATTCACCACTGTGATCCTAAGAATACATTTTCTTGTCCAACATTTTGTCCATGAAGAAATTAGTCAAAGTGTCTATTAGCTTACTTGAAGTTTAGGTAAAAAAAGTAAAAAAAATTATTTGTCTTCATTGTATAGCCCATGTCATTCTAATTTTTAACTTTGTCCCTGCTATAATATATGTGTTAGATGTTAAAAATAAAACTTTACTTATGAGGGCAAAAGTAAGTAGAATTTGATATACATGATTACACTTTCTTATTATGGCATTTCTAAATGTGGTGAGAAAATATTCATAGTATTACAATACATTATATACATTTTCCTTTGATATTATTATTATATAGACTTTCTTTTGATATTATTATTATATACACTTTACAAATAAAGTTCACTTTCACTATAAATTTACGATAAATGTAATTAAGGTGAGTAAAATGTGAAGTTTTTCGTAAATGCCATCAATCAAAACCACATTGTTGTTTCTCAAAAATAATTTGATTGCAATTCTAGCTTGTTCAGCTATGAACTAGGTGACTAGATGTTAAAAGGCCCGCACTTGGCACAAGTTGCTGCATTGAAGTGCAAAACTTAGGTCTTCGAGGGTTTACTAATTTGAAAATGTGCATTCTGATGGTCCCAATGTGCTTAAGAAAGTAATAAATTTGCCACTTCATTTTTATTTAAAGAAAAATGCTCAAATCAAACTATTCTCAACTTCAGTAGTGTCTAGCGTCTACTTAATTCATTTTTTACAGCACAAAAGCGCAATTAAAAATTCTAAAGAAATAAGTGAGCCATCAGATGATTATGATTGTACACAAAAGTTAATTTATTTGATAAATTTAGTAGAATGTATCCACCATTCCACTTTTGCATATAGATATTATGAAAAATGAGAGTATTAACAAACAAGCCTGCAAAAAAGGTGTGGATTTGAAAGAAATTGATATTTTTACCCGATTCATAAATCTAATAATTATACTGAGTAAATTAACAAGTTATATATTTTGAGAGTGTACACAAAAGTTAATTTATGTAACATGTGACTTTTTGGTGGGCTGTAGTACGTTAGGTATTTTAGCCAAGCCATTAGCTTCGCTCCACACTCGCCAAAAAGTCCTTTGCTTTCAAAAATCTCATGCTAACATATATAATAATACTCTCTCTCTCTCTCTCTCTCTCTCTATCTCAATGTAGAACTTTTAACTAATTTTAAGAAAATGCATTGTTACGAAAATTTATCAATTTTTTTAGGTCATTCGGTAATAAATCTTTAATATGTATGGATTTAGGTAAGAAGGATATGATACAATTATTTTCAATCCAGATTCCTTTTTTACCATGTTTATATTGTTAGGGACACAAATGCCCATTTCGCATTATTTTCAATTTTGAAATTTTGAAATCCAATGGACGCCGCCATAATAATGCGTTGTGGTAGTCCAAGTGTAGGCACGACAAGTAGTAATATAGTCTCGGAAGTCCGAGTATCGATCCACAGGGATAGTCGAAAAGGAATGGAACGGATTATAGATTTTACGGATTTTCTGGTTTTTGTAAGTTGGTTTGGTAATCGAACAACATTAATGCAAATTGGATGTGAAGATTGATAAGAAAGCACTACGGTAAGTGGAGTTTAGTTTCCATATAAGAAACGGTGATAGCTAACTCATACAAAAATTTCAACACAAGGTTTCTCGAGATATGGGAAATGTTGGTGTATTTCTTAATAGCAAAGGGTGCGACGCTAGACGACTCATTCCCGAATCAAAGCTATATCAAGAAAGAGACAAATAACATTCCACCAAAGACGAAGTTATCATTCCTACCTCTTAGCTACGGGTGTGAAACAAAGCAACCCATTCCCGATGATGCTAATCCGAGATAGAGATGACAAACTCATCGTAAAAAGATTTAACATAAAGCAAGTGTATAAAATCTCATGATTTAAAGAATGAAAATTAGAAAGTGTATCCTAACAATGAAACGGAATGAAGTTTATGGGGTAAATTCGTTAACTTATCGATTATCATTTTGAGAAAGACAATAAAGAGTCTAAGTATCACATATAGTGTAAGAAGCACTCAATATATCAACAAATGAATCAAAGATGAGCTAAACAAATTTATAACCCATCTATGGAGTTTTAAGAACTATTCATAATTTCTACAAAGAGGAAAAAGCTCCATGGATGGGGGAGGGAGACTACAAGCTTTCTAGAATCATATAAATATGTTGTACTATAATTAACAAACAAGAACTAAATATACACGGCATATAAAGTCTAATCTTGAGATGAAAATACCTAAAAAGCTTGTAAGATGAAGATATTGAAGAAGAAAAGGATTCAAAAATATTTATCAAACTTTAAACATGGATTGAGTTAATAATCACCGAAAATCACATCGCAATCAACCTCCCTAATCTTAGTAATAGACTACTCCATAATAAATGCAAGAATAAATATTATATAAGAAGAAATCATTCTTACAAATTAAACACTTATAAGGGAAAATGAAGAACAATACTCAAAAGCTCTCCCTTCTTTCTAGAACTTCTATGTGTAAAAACCAAGATCATCCCATCCACCATCATCCCCTAGGATAAAATTAGCTAAAAATATACAATAAATAATTAAAAATACAAGGAAAAATATCTTAAGGACAATAATCCCCCCAAAAGGGGCTAAAAGTAGTTGGTAGTGGTTGTACTCGCCAGGCCATGATCGATTATGGCCAACCCATGATCGATCATGGCGTGCTCTACCTGATGCTCTTTGGACTATGATCGATCATGGTAAACCCAAGATCGATCATGGGTCTGGATTTTCCAAACTCAGCACTTTGCAAGTCTTGAGCTTGCATTTGATCCATTCCTTGAAGGCCATTGCATCCCTTGCCTATAAACACATAGGAACACAAAAAAACACACCTAGTGAGACAAAATTAAAACAAAACTCGCTAAGGCACTAATCTCGAGATAAAAGGATAATTAGGCAGAATTAATGCAACAAACACATCAAGCGGCTCCGAGAAATAGCTTATGCATGACAATATTACGCGCTTATCAACTCCCCTCAACTTATCTCTTACTAGTCCCTTAGCAAGACAAAAATTATAATAATTATAAAAATACTACACTATACAAAAAGTTGTTAACTTCTAAATTCCTAAAGAAGACGAGTTGCATCTCATGAAGGTTTTCAGAAATGATACCTACAAACATTAGAAGTTTGATAATGATGAATGAGGAGAATGAAGATTTCAAGTTTCAATTGTGCAAAGCAAAAGGCATTACTATCAAATCTTTAGAATGACGAATTTTTGAATGATTATTTAATTCACCTATCTTCCTTAGAATCAATCCCATATTTCACAATGCTCACATACTAGACTTCGGAACAATCAATTCAATATAAACACAAAGAGTCATAATCATTCGAGAAGGAAGAGGAAACTTTTTCAAAAACAAAAGCTCAAAGATTTGTCAATTCTAAACACTTTCTTTATCTTTTACTTGAAAATTTCGTTAAATTAGATCAGGGCAGTTTTCATCTCTATGTGGGGCAGCAGTCTCACTATATAAAATTATTTTTACATTGTACTGCTTATTCATTCGAGCTTGAAGGAAGCTATTCACCCTTTCCCATATGGTAACCTTTACCCATCTATAACATTAGACAAAGAGACTTAAGATTTAATCAAGTGAAGCTTTAAGTCAATATTAGGATAAAAAGTCATCCAAGATTTTTCAAAGTGCTACGCTTTGTCCTCTCATTGGAGGATCTTTTCGAAAGAGCTTCCATTGTTTTTGGACAAAAATTCATCTTCTCACAATGAAAATAAATCTAAGTGTTATTACTGAATTAGAAACAACCGAAGCACTCTAGCATATGGAACAGGAAATATATTGGGATATGAGTCTAAGCAAAGTAAGGCAATTTAGATAACCATTCAACTTCCTATCTAGATCAAAGAATTCATGCTAAAAGCTAATAAAACAATAGACTTCATTTAAACAAAATATCAATCACTCATCAATTTTCAAACTTCACAAAAAAATAAAATTGAACACATCTCTTCAACTCATGGAAATAAACAAAAGAAAGCCAAAACAAAATAACCAATGAAATGCATACCCCTTAACTGGAAAGAAGCATTGTCCTCAATGGAAAGAGAACAAGAAATGCATGGAGGGGTTTCTTTGACTTTGTTTTCCATGAGACAAAAAAAAGGAGACAAACAACAACTATACAATAAACGGGTTAGAATTAGAATTAATTAGCAAAAACCATAACATTCAACCATTAAAACAAAGTTCTAAAGTTAACATTATGTCTAAATTCTAATATAACCCAAAAGAAATAAAATAAAGCTAAGCATAATTATAGTTAATAGAGTTTTCAGGAAAATAAACTATGCCATGCCTGGAGGTGGTGGTGGGAATCGTTCGTAGAACGCCTCGAACTGCTGGTGTATGAACTCCTGTTGGGCGGCCATCTGTACTTCCACCCTTGATGCAATCTCTGCCTCTAAATGATCTTGGCGAACCATCATCATATCATCAACCCTTACATTGATGCCATCAACCCTCTCATTGATGACCGTGAACCCGGTCTGCATCACAGCGTTCAACTGCTTAAGCTGTACTCAAATGGAGTCCATGGAAGAATCAGGATGCGTGTCTACCGGCCCTGTACTTGTCCTGCGGTGACGCCTCGATGTACCCAGAACATCAGATCTTGCCTCTTCAGCCCCCTCTTCGGTTTCAGTTGGCTGTGGGTGAGGGGGCAGCGAAAGAGCTAGGACAGTTTCTCATTTGACCAGCGGCCCTTTTTTGGGTCAACCTATTGAGAGGGGCTCGGTGCATTTTCTTCTCGTCCTCATCCCTCTCTTGCACACAAGCTCGCAAGCATACACGAGTAATCAAGGACCCGAATTTTATTGTCTCATTGTGAGTTACTACATCTATAATTCTCGCAATTCTCCCAATTATATGGCGTAGCAAGCAACAGCGCTTGTTAGTGGCTATAACGTATAATAGATACTCTTGAGACGGGTAAAGATGTTGGGTATGCGAGGTCGGGTCCAAAGCATTTGCAATCACAAGCCATAGTGTCCTAAACCCTTCGTGTAGGTTGTTTCTATCAAATTGGGCCCCAATCCATTCCATGTGTCTACCGGCTAGAAATGTGACCAAATCATTAGCCGAGGGCTCTACATAATTGGTGCCATCCGAATATGGGAGGTCATGGGCATTAGTTGGCAAAGCCCGAATTCCCGTGATTTCACTCAACACTTCTAGATTAAAGTGAACTGTTTTCCTACGGACGTGAGCAATATATGTGTACAAAGTATTGGGAACGTGGATCAGACTCGAAGCAAATTCGCAAAAAATGGTGATATTGCATTGATTACCTTGTTCATGCAGATAGTTGATCCATCCCGGATTTTGCTCGAATGTTGCCCTTTGCGGGAAATAATCCAATGTACCAGTGTAGACCGGCCTCTCAATCACCACAATCCTAGATTTGAAGGCGTAGTTCCACCAATCGAATTCTTGGCGACTCCAAAACCCGCGATAGCCGCCTCTTACGGCTTGAAGGACAAGCGGCTTGGTGGGAGGGTTAGGGGAAGCCATCAAAGACATTTAGAGTGAGAGGGCATGGTTCATGAGAGAAAATCATTCATAAATTGATCCCTTTTAGAAGGTGCCTCTGATTTGAATGATAAAATTTATTTTTGTATGTATTTTTATCAATTCTATGATTAAACGGCATTAAGGCATCCACTATTTTGTCCACTGTCTCCCACTCGGGAATTAGGCCTTCTAAGCGAAAATATTAAAGGATTGTTAAGAAATGATCATTATATGACTCATGTTGAGGTGAAATGAAAGTTGCCTTTTACTTTCTACTATGGGACATGCAATCTTTATTTCTTGTTATAGTTATGTTATTAGTTTAAATTGTAATTATATAATTGAGAAATGGGAGGAAACTAATTATTATTATTAGTTACAGGGTAGAGGAAAGAGTGAGGAATATTTGTGGATTTAATTTTAACAAGTAAATAAGTTCGATTTGTTTTTGAACTGTTGTGGTAGTCATCTGATAAAATTGTTAGTCTATCTATTTTGTAACTTATCTAATTAATAGTTTATACTTACCTAGATCTCTCATTAAACAATCCAAAATCAGTGTATACTTACGAAGAATGAAGTGACCGTGTAGAGAAAATGAACAACGAACATAGAAGATGAAATCAAGTAGAAAAACTAAAAGTGAAATCTTGTATAGAAACTGAGATCGAGAGAAAATTTTGATTGTTTAGAGAATTATATAGAGAGAAAATTTTGATTGTGTAGAGAATTATAGAGACAAAAACTTGATCGTGTAGGAGAGAATACTGTTAACGGAAAGGTTTAAGAGATGTTTATATTAGGGGAATATATGTCTATCTAGTATTTATCATTTTCTTAAAATAAATTAATATTATGAAAAATGTCCCTATTGTAAAACCAAATTATGAAATTAGTACTACTTCCCCTTATTAAACATGAGTCTATCTTTAAAGTTATAAAATATTACGGAGTAAGATTCTAGAATCCATTATCTCTTGTGAAAATGTTGGTACATTGAATACCAAAAAAAAAAAAAAAAACCAATTGAAGTCTAGATGAAATTGATGAAATTATATAAAAATTACGTATATAAAATAAGAAACAAATGTGAACTTATGCGCTATGTAAATAATTCATGAATTAATAAAACTGCCCTCGTAGAGCACCAAATGCTATTGTTTGGATCACACCTATGCTCTACTAATGATTGGATCAATATACCTTTCTGTAAAAGGAAAAATAAAAATTATTGCTTGAATAACACCTAATTTTAGTACAACTCACAATTTTTAATGATCCAAGGCGATATCAACAAGTTAGAATTTGTTTATAGGGAGTTTGGTTATCTAGAGTCTATTTAGCGGTGATATTTTTTTTTCATTAAAAAATACAAATGAAAAAAAATAATTTGTATGACAACTTAATAATGTGCATAGGGAAGGTCATTTCTTTTACATGCATAAAACAAAAGTTGCACTTCTAACAAAAATAAGATGATTTACTCCATGAATTAGCGCATCAAATCTCTACTTCTTTATTAAAAAGAAAACTTCAAGTAAATAGAAGTGCTCATTATGAAATCTGTACTTCTTTAGGAAAATTTCATGTAAATAGAAGTGAGGAATATTTGACAAGTTGATGGTTATTAATTACTTTAATTTTTATCTTCTTACTTACCATCATAAAATTAAGAAATTGGATGAAATTAAATGCTAGCTAATTAAATGTTACGTATTATTTTACTAAATTAAATAAAAAGAATGCCCATATGAAAATAACCTAGCAATGCTGATATTAAAAGAGATAACAAGAAGGTAGTTAAAGATGAGGTAACAAGAGGGTAGTTAAATAATTACCTCTCAAAAATAAAGATTCAAGAAATATAAAGTTCTAATATATAGTCGATATTTTGTATAAACTCTAGCTTATTACTGACAATATATTTTATTTTAATTAGTGTTTTTCTTTTATTATTTTGTGTTGTGATTATATAATTATATTTTTGCTCTTTCATTAACAAGAAATAAATTAATTTAATTAGAAATAGTATTTCAAGTCATTTCTTTTTAATAAATTAATGAGTGGGATATGAATTACGCTTAGATAATGAGCATGGGTCAAGTCATTTCTCTTCCATGTATAAAACAATTTCTCTTCCATGTATAAAACGAAACATGTGATTCCAATCAAAATAAGATGATTTACTGTGCGAATTGGTGTATAAATATTTACTTATTATTAAAGGACACATTAACTTCAAGTAAATGGAGGTGAACTAATATTTGTAATTTAACCTGAGAATATCATTATGAGGGCAGGATATTTGAGGTTTATGGCGGTCAATTTTTCTTAGTTTTTATTTCCTTTATTATAAAAAATTATTTAAAATTACAATTATAAAATTAACAAATTAAAGGAAACTTAACGTCAGTCATGGTTTTATTAAAGACAATGAGAAAAATACTAATATTAAAAGAGATGGTGAGACAGATGAATCTTGTTGTTTCTTTTAATTAATTTCTAAAGATATACTAATTTAAATTCGCTACTATAAGATTGTTTAGTTGGTGTGTGCTGTAGATTCTAATGAAAATGTATTCCAAATTAAATTTTAATTTCGAATTTACCTAGATCGTGTATTATTTCCACTTTTCCTACTCCCTCAATAAAGATTAAATTGAATTTATTAAAATAATGGACAAAACAGGTGGATATGAAATTATATAATTTTAATAAAAAATAATTTCATACATCCAACAGCCAGCTTCCACTTTTCTCACTTTTATTCTGTACTATATTTGGTGCAACACTAATCTCTGCTTGCAAATTTGTTCATTTCTATGTTTCTATCCTTACACTATGTTTGATGCAACACTAATCTATCCATGCACATCTGTTCATTTGATCCTACTACCCTACATTATATTTATACATACCGGTGTTCAAACTCGGATGTCTCCCAATTAACCATTCACCCCAACAAGAACACAGTGTTAAAACAAGTCATTAGACCACCTCTTGCCCGATCTCTTGTCCCAATCATAACATTTACGGTCTTTCTAATACCATTTTCCCTTACATTTTTTTCCTTTGTAATGAGGGAAAATATAAATTTACTACTAAAAATGATATTAACGGCATAAAAATAAATGAAATGAACTAAATACGAATTACATATATAAAACAAGTACACATGATAAATTTATAAATTTTATAAATGCCCAATTTAAATATTCAACGACTTCATAAAGTATATGACATATTGTCATGCTATTAATGAGTTAGAATTTGTTCTTAACGAGGTTGGTGTTTAGAAATGAATATAATATCAATTACAACTAAATATTGTGCATCTGTCTAAGTCATTTCTCTTACATGCATAAAATAAAATTATACATGAACTTCAAACCAAAATAGGATGATTTACTGCGTGAGTTAGTGCATAAATTCTTTACTTGTTTATTAAAGGACACATTTCAAGTAAATGGAAGTGAGCAATTTCTTATATATCTAGAATTTGTAATCTGACCTAAAAATATCCATTGAATATTTGAAGTGTATGGTGGTTAATTTTTCTTAATTTTTATCTTTTGATTATGAAGAACTAATTATTCAAAGGGTCAACTACAAAACTAAGAAGTTGGAGGAAATTAAATAGCACCATTTGTTTTAAAGGAAGTAAAAAATCTAAAAAAAACAAAATTGGTATTTTGGTACTTTCCGATTTGGGTAACGAGATGAAGAACTAATTAGGGTCGTTTACGTTATAATTTTTTTATTTTTTTTATTAAAACTGAAATCAACGTCTAATATATCAATAGTTATGCATACTGATGAATTAACTTAACAGCTTTAAGTGATCAACTGACGAAACTATTAAAAATGGGTACAAAAGTTTAAAAACAATTAAAAATAGGTACCAAGATTCAATTATATGGTATTATCAATGTACAAATATTAGATTGGAGAGTTGTAAGTTTTAACAAAAAATAAGATTGGAGAGTTGTAAGTTTTAACAAAAAATTTATTTGGTTTTTTCACATTTTAAAAAAGATATATACTTATTTAAAGTCCACGCAACCAAATGATTTTAAAAATATATTCATAGGTTATATTATTCGTACATACTAAGTACATCGTCTTAATTTACCGATTGAACAATTTGATAAGGGTAAACAAATAAACTTTTTATAAAACAAGATGATCTTACCATCTTAGTCAAGTTTCATTAAAAAATTCAATGGGGATCAGTTTATAAACTTGGTATGTATGAGAAATATTCCTTATATAAAGATGCGGAGTATTCAAGTTAAACAGGTGTAAGATTAAAAAGTTTTACATCCATCCATAACGTTTTCTCATATTCATAATTTATCGATTCTATTCTACTGTATGATAAGTTATTTTTATTGTGTTTCTCAAACATGAAAAATTTCAAATCAATCTGATATTTGAAATTGTATAATCATTATACTTATTTTTATTTAATTTTTATAGGGTTCATAATTCAATTTATAATGAGAATACGATTATTAACTTCTGCATCTGTAATTAATTTCTTTTTTTGCATACATCTTTGAGATATTATAATTAACTAAATCAAAAGTTAGATTGATATATAAATTATAAAATTGAGAAAAAAGTTATTGGCGGATGTAAAACTTCTTTGTTTTACACCCGCTATAACTTGAACTTTTTCCTATATTTATATATTCAAATATATTAAAATAACATGTTAAATTTAGTTTGTAAATCAAAATTATTATTGCGAACACCAATTGTCATGCATTGCTAAATTCTGTCTCCGTTCCTAATTTTAATAATATTATACATAAGTAATAGGTATACATAAAATATACCTAATATTCAAAGAAGACATCTAAAACGGAATCATTATTTTTGAAGAAACTTATATACTTTCTCTAGCTTATATATCTTTCACGTAGAGATTTGATAAAAAAAAATATTCAAATCTGAATCATTATAGACAATTCTAACAAAAAGATTTGTAATAGGATTTAAATCCTGGTAAAAAAACAAATTGTTATTAATCAAATTATATATACAAGTAATATACGTATTGTATATGCAAGTAATCTAGTATTATATATACTTTAAAAATCCAAAAACTTTAGTGGCACGATTGCCTCCTATGCCCTATGTAAGTCCACCTTGGATACATCATTATTATATTTTTATCTCCTTGTTAAATCAGGAAGTATTTGTCAATAACTTGCGAAGCTTTATATTGCTCAATGGATGGGGCATGACTGCAAATTTTGGGCTCATTTTCATGTTTTTTCCAATTCAAATGATAAAAGTATATCCATTCTAGATGGCAAAAGCCACAGGTTGGTTGGAAGAAGTGCAATGTAGATGCGGGAATATCTTAGTTGGGGGGAAATAGGTGTTATTTTACAGAACCCCTATTTTGAGTTTGAACCATGATCAATCATGGAGTCCTCCGTCAGGCAAAAATTTTACATAATGATCGATCATGGAGTCCACTGTCAGCCCAACCTTGTACAATGCTCGATCATGGTTAACCCATGATTGATCATGGATCTTCACTGTAGGCCATTTTCAGCATTTTTCACACTCAACCCCTTATAGCCCCCCCCCAACTTGGTCCGAGCATTCCCAATCGATTTGACCCGAAACTTTGATAAAACTTCCTGAAACTCTACAAACACTAACAAAAAAAATATTATTTACAAAATTGACCCATGCTTTTTAGCCATGAGTCGGGTCTTCGTGAGGGTTGGACTCTTCTCGAAATGGGAATTCCAAAAATGGCTTAAGGCGTTGTCCGTTCACTTTGAACACAAAAACGGTTTTGGGATCCTCAACATTCATGGCCCCAAACAGGAATACATGCTTTACAATGTATGGACCGGTCCAACAAGACTTTAACTTTCCTCGAATGAGATGCAAACGCGTGTCATATAATAGAACTTTGAGCCAAAGTTTGAATTCTTTCCTAAGAATTGATTTATCATGAAAATATTTGCCATGTTCTGTGCTTATTTTCGCGTTATCATATGCATCTCTTCGCAATTCATCCATCTCATCAATTTGCAACTTATAGTTAAGCCCAGCTTTCTCCAAATCAAGGTTAACCATCTTAGTTGCCCAGTATGATTTATGTTCTAATTCCACGGGCGAATGACATGGTTTTCCGTAGACAATTCTATAGGGAGACATATCTAGAGTTGTTTTGTACGCAGTATGGTAAGCCCAAAGCACATCGGTGAGTCGTAAAGATGAATCCTTACGGTTCGGATTTATCGTTTTCTCTAAGATATGTTTAATCTCCCTATTGACTAACTCGGTTTGACCGTTAATTTGCGGATGATAAGCAAGCGATACTTTATGGTTTACACCATACTTTTGCATCAAAGATTGAAACGGTTTATTAAAATTCTAAAGAAATAAGTGAGCGATTATGATTGTACACAAAAGTATATTTATTTGATAAGTTAATTTTTTGTATATAGATATTATGAAAATGAGAGTATGGACAAAAAGCTAGCAGAAAAAGGTTTGGATTTTGAAAGAAATTGATATTCTTACTGGATTCGTAAATCGAATAATCATATTGAGTATATTAATAAGTTATATATTTTGAGAATGTACGTAAAAATTAATTTATATAACATGTGGCTATAGGTTCGGCTGTAGTTAGGTATTTCAGCCCATCCCATTAAAGCCCTCAAGCCTTTAGCTTTGCTCCACACTTGAGATAAATCCTTTGCTTTCAAAAATCTCATGCTAACATAATAACACACAATCTCTCGGGTTATTCCATGATAAATCTTTAATATGTATGAATTTAGACAAAAAGGACAAGATACTAATATTTTGAAGGATAAAATGTTCTTTCCATCACAAAAGCTGCGAAAAAAAGTAACCAGCTGTGCGAACTAAATTTAAAGAGTGGTTGTAGAGTTACTTTATGTATTTGTCTTTATTCAACAAGCATGTGAATAGTAAGTTACTATTTATGAATAATG
The DNA here is from genome assembly GCA_021464415.1 of Lonicera japonica. Lineage (NCBI taxonomy): Eukaryota > Viridiplantae > Streptophyta > Magnoliopsida > Dipsacales > Caprifoliaceae > Lonicera > Lonicera japonica. The sequence continues at coordinate 4,762,984 of CM038468.1, read as the reverse complement.
ATGTTGATATTGAAAAAGTTGATTGAAAAGGTTGTTGACGCCGCTGGAAAACCGCGTTGTGTTAGCCCAAGTGCAGGCACGTCAAGTTGTAATAAAGTCTCAGAAGTCCAAGTGTCGAACCACAGGGATAGTCGAAAAGGAATGGAATGGATTATAGATTAAATGGTTTTCTGATTTTGCAAGTTGGATTTGTTGTGAAACAACGGAAATGTAAATTAGTTGTGAAAATTAACAAGAAAGTACTAAGGTATGTGGAGGATAGTTGCGATATGATAAACAGTAATTGCAATCTCATACATAGATTTCAACACAAAGTTGTCATAAGTGGGGAACGTTGTGATGACTCTCAATAGAAAAGGGTGCGAAGCTAGGCAACTCATTCCCGGGTCAAAGCTATATCAAGAGAGAATATCACAAAATTCCACCAAAGACAAAGCTATCATATCTATCTTTTAGCCACGAGTGTGAAGCTAGGCAACCCATTCCCATTAAAGCTAATCCGAGTTAGAGATGGTAGGCTTATCGAAACAAGGTTTTATATTAAGTATATATGTGAAATCTCATGGTTTAAAAGAATAAAAATTAAGTAGTGAATCATCACAATGACACGGAAAGAAGTTTATGGAATAAAATCATCAACTAGCCAATTATTACTTTAGAAAGACAATAATGAGTCTACATATCACAAAAAGTGTACAAAGCACTCAAAATATCATTAAGCAATGCTAAAACTAGATTAATAATTTTATAAATCATCCATGGAATTTAAGAACTCTTTCTAATCTCTACAAAAAGGAACAACAACCCCTAGATGGGGAAATGGGCTACAAGCTTCTTAGAACCATATAAATATGTTGTATTTTCATTAATCAACAAGCACTAAGCATACAAGGCATGAAAAGTCTAATCGTACAATGAAAATACCTAGAAAACTTGTAGAATGAAGGATTTCGAAAGAATAATGATTCACAAATATTTAACAAACTTTAAACATGGATTGAGAAATTAATTACCAACAATTATATCGCAACCCACCTCCGTAACCTTAGTAAAAAAAACTACTCCATAATAAATGCAAGAACAAATATTATATATGAAGAAGTCATCCTTACAAATCAAGAACTTATAAGAGAAAAATGAAGAAAAGTTACACTTTAGCTCTCCGTTCTCTCTAGAACTCTCTTGTGTCCAAGATCAATAATAAAATCTCTCCCTTGATCCTTTAGACTAAAACAATAGCTAAAGGTGTCCTTTAATTACTTAATTAAGCAAGGAAAAATATCTAGGAACAATAATCCCCAAAAAAGGGGCAAAAAGTAGAAGTTGGTGGCTGTCCCCGCCAGGCCATGATCGATCATGGCCAACCCATGATCGATCATGGGTCATTCTGCCTGCTGAAGATTTGCACCATGATCGATCATGGTGAACCCATGATCGATCATGCTTCTGGAATTTCTCCAAATCAGCATTTTTGGGAGCTTTTGGCTAGCACTTGATCATTTCCTCAAAGGCCCTTGCATCCTATGCCTATAAACACATAGAAACACAACAAAAGCACACCTAGCGGGACAATATTAGATACAAAACTCACTAAGACACTAATCTCGAGATAAGTGGATAATTAGGCAGAATTAATGCAACAAACGTGTCAAGCGACTCCGAGAAAGAGCTTATACATGACAATATTATGCGTTTATCAACTCCCCTCAACTTAACTCTTGCTAGTCCCTTAGCAAGACAAAAAGTAAATAATTACAAAAATTAAAACGCTATACAAAAAGTTGTTAACTTCTAAGTTCTCAAAGAAGACGAGTTGCATCTCGTGAAGGTTTTCAGAAATGATACCTACAAACATTAAAGTTTGACCATGATGGATGATGAGAATGAAGATTCAAGTTTCAATATGCAAAGCAAGAGGCATTATTATCGATTTTTCAGAATGACGGACTTTTGAATAATCATCTAATTCACCTATCTCCTTTAGAACACAATCCCATATTCTCCAATGCTCACATACTAGAATTTGATTAAAACAATTCAATATAAACACAAAGAGTCATAATCATTCGAGAAGGAAGAGAGAACTTTTCCAAAAACAAAAACTCCAAGATTTGTCGATTCTAAGCACTTTCTTTATCTTTTACTTGGAAATTCCGCTAAATTAGATCAGGGCGGTTTTTTTCTCTATGGGGGGCAGTAGTCTCACTTATGAAATTTTTTCAAAATACTGCTCATTCATTGGAGCTCAAGGGAAGCTATTCACCCTTTCCCATATGGTAACCTATACCCATCTCTAATATTAGATAAAGAGACTTAAAATTTAGTCAAGTGAAGCTTTAAGTCAATATTAGGGTAAAAGTCATCCAAGTTATCAAAGTGCTATACTTTTGTCATCTCATTGGAGGATCTTTTCGAAAGAGCTTCCATCATTTTGGACAAAAATTTCTCCTCTCAATGAAAATAAATCTAAGTGTTATTATCGAATTGAAAATAACCAAAGCAATCTAGCATGTGAAACAGGAAAATATAACGGGATATGAGACTAAGTGAAGCAAGGCAATTTAAATTATCATTCAAATTCCTATCTGAATCAAATAATTCATACCAAAAGTTAACGAAAAAATAGTCTTCATTTGAACAAAAACTCAATCATTCATCAATTTCCAAACTTCTCAAAAAAAATTTTGAAACACATCTCTTCAACTCAAGGAAATTGATAAGCACCCAAAACTGTTATTTTTAATTCCCCAAATGCCGAAATTTAAGTGTCAAAAATTGCATTATGTTATCTAATGTTGACATTTAGTTGTTTTGCAGGTTTTTGTCTCAATTGATGTAATTAAATGCTTAACTTTGTTGAATATGTGAGACAGGATACCTAAAGTTGATCGGATAGTTTTTAAAGCATAACTTTTTGCTCGGGACTCCGAATCATGCGTTTCTTGAGCCTAAAATCAAGATAATTTCGAGAGCTACAACTTTCCAGTTCAACACTTTTCCAAATTCGGCCATCTTCATATCCGAAATTCCATTACAACATTCCGACAGCAAAAGAAAAAAAAGAGAGAAAAATATCCCAAAAGTGTGCCCACTCTCATATTTTTAATCACTCAACCCATATCCCAATACTCCACTACCTAGACAAGATCCACATTATCCTCCCACACTCCACTCTTTAGTCAAAGTGTCATATTTTTCTTACACCCCCTCACCCCATTGTCAACTTTCATCATTAATATTCTCTCCCATTTTTCTCACATATATGGATTCATATTTGGTCAAGAGAAGACACCTACGAGAGTTTGAAGAAAGGAGGAGAGCTTGGAGCAAGAGAGCTTGTTCTAGAGAGAGAAAATATTTGAGTGCTACATATTTTTCTTCTTCTTGTATTATTGTTTCATTTTGTTGAAGAAGATAATATTGTAGAGTGTTGAGAGAAATTCTTTTACTCACATATTTGGAGATATTTAAGGAGCTATTTGATTATTTGTTTTGTTCTTCTATCTTTATGGAAGGCTAATCTCCCTTTCAAGGAGAGAGATGAAGCCTCATTTTTATTTGTGATTTAGAATTTTATAATATTGCATAAATATACTCATTTGTGATTTTTCTTAAATAAGATCTTTGGATTACTCTACACACCATAGGTGATCCCATTTTGGTTTTTATACTTGACTTAAGAGATGAGCTATATACCATAGGATTTTCTTAAGTTCATTTTATTTTCCAAATTTATCTTCTAGTTCTTGATTGTTAATGTGAGTGAGTGACAACCTTATATTATTATTATTTCTAAAAGAAGAAAATATAGATCTTGAAAGGAAAAATCTCTTATAAACAAATAAATTGTCAAATACTATTTGGTTAGCTTTTGGGTTCACTCTACATACCATAGGTGATTCCATTTAATCAAACTAGTATAGAATTTATTTTGGGTATATATGTGCAATAATATATTATTCTAGATCCATTGATAATTTGGTGGTGGATTCTTAACTCTTGAAATCCCTACACTTTATTTCTCCAAGACAACTTTCTCTACTTTCATTACATTTTAGTAGTATTAAAATTATTCCTAAGAAAAGTAAGCATTTCTAAAAGAAAAAAAAATGGTTTTTGTTCTAAATCTATTATTTTCTCAACTTTGTTTTCATTGATTCATAAAACAACTCCCGTGGATTTGACCCCTTACTACTACTATCTACGTTACTAATATATTTTGTAGGTACATAAGGGTTTTTGATCAAGCTATTTTTAGCGACGAAGATAGCTTCTTATCAAATGGCGCCGTTGCGGGGGAGTTGACGCCAATGAAAATGACGTGAAGACTTTTTGAGATTTGTTAGATTTAGTTGTAATTATTCGATTTGGTTGTAAAATTTATTTTTTTTGGACATTTTGGACTGTTTAAAAACTGTAATATTTATTTATATGGTGTTCTGGGACTGCCCAGATTAAGTGCTAAAAAAAAAAAAAACAAAAAAAAAAATTTGCAAAAGGGAAACTGGACAAAATAGAGACTGCATTTTTGGAGGAAAAAAAAAGAATAGAACACTTGAAGACTCTCTATTTTGGGTCAGTAGGACTCTCGGGGACGACTGAAATTTAGGAGAAATTTCCCCCTGATCGACTCAACCGAATCATCACCCCGCTTGCGGGAGGTACATTTTTTATCACTCGCGAATCTCCTGTCAGCGAGTCAATTCCTATGTGCTCTAATTGCTATGTGTTTATTTTTAGCACATTTATTTTGAATGGTGAATGATGAATAATTGGACCTAAAGCCTAGCCCGGCTATTGAAACGAGTTGGGATTTCATCACCCACTCAATCGCTTATCCATTTGCTTGTGATCCTAAGCCATCATTAATTAAAATCAACTCACTAGCAAGCCAAATAGGATTCGGTGTTCATAGGACCTCTAAAGAAAAGAAGCGATCGGTAGCCACTCCAGTGAGCTCTTCCAAGCCTATGGTAGATTGACTAGTTGGTATTTAAGTGGTGCCTTTGTGACCCTCCAACGTATTAGTCCTTCGGCCCTGATTTGGGAGAATTTAATTGGTAAGCTTCTCGGACAATTTTTATTGTTCATTTCGATCAAATCTGGACAAGAGTAGGAGCACAAAATTTTCAATCAGGTGGTGTCAAAGAGCTCGCGCTTTCCCACCCGCGAATAATTAAAATTGACTACCCTTTCATTAAATTGAAGATAAGAATTGGTTATATGCTATCTAGGAATTCTTTCCTTTATTAGTGTACGTCAACCAATTAAGATTGTAGTCATTTTGTGTCCTATTTTCTTGAACCACCCATCTATTCTTTTTGGAAAGTCAAAATTTCACAATATTTATCTCATTGGATGCGAAAGTCCAAAAGGCTACTGAACCGATCACGTAGCAATTCAACTCTTAATTCACGAGATACGGATCTCTGTGATCTTATAGTTGACCTCACCCCATTTTCCATAGTCTCGAGTCCAAGTTCACCCACATCTCCCATCGTTCAAATTCCCCATCCGGAAATGGCGGAAGAACGTCCATTGAAGGACTACTTTGCTCCTATCACTGCAAATCCTCCATCTTGTATTGTCCTCCCGGCTACTACAGCTACTCATTTTGAAATTCGTCCGGCGACGATTTCAATGTTACCCAGTTTTCATGGCTTAGACCGAGAAAGTCCTTACCCTCACTTGGGAAAATTTCTCAATGTCTGTGCAACCTTTAAGAACCAAAATCTAAACGATGAGAATGTTCGGTTAAGGTTGTTCCCTTTCTTTCTTCATGACAAAGCTTCTTTGTGGCTTAATTCTTTGCCACAAGATTCAATTCGCTCATGGGATCAATTAGCCAAAAAGTTCATGTCTAAATTCTACCCAATGAATCGAACAAATGAAATGCGTCAATCCATCCAAGATTTTCGTCAAAAGGACAATGAACAATTTTATGAAGCATGGGATAGATTTCAGGATTTCATTATCAAATGCCCTCATCACGGCATTGATAAAAGTCGTCTAGTCCAATGTTTTTATAATGGTCTCAGTCCAACTTCTCGTAACATGATAGAGTCCATGCACAAGGGAAAGTTCATGCACCTCACTCCCACTGAAGCCTACACATTTTTAACTGAATTAGGAGAAGATTCACAGCAGTGGGATGCTTCTAATGAAATTTCTAGGTCTGACCCAAGTCTTAGAACTGGTGGTAGGTATGAAATCAAGAGTGACCCAGAGTTAAAGAACTTGATGCAAGGTTTAACAGCTTTGACCAAAACAGTGGAGGCTTTAGCTTGTTCAATGCAAAAGCAAACTGTTGAACCTACTCCAGTCATGAGTGTCCATAGTGAGCCCAACACATTTCCATGCACTGTCTGTTCTAGTGTACACCATACCGCTCACTCATGCCCAACCTTCTTTCCTGAACCTGAGCCAATTATGGAACAAGCCTTTGAGTTCAACAACTTTAGGAAACCCAATCCGGCTAGTTTCAGCCAGACATACAATTCTGAGTGGAGGAACCATCCTAACTTCTCTTGGAAGCAAGATCAATCTTTGAATCCGCAGCATTCACAACCTCAAGTTAGGGGTCCTCCAGGTTTCCAAGCCCAAGCTAGGCAGAACCCAAACCAGTTTCCAAATGATCGCCATCATTTTTCGCATCAAAATGGAAACCATTCGGGAAATCAACAGATTGTCCATTCGTCTAGTCATTCTTATGGCTCTGCGCCTCAGTTAAGTGCTAGTAGAGAGTTGGTTTCTCAACTTCCATATGCTGCCCCTCAACAGCAATCGAAATCAGCTCTCGAAGACCTTATGTTGCAGATTCTCACACAGCAACAACAAACTCTCAATGCCCATACACAAAGCACCTCTCAAGCAATCCAACAAATGCAACAACAGTTGAGTCAATTGACTGCTGAGAGAGACAAGGGTAAATTCCCTAGTCAACCAATTGCTAATCCAAAAGGTAAAGAGCCTGTGTATGAGGTTGGTTCCTTTTCTGGTCAAGACCAATTTCAAGGTGAGTTGAAGTCTGTCACCACCTTAAGATCAGGACGGCAAATTGATAATCATGTTGAAATGCCTAATGATTCCATTGAGAATGATACATCTGTCATTCCCAAATTCCCTCCTAGTGAACCAGAAGTTGTGGTTCAAGATACAAATTTGTCGAAGGAGGATTCCAAAGTTTCACTCAAGAAAAAAGAAGGGACTCAACCTAAGGAAACAATTTATGTGCCTCGGGCACCCTTTCCTGATAGGTTAGCATTGACCACCAAAGCAAAGCACTTTGATGAGATCAAGGAAGTGTTCTAAAATGTTCATATCAACATTCCTTTCCTTACTGCCATCAAGCAAATCCCTTCGTATGCTAAGTTCTTGAAAGACTTGTGTACTGTCAAGCGGAGGACAAATGTCCCACATGATGCTTTCATAGCCGAACAGGCTACATCTGTCATTCAGCAAAAGACTGTTGTCAAATACAAAGATCCTGGTCGTCCTACGATCCCATGCAAGTTAGGTAACAAGTATTCAACTCAAGCGTTACTTGATTTAGGAGCCAGTGTCAATTTGTTACCATATTCTCTCTACCAAGAGTTGGGCTTGCAAGATATGAAGCCCACTCGAGTCACTCTGCAATTAGCAGATCGTTCTGTCAAAGTCCCCCGAGGAATTGTTGAGGATGTTTTGGTTAAGGTGTCTGACTTTTATTACCCAGTTGATTTCATAGTTCTAGACACCCATCCCTCTGATGAAAACTCCATCCCGATCATTTTGGGACGTCCTTTTCTTGCCACTGCAAATGCACTCATTAACTGTAGGAATGGGTCTATGACTCTTACCTTTGGTAATTTGACAGTGGAAGTCAATATTTTTCAACTCATGAAACAGCCATCTGATGTTGAAATGGTAGAAGAAGTGTGTGTTATCGATAGTCTTGTTCAAGAAATGGTGGACCATTCTTATCCTGATGACCCTATCCAACAATGTCTGAATTTTCTTGAATCAGATTTTGATTTAGATGATGCCATGGATAGTGTCAATTCTTTGTTAGACTCCACCACTTTGATAGACATTGATAAATGGATCACTGAGAATGAAACTTGGACAGATTGCTTTGAATCTCTTCATCTCGAACCAATTCTTGGTATAGATACTGGCCCCAACAGTGTGGCTAAGTCTGATTGCGAGTCCATGCTTGCAACTATACCTGAAACTGAGTTCACCAATGTTCAGGATTCCCAAAAAAGTTTGGACCTAAAGCCATTGCCTTCTGAGCTGAAATATGTCCATTTAGGTTTAAATCAAACTCATCCGGTCATCATTGCCTCCGACTTAACTTCCGAGCAAGAAGTTAATCTAGTCGATGTTCTAAGAAAGCACAAATCAGCCTTGGGTTGGAACATATCTGACCTTAGGGGTATCAGTCCGACTATTTGTAGTCATCGCATCCATTTGGAAGATGGTGCAAAAACTTCTCGTGAGCCACAACGTCGATTGAACCCAGTCATGAAAGAGGTTGTTCGATCAGAAATCCTTAAGTTGCTTAATGTACGAATCATATACCCTATCTCTGACAGCCAATGGGTCAGCCCCATTCATGTTGTTCCAAAGAAATCTGGTATCACTGTTGTAAAAAATAGTGATAATGAGCTAGTCCCAACCAGAATCTCGACTGGATGGCGTGTCTGTATTGATTACCGAAAGCTAAATAGTGTCACAAGGAAAGATCATTTTCCTCTTCCTTTCATAGACCAAATGCTTGAGCGACTTGCTGGACATTCTTTTTATTGTTTCCTAGATGGATATTCTGGGTACAATCAAATTCCCATCGATCCTCAAGACCAAGAAAAAACTACTTTCACATGTCCATTTGGCACATTTGCCTATTCGCGCATGCCATTCGGCTTGTGCAATGCACCTGCGACTTTTCAAAGGTGTATGATGAGCATTTTCAGTGACATGGTGGAACGATTCTTAGAGGTCTTTATGGATGATTTCTATGTGTATGGCTCATCCTTTGATCAATGCCTTTCTCATCTGACCATGGTGTTATAACGATGCCAAGAAAAGAATTTAGTTCTTAATTGGGAAAAATGCCATTTCATGGTAAAAAAAGGTATTGTTTTGGGACATGTAATCTCTTGCAAAGGTATTGAGGTCGATAAGGCAAAGGTTGATTTAATCTCCTCTTTACCAGCTCCTAGGTCAATTAAGGACATCCGTTCTTTTTTAGGGCATGCCGGTTTCTATCGGCGATTTATCAAGGATTTTTCTAAGATAGCCCGACCTTTGACTAATCTTCTTTCGAAAGACGTGCCTTTTGTCTTCAATGAAGCTTGTGTCACTGCTTTTGAGCGTCTTAAATCCGAGTTGATCTCAGCTCCGATTATTCGACCTCCTGATTGGGATCTCCCGTTTGAAATCATGTGCGATGCATTTGATTATGCCATTGGGGCTGTTTTGGGGCAGAGAGTTAATAAACGTTCTCATGTGATTCATTATGTTAGCAAAACTCTCAATCCAGCCCAACTCAATTACACAACAACTGAGAAAGAATTGTTGGCGGTCGTCTTTGCCCTCGACAAATTTCGTGCATACCTTCTTGGATCTCCAGTCACTGTGTACTCTGATCATTCGGCATTAAGGTACCTTTTAAGCAAAAAAGATGCCAAATCTCGCCTCATCCGTTGGATCCTCTTGCTCCAAGAATTTAACTTGGCAATTAAAGATAAAAAGGGTACTGAGAATGTGGTTGCTGACCACCTGTCTAGACTCACTGCTATGTCTGAAAATGACCATTTGCCTATATCCGAGTCATTCCCTGATGAGCAACTTTTTGCTATTTCTCAGTCACCATGGTTTGCTGATATTGTCAATTTTCTTGTCACAAACCAAATTCCCATTCATTGGACAAAGCAAGACAAGTCCAAATTCATGTCCATGGTTAAATTCTACTCATGGGATGATCCTTTTCTTTTCAAATATTGTCCTGATCAAATCATCCGTAGATGCGTCCCCGAGTTTGAGCAAAATAAGATCCTTTCATTTTGCCATAACCATGCATGTGGTGGCCATTTTAGCTCGAAGAAAACCGCTGCAAAAGTTTTGCAAAGCGGGTTTTACTGGCCCACCCTTTTTCGCAATGCTCATGAATTTTGCAAAGCCTGTCCAAATTTTCAACAATTAGGACGACTATCTCAAAGGCATATGATGCCTCTCACTCCCATCTTGATCGTGGAGATCTTCGATGTTTGGGGTATCGACTTTATGGGGCCATTTCCCCCATCTCATGGTTTTAAATATATCCTTATGGCAGTCGACTATGTCTCCAAGTGGATAGAAGCGATACCCTGTTACACAAATGATCATCGAGTTGTTGTGAAATTCCTGAAAGAATATGTCTTTGCTCGGTTTGGTACTCCAAAAGCCATCATCAGTGATAACGGTACACATTTTTGTAATCGTATCTTTGAGAATCTTGTTAAGAAGTATGGCATAACCCATAAACTTGGTTTGGCGTACCATCCACAAACCAGTGGCCAGGTAGAAGTTTCAAATCGTCAGATTAAGCAAATTCTTGAAAAGACAGTCAATCCAAGTAGGAAAGATTGGTCTTTGCGACTCGCAGATGCTCTTTGGGCATACCGCACTGCCTTCAAGACTCCTATAGGCATGTCCCCTTATCGCTTAATCTTTGGTAAGCCCTGTCACCTTCCAGTCGAACTTGAGCACAATGCATACTGGGCTATCAAGACCCTTAACTTTGATCTTAATAAAGCTGGTGAGCAAAGAAAGTTGCAACTCAATGAACTTGAGGAATTACGAAATGATGCTTATGATCTGTCTAAGAAATACAAGGACAAAATGAAATGGATTCATGATCATAGCATATTGCGAAAAGAGTTTCATCCTGGACAGAAAGTGTTATTGTATAATTCTCGCCTGCACCTTTTCCCTGGTAAATTGAAAACCAGGTGGGAAGGACCTTTCATTGTCCAATCCGTCACACCTTATGGTGCCATCACTGTTGAAAATCCGAAAGATGGTACTACCTTTCAGGTCAATGGTCAAAGATTGAAACCATTCTTCGAGCTTAATTCATCTCTAGTAGAGCAAATTGACCTTGTTAATCCCATGTACCCTGAGTAAACATCATACTAAGGGGTTGTTGTTATCTTTCCGCCCTCTCTGTACTCTTATTCTAGCTCTATCATTTTTGAGGGTGTGTTTGCTTTGTCTGGCTGAAGACATTAAACTTAGCGCTTCTGGGAGGCAACCCATTGAGTGTGTTTCTGAGTACCAGTCTTATCCTGTTTGGGGGTGGTTTTTACTAATCCACCCATGAGTTATATATGATAGACTTGTGCAATTGTTTCCGTGTCTTTTGCTTATCCAGATTCTGATGGATACTTTTCACGGTTCAACTTTTGAATCAGGTAATTACGGTAATTTTTCCAACCTTATGCTTACATTTATATATTTTATCTTTAGCATCGAGGACGATGTTCTCTTTGTTTGGGGGTGGGGTTTTACCAAATTAGTTCCCTTTTCGAAAACTGATTCAGAAGCACCATATTTTATTAAAAAAAAAAAAAAAAAAAGATTTTTCTTTCTTTCTTTTAAAAGTTTTTGGCGATTCAGTATCTTATCCATGATGAGATTGAATGATGATGATCCACTTTTTAGAAGTCAAGGAATCATAATGTCTAATGTTAGTCTTATAAGCTTTAACGATACCTTTATAGGCATATAAGCACTATCAATTCTTAGAGTTCACACGTCTTTGCACAACGGTTATATATGTAGTATGTGATTCTCTAATGAGCTAAAAAGAATACTTGTGGAGATTTAAACCCGTGAGTTTAGAGCCTTTCACCTTGTAGAGAGTTATACGCAAACTCTGAGTCACAAGATGACTTAACTTCATTTGGATATCGTCATTAATATCGTTGTATGATCTCATTATTCTTTCATATTTGGCTGACCACTGAGAATGAAATCCTTTTTGAGTTGTGAAACTTTTACCTAGTCAAAACAAAAATTGCCGCATTAAACCTTAGAGATGACATTAGGCCATCATTGCCAAAATAATCCTACCATTTATTTCATGACATATCCTTGTGTTTGAGAAAAGTATGGTTGATCTGACAAAAGAAATTATTGTTTTCACCGTGCAATCGTTTCAAATCGCATAAAAAAAAAAAAAAAAATAAAAATATGCAATCAACAATAGAGCGTGAAAACAAGTGATACTAGAAAAGTCCAAACTCCTTAGAAAGTCTTCAACCTTCTTATACACACATCAACACTCCATTTTCCCTCATCCCACCCCATATAAAAGACCTAGTTGATCTTTGGTGCGGTAATGTTTGTTAAGGTAATATGTTTAAACAACTTGACATTCTCACATGGTGGTTAGCATTCTTTTCATGAGATCAAATTCTTTCCAATATCCGTCTTTCTTATTTATGCTTGTGAGTTATTTGCTTTGTGTGCATCTACTCTTGTCACTCACAAGCAAAGAGAGAAACAATTAGCCACATCTCGGAGCGATTCAATTTTGAGAGAATATATCTAGTGAGATTTGAAGTCGAAGCGTAAATTCTATAAGGTCAAATATAGGGAATCACATCAAAATTATTTAAATGCCGGTTGCAAACACTGAATCTTAAGAAGGATTGTGCCATTTTGGTATTGTATAGCATACAAGCTTCTATTAACTTCGATGATTCATTGTCTTCTCTACAGCTGGATGCTTAATATTTCTCTGAGGCAAAATAAGAGAAAGTATCGCCGAAAATAATTATTTTGTAAATACGTTTTGGAAGTTTATGGGTGTCTTCACTGCAAACCCTTACGAGACTTCACTCGTCCTCTTTGGGTGACTTAGAGGTTTAAAAGGCTTGTTGCACATGCTAAGTGCAATCGAGAATCACCAAGGAAAGTGGTTCGTTTTGGCTCCTTATCTATTATCTCTCTTTTTGCTTGCGGACTAGCAAAATGCTGTTTGGGGGTGGTGTGATAAGCACCCAAAACTGTTATTTTTAATTCCCCAAATGCCGAAATTTAAGTGTCAAAAATTGCATTATGTTATCTAATGTTGACATTTAGTTGTTTTGCAGGTTTTTGTCTCAATTGATGTAATTAAATGCTTAACTTTGTTGAATATGTGAGACAGGATACCTAAAGTTGATCGGATAGTTTTTAAAGCATAACTTTTTGCTCGGGACTCCGAATCATGCGTTTCTTGAGCCTAAAATCAAGAGAATTTCGAGAGCTACAACTTTCCAGTTCAACACTTTTCCAAATTCGGCCATCTTCATATCCGAAATTCCATTACAACATTCCGGCAGCAAAAGAAAAAAAAGAGAGAAAAATATCCCAAAAGTGTGCCCACTCTCATATTTTTAATCACTCAACCCATATCCCAATACTCCACTACCTAGACAAGATCCACATTATCCTCCCACACTCCACTCTTTAGTCAAAGTGTCATATTTTTCTTACACCCCCTCACCCCATTGTCAACTTTCATCATTAATATTCTCTCCCATTTTTCTCACATATATGGATTCATATTTGGTCAAGAGAAGACACCTACGAGAGTTTGAAGAAAGGAGGAGAGCTTGGAGCAAGAGAGCTTGTTCTAGAGAGAGAAAATATTTGAGTGCTACATATTTTTCTTCTTCTTGTATTATTGTTTCATTTTGTTGAAGAAGATAATATTGTAGAGTGTTGAGAGAAATTCTTTTACTCACATATTTGGAGATATTTAAAGAGCTATTTGATTATTTGTTTTGTTCTTCTATCTTTATGGAAGGCTAATCTCCCTTTCAAGGGGAGAGATGAAGCCTCATTTTTATTTGTGATTTAGAATTTTATAATATTGCATAAATATACTCATTTGTGATTTTTCTTAAATAAGATCTTTGGATTACTCTACACACCATAGGTGATCCCATTTTGGTTTTTATACTTGACTTAAGAGATGAGCTACATACCATAGGATTTTCTTAAGTTCATTTTATTTTCCAAATTTATCTTCTAGTTCTTGATTGTTAATGTGAGTGAGTGACAACCTTATATTATTATTATTTCTAAAAGAAGAAAATATAGATCTTGAAAGGAAAAATCTCTTATAAACAAATAAATTGTCAAATACTATTTGGTTAGCTTTTGGGTTCACTCTACATACCATAGGTGATTCCATTTAATCAAACTAGTATAGAATTTATTTTGGGTATATATGTGCAATAATATATTATTCTAGATCCATTGATAATTTGGTGGTGGATTCTTAACTCTTGAAATCCCTACACTTTATTTCTCCAAGACAACTTTCTCTACTTTCATTACATTTTAGTAGTATTAAAATTATTCCTAAGAAAAGTAAGCATTTCTAAAAGAAAAAAAAATGGTTTTTTGTTCTAAATCTATTATTTTCTCAACTTTGTTTTCATTGATTCATAAAACAACTCCCGTGGATTTGACCCCTTACTACTACTATCTACGTTACTAATATATTTTGTAGGTACATAAGGGTTTTTGATCAAGCTATTTTTAGCGACGAAGATAGCTTCTTATCAGAAATAGACAAAAGCAAGCCAAAACAAAATAACGTACCCCCCTCAACTTGAAAGAAACATTGTCCTCAATGAAAAGAGAACAAGAAAATGCACGGACAGGCTACTTTGGCTTTACTTTCTATGAGACAAAAATAAGAGATAAACAACAACTATACAAAAAAAGAGGTTAGAATTAGAATCTATTAGCAAAAACCATAACATTCAACCATTAAAACCACGTTCTAAAGTTAACATCATTTCTGAATTCTACTACAACCCAAAAGAAATAAATTAAAACTAAGCATAAATATAACTAATTAAAGAGTTTCCAGGTTAAGCAACATCATCACATATTGGGAGGTGGGGGTGGGGGAAAACGACCATACAACGCCTCGAATTGCTGGCGTATGAACTCCTGCTGAGTCACCATCTGTGCCTGAACTCGAGCTTTGACTTGGGCAGCTATGTCCGCCTCCAAACGATCCTGTCGTAGCACCATAATCTCAACCCTCTCATTTATGCTGGCGAACCTAGTTTGCATCAAAGCAGTCATCTGCTCGAACTGCTCTCTCATGAACTCCCTGTTGTCATCTACCGGCCTAGAGCTTTCTCTTCTTCTACGCCTCGAAGGACCCAGAACATCCGCTCCTTCTTCTTCTACACCCTTTTCCTCATCATCACCCGGTGGTGGTGCAGTTGTGGAAGAACTTGGCCTATTCCTCAATTGACTAGCAGCTCGAGTTTAGGTAGACCTGTTGAGTGGCGCTCGAGGCATTTTCTTCTCATCCTCATCCCTCTCATTTACACCTGCTCGCAGACATACACGAGTAATCAAAGACCCGAACTTAATTGCCTCATTGTGGGTGACCAAATCTATGATTCTCGCGATTCGCCCAATAATGTGTCGTAACAACAACAGCGTTTGTTCGTTGCTATTGCGTACAGTACGTTCGCTTGAGACGGGTAGAGGTGCTGGATATGAGAGGTCGGGTCCAAAGCATTGGCAATTACTAGCCACAACGTCCTAAGGCTATCGTATAAGTTGCTCCTATGAAATTGGGTCCCAATCCATTCCATGGGTCTACCGGCTAAAAATGAGGCTAAATCGTTAGCCAATGGCTCTACATAGTTGGTACCATCCGAATAGGGTAGGTCATAGGCATTGTGTGGCAAAGCCGCGATTCCCGTGATTTCACTTAACACCTCAAGATTAAAATCGACTGTCTTCCCACGAACATGAGCAACATATGTGTACAATGTATTTGAAACTTGAATTAAATTTGCAACAAATTCACGACAAATAGTGATATTACATTAATTACCTTGTTCTCGCAAGTAGTTAATCCATCCCGAATTCCGCTTAAAAGTTGCTCTTTGTGGGAAATCGTCTAGTGTACCGATGTAGACTGGCCTCTTCTATCACTACCGTCCTCGTCTTGAAGACATAGTTCCACCATTCAAATTCTTGGCGGCTCTGGAATTCGCGATAGCCGCCCCTTGCGGCTTGAATGACAACCGGCTTGGTGGGAGGGTTAAAAGAAGCCATAAAAGAGTATTTTGATGCTTTAGAGGATGAATGGATGAGAAATTTTGAGATGTGGGTTGCTAGGGCTCGAAATTGGTGAGAAGAGAGGGAAAAATGGAGTTTGAGATGGGTTTGGTAATGGGGGCTTGAAATTGAAAGATTTGATGGTTGATTCTAGGTGAGGAAGGATGGAAATGGTGTGTGGGGAGGATTTGGGAAGAATGGGAGAGAAGGGGCTAGGGTTTGGAGAGGATTTGGCAAGGGGGAAATGAGAAATGGGGGTTTGGGATACGGTTCCCCTGTTTTAAAACGGGACCATGATCGATCATGGTCAACCCATGATCGATCATCGGTTAAACTACCCAGCCAATTTTTTGTATAATGATCGATCATGGTTGGACCATGATCGATCATGCTGCCCACTGCCCAGCTCTATGACTACCATGATCGATCATGGAATTCCCATGATCGATCATGCCTTAAACTGTCCTGAAAATTTTTCCACCATGACCGATCATGGACCAATCTGCCAAGAAAAAAAATTTCTTGCATGCTTTGCTCTACAACACCTTATGGCTCCCCTCAACTTGATCCGTTCATTCCCAATGACACCCGAATCTCCGATAAAAATTCCTGAAACTAAAAAATACTAACAAAAACATTATTTACAAAATCGACCCATGCTTGTTAGGCGTAAGTCGGCTTTTTGAGAGGGGTGGAATCCTCTCGGGGTGGGAATTACAAAAACGGCTTAAGGCGTTGTCCGTTCACTTTGAACACGAAGCCAGTTTTGGGATCCTCAATTTTCACAGCCCCAAAAGGAAATACATGGCGAACAATGTATGGGCCGGTCTAACGAGACTTCAACTTTCCCGGGAAGAGATGCAGATGAGTGTCATAAACAAGAACTTTGTGTCCAAGTTTGAATTCTTTTCTCAAAATGGATTTATCATGAAAATTTTTGGCACGTTCCTTGCTTATCTTCGCATTATCATAAGCATCTCTCCTCAATTCCTTAATTTCATCAACTTGTAACTTACGGTCGAGCCCGGCTTTTTCTAAATCATAGTTAACCATCTTAGTTGCCCAGTATGATTTGTGTTCCAACTCTACTGGCAAATGACATGGTTTTTCGTACATAATGCGATAGGGAGACATATCTAGAGTTGTTTTATACGCTGTATGGTAAGCCCAAAGTGCATTGGTCAGTCTTAACGACCAATCCTTGCGGTTCGGATTTACCGTTTTCTCTAGAATCTGCTTGATCTCCCTATTTGCCAACTCGGCTTGACCATTAGTTTGAGGGTGACAAGCGAGCGATACTTTGTGGTTTACACCATACTTTTGCATTAATGATTAAAATAGTCTATTGCAAAAGTAAGTACCGCCATCGCTTATTATTGCCTTGGGGGTACCAAAACGTGCAAGAATGTGTTCTTTCAAAAATAGGATCACCACTCTGTGATCGTTTTTCTTGCAGGCTTGGGCTTCCACCCATTTTGAAACATAGTCTACGGCAACTAGAATATAAAGATTGCCGTAGGAGGATGAGAATGGTCCCATAAAGTCGATGCCCTAGCAATCAAAGATTTCAATCATCAGAATTGGGTTGAGTGGCATCATATTCCTGTTGGAGATCCCTCCAAGCATTTGGCATCTTTGACATGCCTTGCAAAAATGTTGCGCGTCCTTAAAGAGCAACGGCCAGTACAGTCCGCTTTGCAAAATCTTAGCGATAGTCTTCTTTGCCGAGAAGTATCCTTCACAAGCTTCAGAATGGCAGGAGGACAGAACTCTTTCCACTTCTTCATCTGGAATGCACCGTCGGATAATCTGATCCGCACAAAATTTAAACAGGTAAGGTTCATCCCAATAGAATCGACTCACTTCGCTCAAGAATCTTTGTCTGTCTTGTGCGCCCCATGATTTTGGTATCTTGTGGGTTACAAGATAATTTACAATGTCTACATACCATGGGAGTGTTAAGATTGCTAACAATTGCTCGTCTGGAAACGAATCTTGGATCGGGCTTTCTTCGATGTTGTTCGTAAAAGTGAGTCGAGACAGATGATCGGCCACCACGTTCTCGACTCCCTTTTTATCCTTGATGCTTAAATAAAACTCTTGCAACAGAAGTATCCACCTAAGAAGCCGCAACTTGGCATCCTTCTTTGTGAACAGGTACTTCAACGCCGCGTGATCCGTGAAAATAACAATGGGCGATCCTATCAAATAGGATCAAAACTTGTCCAAGGCGAAGACAATTGCCAGAAGCTCTTTCTCTGTCGTGGTGTAATTCATTTGTGCATCATTCAAAGTTCTGCTTGCATAATATATTACACTCGGTTTCCTGTCTTTTTGTTGACCAAGAACCGCTCCAACCGCATAATCGCTCGCATCACACATGAGCTCGAAGGGCAAGCTCCAGTCCGGTGTTTGCATAATTGGCGCGGTAGTGATCACATGCTTCAGAGAGATAAAGGCTTCTTCACACTTAGCATCCCGTTCAAATGGTGCATCTTTAAGGAGTAGATTGCACATCAGCTTGGAAATTGAATTGAAGTTCTTGATAAACCTCCGATAGAAGCCGGCATGTCCTAGAAAAGACCGGACATCTTTTACATTCTTGGGCGTAGGAAGTTTGGCAATCAATTCGATCTTTGCTTTGTCAACTTCAATTCCTTCTGACGAAATGATGTGCCCCAATACAATACCCTTGGTAACCATAAAGTGGCACTTCTCCCAATTTAACACCAATTATTTTTCCACGCATCTTTTCGAAACCTATTCCAGGTTAGTCAAGCAATTATCGAATGAATTACCATAGACGGTAAAGTCATCCATAAAAACTTCCAAAGTTCTTTTCACCATATCGCTAAAAATACTTAGCATACACCGTTGGAAAGTGGCCGGTGCATTACATAGACCAAAGGGCATTCTTCGATAAGCGAAGGTAGCAAAGGGACAAGTAAAGGTGGTCTTTTCTTGATCATCTAGGTCAATCTCAATTTAATTGTACCCGAAAAAACCATCAAGGAACGAGTAATATTCATGACCCGCTACCCTCTCTAACGTTTGATCCAAGAAGGGAAGTGAAAAATGATCTTTACGAGTTGCCTCATTGAGTTTATGGTAGTCAATACACATTCGCCACCGAGTAGTGATTCTTTGTGGAATCAACTCGTTTGATTCGTTCTTGACTACCGTAAGACCCGATTTTTTAGGTACCACTTGTGTTGGACTAACCCATTTACTATCCAAGATTGGATGGATGATCTTTGCATCTAACAGTTTCAACAACTCATTCCTAACCACTTCTTGCATATTAGGATTTAACCGGCGTTGAAATTGCCTTGATGTTTTTGCCCCATCCTCCAAGTGAATTTTATGTGTACAAATTAATGGGCTTATTCCTTGGAGGTCGGTAAGAGTCCAACCAAAAGCTTTTTTGTATTTACCAAGCAAATGAACCAACCTTACCTCTTGGTCATTCGAAAGATCGGACGAGATGATGACGAAGTAAGTGTCTGAACTCCCAAAAAGGCATACTTCAAGTTGCTAGGTAATGGCTTGAGTTCCATTTTCCCTTCAAGCTTTTGTTTAGAAGTTGGTGTGTTTTCCTCTTTCTCCGAGATGTCAACATGTTTGTTAAACAAAGAAAACACTTGTATACAATCCTCGGGTTCATCGGAAGTGGTTAGATAACCTTCCGTTGACTCCGATTCAAAATTTGCCATAAAGTGGTCTTGGATACATGACTCTATCATATTCACGTGTTCACTTTTCTCTTCATCACCGTCATCTCTTTGATTGCTCAAAGAGAACACGTTTAGCTCCAGAGTCATGTTTCCAAAAGCTAATTTCACTATTTCGTTCTTGCAATTTATTATAGCATTAGAAGTAGCAAGAAATGGTCGTCCGAGGATTACCAGAATCTCGTTAATAGGATTCGACACAGGTTGCATGTCGAGGATGATAAAATAAACCGAAAAATAAAACTTGTCGATTTGGACAAGTACATCCTCGACTATCCCTCTTAGGATCTTAACGGATCGGTCCTCTAATTGGATTGTAACCCTTGTCGATTTCAACTCACCCAACCCCAATTGTTGATAAACCGAATATGGGAGCACGTTCATGCTTGCTCCCAAATCTAGCAAAGCATTTTTTATCCTACAATTTCCTATGACACACGAAATTGTGGGACAACCGGGGTCTTTGAACTTGGGGAGCTCTCGTGCCCTGCATGATGGAGCTCACTTGCTCCACCATAAAGGCCTTTTCTTGACATTCAACCTTCGTTTGGTAGTACATAAGTCCTTGAGGAACTTAGCATACGAAGGTATTTGCTTGACTGCGTCAAGCAATGGAATGTTGATTTTCACTTGCTTAAAGACATCCAAAATCTTGGTATTAGATTTGGATGGTTGGTTTAATCTCTCCGGGAATGGGACTTTGATCCCATTTTTGATTTTTTTGAGATCCTCCTTTCCTTGTCTATTTTCCTCTCTCTTCTTCTCTTCACTCACAACCTTCTCAACCTTCATTTTCTCAACACTCGTAGGCTCAACTATGTCCGCCACCTTGGGGATTTTAGGAACAATAGTTTTGTCTACCTCCTTCCCACTCCTTAGGATTGTGATAGATTTGAGTTTTTCTAACTTGGTG
The DNA here is from genome assembly GCA_021464415.1 of Lonicera japonica. Taxonomy (NCBI): domain Eukaryota; kingdom Viridiplantae; phylum Streptophyta; class Magnoliopsida; order Dipsacales; family Caprifoliaceae; genus Lonicera; species Lonicera japonica. Next base: position 4,742,227 of record CM038468.1, on the reverse strand, counting down.
CTAGACTCTCCTCCCTCTATGACTTGAACTTGGCTTCTAGGATTAACTAAAGGTTGAGATGAGAATTTTCCCTTCTCTTGGGTAGCTAGGGCGGTGGTGAGTTTAGACATTTAAGTTTTTAACTCACCCACATCACGATCCGTCTTATCTACAAATGATCTCAACAAAGCTTCTAGGTTTTGGTTGGGATTTTGATTCTGAGGTGGAGCAAAAAAGTTTTGAGGTTGTTGTTGCCTTTGGTTTTGATGATATTGGTTGTGGTTCTGACTTTGATTTTCTCCCCAACTGAACTTGAGGTGATTCTTCCATTCCTCGTTGTACCTTTGAGAATAAGGGTCGTTTTGGTTTCGGTTTTGGTTGTACTGATTCAAAGCATTGACTTGGGCGAAATTTTTGAGGACTTTCCAGAAAGCGGAAATAGTAAGGCAATCCTCAGTAATGTGTCCCGAGTTTTCACAAATGACACATAACTGACTCAAGGATACTACATTGACCTCTCTAAGCTTACTTGCCTCCATTGCCTCTACTTTCTTAGAAAATTGGAACAATCTTGCACCCATGTCATCCTCGTTGGATACTTGGTACAACCCACCCTTTCCTTGAGTTTTGGCTTTTGGCTCTTCGGTATAGGTGTTCTAATTTTGGGCACCTTCCGCTAGTTCATCAAAATATAACAAAGCCTCATCGGGATTCTTGCTCAAGAATTGACCATTACACATGGTCTCAACAAAAATACTCATATCAGGGGTGAGGGATTCATAGAAAAACTAACAAGGCTCTAAGTTTTGTGACCATGGTGAGGGCATGCATTTAAGAGCTCTTTGTATCTTTCCCAACACTTATAAAAAGTTTCATTATCTTTTGGCAAAAAATTAGATATCGCTCTTCTTAAAGCATTGGTTCTATGAACGGGAAAGAATTTTTTTAGAAATTGCTTGGAGCTCTTGCCAACACCAAATCGATTGCGGTCTTTGAGCGTTTAGCCAAATTTTTCCTTTATCTTTTAGGGAGAAAGGAAAGAGTTTTAATCGCATGACATCCTCATCAATATTTACCTCACGAAATATGGAGCAGACTTCTTCAAAGTCTTTCAAATGCAAGTATGGGTTTTCAGACTCCATACCATGAAAAGAAGGGATATGTTGAAGCATATCCGGTTTGAAAAAGAAAGCTCTCGCTTGACCGGTGGGAAGTACGATGCATGAGTTGAAAGTTGCCCGAGGCAATTGAAGATAGTCCCTCATGGTCCTAATCGGAGGAACATTGTTGGCACCTTCCCCTTCGTTATCGCTCTCATGATCTACCGCTCTATCTTGATTTTCCATTCTTGGTGAAGGGGGAGGGCTAATTCGAATGTCCACAAACAATTATCCTTGCATAGGCTTGGAAAACTATTCGACTAGCTCATCGAAAACTCTACAAAATCAAACAAGAATAAGAGAGAAAAATAAATTAATTAAATGGAGAGATACTTACAAAGAATGGTTTTATACAAAATCCGGAATTCGCCTTTTGCCTAATCCCCCGCAACGGCGCCAAAAACTTGACGCAGCTGGAAAACCGCGTTGTGTTAGCCCCAGTGCAGGCACGTCAAGTTGTAATAAAGTCTCGAAAGTCCGAGTGTTGAACCACAGGGATAGTAGAAAAGGAATGGAATAGATTACGGATTAAATGGTTTTCTGATTTTGTAAGTTGGATTTGTTGTGAAACAACGAAAATGTAAATTGGTTGTGAAAATTAATAAGAAAGTACTAAGGTATGTGGAGGATAGTTGCGATACGATAAACGGTAATTGCAATCTCATACATAGATTTCAACACAAAGTTGTCATAAGTGGGAACATTGTGATGACTCTCAATAGCAAAGGTGCGAAGCTAGGCAACTCATTCCCGGGTCAAAGCTATATCAAGAGAGAATATCACAAAATTCCACCAAAGACGAAGCTATCATATATATCTCTTAGCCACGGGTGTGAAGCTAGGCAACCCATTACCATTAAAGCTAATCCAAGGTAGTGATGGTAGGCTTATCGAAACAAGGTTTTATATTAAGCATGTATGTGAAATCTCATGGTTTAAAAGAATGAAAATTAAGTAGTGAATCATCACAATGACACGGAAAGAAGTTTATGGAATAAAATCATCAACTAGCCAATTATTACTTTAGAAAGACAATAATGAGTCTACATATCACAAAAAGTGTACAAAGCACTCAAATATCATTAAGCAATGCTAAAACTAGATTAAAAATTTTATAAATCATCCATGGAATTTAAGAACTCTTTGTATTCTCTACAAAAAGGAACAACAACCCCTAGATGGGGAAATGTGCTACAAGCTTCTTAGAACCATATAAATATGTTATATTTTCATTAATCAACAAGCACTAAGCATACAAGGCATGAAAAGTCTAATCGTACAATGAAAATACCTAGAAAAATTGTAGAATGAAGGATTTCGAAAGAATAATGATTCACAAATATTTAACAAACTTTAAACATGGATTGAGAAATTAATTACCAACAATTATATCGCAACCCACCTCCGTAACCTTAGTAAAAAAAAACCTACTCCATAATAAATGCAAGAACAAATATTATATATGAAGAAGTCATCCTTACAAATCAAGAACTTATAAGAGAAAAATGAAGAAAAGTTACACTTTAACTCTCCCTTCTCTCTAGAACTCTCTTGTGTCCAAGATCAATAATAAAATCTCTCCCTTGATCCTCTAGACTAAAACAATAGCTAAAGGTGTCCTTTAATTAATTAATTAAGCAAGGAAAAATATCTAGGAACAATAATCCCAAAAAAAAGGGCAAAAAGTAGAAGTTTGTGGCTGTCCCCGCCAGGCCATGATCGATCATGGCTAACCCATGATCAATCATGGGTCATCCTGCCTGCTGAAGATTTTCACCATGATCGATCATGGTGAACCCATGATTGATCATGCTTCTGGAATTTCTCCAAATCAGCATTTTTGCGAGCTTTTGGCTAGCACTTGATCACTTCCTCAAAGACCATTGCATCCTATGCCTATAAACACATAGAAACACAACAAAAGCACACCTAGCGAGACGATATTAGATACAAAACTTGCTAAAACACTAATCTCGAGATAAGTGAATAATTAGGCAGAATTAATGCAACAAGCGCGTCAAGCGACTCCGAGAAAGAGCTTATACATGACAATATTATGCGTTTATCAGTTGTCGGTAGATGTTTTAGAAGTAGTTTTATCCATTATAAAAGGGGAAGGAAATAGGTGTTGAAGTCATCATCTAGTTATATAATTTTCTCTCTTCTCAATATATCGTTGTGGACACAAATGCTCATTTAGCATTATTTTCAATTTTAAAAATTTGAAATACAATAAGGTAACATTTATCACACCATTATTTAATAATAAGGGGAAAAAAAACTTATATTGAATATTATAAACAAATCTTTTTTAGAATACTTGAAAATTTATATTACAATTAAGATATATAGAAATACAAATTAGGAAACAATTTACTATACTATTTTTCATATATATACATGTAGTTAAACTCATAATTTTCAATGAAATTCATATTTTTGCTATTTAATTTTTAAAATTCACTCTGCATTTTTTAAAAACTTGTAGTGAACTTCTAAATAGTAACATATTTTTTTTCTTTTTAATTCTTTTACAAGTTGTGAATTTTTATGACAAATTTATAAATTTCAAATTTCACTTCAAGTTTGCAGTGAAACTTTTTAAATATAATTAGAGTTTTGCAACCAAAATTTTAAAAATAATAATAATAATTTTGTACAGACATTTTGCATTACCCAGTGAATCTAATCATGATTAAAAAAGTTGTAATTAGAAAATTAGGAAATAAGTTATGATAGGAAACAATTCATATCTACAATATATATATATATAGTTATATATTATGATGTAATATATAATTTATATGGGTACATATGTCAAATCTCATGTAACTAATTCTAATTTTGTGCTTGGTATTATTTATGGTAATAAAAAAGTTTCATTTTGTATTAAAATATCTTATCTTATAGCTTTCATAAAAATATGATCATATACGAGATTTTTTTTCCCCATAATCCTTTTTCTTTTAGTTATCAATTTCTTATATCATTTTTATTATTATCGTTGAACATTCTGACAAGCTATATGAATTAGATTGCTACTTAGAGGAAAAAGGAAATTCTCAAAACCACAACTTAAAAGGACATATAAAAATAAACCTAAATCACTTCTAATTTGTTACTCCAAATTATAGTGCAGTTGTGGAGATTAAGTACATTAATTAATTTACAACTTTTAACACATTTTTCGATTATATAGCATTTTGCATAAATTTTATGATATTTTACTACTAATATTGTGATATTTCAAGTATGATATGATACCCTTCTTGTTTATTCTTTTGCCATATATAACAATATTTTAGACTCAGGTGAGTCCTTCATAAATTGGTCCCTTTTAGAAGGTGTCTCTGATTTGAATGATAAAATTTATTTTTGTACATATTTTTATCAATTCTATGATTAAACAGCATTAAGGCATCCACTGTTTTGTCCCGCCTCCCGCTCTGGAATTAGGCCTTCTAAGAGAAAATATTAAAGGATTGTTAAGAAATTATATGAATCAAGTTGTGGTGAAATGAAAGTCTCATTTTGGTTACTTCTCTGCTTTCTCATAATGTATGTCGTGGCCATACACAATGAAACTTTCACTTTCAACCATTACAACATGATTTTGGTGTAAATCACTATTTATTTATTGTCAATCCAATTTATGTAATAATTTTACTTTCTACTATGGGTTTATTATGGGAGATGGCAATCTTTATTTCTTGTTATAGTTATGTTATCTTTAAATTGTAATTATAAAATTGAGAAATGGGAGAAATCTAATTATTATTATTATTAGTTAGAGCACAGAGGAAAGAGTGAGCAATATTTGTCGATTTAATTTTAACAAGAAGTTAGATTTGTATTAGAACTGTTGTGGTAGTCATCTAACAAAGTTGTTAGTTTATCTAATTTGTAACTTATCTAATTAGTAGTTTATACTTATCTAGATCTCTCATTAAATAAGCGAAAATCAGTGTATAAACCATCAGATCAACTAGTAGTTTATACTTATCTAAATCTCTCATTAAATAAGCGAAAATCAGTGTATAAACTATCAGAGACCTTGAGGAAGAATAAAGCAACCCTGTAGAGAAAATGAACAAAGAACACAGAAGACGAACTAAAATCGAGTATAAAAACTGAAAGTGAAATCGTGTATAGAAAATTGACATATTGACATTGAGATTGTGTAGAGAATTTTAGAGAGAAAATTTTGATTGTATAGAGAATTATAAAGAGAGAAAAATTTGATCTACTTGTGTAGGAGAGAATACTGTTCAGAGAAAGGTTTAAGAGATGTTTATATTAGGAGAATATTTGTCCATCTAATATTTATCATTTTTCTTACAATAAATTAATATTATGAAAAGTGTCCTTTATTGTAAAACTAAATTATGAAATTAGCATTACTTCCCCTTATTAAACATGAGTCCGTCGTTAAAGTTATAAAATATTACGGAGTAAGGCCATAAAATAAAACCCATTATATTGAACTCTAGGTGAAATTATATAAGAATTACATATATAAAATAAGAAACAAATGTGAGCTTATGCTCTTTGTAAATAATTCATGAATTCATAAAACTGCCCTTGTAGAGCACCAGATGCTATTGTTTGGAACACACCTATGCTCTACTAATGATTGGATCATATCTTTTTTCATTAAAAAATATAATTGGAACACACTTATGCTTTACTAATGATTGCTCAAGTTTGGTTATCTAGAGTCTGATGAAAAATAGGGGATCGTATTGCCTAGGTTGATTTTAGGGTTTTTATCAAAAATAATTTAAAATTTGATAAGCGGAATTAAAACCCTAGGTCTAATCAATTTTACTGTCGAAACCTGTGTTGTGTTGTCTAGCAATTTTATCAAACAAGCAATCACAAAATCAATCATACAACACAAGGAATTTACGAGGTATCCCTACTTGCGTAGGACTAATCATTGGAACTAACCAACAGTGCTTCACTAGGATCAAAACGGAATTGAAGACTCGATTGACTTACAAAAATTGCTTCCCCACAATTTACGCAACAGTCCCGTCAATCCCTTGAACGTAAAATCCAACCGCAGTTGGCTTGGCTTAGCGCTTCCCGCTTTTTCAGCTTACCCGTCACCTCCTTCCACGCACTTGATCAATATCCTTCACCACCGTCTGCAATCTCCCTTATCGCATTAGTCACTTTGCTCAACCCGTCTTCAATCGCAACCAAAGACACTCCCGCAGGACCCGTGAACGTTTGGAACCCTAGTTCTTAAAATTGAAGAACAATAGGATCTCCTATGGCATGTATACAAAATCTTGATGGTGTTTTAAAACTCACAAAAATTGATTCTAGCATTTAGATATTTTCTCTCTCAAAAAGTTATCTAGAATCGTGTATTTTTGATACAAACCAATGGTTATATTTATAGAAAAAATATAGAGTCAAAGTCCTTTTTGGAATAAGTTAAAAATATTTAAAAAGAAATTTGTACGATAAAAAATTCGTGCTCCAGAAAATATAGCTGGACTGGTACAAGTCATAAAAATGTGGACCGGTCCAAAATCTGGGCCGTTTCAGGTCAAAATAGCCAGGCCCCACGCAATTCTGGTCTCGTCACTTTTTGGGCCAGGCGGGCTTACGACGATCCAGTGTGGCTAAATACAGGTCCGCTACCTGTTCTACATCAGAAACTTTTTGAAAAATTGGTTTTTGAGTAAAAACTTGTTTTCCCATTTGGATGTTCTTGGTTTTATTTGGAGCTTGAGGAGTTCTATTAATGAAGGTTTTTGACTTTGAAGAACTAGTACCTTTAAAACTTGAATTTTGAGAAGTGGCCTTCACAAAGACGGTATTGGTTTGCTTTTTAGCATCAAAATTTGAAAATCCAAGTCCTTCTTTGTTATTTCCACTTTTTTGATTTGAGAGCATTGATTCAAGTTTCTTAGAACTAGTTTTTAACCCAACTTTGACAGTTAAAACGTTTTCAAGTTGTTGAGTTAGATCGTAAACTCGTTCTTCTAGTCGTTTGATTTTATCCTCATACTCCAAATTTGCCTTTTTTAAAGAACTAATTAGACCAAAACAATTTTCTTTTTCATTTTCAAGTTGTCTAATTTTCTTTAAAAATTTAGTCTTCTCGGCCTTTGAATTTTCAAAACTTACTTTGTCCTTTTTCAAATCAATAATCTCTTTTTCAAAAAAAATTATTTTTGGACTTAAGTTCAGAATTTTCCACGAAAAGTTTTTGACATTCTAGTAAAAGAGAGTCATAGGCCGTTTAAAGATCCGGAAAGTCTTCCTCATAATCAGAAAGTGAATTCTTGGAAATCTCTTGATTCACATTTTCTAAGGAAACTTTTGAGGCAAAAGCTAAATAATCACGAGATTCCTTTTGAGTGTCCGGATTTTTCTCATCATCATTAAGCGTGGCATGCATTCCCTTTTAGCCAAGCTCTTTCTCTAATCTTCAATCCTAGTAGGGCATTCAAAAGCTTTATGACCTCTACCTTGACACTCAAAACAATTCTCAATTGGGGTTTATTCTCAGAATTCCCTTTCCCCAAATTCCCAAAATTTTGACCACCATTGCCAAATTTCTGATTTTGCCTCATGAACTTATTGAAATTACGAGCAAAATTAGCAATCTCTTGAAAATCAGATATAGAGCATTCATTAGATTCAGCTATGTTTCCATCTTTAGCTCTAAATGCAATGGTTTGATATGCCTTATCCTTTTGAATCTTATATTTTGAAAGCTGATTAGATTTAAAAGTTTGAAGAGAACCAATTAATTCGTTTTCCGTTAAGGAATCCAAATCCTTGCTTTCTTCAATGGCAGTAATTTTTGGGAGGAACCTATTAGGCAAAGACTATAGGATTTTCTTTACAACGCGAAGTTCAAAAATTATTTCGCCAAGGTTGTAGAGAGAATTCATTATGTCTTTGAGCTTACTATGAAAAGTATCAAAGGACTCATCATCTTTCATTGTTACAGTTTCAAAATCTGTCATGAGCCTTTGAATTTTAGAACTTTTCACAGTTGAAGTTCCTTCAAAAATTACAGTCAAAATATCCCAAGCCTATTTGGAAGTAGTACAATTTGAAATCTTTTTGAATTCTTCCTCAGAAACATGAGCCATGATTGCATTCAGACCTTGAGAATTAAACTTAACTGCTTCTAATTCTTTTGCAGTCCATGAGGCTACAGGTTTAGGTCCAATGTTCCCATTTACATTCACAGTGGGTCTAGTATAACCATCTAAAACAATTTGCCAAATTCGCTCGTCTAAAGATTGTAAATAAATAGTCATGCGAATTTTTCAATAGTTATAATTAGACCCATTAAGCGTAGGAACCTTAGACTTAGATGAATCAATTTTGGTAGCCATGGAAAGCAAATCAAATCAAGCAAAGCAAACAAATAGACACAAATCAATCTATATGCAAATCCTAGCAATTTAAGGACACCTCCTCTGATACCAATTGATGAAAAATAGGGGATCGTATTGCCTAGGTTGATTTTAGGGTTTTTATCAAAAACAATTTAAAATTTGATAAGCGGAATTAAAATCCTAGGTCTAATCAATTTTACTGTCGAAACCTGTGTTGTGTTGTCTAGCAATTTTATCAAACAAGCAATCACAAAATCAATCACACAACATAAGGAAATTACGAGGTATCCCTACTTGCGTAGGACTAATCCTCGGGACTAACCGACAGTGCTTCACTATGATCAAAACGGAATTACAGACTCGATTGACTTACAAAAATTGCTTCCCCACAATTTACGCAACTGTCCCGTCAATCCCTTGAACGTAAAATCCAACCGCAGCTGGCTTGGCGTAGCGCTTCCCACTTTTCTGGCTTACCCGTCGCCTCCTTTCACGCACTTGATCAATATCCTTCACCACCATCTGCGATCTCCCTTATCGCGTTAGCCACTTTGCTCAACCCCTCTTCAATCGTAACCAAAGACAGTCCCACAGGACCCGTGAACGTTTGGAACCCTAGTTCTTAAAATTGAAGAACAATAGAATCTCCTATGGCATGTATACAAAATCTTGATGGTGTTTCAAAACTCTCAAAAATTAATTCTAGCGTTTGGATATTTTCTCTCTCAAAAAGCTCTCTAGAATCGTGTATTTTTGATACAAACCAATGGTTATATTTATAAAAAAAATATAGAATCAAAGTCCTTTTTGAAATAAATTAAAAATATTTAAAAAGAAATTTTTACAATAAAAAATCCTACTCCAGAAAATATAGCCGGACCGGTATAGGTCATAAAAATGTGGACCGGTCCAAAATCTCGGAAAAGCAATTCCATGAAAAATCCCCCGGACCGGTACACATTAGCAAATCGTGTACCAGTCCACCAATCAAAGTGGACGGCTGCCTTTTTCAATTCCAACTCCACGCGGCAACAAAAAGAATGGGCTTGGCCCATTATAAATGTAATGACTCCAAATCAATTAACAAAGAATGCTGGCACGTGGGTTTTCTTAAAATAAGTAAACTTTGACTTTTCAAACTTTACTTTTTCAAAACCTTTTATTTTATTTATTTAATTAAAATTCTTTTAATTTATATTTTTTTTTTTACTTTATTTTATCATATTAAATTCGTTTAGGCATCAATTCGATTCAAATTTTTGGAGGCAACCTTATGGATATGTTAAACATGAAAAAAATAAGTTTCTTCATTAATTTGTGTCGACTGGGCTTTTTCGAATTACGACAAAACTTGATAAAAATATTTAAAAATAAATTTGATTCAAAAGCTTTTAAATACGAATTTTAAGCTCGAACACCACCTATATTTTGAATCAAACCATAAACTCAACTTATCTTAGGTCCTGAATTATGTGTGGTGTATCCGGTATGTTCGGCGAGATTCCGTTAATTGTTAGATCTTGAAATCTTTAATTCGACTCAAACAATTACAACGGAAAGTGTTCTTGGTATCGGAATCAAGTCAACTAAAAATATAAACCTAACAGAGTCTATTTAGCGGTAATATTTTTTTTTTCATTAAAAAATATAATTTGAATGACACCTATGCTCTACTAATGATTGGTCGAGTTTGGTTATCTAGAGTCTATTTAGCTCTGATATTTTTTTTTACATGCATAAAAAAAAACTTCCACTTCTAACAAAAATAAGATGATTTATTCCACGAATTACTCCATGAAAAAGTTTCCACAACACAAAAATGTGCTGAAAAATATTCATTGATAAAAGTCAGGTCCATATATGAATCCTTATTTTCGTCCCTTAAAAAGGCAGAAAGAGGGCGACTTCATTTTAATTGCAGAACATACAAATTGACAGTTCTTGACATGATCCAATATGATAATAATAAGTTAGATTACGTTCTTAGCAATTTTCTATTAGAGTCTATTTACCAGTGAATGGGTTGTTTATTAACAAATTAATGAGTAGGATATGGATTACGCCTAGATAATGAGCATGGGTCAAGTCATTTCTCTTCCATGTATAAAACAATTTCTCTTCCATGTATAAAACGAAACATGTGATTCCAATCAAAATAAGATGATTTACTGTGCGAATTGGTGTATAAATATGTACTTATTATTAAAGGACACATTAACTTCAAGTAAATGGAGGTGAACTAATATTTGTAATTTAACCTGAGAATATCATTATGAGGGCAGGATATTTGAGGTTTATGGAGATGATTTATGGCGGACAATTATAAAATTAACAAATTAAAGGAAACTTAACGTCAGTCATGGTTTTATTAAAGACAATGAGAAAAATACTAATATTAAAAGAGATGGTGAGACAGATGAATCTTGTTGTTTCTTTTAATTAATTTCTAAAGATATACTAATTTAAATTCGCTACTATAAGATTGTTTAGTTGGTGTGTGCTGTAGATTCTAATGAAAATGTATTCCAAATTAAATTTTAATTTCGAATTTACCTAGATCGTGTATTATTTCCACTTTTCCTACTCCCTCAATAAAGATTAAATTGAATTTATTAAAATAATGGACAAAACAGGTGGATATGAAATTATATAATTTTAATTAAAAATAATTTCATACATCCAACAGCCAGCTTCCACTTTTCTCATTTTTATTCTGTACTATATTTGGTGCAACACTAATCTCTGTTTGCAAATTTGTTCATTTCTATATTTCTATCCTTACACTATGTTTGATGCAACACTAATCTATCCATGCACATCTGTTCATTTGACCCTACTACCCTACATTATATTTATACATACCGGTGTTCAAACTCGGATGTCTCCCAATTAACCATTCACCCCAACAGGAGCACAGTGTTAAAACAAGTCATTAGACCACCTCTTGCACGATCTTCTTGTCCCAATCATAACATTTACGGTCTTTCTAATACCATTTTCCCTTACATTTTTTTCCTTTGTAATGAGGGAAAATATAAATTTACTACTAAAAATGATATTAACGGCATAAAAATAAATGAAATGAACTAAATACGAATTACATATATAAAACAAGTACACATGATAAATTTATAAATTTTATAAATGCCCAATTTAAATATTCAACGACTTCATAAAGATATATGACATATTGTCATGCTATTAATGAGTTAGAATTTGTTCTTAACGAGGTTGGTGTTTAGAAATGAATATAATATCAATTACAACTAAATATTGTGCATCTGTCTAAGTCATTTCTCTTACATGCATAAAATAAAATTATACATGAACTTCAAACCAAAATAGGATGATTTACTGCGTGAGTTAGTGCATAAATTCTTTACTTGTTTATTAAAGGACACATTTCAAGTAAATGGAAGTGAGCAATTTCTTATATATCTAGAATTTGTAATCTGACCTAAAAATATCCATTGAATATTTGAAGTGTATGGTGGTTAATTTTTCTTAATTTTTATCTTTTGATTATGAAGAACTAATTATTCAAAGGGTCAACTACAAAACTAAGAAGTTGGAGGAAATTAAATAGCACCATTTGTTTTAAAGGAAGTAAAAAATCTAAAAAAAACAAAATTGGTATTTTGGTACTTTCCGATTTGGGTAACGAGATGAAGAACTAATTAGGGTCGTTTACGTTATAATTTTTTTATTTTTTTTATTAAAACTGAAATCAACGTCTAATATATCAATAGTTATGCATATTGATGAATTAACTTAACAGCTTTAAGTGATCAACTGACGAAACTATTAAAAATGGGTACAAAAGTTTAAAAACAATTAAAAATAGGTACCAAGATTCAATTATATGGTAGTATCAATGTACAAATATTAGATTGGAGAGTTGTAAGTTTTAACAAAAAATAAGATTGGAGAGTTGTAAGTTTTAACAAAAAATTTATTTGGTTTTTTCACATTTTAAAAAAGATATATACTTATTTAAAGTCCACGCAACCAAATGATTTTAAAAATATATTCATAGGTTATATTATTCGTACATACTAAGTACATCGTCTTAATTTACCGATTGAACAATTTGATAAGGGTAAACAAATAAACTTTTTATAAAACAAGATGATCTTACCATCTTAGTCAAGTTTCATTAAAAAATTCAATGGGGATCAGTTTATAAACTTGGTATGTATGAGAAATATTCCTTATATAAAGATGCGAAGTGTTCAAGTTAGACAAGTGTAAGATTAAAAAGTTTTACACCCATCCATAACGTTTTCTCATATTCATAATTTATTGATTCTATTCTACTGTATGATAAGTTATTTTTATTGTGTTTATCAAACATGCAAAGTTTCAAATCAATCTGATATTTGAAATTGTATAATCATTATACTTATTTTTATTTAATTTTTATAGGGTTCATAATTCAATTTATAATGAGAATACGATTATTAATTTCTGCATCTCTAATTAATTTCTTTTTTTGCATGCATCTTTGAGAAATTATAATTAACTAAATCAAGAGTTAGATTGATATATAAATTATAAAATTGAGAAAAAGTTATTGGCGGATGTAAAACTTCTTTGTTTTACACCCGCTATAACTTGAACTTTTTCCTATATTTATATATTCAAATATATTAAAATAACATGTTAAATTTAGTTTGTAAATCAAAATTATTATTGCGAACGCCAATTGTCATGCATTACTAAATTCTGCCTCCGTTCCTAATTTTAATAATATTATACATAAATAATAGGTATACATAAAATATACCTAATTGAAAGTTTAGAGAGAACAATTAATTTTATTCCATGTCATAAAGAATGAAAACAATGCTCTTTATATAAGGAAAACATCATAACTTACCTAAAATACTTATTAAGGTGGGATTCTACCCACAAATAAAATAACATAAATAAATAACTAAACTAAATAAAACTGAATTATCAATACTCCCCCTCAAGTTGGTGCGAAGATATCCATCATGCCCAACTTGCTCACTTGAGATTCGAACGGTTGCCTTAACAGGCCCTTGGTTAAAATATCTGCAACTTGTTGATTAGACGGAATAAAGGGAGTACATATTATTCCACATTCTATCTTCTCGTTGATGAAATGCTTATCAATCTCAACATGTTTTGTCCTATCATGTAAGACCGGATTGTGGGCAATGCTGATAGCAGCCTTGTTGTCGCAGTATAGCTTCATCGGGAGGCTTATTGGCCTTCTGAGTTCTTCTAAGACCCTTTGTAGCCAAATAACCTCACATACTTCTTGAGCCATTGACCTGAACTCAGCTTCTGCACTGCTTCTGGCGACAACACTTTGCTTTTTTGCTCCTCCAAGTAACTAAGTTGCCCCAAAGAAACGTACAGTAGCCAGACGTGGACCGTCTATCGGTAACCGATCCAGCCCAATCAGCATCTGTATACACCTCTATCCCTCTTTTATCGTTCTTCCTGAAGAACAAACCTTTCCCTAGGGAGCCTTTGAGGTAATGAAGAATACGGTACACAGCTTCTAGATGTTCTTCACATGGGGAGTGCATAAACTGACTAATCATGCTTACAGCAAAAGCGATGTCAGGGCGCGTATGAGACAAGTAGATTAGTTTACCAACCAGCCTTTGGTATCTCCCTGTTTCGATTGGAACACCGTCTTTAACATCTCCTAGCTTGGTACCCAATTCTATGGGAGTATCCGATGGCTTACACCCAATCATCCCAGTTTCTGATAGCAAATCCAATATATATTTCCGTTGTGAGACTACAATACCAGTTTTCGAACGGGCCACCTCCATTCCAAGGAAGTATCGTAGATCTCCAAGATCCTTAATCTCAAATTCTTTGGCAAGATTTTGCTTTAATCGACTCATTTCTTCCACATCATCCCCGGTCAAAATCATATCATCCACATAAACAACGAGAACGAAAATCTCGTTTCTTGTGGACGTCTTTGTGAAGAGAGTATGATCAAACTGCCCTTGATTATATCCTTGGCTTTTGAGGAACTGACACATGAGGCGCAATGGTAGTCCTCCCACATGAGGCGCAATGGTAGTCCTCCCACATGAGGCGAGAAGATCAAAAGCCCTCCCAGAGAGGCACAGTGTAGCAATGGTAGTCCTCCCACATGAGGCGCAATGGTAGTCCTCCCACATGAGGCGAGAAGATCAAAAGCCCACCCAGAGAGGCACAGGGTAGCAATGGTAGTCCTCCCACATGAGGCGCAATGGTAGTCCTCCCACATGAGACGAGAAGATCAAAAGCCCTCCCAGAGAGGCGCAGTGTAGCAATGGTAGTCCTCCCACATGAGGCGCAATGGTAGTCCTCCCACCTGAGGCGAAGACCTCCCAGAGAGGCACACGGTAGTCCTCCCACCTGAGGCGAAGCCCTCCTAGAGAGGCACATGGTAGTCCTCCTATCTGAGGCGCAAAGTGGAGCAAATGAAAGTCCTCGAAAGAGGCAATGAGGTAACACAAGCCCTCTGCGGAGGCAAACCAAACACAAAGCCCTCTCAGGAGGCACTCACAAGCACTTCTACATGCATACACTTCCTTAGAGTTCCTGCGGGAGCCATGGATCAAGGTCTCTTCCAGTCGCCTCAATTCCTTGCAAGCAAGGAGCTTGAGTCGAGAGGGTCTGTAGACACCCCGATCCGTGACCCCCGTAAGAACCCTAACGACCTTCGAGAACTACTATTTTGGGTCCGGGACCCACCCGAGGACCCAATACTAGTCTAGGAGGGTTTGTCGGCCAACAAACAGGTTTTTTAGAGAGATTGTCGCACGACATATCACATTGTCGCGCGACAATCCCTGATATGTCGCGCGACAATCCCCCTCTGCACCAGACCATCCACTTTCTGACACATCAGTCTGTCAGAACCATCACTTCAGCCGTTTGTCGCGCGACATTGGACACAATGTCGCGCGACATATCACAGTGTCGCGCGACACTTGCCCTTTTTAGGGAAATGTCGCGCGACAATCTCTCCCGAGCAGTATAAATAGGCCAACACCCCCAATGGTTCAAAGGCAGGAATTGGAATCTGAGAATTTGGAGCTTTAGATCTGATTTTATCAAGCATTTTTCTACTATTGTCTTATTTCTGGAGAATTATCGAATCTATTCTCGACACTCGACGTGTCCCGTCTCTGGAATCGATCTCTCGGAAATATCTGAAGAAAGAGAAGATTATTATCGCCAGAAATCCCTCTGCCGTATTATATTTTCTTTCTTATTATTATTCTCGTCGGGAAGGTAAAGAAAGTCACTTCTAGTATTTAAAATTAGATATCTGTGTACTTGTTTTACTTCTGTTATTCTGTCCACGTTTTATTTGAATAAACTTATTGTCAAGTTACAAATAGTCTACCGTTTTCAAAATAAAAGACCCTGATAAAACCATTTTTAAAACCAGAAGAGTAAGTACATTATCGTCCAGATAAAATTCTGTTTTTAAAACCCGGACTGATAAGACTTATCTAGGAATTAAAATCAACATATCCTGTCTTTTTCATAGACTGCGATATGTCTGATAAACTCTCCTCAAAGAGTTCAAATTCCATATTAAATTAGTCCCGACATAAAGATCCGAACTTTTCCAAAATAAATCATAAACTCGAGAAAACCGTCATTATCTGAGAAATAATACGGAATCCTCTTTCAAAATAAAAGGTTTTTGTCATTCGTCATTTACATCTTTTAAATATAAAAACATCGGATCTCGGAACACAAAGGTTTTCATCCATTTTTCCCGTTTTCCCAAATTAGGGTTCTTCATTTGGAAAGTAGTAAACTGTCGGTAAAAGCATCCAAGTTTTTCAACATAGAATAAACATATAAGACCACTAGAGACCGAAAGGGCGGAATGGGTGCTTAACACCTTCCCAAACCGTAATATAGTTTTCGAACCCTATAGAAACCCGGTTTCGCAGACAAACGTGTAAAGAAAAGGCTTGTCTATAGCCTTTTCTCTTACACAACCTTTTTTTGTCCGTTTTCTCGTAAAACGTACTGGCGACTCTGAACGAACCCCTTTGCATCTAGAAATAGAACATAGGGACAATTGATATGAATCAACAGAAACACTCCAGCAAATGGGACGACGAAATTCGCTCCGACGTCCCATGACCCCCACCTCCAACGGGGACGAGACCCGGGGGGTCGCATTTGCGGATTCTCACACCTTTGTAAGTGTGGCCTCACTGAACGTACCTCTGTGTGCCATATGGTTGACGACTTTCCAACCCTCACCAGCCAATGGATCATCTATATAAAACACTTGCGTTGCCGTCGTGGCTAGAATAAATGGAAAGTCATCGTACCAACTACTATTCGTGTTCACAGAAGTAAGACCATGATTATACTGTACGCTGCCGGGAACAGTAGGGTCGGTGTTGTACCACTTACACTTGAACAACACAACTGGCATGCGTTCCGCATAAGTTAGTTGGACAACTGATTGCAGAATCCTATAGTATGTTAGATCACCGGCCACGCATGTCACTCCACTATTCTGAGTCTTACGAATCCGGTCTCGATGCTCAGTAACAAATTTGACACCGTTCACCTCGCACTGAGAGAAAATGGTGCACATCATAGGCTGAGATGCAAGGATCTGTATCTCCCGGTTATATTTAGGATCATGTATTTGTAGCAGATGAAGCATCTGCATAATAATATATATACATGGAACATCAATGAAATGTAAATATGCATGCGACAAGTGAAAGTAAGTTAAGGCTGAAAGTTTACCCATTTGGGGAGGTGGTCAAGAAATGACGCCACACGATCAGCATCAGTGCCGCGTGGAGCTATTTTCGCAAATTGTCGGCGGTGAGTCTCAATATACCATTCTGTTTCTGTACAATTTATCATAACACACCAGTGAGCCGTCGCAATTTGTTGCTTACTAAGACGGATGTTTCTGACACAACCTTTGGGCTTGACGAGGTGGGAGACAACGAAAATGTTCCACTGAGATGAATTCGGTATGACTTCATCACTCACGTTAGGATGATGCAGATAGTTATTGATGAAAGTCACACACTCGTGCATGATGTTCCTCTCTGCAATACACCCCTCTGGGTAACGCTTGTTTCCAACATCTTTCTTGTATTCTCCGAGCAGCTTGAAAGATTGCGCAATTGTATAGTACAAATGTATACAATTAAAGACAACTATATATAGTATCCTAAAATCTAAAATAATACCTTTCAGTGGAAAACATCCAGGTATAATGCACGGGACCGGTGAGCAGGACCTGTTCGGGCAGGTGGAAGCAGAGATGGACCATGATGGTAAAGAAAGCTGGCAGAAATATCATCTCCAACTTGCATAGGATCATGATAATATCGGTTTGCAGTTGACGGACGTCTGATTTTTTCAACTCTCGGGCGCAAATTGTCTGGAAGAATCTGCAATACTCTACTAACGCGTCGGCGACGTCCCTTCCCAAATATGGTCGGATAACCACAGGAGGAACACGCTGAAACATGACATGGCAATCGTGAGTCTTCAATCCGAGAAACTTTTTATCAGACGGTCTGATCTTACTCTTTAGGCTTCCAGCATAACCTCTTGGATATTTAACAGCTACAACCCGATCAAATACGTCCCTGAGATCCCTAGGACGCACTGTGTAATTCGCCTGAGGTAGCGTCACTTTTCCTGATGGCCCTACCCTCGGCCAAAGATTGCTGTGTATGCCCATATTCTTTAGAGTTAATCGAGATTTTACATCGTCCTTAGTCTTTCCATTGAGACCTAGAACAGTGCCCAAGATGTTGTCTCATACATTTTTTTCGATGTGCATCACATCTAATGCATGTCTCACATTCGATGATGTCCAGTAAGGTAGCTCCCAAAATATACTTACGTGAGTCCAACACAATCTCTTTTTAGCTGCCTAACATTAAGTACAACACAACTTATCAATTTACAATATCACAAATTAACTTATTACGATATCACAACTACTGTTAGTTTGAGTCGTACCTGTTTGAAGTCAGGTTGCGGATGCAAAGAATTCTGAGGGTAAGAAAAACTGTTGGTAGCTTCAAAAACCTGACGTGCAGACTTTCTTTGTGGGGCGGGTCTAAGCTCTGGCTCCCCATTAAACTTTTCTGGTATCCTCCGATAAGGGTGATCTTTGGAAAGCCATCTACGCGCCCCCTGATATGACATCCTTCCATTATTGTGAACCACAATAATATCATCCAAACATATGGGACATGCCTTGTACCCTTTTGTCTGAATACCTCCCAACATTCCTAATCCTGGAAAGTCGCTAATGGTCTACATAACGGCTGCCCTCATGTTGAATGCCACTTCACCGTATCGATCCCAAGTTGAAACTCCCGTCTCCCATAGCATCTTACGTTCATCAATCAGTGGTCTCATAAATACATTTAGAGTCTTTCCCAGACTCTTAGGGCCGGATATTAGTAAGACTAGAATGTTAAACTCCTTCTTCATACACAACGAAGGCGGCAAATTATAAGGCATCGCAATAACAGGCCAGCAATTATAGGGAACCGCCGTAGTAGAGTACGGACTGAACCCGTCTGACGCTAGAGCAAGACGTATGTTTTTAATGTCGGCGGAAAATTACGGTTGGGACCTGCAAAATGACGAGACAAATTCCTTAATATGAAAATAATTAGACTAACAGTTTATTAAATTGTATGTGTACGAACTGTGAATATATACGTCACCTGTCGAAATCATTCCATGCTTCTCCATCCACTGGATGTCTAAGATATTCAGTATCTTCTCTTCTTTCCCCATGCCACCGCATTTCCTTTGCAATATGTTTACAACTATACAGACGCTGCAACCTCGGTGCCAATGGGAAGTACCGAACCGTCTTCTGGGCAATCCGTTTGCCACCGCCTGTATTTTCTTCTTTCCATCTTGACTCACCGCAAATAGGACATTGATCTAGGTCTTTACCCTCCTCGTAAAACAAGTAGCAGTCGTAGTAACACCCGTGGATGACCTCGTAACCCATGCCAATCTTCTTTAAGGCCTTTTTTACAGCTTTGTATGAGTCAGTTTACTTGTTCCCTTCGGGCAACAGGTAATTAATTTCAGCAGCCCACTTGTTGAAGGATGTGTCTGCCATATTGCAACTCTGTTTCAGTTGCAGCGATCTAAGCATTGAAGCCAGCGCCGTGACTTGACTACCCTCGTACAGTGGAGTCACTGCTTCGTCTAAGAGACGCTGATATGCTATCAAACTTTCTTTGGCAACAGGGTCAGCATGAAATGCATTGTCAATGCCAGGGTGATCATATGATTCATGAAAAGGAAAAGCATCTTCTACGAAGTCCATGGTCGGGTTACTCGAAAAGGCCCTGTTCTGTTCTGCTTGCCATTGTGAAGGTGTCTCTGGAATTTCCCCGTGTAGGTTCCATACTGTATACGACTCCATTATACCCGCATTGGTCAAGTGGATGTATATTTCATCTAATGTCACCCGTTGGCCCATGTTGAAACATTTTTTACAGGGACACGGATACAATTCAGTCGAACTGTTGCCATTTTCTCGTACATACTCTAAGAACTCCATTACCCCCACAATGAATTTCGTTGAACCTCTTGAGCATTTCATCCAGTTCTTATTTATTTTCGATCACTGTCATATGACAAATAATCACAAACTCAAAAATTACCAACAACTAAGAATAATACTAATGTATATATAAAAAAGGGGTAACAATTAACAACAATACTATATCTTCAACACCAAATACACATTTTCTACACTAAACACGATATCTATATAAAGTAAAAAATTAGTAAAAAAAATTAATATTAGTAATAGATAGAGTACCTAAAGATTAAACAAGCTCTTAATGAAGGAAATGATGTTGATTTTCACCTTAAAAATTGCCAAAATTAACACTAAAATACATCAACCCCGAAAATGGCATGTTCTTAGGCGACGTAATACGAACGTTAAAATCAAATAGGGGCAACAACTAACAATAATACTATATGTTCAACACCAAATACACAGTTTCTACACTTCTACACTAAACACAATATATATATATATAAACACAAAAATTAGTAACTAATTAAGATTAATAAGAGATAGAGTACCTAAATATCAAACAAGCCTTTAATGAGGGAAATGATGTTGATTTTCACCTTCAAAATCGTCAAAATCACCCAAATTAATTCTAAAACCGAAAATGGCAAGTTCTTAGTGACATAATACTAACTTAGAGACCAAATAGAGGTAACAACTAACAACAATACTATATCTTCAACACTAATTATAAATTTTCTATACTAAACACAATATCTATATAAACACAAAAATAAAAAAATAATTAATATTAATAAGAGATAGATTACGTATAGATCAAACAAACCTTTAAAGAGAGAAGTGGTGTTGATTTTTACCTTCAAAATCGCCAAATTAAATCGCCCAAAGTATCTTTAAAACACATCAACCCCGAAAATGGAGGAGAGGCTCTGATATAAATATGACAGGATCTTAGGCGACGTAGAAACAATACCTACATCGCCTAAGATATATTTTAGGCGACGCATTTATAATTTATACGTCGCTTAAAGGTCAGTCAAAACCCTCATTGACCGCTACTTAAAAGTGTCGGTGGTCAACAGCTTTTGGGCGACGTGTGTATTTGATTACGTCGCCTAGGATTATCTTAGGCGACGTAAAGTATACGTACGTCGCCTAGGATTATCTTGGGCGACGTATTTATACCTACATCGCCTTTGATAATCTTAGGCGACGTGTAATTATTACGTCGCCTAGGATATCTTTTAGGCGACATAGTCAATAGAGTACGTCGCCCAAGAGCCTTGTTGGTGTAGTGTATATAGCATTTCGCATAATTTTTATGCTATTTTACAACTTATATTGTGATATTTCAAGTATGATATGATATCCTTCTTGTTTATTCTTTTGCCATATATAACAATATTTTAGACTCAGGTGAGTCCTTCATAAATTGGTCCCTT
This sequence comes from Lonicera japonica, assembly GCA_021464415.1. Classification (NCBI taxonomy): domain Eukaryota; kingdom Viridiplantae; phylum Streptophyta; class Magnoliopsida; order Dipsacales; family Caprifoliaceae; genus Lonicera; species Lonicera japonica. The sequence goes on along the minus strand of CM038468.1, from coordinate 4,720,698 downwards.
TTAGAAGGTGTCTCTGATTTGAATGATAAAATTTATTTTTGTACGTATTTTTATCAATTCTATGATTAAACAGCATTAAGGCATCCACTGTTTTGTCCCGTCTCCCGCTCTGGAATTAGGCCTTCTAACAGAAAATATTAAAGGATTGTTAAGAAATTATATGAATCATGTTGTGGTGAAATGAAAGTCACATTTTGGTTACTTCTCTGCTTTATCATAATGTATGTCGTGGCCATACACAATGAAACTTTCACTTTCAACCATTACAACATGATTTCGGTGTAAATCACTATCTATTTATTGTCAATCCAATTTCTGTAATAATTTTACTTTCTACTATGGGTTTACTATGGGAGATGGCAATCTTTATTTCTTTTTATAGTTATGTTATCTTTAAATTGTAATTATAAAATTGAGAAATAGGAGAAATCTAATTATTATTATTAGTTAGAGCACAGAAGAAAGAGTGAGCAATATTTGTCGATTTAATTTTAACAAGAAGTTAGATTTGTATTAGAAATGTTGTGGTAGTCATCTAATAAAGTTGTTAGTTTATAATTTGTAACTTATCTAATTAGTAGTTTATACTTATCTAGATCTCTCATTAAATAAGCGAAAATCAGTGTATAAACCATCAGATCAACTAGTAATTTATACTTATCTAAATCTCTCATTAAATAAGCGAAAATCAGTGTATAAACTATCAGAGACCTTGAGGAAGAATGAAGCAACCCTGTAGAGAAAATGAACAAAGAACACAGAAATCGTGTATAGAAAATTGACATATTGACATTGAGATTGTGTATAGAATTTTAGAGAGAAAATTTTGATTGTATAGAGAATTATAAAGAGAGAAAAATTTGATCTACTTGTGTAGGAGAGAATACTGTTCACAGAAAGGTTTAAGAGATATTGTAAAACTAAATTATGAAATTAGCATTACTTCCCCTTATTAAACATGAGTCCGTCGTTATAAAATATTACTGAGTAAGGCCATAAAACCCATTATATTGAACTCTAGGTGAAATTATATAAGAATTACATATATAAAATAAGAAACAAATGTGAGCACCATGGTGACTCATATGCTCTTGTAGAGCACCAAATGATAGAGATATGTCCTAGGACTATTCATAGATTATGATTTGTACTTGGATATCTTATGCTTATTGTTATTAATAAAGTTTATTTATTATACTTTATATTCTCTTGTAAATAATATATATTAATACTAGTTCATCAAGTACGTGACTTGATTGTGGGATGCTAGTAATGTTATAATAATATTATTTAGATGTCCCTGATCATGTGTCAATAATCTAGGATCACATTGATATAATGATTAGAGTATGGGTCAGCTGATGACTATGTTCCACAAGTCATGGATATGGAGATATCAAGCTGAACACACTAATACTTGTTGGAGAACAAAATATTGGACCGACCCGCTTTGGGGACACTGCGAGGAGTGTTACATAATGTCATCAGTGATGTTCCCCATTTGTGATATCGTATTATCCTTAGACCTAAGATCGCCATGGTTACCAACATAGGGATTAGCATGTCAGGTATTATCAAACGTTACTCTTGACCGAGTAATTATAAAGATGATGACCGAGCATACTATGAACTATGTAGAGGTATGTGGTTGATCAAGATAGGATTTGTCACTCTTATATATTGAGAGAGATATCGTTGGGCCCTTTGATAAGTGTAATTAATATTTGCATGGCCATGCACAAATGATATGTCATTTGTTTTAGATTAATTATACTTAGAGATCAAGAAATAAAGATTGAACTATACAAGAATGACACTTGCCTAGTCTTGTGTTCAATCTAGATATCGATTGACAAAAGGAGTTAATATGTGGAATATCAATTTAAGGTTGTGTCGTTTTTGACTTTTATACCTTTTGGATAGTAGTAATGTTTTACTAGAAACCGCTTACTATTCGTATAATAAAACGGGCTTTTAATTATACTGCCAAAGAGTATAAAACCTACAGGGTCGCACACCAAAACGAGTTGGATCAAAACGAATTAAAACGGGCCAAGTTGGACTTGGGCCCAGTTCGTTTGTTGCTTAGGGTTCTCATTAGGGTTCCCTTATAAAAGGGAACCTTTATTCATCCTGGCCGTCATGGGAAATTATTGAGAGGCTAGAGAGTCGAAATAATTGTGAGAACCCTAGAAGGCGCTAGTACACCAAGCAAGGATCTCATCCCGTTCGTGTGTGCATACCGTAGAGACGTCGTAAATTCTACGCTAAGGACGACGACAACAGAAAGGATTCGACCCATCCTGTTCGTTTTAGTAACATTGAATCACATATAAGGTATGTCTTCTGTCGATTTTATTGAACAGCATAGATCCTAGGGTTTAAGATTAGTGCGTATATTAGTGTATGCGATGCATGATTACTGCCCTAATTCCCTTCACCAAATGCTATTGTTTGGAACACACCTATGCTTTACTAATGATTAGATTGTATCTTTTTTCATTAAAAAATATAATTGGAACACACCTATGCTTTACTAATGATTGCTCGAGTTTGGTTATCTAGAGTCTATTTAGCGGTAATATTTTTTTTTCATTAAAAAATATAATTTGAATGACACCTATGCTCTACTAATGATTGGTCGAGTTTGGTTATCTAGAGTCTATTTAGCTATGATATTTTTTTTTACATGCATAAAACAAAACTTGCACTTCTAACAAAAATAAGACGATTTATTCCATGAATTACTCCATGAAAAGGTTTCCACAACACAAAAATGTGCTGAAAATATTCATTGTTAAAAGTCCGGTCCATATACGAATCCTTATTTTCTTCCCTTAAAAAGGCAGAAAGAGGGCAATAGCCTCATTTTAATTGCAAAACGTACTAATTGATAGTTCTTGACATGATCCAATATGATAATAATAAGTTAGATTACGTTCTTAACAATTTTGTATTAGAGTCTATTTACCAGTGAATGGGTTGTTTAATAACAAATTAATGAGTTGGATATGAATTACGCCTAGATAATGAGCATGGGTTAGGTCATTTCTCTTCCATATATGTATAAAACGAAACATGCTATTCCAATAAAAATAAGTTGATTTACTGTGCAAGTTAGTGTATAAACATTCACTTACTATTAAAGGACACATTAACTTCAAGTAAATGGAAGTGAATTTTAGCCTGAGAATATCATTACGAGGGCAGGATATTTGAGGTTTATGGCGGTCAATTTTTGTTAATTTTTATTTTCTTTATTATAAAAAATTATTTAAAATTACAATTGTAAAATTAGCAAATTAAAAGAAACTTAATGTTACTCATAGTTTTATTAAAGTCAACGAGAAAAATACTAATATTAAAAGAGATGGTAAGACAAATGAATCTTGTTGTTTCTTTTAATTAATTTCTAAAGATATACTAATTTAAATTGCTACTATAACATTGTTTAGTTGGTGTTTTCTGTAGATTCTAATGAAAATGTATTCCAAATTAAATTTTAATTTCGAATTTTACCTAGATCGTGTATTATTCCCACTTTTTCTGCTCTCTTCAATAAAGATTAAATTGAATTTATTAAAATAATGGACAAAACAGATGGATACGAAATCATATAATTTTAATAAAAAATAATTTCATATATATACATCCAACAGCCAACTCCCATTTTTCTCATGTTTATTATATACCATATTTGGTGCAACACTAATCTCCGCTTGTACATTTGTTCATTTGTATATTTCTATCCCTACACTATATTTGATGTAACACTAATCTCTGCTCGCACATCTGTTCATTTGACCCTACTACCCTACACTATATTTATACTTGCCGGTATTCGAACTCGGATGTCTCCCAATTAAGCATTCACCCCAACAAGAACACAATGTTAAGACAAATCATTGGACCACCTCTTGCACACTCTTCTCGTCCCATATGTCATGCTATTAATGAGTTAGAATTTGTTCTTAATGAGGTTGGCATTTAGAGTTGATCTATTTTGCTGTGAATAATTTTTCATTAAGAAATGAATATAATATCAATTACAACTAAATATTGTGCATTTGTCTAAGTCACTTCTCTTACATGCATAAAATAAAATAATACATACACTTCTAACCAAAAAAGGATGATTTATTGCGTGAGTTAGTACATAAATTCTTTACTTGTTTATTAAAGGACACATTAAAAGTAAATGGAAGTCAACAATTTCTTATATATCTACAATTTGTAATCTAACCTGAAAATATCCATTGATTATTTAAAGTGTAGGGTGGTTATTTTTTCTTAATTTTTATCCTTTGATTACAAAGAACTAATTATTCAAAGTCTCAACTAAAAAACTAAGAGGTTGGAGGAAATTAAATAACACTAATTGTTTTAAGAGAAGTAAAAAATTGAAAAAAATATATGGTATTTTGTGTAGGGAATTAGGTCAGTAATCATGCATCGCATACACTAATTTACGCACTAATCTTAAACCCTGGGATTTATGCTGTTCAATAAAATCAACAGAAGACATACCTTATGTGTGATTTGATGTTACTAAAACGAACCGGATGGATCGAATCCTTCTGTTGTTGTCGTCCTTAGCGTAGAAATTACGACGCCTCTACGGTATGCACACACGAACGGGATGAGATCCTTGCTTGGTGTACTAGCGCCTTCTAGGGTTCTCTCTCTGGCCTCTCTGAGTTTCCTTGACGGCCAAGATGAATAAAGGTTCCCTTTTATAAGAGAACCCTAGTGAGAACCCTAAGCAACAAACGAACTGGGCCCAAGTCCAACTTGGCCCGTTTTAATTCGTTTTGATCCAACTCGTTTTGGTGTGCGACCCTGTAGGTTTTACACTCTTTGACAGTATAAATAAAAGCCCATTTTATTATACGAATAGTAAGCGGTCTCTAGTAAAACATTACTATTATCCAAAGGGTATAAAGGTCAAAAACGACACAACCTTAAATTGATATTCCAAATATTAACTCCTTTTGTCAATCGATATCTAGATTGAACACAAGACTAGGCAAGTGTCATTCTTGTATAGTTCAATCTTTATTTCTTGATCTCTAAGTATAATTAATCTAAAACAAATGACATCTCATTTGTGCATGGCCATGCAAATATTAATTACACTTATCAAGGGGCCCAACGATATCTCTCTCAATATACGAGAGTGACAAATCCCATCTTGATCAACCACATACCTCTACATAGTTCATAGTATGCTCGGTCATCATCTTTATAATTACTCGATCAAGAGCAACGTTTGATAATGCCTGACATGCTAATCCCTATGTTGGTAACCATGGCGATCTCAGGTCTAAGGATAATACGATATCACAAATGGGGAACATCACTGATGACATTATGTAACACTCCTCGCAGTGTCCCCAAAGCGGGTCAGTCCAATACCTTGTTCCCTAACAAGTATCAGTATGTTCAGCTTGATATTTCCATATCCATGACTTGTGGAACATAATCATCAGCTGACCCATACTCTAATCATTATATCAATGTGATCCTAGGTTATTGACATATGATTAGGGACATCTAAATAATATTATTATAACATTACTAGCATCCCACAATCAAGTCACGTACTTGATGAACTAGTATTAATATATATTATTTACAAGAGAATATAAAGTATAATAAATAAACTTTATAAATAACAATAAGCATAAAATATCCAAGTACAAATCATAATCTATGAATAGTCCTAGGACATATCTCTTTCATTTTGTTACTTTCAGATAGATTTGGGGAACGAGATGAAGAATTAATTAGGGTTTTTTTACATTATAATTTAAAAAAAAATTATTAAAACTGAAATCAAAGTTGAATATCAATAGTTATGCATACTAATAAATTAACTTAACGGCTTTAAATGCTCAAAAGGTTATGAAAAAAAAAGTTGGAATCTATCTTCAGATCGAATCCTACTTTTCCTACCTCATTTAAAAGTTTATCTTAATGGTTTAGATATTTACGTTATCAATTTCACTCGAAGAACCATAGGATAATTGATTCTATATTATTGTATTGTTTGATATGAATTTGATTTTGAATTTTGTTTAACTTCTTTCAATTTGAGGGAAGAGGAGGGGAAGAGAGGGGAGGGGGAGAGAGATGGAGACAGAGAGAGTGGGGGAGAGGGAGGGAGGGTGAAGTATAACCCTTCTATTTTTTTTAATCTTAAATGGGTGTATTCTTTTATATATATATTGTATTCCAGCGAGAGATAAATCGTGACCATACACCGATAAATTCATGTCACATTTACATCTTTGATTTACACCTTCAAAATCGATCTTAGTACTTGGCAATTCTGAGCGAGAAAAGGAGTAAAATCCTTCAAAGTCGATGATAAACGAATTGATGTCTTTTGTAATAATTTTATTTATTTAATTAAAGTGGATGTAGTTATTAATTTAGTAGATATTTTAGTACTAAATTATTAGTAAAATAATATTTATAAAAATTAAATCAATAATATTTTTTTGTCAGTCTATTCACGCTCGCGGATTAATTTAATAGGCAACATGTATTAGCTTAACAATGTAGATTAAATACAACATCTCGTGAATAGAAATAAAATTACCCTTTAAAAAATGTCATTAAAAGCACCCTTTAAAAAATGTCAGAATGTCAGATTGGGGAGTTATAAGCTTTAACAAAAATTTATTGGCCTTTTTCACATTTTGAAAAAGATATATACTCATTTAAAGTCGCACAACCACATGATATTAAAAATAGATTCATAGGTTATATTATTCATACATACTAAGTACATCGTCTTAATTTACCGATTGAACAATTTCATAGGGGTAAACAAATATTTTTTTATAAAACAAGATGATCTTACCATCTTAGTCAGGTTTTATAAAAAAATTCATTCGTTTACCCTCAAATGGCTCAGTTTATAAATTTGGTATGTATGAAAAATATTCATTATATATATAGATCGGGAATGTTCAAGTTAAACCGGTGTAAGATTAAAAAGTTTTACATCCATCCAAAACGTTTTCTCATATTCATAATTTATCAATTCTATTCTACCGTCTGGCTCAATTTATAAAACTTGCAAAGTTTCACATCAATCCAATATTTGAAACTGTATAATCACTATACTTATTTTTATTTAATCTTTATAAGGTTCAAATTTCAATATATAACGAGATTATGATTAATAACTTCTGCATCTCCGATTAATTTATTTTGTTCCATGCATCTTTGAGATATTATAATTAACTAATTCAAGAGTTAGATTGATAAATTATAAAATTGAGATAAGGTTATTGGAAACTTCTTTATTTTACACCCGCTATAACTTGAACTTTCCCCTATATTTATATATACATATATATTAAAATAACATGTTAAGTTTAGTTTGTAAATCAAAATTATTATTGTAAACGCCAATGTCATGCAATGCTAAATTATGTCTTCGTTTTCTCATAATCATTATTTTTGAAGAAACTTATGTACTTTCTCTAGCTTATATATCTTTCACGTAGAGATTTGATAAAAAAATTCAAATCTGAATCATTATAGACAATTTTGACAAAAAGATAAAAAAAAAAATACTTGTAATAAGATTTAAATCCTGGTAAGAAAACAAATTGTTATTAATCAAATTATATATACAAGTAATATACATACTGTATATGCAATTAATCTAGTATTATATGTACCTAAAAAATTCCAAAAAATTTAGGGCTGCGACTGCCCCCTATGCCCTATGTAAGTCCGACCTTGATGCATCATTATTATATTTATATCCTTGTTAAATCAGGAAGTATTTGTCTAAAACTTGAGAAGCTCTATATTGCTCAATGGATGGGGCACGACTGCAAATTTTGGGCTCATTTTTTTGTTTTTATCCAATTCAAATGATATAAGTATATCCATTCTAGATGGTGAAAGCCAAAGGCTGGGTTAAAGAAGTGCAATATAGACGTAGGAATATTCTCCAACGAGGTAAAGTGGGCTACGCTTGCTGTGTGGTTAGGGATGAAACGGGAAGCTTTGTTGCGGGTCTTCAAGGCTTGATGACAGGTTTATTTACTCCTTTAGTTGCTGAAGCCATTGGCATTAGGTAAACCCTTAGTTGTTTAAAGAGCTCCGGTGTAGACCAAGTGGTAGTGGCATCTGATGCATGCCTTTAATAATGATAGTCCGGATGACTCGGGTTTCGGTATCGTCATTGATGACTACAAAGTTCTTCAAAGAGAATTCAGCTGTTGTCTTTTCTCTTATGTTCCGCGATCAACGAATTGTGTTGCCTATATTTTGGCAAGGGTGTCATGTTCTGTGCCTGGTCAATTAGGGTGAATAGATAGTCCTCCTTTGATTATTTATGATGTACTAGTGCTTGATTTGATTTAATCTTTTGAAGTTCATTGTCAAAAAAATAAAAAAAATAAAAACTTTTTTACAATATATACTTGAAAATTTATATTACAATCAAGATATATAAAAATACAAATTAGGAAACAATTGACTACACTATTTTTCATATATATATATATATATATATATTTGTAGTTAAACAATTTTTTTTCTTTTTAGTCGTAAATTTTTCTTACAAATTTGCAGTGAAATTTGTAAATTTTACTTCATGTTTGCAGTGAAACTGGTAAAATTTAATTAAAGTTTTATAACCAAATTTTTTTTAAAAAAATCATAATTTTGTAAAGACATTTGGTATTACCCAATGAATCTAATCAAGATTAAAAAAAATGTAATTAGGAAAGAAGTCATGATAGGTAACAATTTGTATCTACAATATATATATATATATATATATATGGGTAAATATGTTAAATCTCATGCAATTAATTCTAATTTTGTGCTTGTTATTATTTATGGTGATTAAATATTTCCTTTCGCATTAAAATATTTTTATCTTGTACCTTTTGTAAAAATATCATCACATAAATATTTTTTCCCTATTAACCCTTTTCTTTTAGTTATCAATATCTTGTACCTTTTGTAAAAATATGATCACATAAAGATTTTTTCCCTATTAACCCTTTTCTTTTAGTTATCAATTTCTTACATCTTTTTTATTATTATCATTGAATGTTCTGACAAGCTATATGAATTAGATTGCTACTTAGCGGAAAATTCTCAAAACCACAGCTTAAAAGGAAAAGGAAATATAAAAATAAAGGTAAATCACTCCTAATTTGTTACTCCGAATTCTAATGCAGTTAGTGGAGATGAAGTGCATTTAAGTTACAACTTTTAACACATTTTTCAATGATGTAGTATTTCTCATAATTTTTGTGGGATTTTATAACTAATATACCAATTATGTAGCATTTCTCATAGTTTTTGTGGCATTTTATAACAAATATATTGTTATTTCAAGTATGATATCCTTCTTGTTTATTCTTTTGTCATATATTATAACTATATTTTAGACTCGGGTGAGCCCTTCATAAATTGGTCCGACTGTAATTATTGCATGGGTATACAATTCTTTTAGAAGGTGCCTCTGATTTGAACGATAAAATTTATTTTTTTACGTATTTTTATCAATTCTTTAATTATATGGCATTAAGGCATCCATTGTCTTGCCCGTGTCTCATGCTCTTGAATTAGGCCTTATATGCAAAAATATTAAAGAATTGTTAAGAAATAATCATTATATTAATAATGTGGTGAAATGAAAGTCGCATTTTTGTGGTAGATCATGTATATGTGCACAATGAAACTTGCACTTTCAACTATTACAAGATGATTTCGGTGTGATCAAGCATAAGTGAATATAATAATTTTACTTTTGGGACATGGCAATCTTTATTTGTTATAGTTATATTATTGCTTTAACTAGCAATTATAAAATTGAGAAATGGGAGAAAACTAATTATTATTATTAGTCAGATGAAGGATTTTTGGAACATATGAATCTTTATTTTTTATTATAGTTATGTCATTGCTTTAAATTACAATTATAAAATTGAGAAATTGGATGAAACTGATTATTATTATCAATTAGAGGAAAGCGTAAGGAATCTATGATTTAATCCAATATAATTTTGTAATATTAGTATATGATATATTTATTTATATATTTACATAAAATTAGGGTTGGTTTAAATTTCTAAATGCACCACTCCGATGTGGGGAGTATACCCTTAACATTGTCGGAACTAATAAGATGAACTAATAAGTATTAGATGACGTGAACAACGTTTACTTTAAAAAAGTAAAAAAACTTATAGCCCACCTCACTTTAATTTTTGCTTCTATCCCTGCTAGTAATGAAACCATAAGTAAGGGAAAATGTACTTCTATCAAAAACAAATTATTCTAAGGATCATATAGTAGCTAGCTAGTAGCGGAGCTAGAGATATTACCGCTAAAATGGGTAAGAGTAGAATTTGATACACGATTATATACAATCTTCTTTGATATTATAATGGCGTTTTTTCAAACATGTTGAGAAAATATTCATATTCAAGTATTACGATACATCAATTTAAGTGTTAAAATACTCAAATAAAGTGTAGCTTTCGCTATAAATTTACGATAAACATAATTAAGGTGAGCAAGGTGCGAACCTTTCCCTAAGATAAGGTGGACAAAATTTAAACTATTATCTACTAAATTTAATTTTTTCTAAGAATATTGACCAACTTAAACACGTTTCAAAAATTATAGTAGATAAATGCCCGTCTTGTGTCTAAAATGGTCCTGCCACTGATATATATATACAACATTCAAGGAAAAACATAGTTAGTAACCGTCCATAATTAACTAAAATAGCCATACGTGCATCAAATTCTTTTATGTTTGTCCCATTAATTTTGCCTGCCCTAGGCATAAGTTGTAGCGAAGTGCAAAACTTAGGTCTCGAGGGTTTAATAATTTGAAAATGAGCACCCTGAAGGTCCCAATCTACTTTAAGAAAATAATAAATTTAACACTTTATTTTTATTTAAAGAAAATGCTCAGGTCAAATTATTCTTAACTTCATTATTTTCTAGGGCAACTAAAATTCTAAAGAAATGGATAAGCCATCAGACGATTATGATTAACGCTACACAAAAGTTTATTTGATAAGTTTAGTAGAAAGTATCCACCATCTCATTTTTACATATAGATATTGTGAAAAGGAGATTGAACACAGAAGTCGGTAGAAAAGGTGTGGATTTTGAAGAAATTGATATTCTTATTAGTTTTGTCTATTGGATAATTATACATGATATATTAATGAGTTGTATATTTCGAGAATGTATGACTCACTAATTCATCCAGTATAAATAACTAGTAAATAAAATTAGTAAGCGTAACATTATTCAAAAATAAATACAAGAAAAGCATACAAATGTTAATGGACAACTTGCTTCTTCATTTTATTTTTTTATTTGTTTCTTTTATGTAACATGTGGCTTTTAGCCCTCAAATCCTTTAGCACAGACCATTAAAAATCTCATGCTGATCTCTCTCTTAATTAGAGGTGCACATGATTATAGATAAACCGAGAAACCGAACTAATCCGGTTTTATTTGATTGATTTGGTTCTAAGTTTAATCTTTGAATTAATTGAATCAATCTGAAACTGATAATAATATATAATATATTACTTCTATTTAGTATGTTTAGGTGTATTATGTAGTTTTTAATATTATTAGTAAATTTGTCTTCACCATTGATATACTATAAATGATAGAAATAAGTGATTAATCCTAATTAATCAAAATTTTCACTTATTATGAACTCTTTCTCATTTAAATTTCACCCTACTTAAATACTTTTTAAAATCATACATTATCACAATGTTGGCTCATTGATAATATGTTACCCAACAACCCAATCTATTGTTGTTTGGTTTGGATTGGTTCGGTTTTACGATAAAATTGGTTTGGATTGGTTACACAAATTTTGAAACCGATTAAATTAATTTTGTTTAAGTTTAAGTAGTAAATTGGTCCAATTTTAACCGTGTGCAGTCCAACTCTTAATGTAGAACTTTTAACTAAAATTTAAAAAGAAGCATTGTTACAGAAATTTGACATTTTCTTTTAGTTATCAATTTCTTAATTCTTTTTTATTTTTTTACTATCTCCGAAACTTCTGACAAGCTATATGAATTAGATTGCTACTCAAGGAAAAAAGAAAATTCTCAAAACCACAACTTAAAAGAAAATATAAAAATAAAGCTAAATCACTCCTAATTTGTTACTCCAAATTCTAGTGCAGTTGTGGAGATGAAGTGCATTTAAGTTACAACTCTTAACAGATTTTTCGATTATATAGCATTTCTCATAGTTTTTATGGCATTTTACAACTAATATCGTGATATTTCAAGTATGATATGATATCCTTCTCGTTTATTCTTTTGTCATATATAACAATATTATAGACTCAAGTGAGCCCTTCATAAATTGGTCCCTTTTAGAAGGTGTCTTTGATTTGAACGATAAAATTTATTTTTGTGAGTATTTTTATTCAATTCTATTATTAAATGGCATTTAGGGATCCACTGTTTTGTCCCTTGTCTCCGGTTCTGGAATTAGGCCTTCTAAGAGAAAATATTAAAGGATGTTTAAGAAATGAAAGTCACATTTTTGCTACTTCTCTGTTTTATCATAACTTATGTGGTAGGTCATACACAATGAAGTTCGCACTTTCAACTATTACGAGATGATTTTGGTGTGAAGCACTTTGCAAACCCAATTTCCATCAAGCATAACTAAATATAATAATTTTACTTTGTACTATGGAGATGGGAATCTTTATTCCTTGTTATATATAGTTATGTGGTTGCTTTAAATTGTAATTATAAAATTGAGAAATGGGAGGAAACTAATTATTATTATTATTAGTTAGAGCGGGAATAAATTAATTATTATTATCAATTAGAGCCTACAGGAAAGTTTGTCGATTTATTCTTAACAAATAAAAAAGTAGAATTGTATTAGAACTGTTGTGGTAGTCATCTGATAAAGTTGTTAGTCTATCTAGTTTATAGCTTATTTATCTAGATCACTCATGAAAAAAGCACAAAGTTAGTGGATAAATACTCATGTATTAAATCAATTATAATCGATCAAAATCAATTAATTCTCTTCTTATATGTTCTCTCTTTTATAATTCTTTTAATCTAATATAATTTTGTAATGTTGACTTTACATATATTTTTATTTATTAATATGATATATTTATTTATATATTTATATAAAATTAGGATTTGTTAAACTCTTAAATGCACCACTATGATCCTAATACTATATTTTTTTGTCCAAGATTTTGTTCATGAAGGAATAATTAGTCAAAGTGTATATTAACTGACTAGACGTGTTAGATGTTATTATTATATACACTTTTTTTAATATTATTATTATATACACTTTTCAAATAAAGTTCACTTTCACTATAAATTTGCGATAAACGTAATTTTCACTATATATAAATTAGCAAAGTACTGTGAAGTTTTTTGTAAATGCCATCAACCTTTGGTCAAAACAACTCAAAACCACATTGTTGTTTCTCAAAAATAATTTGATTGCATTTGTTCTAGCTTGTTCAGCTATGAACTAGGTGATTGCTAGATGTTAAAAGGGCCGCACTTGGCACAAGTTGCAGCAAAGTGCAAAACTTAGGTCTTCGAGGGTTTACTAATTTCAAAATGTGCATTTTGATGGTCCCAATGTGCTTAAGAAAATAATAGAATTGCCACTTCATTTTTATTTAAAACAAACGCTCAAATCAAATTATTCTCAACTTTATTAGTGTCTAGTGTCTACTTTAATTCATTTTTGACATCACAAAAGCACAATTAAAAATTCTAAAGAAATGAGTGAGCCATCATATGATTATGATTGTATACAAAAGTTAATTTATTTGATAAATTTAGTATATTGTATCCACCATTCCACTTTTGCATATAGATATTGTGAGAAATGAGAGCAGGAACAAAGAAGCCTGCAAAAATATTAAAATATCTTATTTTGTACCTTCCATAGAAATATAATCATATAAAACCCTCATAATCCCTTTCCTTTTAGTTATCAACTTCTAACATCGTTTTTATTACTTTCGCTAAACATTCTGACAAGCTATATGAATTTGATTAGTACTTAGCGGAAAAATAAAATTCTCAAAACCACAACTTAAAAGGAAATATAAAAATAAAGCTAAATGACTCCTAATTTGTTGCTCCAAATTCTAAGAGCATATCCAACCGTTGTGTAATTTTTTTAATGTAAATATTATGTGTCAAGACACTTTTACACAAAACTTGAAGTGTAAAAAAAATATGCTCCAATAGTACATTTTTAAACTTTTGTGTAAATTTTAAATAAACCAATAAGATAATTATGCTTATTAGATATCATTTTATGCAATTTTTAATTATTTTTTCTTGAATTTTGGTATACATAATATTATAACAATGGATCAATTTGTTGGTCTTGATTAGTAGATTTTAAACATATATTTTTTATTAAAATATATTATTTATATTAAAAGTTATTACATTTTAAAGTTTTATAAAATAATTGAGGAAAGAAAAGGCTGACATGGCAGTGTAAACTTGGAGTATATTTTACACAGTCATTTTACACAAAAGCTAAATTTAAAAGACTGCTGTAGTTCAAAAATTTTACAAGTTTTGTATATTTTATACAAAACATAAATATACACTATTGTTGGAGATTTTCTAATGCAGTTGTGGAGAAGTGCATTTAAGTTATAACTTTTAACACATTTTCCAATTATGTAGCATTTCTCATAATTTTTATGGCATTTTACAACTAATATTGTGATATTTCAAGTGTGATATGATATCCTTCTTGTTTATTCTTTTGTCATATATAACGATATTTTAGGTTCGAGTGAGCCCTTCATAAATTGGTCCCCTTGTCATTGTAGTTGTTGGATGGGTGTACAATTCTTTTAGAAAGTGCCTCTGATTTGAATGATAAAATTTATTTTTGTACGTATTTTTATCAATTCTATAATTAAACGGCATTAAGGCATCCATTGTCTTGTCCCCTGTCCGATCCCCTGCTTTTGAATTAGGCCTTTTATGCAAAATATTAAAGGATTGTTAAGAAATAATCATTATATTAATCAAGTGGTGGTGAAATGAAAGTCACATTTTTGTGAGATCATGTATACATAATGAAACTTGCAATTTTAACTATTACCAGATTATTTCAATGTCAATCACTATCTATTTATTGCCAATTCAATTTCTATGTAAATATGATAATTTTACTTTTAGGACATGGCAATATTTATTTCTTATAGCTATGTTATTTCTTTAAATTTCAATTATAAAATCGAGAAATGGGAGGAAACTAATTATTATTATTAGTTAGAGGATTAACTTTTGTAGATGACAATCTTCATTTCTTTGAAACTAATTATTATTATTAGTATAGATCGACTTTTGGAGATAGCAATCTTTATTTCTTGTTATAGTTATGTAATTGTTTTAAATCGCACCATCATAAAATTGAGAAATGGGAGGAAACTAATTATTATTATTAGTTAGAGGAAGGAGTAAGGAATAAGGAATATTTGTTGATTTAATCCAATATAATTTTGTAATGTTAGTATATGATATATATTATATATAAAATTAGGGTTGGTTTAATTTTTGGCTCTATCCTTGCTAGTAATGGAGCCATAAGTCTATTAGAATTACATAGTCAGATACTAAAAGGAAAAATATACTTCTATCAAAACAAATTATTCTAAGGATCATATATCAATGGTGGAGCTATATATTGACGCTAAAGGGAAGAGTAGAATTTGATACACAATTATATACGATTTCTTTTGATATTATTATCATGTTTTTCTAAATGTGGTGAGAAAATATTCATATGCAAGGAAAAACATTCATATTCATATATATATATATATATATATGTATACAACCATACAGGGACAAAACATAGTTAGTTACCGTTCATAATTAACTAAAATAGCCATACGTACATCAAATTCTTATATGTTTGTCCCATTGATTTAGGACTGCCGGATACGAACAAGTGATTTCTTGTTGCAAGGAAGAACAAAAGATTCCATCGACCTTTGAAATTTAATTTGATCAACCCAACTCAAAAGCACATTGTTGTTTCTCAAAAATAATTTGATTGCATGTGTTCTTGTTCAGCTATGAACTACGAGACCATATGTTAAAGGCACACTTTAAAGGTCCCAAATAATTTACCACTTCATTTGAAGGAAATGCTGAAATTGAATTATTCTTAACTTCATTAATGTCTCTCTACTTCATTTTTTACATCATAAAAGCGCAATTAAAATTCTAAAGAAATTAGTGAGCGATTATGATTGTACACAAAAGTTAATTTATTTGAAGTTAATTTTTTGCATATAGATATTGTGAAAATGAGAGTATGAACAAAGAAGCCAGCAGAAAAGGTGTGGATTTTGAAAGAAATTGATATTCTTAGTGAATTTGTAACTTGAATAATCATATTGAGTGTATTAATAAGTTATATATATTTTGAGAATGTACGCAAAAATTAATTTATATAACACGTGGCTAAATGTTCGGCTATAGTTAGGTGTTTTAGCCCAGCCCATTAAAACCCTCGAGCCTTTAGCTTTGCTCCACACTCGAAATAAATCCTTTGGCTTTGCTTTCAAAAATCTCATGCTAACATAATAACACACACTCTCTCTTGGGTTATTCGGTGATAAATTCTTAATATATATAAATTTAGACAAAAAAAAAACATGATACTAATATTTTGAAGGATAAAATGTTCTTTCTATCACAAAAGCTGCGGGAAAACGGTAACCAACTGTGCGAACTAAATTTGAAGAGTGACTGTAGAGTTACTTTATGTATTTGTTTTTACTAAAAAAGCATGTGAATATAAGTTAGTATTTATGAATAATGATGTTGATGCTGAAAAAGTTGTCGGTAGAAGTTTTAGAAGTAGTTTTCTCCGTTATAAAAGGGGAAGGAAATAGGTATAGAAGTCATCATCGAGTTATATAATTTTCTCTCTTCTCAATATATAGTTGTGGACACAAATACCCATTCAGCATTATTTTCAATTTTCAAAATTTGAAATCCAATAAGGTAATAGTTATTACACCATTATTTAATAATAAAAAAAAAAAAAACTTAACTAGAATACAATAAACAAATCTTTTTTAGAATACTTGAAAATTTATATTACAATTAACATATATAGAAATACAAATTACGAAACAATTTACTATATTGTTTTTCATATATATACATATTGCAGTTAAACTCATAATTTTCAATGCAATTCATATTTTTGCTATTTTTAAAATTCACTCAGCGTTTTTGAAAATCTTGAAGTGAACTTCTAAATAGTAACATTTTTTTTTTCTTTTTAATTCTTTTTTTACAAGTTGTGAATTTTTATTACAATTTTTTAAAATTTCAAATTTCACTTCAAGTTTGCACTAAAACTTGTAAAATTTAATTAGAATTTTGTAGCCAAAATTAAAAAAAATATTAAAATCATATTTCGTAAAGACATTTGGCGTTACCCAATGAATCTAATCATGATTAAAAAATATGTAATTAGAAAATTAGGAAATAAGTTATAATAGGAAACAATTTGTATCTACAATATATATATATATATATATATATTATGATGTAATATATAAATTATATGGGTACATACGTTAAACCTCATGTAACTAATTCTAATTTTGTACGTGCTTGATATTATTTATGGTAATAAAATGTTTCATTTTGTATTAAAATAACTTATCTTATACCTTTCATAAAAATATGATCATATAAGAGATTTTTTTTCCCCATAATCCTTTTTCTTGGGTGATTTAAATGCACTCATTAAAATAGGCTTTCTCACCTCATTTTGAGAGAACTTTCTTCTCACCCCATTGATTTTGATAAAAACTTTCAACTCACCCCCTAGGTGGGGTGAGTTTAAAAGTAATACTTCTATAAAAATGAACATTCAGTGACGAATAATTTGCCATTACTATCCACGAAAATTCAATTGCATAGAATTCATCATATTATGAGTGGAATTTGCATGGAAATTAATTCCAAGCAATAAATGTTGAAAACTAAATTCCTTGGAAAATACTATTTTAACTGGCTATCTTCATTACATGTAAAACAAATTATGTTTGGAGCCATGAGATTGAATTTTTTTTTCATATTTTCAAGGAAAAAATGGCCACTGAGGGCTCCTTATAATTTGTTTTCCTTGAAAAAAAATATTCATGTGTCGAATAATTTTGTCTCTAATATTAAATAAAAAACTTATCTCATATTCATGGAATTACTACAGAAATGATTTAGAAATGCCAAAAATTCAATATCTTATAAAATGTCATTTCAGCTAGCTTTGGCTTTTTCATTCCCCGGAATACAAATTTCATGGGGAGCCATGAGAATCGATTTTTCATCTTTTTAAGGAAAAAAATGACACATGAGGGCTCCATAGAATCATTTTCCTTTGAAAAATAAAATGGTAATCAAACAAAATCAAAAGTTAGAAATTGGGTTGAAAATGACTATTTTTCACGAAAAAATAACCCTATAAAACAAACATTTGGCCGAAATTAGTTTTGCATAACAAAAAAAGCATTCTATATTTCAATCATGTTATGATTGATTTAAAATTGCATATAAAATGTAATAACAAAGTCAAAATAATAATAATATAATTTAACCCCATCGAAATTCCAAAGAAAATAAAAATTCCAAATTGATTTTAAAATTTGAAACAATATATGATCCATAATGCTAACATAAATCTCACTTCTAATACATGTTCAAATTAAAAAAAAATTAAAGGTTAGTACTAAAAAAAATCTAGCTAAATAGAAAGTTAACTGCTAAAAGGATATAAATATGTAAAAAAGGATTGTCAAAGCCAACAATCACCGAAATCATCTTTCGTCAGTCAGCAACTTAAAAGCACTCAGCTGCAATAAATAAAAAAAATTAGATAGCCTAGTTCTATATTAAAAAAAAAAGTCTAACAATAATTTGTGTTCATAATCTTATAACCTAGTTCAAGTTCACCATGAATTTGCAAAAATATAATTGAAAAACTAGTAACCATTCTACCATAAAACTCATATATACTTATGTAAATAGTAAAAATGTATGAATTAGCCATCGTTTCGAGAAATGAACAAAATCAAATGACTTTTAGAGTGCTATAAAGGACTAATTACCAGACTATCTTGGATTGAAGGGACCTCAAAATTAGCTTGCGTCAGTCAGCACCTTTAGTGCGCTTTTACTAGAATTTAGGGAAAAAAATCAAATTGTATTATAAAAATCAAATATTAAAACTATAACATTATAATAGTATTAATTAATAACCGTTGTAAAATCTCAACCACCATACATTTCTATACTAATAATTATGTTAAAGTAGCCATT